>CM055123.1:343365895-343965895 GCA_029206835.1 Rana muscosa | reverse complement strand
CCACGAGATACTAGAGTAGATTGCCGGGGGTTGACAGCGGTGCACTACAGGGCCCAAGAAATCAATACCAGCAGCCCTCTTAACTGGGGGTACCGCTATAGGGGTGTGGTTATTTAGAGTCTAAGATGACTGTGTTCAGGATGCAGATGACAGTGTGCTGCATTTAAAACTGCACTGTCCAATTTCTCACAGTCAAACAGTTCTACATTAAAAAAAAATATATGTTTTTTCTAAACTTTTAATGAGAAGTAATATTATGTCTAAGGGCCTGTTAACACCATGCCTGCATTAGGGATGAGCTCGGTGTTTGAGTCGAACATACGTTCGACTCGAACATCGGCTGTTCGGCGAACGACGAACGATTTGGGCCATTCGCGCCAAATTCGAGTGACGCGAACGGCCCACAATACACTGCACCATCGCAGTGCAATCCCGGCGCTGTGATTGGCCAAGCATGCACTGTGACCCTGCATGCTTGGCCAATCACAGCGCCGGCAGCGAGGAGAGCAATGATTGGCCACAGGCAGGATGCCTGTGGCCAATTATAGCTGAGGGGGTTTAGTACACACCCCACACTATAAAAGGCCGCCAGCGCGGCGGCCTCGTGTAGTGTGTTCCGGAGCAGGGAAAGTGAAGGATAGGCAGGGACAGTGTCAAATCTATTCTTTGCTAAACCTTGTGTGTAGGGACAGAGAAGGATAGGCAGGGAGAGTGTCAGTGTCATATTCTTTGCTAAACCTTGTGTGTAGGGAGAGAGAAGGATAGGCAGGGAGAGTGTCAGTGTCATATTCTTTGCTAAACCTTGTGTGTAGGGAGAGAGAAGGATAGGCAGGGAGAGTGTCAGTGTCAGATTCTTTGCTAAACCTTGTGTGTAGGGAGAGAGAAGGATAGGCAGGGAGAGTGTCAGTGTCATATTCTTTGTAAACCTTGTGTGCAGGGAGAGAGAAGGATAGGCAGGGAGAGTGTCAGTGTTATATTCTTTGCTAAACCTTGTGTGCAGGGAGAGAGAAGGATAGGCAGGGGACAGTGTCAGTGTCATTGTTGCTAAGCCTCTTGCACATTATACACCTGAAGCTAGCCTGTATTACTGTGTTTTCCTGGTGTGTTACACTACCAGGCATTTGCAGCACTTACAGCGGACGTAGTGTGCCTCCTGCACATTATACACCTGAAGCTAGCCCGTATTACTGTGTTTTCCTGGTGTGTTACACTACCAGGCATTTGCAGCACTTACAGCGGGCGGAGTGTGCCTCCTGCACATTATACACCTGAAGCTAGCCCGTATTGCTGTGTTTTCCTGGTGTGTTACACCAACAGGCATTTGCAGCACTTACAGCAGGCGTAGTGTGATTCCTGCAAAATATACTCCTGAAGCTAGCCCGTATTGCTGTGTTTTCCTAGTGTGTTACACCAACAGGCATTTGCAGCACTTACAACAGGCGTAGTGTGATTCCTGCAAAATATACTCCTGAAGCTAGCCCGTATTGCTGTGTTTTCCTAGTGTGTTACACCAACAGGCATTTGCAGCACTTACAACAGGCGTAGTGTGATTCCTGTAAAATATTCTCCTGAAGCTTGCCCGTATTGCTGTGTTTTCCTAGTGTGTTACACCAACAGGCATTTGCAGCACTTACAGCAGGCGTAGTGTGATTCCTGCAAAATATACTCCTGAAGCTAGCCCGTATTGCTGTGTTTTCCTAGTGTGTTACACCAACAGGCATTTGCAGCACTTACAGCAGGCATAGTGTGATTCCTGCAAAATATACTCCTGAAGCTATGCCTTATTGCTGTGTTTTCCTAGTGTGTTACACCAACAGGCATTTGCAGCACTTACAGCAGGCGTAGTGTGATTCCTGCAAAATATACACCTGAAGCTAGCCCGTATTGCTGTGTTTTCCTAGTGTGTTACACCAAAAGGCATTTGCAGCACTTACAGCAGGCGTAGTGTGATTCCTGCAAAATATACTCCTGAAGCTAGCCCGTATTGCTGTGTTTTCCTAGTGTGTTACACCAACAGGCATTTGCAGCACTTACAGCAGGCGTAGTGTGATTCCTGCAAAATATACTCCTGAAGCTAGCCCGTATTGTTGTGTTTTCCTAGTGTGTTACACCAACAGGCATTTGCAGCACTTACAGCAGGCCTAGTGTGATTCCTGCAAAATATACTCCTGAAGCTACGCCTTATTGCTGTGTTTTCCTAGTGTGTTACACCAACAGGCATTTGCAGCACTTACAGCAGGCGTAGTGTGATTCCTGCAAAATATACTCCTGAAGCTAGCCCGTATTGCTCTGTTTTCCTAGTGTGTTACACCAACAGGCATTTGCAGCACTTACAGCAGGCGTAGTGTGATTCCTGCAAAATATACTCCTGAAGCTACGCCTTATTGCTGTGTTTTCCTAGTGTGTTACACCAACAGGCATTTGCAGCACTTACAGCAGGCGTAGTGTGATTACTAAAAATAAAAAAGGCAAAAATATTGCGCCAACCTCGCAAAAAACTTATATGTTAGCAGCCAACATAACAATCTGACAGAAAAAGTAAAAATTATATGGATATATAAATGTAGGCGCTATGTGAAATTCAAAAGTGAATTCAAATGTGTGTTGGGACTCAATGGAGAACCGAATGGCCTAATGAAGACCAAATGATAAACGTTGTAACAAACACGTGTGACGTGTATACTTAAAATAAATTCAAACAGTGGTACGGTGATATGTCACCGTGATCTAAGAGAACTACTGATACCCCTAGAAATAGATCAAAATAAAGTTGTAGTGACTCTTTACAGTGAACACTTATAAACAATCATAAGGAATCTATAACACCTATTGGTGCCTAAATCATATACAAAACTGTAAATCACCTATAAGGAACAGAACTATGTGACATATGTAATATCCACAAAGTTCAGTGCAAACAAAATTTTAAATGTCTCTGAGTACAGGTAGGAAAACAATATCCAAAAGTGGTCGTCTGTGGATATGCAAGTCCTGTTTCAAATGGTTCCTTGAAATAGATGGTTTGTATGCCAATATGATGTAACACCCGGGAGTGCCTTCACCATTGGGTCAGGGACAATAAGTAAGAAATAAATACTCTTACCAAGTGTTGTAGATCCAGCTCACCATATAGCGGTGGATCTATCAGGCTTATGTCCACGTCAGGGACCAGCAAATAGAAACCAAAGTTGTCCTCTCCTGTTGGTGGCGTCTTTCAATGTTTCCAAATGTGACTCGCTCCAGGTGTGGGTAATCAGCATATAGACCCGAAGCCCTCCATATGGATGGTGTCACCAAAAAAACAGGAAAGAGCACTTCCACATAGTGCAAATCCAAAAATGGGAATTTATTTAAAAGCAACCATAAAATTCCAGTAAAAAACAGCAGCAAACAAGCAGTTCAATCTCAAAATAGAAGGCAATCCACTCAAAAATTACAAACAAACCCAAGGATGAACTTCAGAAGTGGTAAGCTTCAAATATCAAGAATGCGTGAGATGGGCAATAAGGACTGGCATGTAAAACCCGACGCGTTTCGTCTGATAAGTGTACCCCAGTTGATGTCTTATCAGACGAAACGCGTCGGGTTTTACATGCCAGTCCTTATTGCCCATCTCACGCATTCTTGATATTTGAAGCTTACCACTTCTGAAGTTCATCCTTGGGTTTGTTTGTAATTTTTGAGTGGATTGCCTTCTATTTTGAGATTGAACTGCTTGTTTGCTGCTGTTTTTTACTGGAATTTTATGGTTGCTTTTAAATAAATTCCCATTTTTGGATTTACACTATGTGGAAGTGCTCTTTCCTGTTTTTTTGGTGACACCATCCATATGGAGGGCTTCGGGTCTATATGCTGATTACCCACACCTGGAGCGAGTCACATTTGGAAACATTGAAAGACGCCACCAACAGGAGAGGACAACTTTGGTTTCTATTTGCTGGTCCCTGACGTGGACATAAGCCTGATAGATCCACCGCTATATGGTGAGCTGGATCTACAACACTTGGTAAGAGTATTTATTTCTTACTTATTGTCCCTGACCCAATGGTGAAGGCACTCCCGGGTGTTACATCATATTGGCATACAAACCATCTATTTCAAGGAACCATTTGAAACAGGACTTGCATATCCACAGACGACCACTTTTGGATATTGTTTTCCTACCTGTACTCAGAGACATTTAAAATTTTGTTTGCACTGAACTTTGTGGATATTACATATGTCACATAGTTCTGTTCCTTATAGGTGATTTACAGTTTTGTATATGATTTAGGCACCAATAGGTGTTATAGATTCCTTATGATTGTTTATAAGTGTTCACTGTAAAGAGTCACTACAACTTTATTTTGATCTATTTCTAGGGGTATCAGTAGTTCTCTTAGATCACGGTGACATATCACCGTACCACTGTTTGAATTTATTTTAAGTATACACGTCACACGTGTTTGTTACAACGTTTATCATTTGGTCTTCATTAGGCCATTCGGTTCTCCATTGAGTCCCAACACACATTTGAATTCACTTTTGAATTTCACATAGCGCCTACATTTATATATCCGTAGTGTGATTACTGCAAAATATACTCCTGAAGCTAGCCCGTATTGCTGTGTTTTCCTAGTGTGTTACACCAACAGGCATTTGCAGCACTTACAGCAGGCGTAGTGTGGATTCCTGCAAAATATACTCCTGAAGCTAGCCTCTATTGCTGTGTTTTCCTAGTGTGTTACACCAACAGGCATTTGCAGCACTTACAGCAGGCGTAGTGTGATTCCTGCAAAATATACTCCTGAAGCTTGCCCGTATTGCTGTGTTTTCCTAGTGTGTTACACCAACAGGCATTTGCAGCACTTACAGCGGGCGTAGTGTGCTTCCTGCAAAATATACTCCTGAAGCTAGGCCTTATTGCTGGTTTTCCCATCTCCCTTCAGGCCATTAGAATGTCTGGAAGGCAAACAAGGAGAGGCAGACAGTCAGGAGGGCAAGCAGGCTCTGTGTCTAGAGACAACAGTGCTGGCCATGGACGCGGTGCATCGCCATCAGCATGTGGCCATTGGACACGCTTGTCCTTCTTTTTGGCAGCTGGACGTGTTGAGCCGCATCATGCCGAAGAATTGGTAGAGTGGATGACCAAGCCCTCCTCATCCTCCTCATCCTCTCTCACCCAGGCTCAGGGTACTGGCAAAGCAGCTGCCAAAGTGTCCTCTTCCCTGGTATCAATGTCATCATCAGTCACTCCTTTCCTAGACCCACCATGTCCTCCTGAAGAGTCCCCCGAACTGTTGAGCACAGTGTTGGGTACATGCTCCAGGAGGATGCCCAGCGTTTCGAAGGGTGTGATGATGATACCCAGCTAGAGGAAGGCAGTAGCGTGAGAGCAGAGAGAGGGGATGCTCAAGAAGGACACCAATCTGGCAGTCATGTTCCAGCAGCTGCAGCATACTGCCAGATTGGCTCCAGTGATGAGGAGGGAGGGGATGATGAGGTCACTGACTCCACGTGGGTGCCTAATAGGAGAGAGGAGGAGGAGGAGGAGGATGATGAGGAGGAGGCACATCTCCAACGAGGCAGGATGCCCTGGGGGGGCCAGCGTAAGGGCAGCACACCGACGGAATCACACCGCAGAGCTCAGTCTGTGCAGGGCGCTGCCTCTGCCCGTTATTCAAAAAGTTCTTTGGTGTGGGCCTTTTTTGAGTCGAGTGCATCAGATCGCACAGCTGCTGTTTGCAACATATGTCTCAAGCGTATATCGCGTGGCCAAAACATCAGCCGCTTGGGCACCACATGCTTGACCAGACATATGTTGACCTGCCATGCAGCTCGTTGGCAAGCCTACCTTAAAGACCCACACCAAAGAACAAAGCGGACCTCTCCTTGCACAGCATCAGCTGGGATCTCCAACCCCACTATACCTTCAGTCCTCTCTGAAACCTGCACTGAGAGGAATGAAGGTGTAGAATTAGGTGTGTCACAGCCAAGTACTTGCGGGCACTCTGCTAGCAGTACACCGACGTCCGATTCTAGCAGGCAAATTTCCCTGCCCCAGCTGCTGGACCATCGAAAGAAGTTCACTCCCAGCCATTCACATGCCCAGCGGTTGAATGGTAGCTTGGCTAAATTGCTAGCGCTTCAACTGCTGCCTTTTCAGTTGGTAGACTCTGCCCCCTTCCGTGAGTTTGTGCAATGTGCGGTTCCTCAGTGGCAGGTTCCCAAACGCCACTTTTTCTCACGGAAGGCGATTCCGGCTCTCTACCGGCATGTGGAAGGCAATGTCTTCGCCTCGCTGGACAGGGCGGTCAGCGGTAAGGTGCATATTACCGCTGACTTATGGTCCAGCAGGCATAGACAGGGACGTTACCTTTCTTTCACGGCCCATTGGGTCACTCTTTTGGCAGCTGGGAAGGATGCAGGACAAGTTGTTCCGCCGCCCCGCCTCCAAAATGCTACTAGTGGTTGTGACACACCTCTCTCCTCCACCCCCTCCTCTTCTTCTTCCTCCATGGCCTCTTCCTGTGCTTTGTCCTCGGAACCAGCGGTGCTCCGTAGGCGTTCAAGGGGCTACGCAAGTACGCAGGCAAAAAGATGCCATGCCGTGCTTGCGCTGGTGTGTTTGGGGGACAGGAGCCACACTGGGGCAGAGGTTCTGTCTGCTCTGCAGGGGCAGGCCGAGAGGTGGTTGACGCCACGCCAGCTTAAGCCAGGAATGGTGGTTTGCGACAATGGCACCAACCTCCTCTCCGCCCTCCGACAGGGACAACTGACCCATGTGCCCTGTGTGGCTCACGTCCTTAACCTGGTGGTGCAGCGGTTCTTGGGCAGGTACCCGGGCTTACAGGATGTCCTGAGGCAGGCCAGGAAAGTCTGTGTGCATTTCCACAGATCTTATAATGCCAGTGCTCGCCTGGCTGAGCTGCAAAAGGAGTTGAACCTGCCCAAGAACCGCCTTATATGTGACATGCCCACCAGGTTGAACTCAATGTTGGCCATGCTGCAGCGGCTGCACACACAGCAGAGGGCCATCAATGAGTACCTGTGCGACTACGGCACCAGGACAGGGTCAGGGGAGCTGGGTTTTTTTTCACCACGCCAGTGGGGCATGATCAGGGATGCATGCACTGTCCTGGCACCATTTGAGGAGGCCACGCGGATGGTGAGCAGTGACAGTGCATACATCAGTGACACTGTACCTCTTGTCCACCTGTTGGAACATACGCTGCGTGGAAAAATGGACAGGGCACTTGAGGCAGAACAGAGGCAGGAAGAGGAGGACTTCCTTGCCTATCAAGGCCCCCTTCACCCAGACAGTGTTCCTTCTGTCCCACCCATCGCACAGGAAGAGGAGGAGGAGGAGGAGGATTGTGTCAGCATGGAGGTGGAGCCTGGCACTCAGCATCATCAGCAGCAGTCTTTTAGGGATGATTTACAGTCCCAAGAAACCTGTGGACTTGTACGTGGCTGGGAGGAGGTGGCTGCGGATCATGTAGTCCTTAGTGACCCAGAGGACTCCGGACCGAATGCCTCAGCTAACCTACGCTGCATGGCCTCCCTGATCCTGCAAAGTCTGCGGAAGGATCCTCGTCATCTTCGGATCAAGGAGAGGGACCATTACTGGCTGGCAACTCTCCTTGATCCACGGTACAAGGGTAAGGTTGCGGACCTTATCTTACCGTCGCAGAGGGAGCAGAGGATGAGACAACTCCGGGAGGCCTTGCAGAAAGGTCTGTGCAACGCGTTCCCAGAGACTGGCAGGTTACAAACTCCTGGTCCTGGACAACGAGTTGCTGAGGCTTCGGTCAGTCAAAGAAGGAGAGGTGGGGAAGGTGGCCGTCTGACCGATGCGTTCAGACAATTCTTTAGTCCGCAGCCCCAAGGTATGATCGGTTCCAGCAACCATCGCCAACGTCTGATATACATGGTGCAGGAATACCTAGGGGCAAGGTCAGACTTGGACACCTTCCCCACCGAAAATCCTCTGGCTTTCTGGGTCTTGAGGATGGATCACTGGCCAGAGCTTGCACAGTATGCAATTGAAAAATGTTTTAAAAAAATCCACGCCACCACTAATGAATATATAATAGTTACCTATCTTACAGCTGCTCCTCTGCAAAGTGGTAGCCGTGGCGACTACCAAAATGATCAAGTGAAAAAATTATTGAATAAATAATAAGAGTGCGCTAATTATACTTACAAAATAAACAATCACATCTATTTAAGTGTTATGTTATGGATATAAGTAGTTACCCTATCAAAGGTATCTCAAAAGGAGTACCTCACATACACCCTTGATGAACAAGATATAATATTAAATCCTTAATTAATTATAATGGTTTTTGATCCAAAAATCCAAAAAAAGTCCAAAGAAATATATGTAAATACTATCTAAATGTGAGTCCCAATATAAATGCAATAATTGCATTTATATTGGGACTCACATTTAGATAGTATTTACATATATTTCTTTGGACTTTTTTTGGATTTTTGGATCAAAAACCATTATTATTAATTAAGGATTTAATATTATATCTTGTTCATCAAGGGTGTATGTGAGGTACTCCTTTTGAGATACCTTTGATAGGGTAACTACTTATATCCATAACATAACACTTAAATAGATGTGATTGTTTATTTTGTAAGTATAATTAGCGCACTCTTATTATTTATTCAATAATTTTTTCACAGTATGCAATTGAGCTACTGGCCTGTCCTGCATCCAGCGTTCTTTCAGAACGCACATTCAGTGCTGCTGGAGGATTTGTCACGGATCACAGGGTGCGCCTGTCCACCGACTCGGTTGATCGACTGACCTTCATAAAAATGAACCAGTCTTGGATCACCACCAGCTACCAAACACCTGAAGCTGATATAACAGACTAATTTATTTTCAAATGTCACATCCCTTCAAGACTGATGCTGATGCTGAGTGACTGTCCTGTTATGTTGACTGACTATCCTCCTCCTCCTCAATGTTCCGATTGATGATGATAGCTTGGAAGAACATTTTTGTTTCTGGGTGCCGCCACCAGTGCCTAAGGCCCAATTTTTCAGCCCATGTTTAACAGGGGCATGTAATTACAATTTTTTATGCAATGCTTTGCAGCAGGGCTCATTCCTGCACTCCAACTAGAGTATCTGGGAGAGGTTGCAGTGTCGTGGCACCAGCACCAGTGCCTAAGGCCCAATTTTTCAGCCCCTGTTTAACAGGGGCATGTAATTAAAAAATTTTATGCAATGCTTTGCAGCAGGGCTCATTCCTGCACTCCAACTAGAGTATCTGGGAGAGGTTGCAGTGTCGTGGCACCAGCACCAGTGCCTAAGGCCCAATTTTTCAGCCGCTGCTTAACAGGGGCGTGTAATTACAATTTTTGATGCAATACTTTGCAACAGGGCTCATTGCTGTGCTCCAAGTACAGTATCTGTGAGAGGTTGCAGTGTTGTGGCACCAGTGCCTAAGGCCCAATTTTTCTGCCCCTGTTTAACAGGGGCATGTAATTACAATTCTTGATCTAATAATTCACAGCAGGGCCCATTCATGCATCCACCAAGAGTAACTGTGAGGGCTAACAGTGTTGTGTCAACACCACCACCACCAAAGGCCCAATTTTTCAGCCCCTGTTCAACAGGGGCATGCAATTACAATTCTTGATCTAATAATTCACAGCAAGGCCCATTCATGCGCCCACCAAGAGTAACTGTGAGGGCTTACAGTGTTGTGTCAACACCACCACCACCACCACCAAAGGCCCAATCTTTCAGCCCCTGTTCAACAGGGGCATGCAATTACAATTCTTGATCTAATAATTCACAGCAGGGCCCATTCATGCGCCCACCAAGAGTAACTGTGAGGGCTTACAGTGTTGTGGCAACACCAACATGTAAGGGGCAAATTTCAGCAGAGTATATAGGGCAGGCCCCTACTTTCAAACATCCAACTTACAAACGACTCCTACTTGCAAACGGAAGGAGACAACAGGAAGTGAGAGGAAATCTACCCCTAGTTAATATGGGAAAAAGGTGTCCCCTCTCTACTGATGCTTTATCACCAATCCTTGTTTCAATAAAAACCCCACTTTTCAAAAACATTTGTCATTGGGACGGAAAGTGAGGAGAAATGTTCTGAACAGGGGCACAGACAGCAAAACAAATGTTACAGGGGTGATAACTCTTCCCTATGTTTTCCAAAAAGCTTAAAAATAGATTTTTTGGCTGGAGCTACACTTAAACAATGTACCTGTTCAAAATTACAAACAGATTCTACATAAGAACAAACCTACAGTCCCTGTCTTGTATGCACCGCCTGTATACGGCTGTTCAGAGTATATAGGGCCTTTTTTATTTTGTGTGCGGGGTTCCCCTTAATATCCATACAAGACCCAAAGGGGCTGGTAATGGGCTGGGGTAGGGGGAGGGGGGGTGATGGGGTAGCTATGCCATTTTTCTTAAAGATTTTCATCCATATTACCGGGACCAGACATTACATTAAAGCCGCAAGCAGTTTTAAATGGATTTTTTTCCTTTAGAAATGTCATTTTGTGCAGGGACAGTTCTAAAACACGGGAAACACGTGGCACTTCACAGGCATACTTTAGACACCCCCCAGGTACGATATTTAAAGGAATATTTGACTTTTTTTTTTCACTTTATGCATCATTAAAATGACTGCTCCCGAAAAACGGCCATTTTTAAAACTTCTTTTTGCATTGATACATGTCCCCTGGTGTAGAACCCGGGTTCCCAAACCCTTTTTAGGACAATAACATGCATAATAGTCGTTATAATTAGCACTTTAGATTTCGAACGTTCGCATCCATTGTTTTTAATAGGGTTCTAACGTTCGTGTGAACTTTCGGTCCGTTCGCGGGTTCTGGTGCGAACCGAACCCGGGGGTGTTCGGCTCATCCCTATTACTGACATTGATGGCATCTCCTTTTTCATGTAGCACTTCTGTGAGAAACTGGGCAGTGCAGTTTAAAACCCAATTTCTCACAGACATGACAGCTGTGCTACATGAAAAAGCAAACATTAGACTTTACATTTACATTGACTGGGCTAACCTGCAGTCCCATGAGAATCCAGATCCACTGCCACCATATTGTTAATGCAGCTCATGTGTGCACAGAAGAAGCCAGGAACGATCATCTTTGAAGCTGGCCACCCCCCCCTCCCGCCCACTCAAACTACAAGATCTCACAATCAGGCTCTGCTTCTCTGCCTCTGAGATGTTTAGCCCGGAGTGAGAATGGCTGAACAAGCTGCCGAGGGAGGAGCGGAGGAGGGGGAAGTTGGAGAAAGACTTTTTTTTTTCTTCTGCACTCGGTTCACATTTTCCGGGCCCCCCCTGGTGGCTGGGCCGCGTACAACAGGGCCAGTTGTACTGGCTTATCAGTGGGCCTGATGAGCCCACTGGGTCACATGGTAGGGCCGGCCCTGGTTTTATAGAATTTCTAGCATAAATTATGTGTGCCTCAGTACAGCATGACTGACTTGCTAGCAGAAGGATCAAAGAGGCCACACATCCACATAGTTATTTTCATATAATTTAGCAGTTAGAACTAAACTCAGAAGCTGTCAGAGTACGATAAAAATAAATAAGGAAAAAAAGCAGGTCCTATGACCTGTCACAGCCATATTAACAGATCTCCTCCAACCAAAAGGTTCTCTCTGCTGCTTTAAGCCAGTGGTCTACAATCTATGGCCACATGCCACATTCAGCCAACTACAAGATTTAATCTGGCTTGAAAATAGGGTCAGTGGCATATCCTTAATGTGCACGAATTGAGAATTAAGGTCAGAAGAGGCTGCCTATGGTCTCCACTTCTGACGTAAGGGGGAGGGGGAAATCTAACGGGGACCCTGATAGAAGGGGGAACTCTGATGGAGACTCAGATGTAGGGGGACTGGTGGGGATTTTTTTTTTTTAGCCTATGAATATTTGTAAAATATATGATGTGCCCCGTGTACTGAAATGTTTGGAGAGCCCTGGCTTAGGCAGTGAGTAGTCAGTAGGATACTGTAGTCTGTATTCTATGAATGGCTATAAAATGCAGGCTGCAGTACTGCATAAACCAGCAGAGTATAACCGAGATCGAATAGCAGCACCTGTTCCATTTGATAAATCGGTCCCTTAGTTTTGTAAAGTACTGTAAATAAAACAGGGTTTGATTATTATTTTATTTCCTAAAAAAATAGGATTTTTTGTACTCACCGTAAAATCCTTTTCTCTGTCGTCCATGGACGGACACAGCTCCTTAATTCTTGACAGTTGGGTTATGTTCCTGTTCTATAGGAGAGGACTAGGCAGAACATGTTAGGTATTAAATACATGTTACTTTAACAGAGTTGAACAGCCCCGCCCAGGGGGCGGTCCCTCCAGACATAACCCTTCGCCTTGCAGTCAGCAGCTCAGTTCGTAAATAGCAGTACAAACCAAAAAAAGGAGGGGTGGGTGCTGTGTCTGTCCATGGACGACAGAGAAAAGTATTTTACGGTGAGTACAAAAAATCCTATTTTCTCTTTTCGTCCGTGGACGGACACAGCTCCTTAATTCTTGACAGTTGGGACGTCCCAAAGCAGTGTCAAAAAACGAGGGGTGGGAACAGCAATCCAAAAAACTAATTTCACCCCAAACAAGCAGAGCTCCTCAATGAAGGAGTTGCAGCCTCAAACAGTCACCTGCAAAACTTTGCGGCCGAAGCTAGAATCCGAAGATGCACTCACATCAACCTTGTAAAACTTTGAAAAAGTGTGAACAGATGACCAGGTCGCCGCCTTACACATTTGTGAGACAGACGCTTGATGTCGGAAAGCCCAAGAGGCACCAATAGCCCTGGCGAATGCGCCATGACAGGAAAGGGAGGCGCCCGCCCCTTAAGGGCAGAGGCCTGGATGACGGTCTGCCTGATCCATCGAGAAATGGTGGCCGACGAGACCGCCAGACCCTTCTGCGGACCAGACACTGACACAAACAGTTAGCACCGCTTTGTCCTTATGGAGGACCAAATATGGGGACTTGCAAGAAAAGGCCGCCAATTCAGAAACCCTCCGGACGGATGTGATGGCTACTAGGAAGGCAACCTTCTGAGAGAGCGTCAAAAGAGGAATTACTCTGATGTCCTCAAATGGAGGTTTCTGAAGTACCGAGAGCACCAGATCCAAATCCCATGGAGGTAGTGGTGGTCGGACGGGAGGGGACACATGCCGGACCCCTTGCACAAAAGTGCTCATCAATGAATGAGCCACCAGGGGTCGCTGAAAGAAAACAGCCAAGGCTGAAATCTGGCCCTTAATGGTGCTTAAGGCAAGTTTCTGATCCACACCACGATTTAAAAACAGCAGGATCCTGGAAACCGAATATGCCCGTGGACGCCATTCCATATCCTCACACATAGAGATTTAGGCTCTCCACGTGCGATGGTAGATCTTCCTAGAAGATTTCTGTGCCCTCAACATGGTTGAAATGACCGAATCCGACAGGCCTCGGTCCCCTAGTACCTGGCTTTCAATAGCCATGACGTTAAAGCCAGCGACTGTAAAGCAGGATGAACAATGGGACCTTGCGAGAGAAGGTCCTCCCGCATTGGCAGTCGCCAAGGTGCATCCGCCACCAGGCGCACGAGATCGGCGTACCAGGGACGCCTGGGCCAATACGCCTGGTTGAGAATCACCGGAATCCCCTCAGACTCTACTCTGCGGAGAAGACGAGGAAGCAAATTCAGTGGGGGAAAGGCATAAATTAGCCGCTACTGACCCCTCGGGGCCACCAACACGTCTGACACGTCTGCCCAGGGATCTCTGGACCTGTCCACAAACCTCGACACCTTGCGATTGAGTCGAGAAGCCAGGAGATCCACATCTGGCGTGCCCCATCTCTGGCAAAGGAGTTGAAAAACCTCCGGATGTAACAACCATTCCCGTTGGTCCAGCATCTGGCGGCTCAGATAGTCCGCCTGCCAGTTTTCCTCACCCGGAATGTAAACTGCTGAGAGAGCCGGCCGCTCCTTTCCGCCCACCGCAGGATGTGAGCGACCAGCGCTGCAGCCGAGCTTCTTGTTCCTCCTTGATGGTTGACGTATGCCACAGGCACGGCGTTGTCTGACCGGATCCTGACTGGACGTCCTCTTAGTCTCTGTGACCATTTGAGGAGGCACAGCCTGATCGCGCCGAGTTTCAGGACATTGATCGGCAGTTGGGATTCGTCCGGAGTCCAGCGGCCCTGGGCCGCCTGAACCCCCCAGACTTGCCCCCAACCGGTCAGGCTGGTGTCCGTTGTGATCACAGTCCAATGAAAGGGGAGGAACGACTTCCCGGACCGAAGAGCCGGGGATCTCAGCCACCAATTCAGAGAGGCCCTGACTAGATGACTTATCTGAATCTGACGATCCAGAGACGGCGGAGATTTGTTCCATTTGGAGAGAATCTCCCTTTGCAAGACCCGAGTGTGGAATTGGGCAAACCGCACTGCCTCAAAAGAGGCTACCATGAGGCTCAGGACTCGCATGCAAAAACTGAGAGAGGACCATTTGAGGGATGTCAACAACCTCACCGCAGTCTGGAGTATCTGCAACTTTTCCAAAGGAAGACAGACTCTGGCCTCCGAGGAGTCCAGAATCAACCCCAGGTTCTCTAGGCGCTGGGTCGGTACCAACACCGACTTCTGGAGGTTCAGTACCCAACCAAACTCCTGGAGGGTCTGACTGGCTATAGACACGTCCTCCTCTAATTCTGAGCTTGAAGCAGCTCTCAGAAGAAGATCGTCCAAGTACCCCACGATTGCAATGCCGTGCTGTCTCAGCAAAGCTAAAATCGGGGCGAGCACCTTGGTGAAAACTCTTGGTGTTGACGCTAGGCCAAAGGGAAGGGACACAAATTGATTGTGGTCTTGGCCGATCGCAAAGCGCAGGAACCTCTGATGCCTGACGCAGATGGGGACATGCAAGTATGCGTCCCTGATATCCAAGGTTGCCAGGAAGTCCCCCGGGTGGAGCACAGCAACCACCGAACTAATCGATTCCATCCGGAACTTTTGAACCTTTACAAATTTCAGGGCCTCGAGATCCAAGATTGGACGGACTCCTTCTTTGGGACCACAAACAGATTCGAGTAGAAACCCTGAAACCTGTCCTGCGGTGGTACAGGTAAGATTACCCCGCACCTCAACAAGTCTTTCACTGCCCCCAGCAGGGCAGTCCGACAAACCAGAAGGAGAGGCAGATTTGAGGGAAAGAAACTGCTTGGTGGACAAGAAAGAAACTCTATCTTGTACCCTGAAGTGACCACCTCACAGACCCACTGGTCAGAGAGCAGGGAGGACCACCGAGCTGCAACCCTGCAAAGCCGTCCCCCCACCCAGGAATCGGGTGGGGGCAAAACTTCATGTGGAAGTAGGCTTGCTTGCTGGCTTGTTGGGTTTGCGCACCCAGGGACACTTCTGTCCCCCAGCTGGACCTTTTTCCGCTTGGGAGGGTCTGCCAGCAGGTCCTGACTGACGAAAATACCGCTTCTGTGTGGGAAAGGAGGGCCCTGGCTTACGGCGCGGCTCTTTTCCTTTAGTGGACTGAGGGAGAAGTGTGCTTTTACCTCCAGTGACATCTTTAATGATGTCGTCCAGTGAGGCACCAAAAAGCCTCCCACCTTTGAAAGGCAATCAGCCAGAGTTTACTTGGAAGCTTGGTCAGCGGACCAGCATTTGAGCCATATCTTGCGGCGCAATACCACCGCAGATGCGGAAGCCCGGGAGATTAAAGGGGCCGCATCCAGGGTTGCATCACAGACGTACACAAGTCCCTGAACCAACTGGTCAGCCAGTGACACACATTCAGGAGGGAGCCAATGCTCCTCCACAGTCTGGTGCAATACCTGAGCTCACTCATTGAGTGTCTGGGACACCAAGGTAGCAGCCAATATAGGCCGCAATGCTGACCCCAGCATGGTGAACATGGAGCGGCTCACCGCTTCGGACCTCCTATCAGTAGTGTCCGTAAAGGCAGGGGTCCCCTCCACTGGGATGGTGGTTTCTTTATTTATCCGAGAGACCGGAGGAGAAGCCCATTTTTTCAAAAGACTCTCTTCAAATGGGTAACGGACTGCCCTGCGTTGAGGGACCACAAAGGACCTCTGCGGTCTTTCCCATTCCTTATCTATGAACTTGTCAAGTAAGACACATAAGGAAAAACCTTGATAGCGGGTCGGTTTGTGAGACCCAAAAGGGACTGACATCCCAGCGGATGTCCCAGCCGTATCCTCCAGCTTAAGAGTGACCCTCACTGCTGTGATATGCTATCACAAGTGCTCTATCCTGCGCTGACCCAGACAAGAAGTCTTCCTCACTACCCGCATGGTCTTCACAGCCTCTGACACTTCAGAACAGGGGTCCTGTGCCGCAGCCAGGCAGAGCATTCCCCAGGAGATGGCGGGGGAAGGGGGTGATTTTTTACCCCCCCTTACGCCCGCCCTTGGCAACAAATGACTCCAGGACTGTCCATAGGCACCGCAGGTGTAGGGACACTGGTTGCTGCCCTGAAATGTCTGGGGAAGAAGCATCCAGCTTCTGACTTCATGCCCACCCACTGACAGCCTATAAGGGCTTAAGTCAAGGTAATGGCACTGAAAAACATCCACCCTCCTTGCTGCTCTGACCGGGGTTTTACCCAGGGAACTCACCACCCAAGTAAGAGGCTGCCCAGCGCCGCTGTCCGCTCTCCCTCCGCACACATCGTGTGTCTGAGGTGTGCTGTGATTATGGTGTTCGCGGCGTTCAGGAAGCCTTCCCAGCACTAGAGGCTACATCAATAAGAAAGAAACACCCTCAAAATGGCCGTCGAACGCCTCAGAGAAATAGGGCGCGGACTATAAGAAACCGCCTGCAATGAAGACCTTCATCATAGCGCGGCCACGGCAAAATGGCCGCCAATGGAGATTTCAATCAAAACTACAGGCCCTAAAAAAATGGCGTCGGCGCTTCAAAAAATGGCGCCTAAGCACCTGAGGTGGACGAGAAGGCCGTAGAGATGCCGAATGGAGACTTCCCAGAGGCAGACCACCCCCCACAGAGAGCGGACCCGGACGCCCCACAGCCCCCAAAACGGGATACGGAATCCCCCTCAGGTATACCCCGACCGATGTAGCAGGCCCCGCAAGGCGAGGAGGAAAAAAGGGGGGGACAGAGGGAGAGGAAGGGAGGACAGGAGACCCCCTAACTGACCCCTCGGGAATGCCCAGCTGTTCCATCCTGTCGAAACAGGAGGAACTAAACTTACCCGTCCATGCAAGGACTTGCTGGTGCGTTCCAGACGGACCCACAGCCGAGCAGTACGGAGTGGCTGTCGGCCACGGTCCACTGTGACTGAGACAGCAAGAAGCCCGGTCATATGTGGACCCCGGAGCAATAGCTCACCGGCCACCCCTGGAGCCATGGGGTATGTCGTGGCTGACCCCGCACGTAGCTAAGGCCTGCTCACGCTCGATAGTCGGAAGTGGGGAGACTACAAGGATCTATATTATCCAGCCTGTCACCCAGCTGGCAGTTGATAGTTGATCTCAGGATCAAAAAATTTAATAAAAAACAATAAAACGTAAAAACTTCTTCTGGACCCTGGGCCCAAAGGGAGCCAGGTCCTTCTCCTCTACTAGGCAGAAAAAACTGAGCTGCTGACTGCAGGGCGGAGGGTTATGTCTGGAGGGACCGTCCCCTGGGCGGGGCTGTTCAACTCTGTTAAAGTAACATGTATTTAATATCTAACATGTTCTGCCTAGTCCTCTCCTATAGAACAGGAACATAACACAACTGTCAAGAATTAATGAGCTGTGTTCGTCCATGGACGAAAAGAGAAATATAGTTTTACCTTTTGTACTTTGTACCTTTTTTTTCTTCCTATTCTCCCCTTACATCCTGTGTCCTTTTTTTTGAACTTATGAATTATGCTGCAATCATTAGAACTTGCCAATGAACTCTGACTGCTTATAGCACAACTCAAGACCGTGCAGCAAAGGGTGACAATGTTGTTCCTTGATGCAGTAAGTGTCATCTGCATGCACTAGGAATTATTTATTGAATGCATTAGAACTGGGACCCTATTCCTATGGGAATGTGGATGGTAATTGTAACTCCAGCCCTATTTTTTTCCAGTTGTGGACACATTAGGAAAAAAGTTAGAACCTATGTAAGGTTTTTAATGCTGCCTGAGGTCTTGTTGAGTAGATTTCTTTTCACTTTATGTCCTGGTGACTATCAAAAAAGATAGAAGATGAAGGAAAATCTACAGTGAGGACACAAACAACAACAAAAGTTTGTCAGGATTCTTGTCTTCCACTAAGGATTAGTGTTTTTATTGTTGAAGTGTTTCTGTTGCAGATCCTTCCCTCACTACCTGTCATGGCAATAATATGTCACCAGAACATTAAATGAGAAGAAGCCTCCTCAAAGTAGCTACAGATAGCAGAAACTGGTTGAACATATACCTCATTTTCTGAACTGTCTAAAAAAATGTTTGGTTGGAGATATGTTTTAAGATGCATGGAGTGCAGTTATGTGTATGAGCTCCCTATATGTGGTCAAATCAATCATTATAGGCCTTGGTAATCACTCTGACATCTTGTTGCAGGAGGAAAACAAGGATAAGTACCTGGAGGAATTGTCTAATCAGTTGGGTTATTTTGAAAAGATTCTGTCAAAAAATGCTAATGGCACCAAGTTTCTGGTAGGAAATGGGGTAAGTATAATTAACTGTTCTTAAGCCTAGTACACACGACCGAGAATCTCGTCAGGAAAAAACCCGTTGTTTTTCCCTGACGAGATTCTTGACAAGGATCTTGTCATGGCCAAATGAAACGAACGCAGTGACGTCATCTACTACGACGAGCGTGCGCTCGTCACATTCAATGCCGCCGCCGCCATCTTGCTACACCCTACCTATGCCTAGAAAGCTGCCGCGCATGCGTCAAAGTCATTTGGAGCATGCACGGGTTTCAACGGCGACAGGTAAGACAGGTACACACTCTCGGGTTTCTCGTCGGGAAACAGGGCGACGAGAATCCCGGCGAGAAAATAGAGAGGAGGTTCCCTTTTTTTCTCGTCGAGATTCTGGCCAGTTTTCTTGACGAGAAACCTTAAAGCCTCGTACACACGCACGGTTTACTCTGCAAGAAAGCTCTGCCAGCTATTTTCTTGCTGGTTCTTGCCGAGAAAAACGGTCGTGTGTACGAGGCTTTAGACATAGTGGTGGATCTACAGATTTGTCTGGAAGCAAAGAACTATTGGCTAGCCTGGTCTGTATCTTGAACCTCCCAGACTTTATCAGAGCGTTGGCTCTACTTGACACCACAAAGCTTCCAAAGACCCCAAATGTCTGTAAAAATTACATATGATATTTGGACTCCTACTAAGTTCTACTGTTTGGCTGTAAGGCTAAAAGGCTATCTTCTATAGCAAATATATATTGATTCTCAGTGGTGCCATCAACACTTAGACCCCTTTCACACTGAGGCGGTTTTCAGGTGTTTTAGCGCTAGAAATAGCCTCTAAATTACGCCTGAAAACGTCTCCCATTAATTTCAGTGTGTCTTTTCACACTGGGGCAGTGCGCTTGCGGGACATTAGGAAAAGTCCTGCAAGCAGAATCTTTGGGGCGGTTTGTATACATCGCTCCCAAAACGCCACGCCCATTGAAATGAATGGGCAGCGCTTCCAAAGCGCCGCAACACGGGCATTTTTTAACTACTACTTTGTGGTTTAAAGCGCTCCGCTATTGGCCAAAAAGCGATGCAAAAGCATCGCTTAAACAGCGCTAAAGCGCCGCTAAAACGAGCAGTGCTTTAGCGCTAATGTGGCAGCGGGTCAGTGTGAAAGGGGTCTTAGCTGAAAACAAAATGTAAAAAGCGCACCACAGTAATAAATAATAGCGTTCATTTGGGCTTTAACTATAGTGTGTAAATAAATCAGTGTTTTGGGACGCTGGCCTACTTTTTATCCAAATTTCATTTTTTGTTTCTACAGATTACATATGCTGACTATCACTTAGTGGATACTCTGCAGTGCAATCTAGATGTTTCTCCAACATGCCTTTCTGCCTTTCCACTACTATCAGCCTACCTGGAGCGAATTCTCAAGCGACCAAAACTTAGCGAGTACTTGAAATCTGATGGACGCAAGAGACGCCCCATCACCCCTAAGCACAAGTGAATTGGAAGTTCATAGTTTTAGACCCCATTTACACTGGAATGTTTTTCATCTTGTTTCCCTATGCCTGATTTCACTCAACATGCAGAATCCTATTGTTTCTAACTGTCTCTGTGTACATGTGCATACTCAGTTGCCCTATGCTAGATGTTCAGAAAAGTACAAGAGCCAGGAAATCACCAACTGTATGTATGTTATTGAAATATTAAACAACTACATGAAATTATATTATGAGTGACAGTTATTTTCTTTTTTGTTCACAACAGCACATACTGGTAGCAGCTGTTTTTCGACAGGGGATTTTCAGATGATTAACTTTTTGTTAAGAATGTGTAATAGTTTAAATGTCAATAGCTTGGCCACTATCACAGTTAAACGATAAAATAGCTAACTTAAGAAGAATGGCAAAACTAGTTCTGTACACTGTTTACAGTACAGTCCAAGGAAGCCCAAATAATAAAGAGTTACAGGGAGGTTACCTCTAGACAATTTGTTTCAGTCCGAATTCAAATTCCAAATAAATTTGTGGTTATTCGGATGTATCCGAATCTCCAAATAGAATAGTAATGAATTTCTTTGAAATTCATTAAAATTTGTTTTGTATATTAGGTTTCTAACGAATTCTAGATTTTCAGAGCGCTTAGAATTCGGATCGGTCGAAAAATGAACGACCGATTAAAATTCTGTGTGAAGAATAACTGGTTGTTAAGCAGCAGGCCGGGAAGCTGGCTGCCACGTCCTAACAACTGATGAGTCGTCAGCTGTCAGTGGATTCCCCACTGACATCTGAAATGTAAACAAAACAATGCCGGCAGTAGAAAATTCCGAAAAAAAACTTTGTGGGGCCCCCTCCAAAATCCATACCAGACCCTTTTCTGGGCATGGAGCCTGGCAGGTCAGAAAAGGGGGGGTGGTGAGCAAGCGCCCCCCACCTCCTGAACCATGCCAGGCCACATGCCCTCAAAATGGGGGGATGGATGCTTTGGGGCAGGGGGCTCTGCCCCCCTGCCCCAAAGCACCTTGTTCCCATGTTGATGGGGACAAGGTCCTCATCCCCAAAACCTTGGCCAGTGGTTGTGGGGGTCTGTGGGAAGGCAGCTTATCGGAACCTGGAAACCCCCTTTAACAAAATATAAATTGGGATAAAATCTTAGAAACAAAGAACAAGGAGGAGAGATGGTTTTTCTTTAAGAGCATATTAAATAAGGGCATTAGCCAGTGCATCCCATTCGGAAATAAATTTAAAAGAGCGAACAAAAGTCCTGGATGGCTTAGCTCCAATAGAAAAATGCATATGAAAGCAAAGGAAAAGGCCTTTAAAAATACAAGGCTGAGGGATCATCATCAGCATTCAGACTTTACAAAGAATGTAACAAGATATGTAAGGGTGCAATTAGGGCAGCTAAGATAGAATATGAAAGACAAATAGCGGAGAAAAGCAAAAAAAAAATCCCAAGAAATTCTTTAAGTATATAAACAGTAAAAAAGGGAGGACAGACCATATTGGCCCCATAAAGAATGAGGAACAAAAATATATGTAAGAAACTATATTGAGATAAATGTTAATCCTGAAAATTCCCACCACATCCCAGTTTTGTAGACAAAAAGGATAGGAGGCCCCAAGGGATAGTCTGGGTGGGAAAGGGATTCAGGATAACACAAGAAAGTAATGTAAAATTGTATTTATTAAGAAAATTGAAAAGTTTGCTAAAAACAGTAATGGAATACAGAACAAAAAACAGCTGCTCAAGGACGTATAATGTGCTGATACAAATCAGAGACAAAAAAATATGTTATTATTACATACGACCAACCCTACATGTTTCAGAAAAACATAAAGGCATATGTTGCTATTATGATGGGTACATTCCTTCTTCAGGGGTTTGAGTTGAGCTTGCTGATATATTTCTATAGAAAAAGGGGTATAGAAGTAAGTAACAAAGTAGGGTAATACTTGTTATCCCCAACCAAAGTGAAAAAGAAGAAAGAAAAAGAAAAAAGAAAGGCTAAAAGGAGAAGAAAAAGAAAAGAAAAAGAAAAAAGAAAAATTATAAAAATAAAGAAGAAGATAATAAAAATATAAAAGGGAGAAAAGAAGAAAAGGGGAAACCAAGGAAAAAAAAAAGGGGGGAAAGAAGAAGAGAAAAAGGCAGAAGGAGAGCAGCACAATCACATGTGTTTAAACAATATTTTCCAAAGTACTCACAGGTTTGATATTCCTTGCACATATGAAATGCACAGCGTTGATGCAGATGGATGGTATCACGGATCCGGACAGGGAAAGACCAAAGAGGGGTTTCACACAATGTGTCTAACACGGGGGAGTGCGGGGTATGCACTAACTTATTCTCCCGGTGACACAATTAGGCCTATTGGAATACTTAAATGCTGATTTCTCTTATTGCAACCTGAGAGAGCTCTCACAGGGGCTAAATTGTTGGCTGAGAATGATATACCGTATTTTACGGCGTATAAGACGACTGGGCGTATAAGACGACCCCCTACTTTTCCTGTTAAAATATAGGATTTGGGCTATACTCGCCGTATAAGACTACCCCTCTTCCAATGCACACCAAATAAAAATTTAAAAACATCAGATCTGATTTCAATATGGTAATTTTAATTCAAATGCTTATAACATGCAGGTACTTAGCAGGAAAGCTGTCACTTATAAACATAAGGCTGTTTGTCATCAAACATGTAAACATAAAACAGTGCAAGTGGATTAAAAATTTTTCCTAATTCACTGAAAGGAAGGATAAGACAATAAACCCATGGGAGCTGCCATGCTGTTTGTTTGTCAACCAAACTGGGACTGATGATGATAGGAGGAAGATAACAAACAATAGAGAGAGAGAGCAAGTGCTGGGCAAGTCCCTGGCGAGTCAGCAACGCTCATCATAACTCCAAGCTATTTTTACAGGTTTTGCTGACGTGACAGTTTCCCTTTAAAAGCTGTACTTGTACTCACCACCACATGCATCTGCTCACCAGATAGACTTCCTTCCCTCAGAATCGCCAATCCCAGTATACAACAACCAGCCAATCACGGCAAGCAATGTATTTCCTATGCACACTGCATACAAAGCCTGCTTGGATTGGGTGGGTCAGCTCTCCCTGCCTGCCCAGCCTCCCTGTCTCCAAGATGATCCAAGCGTAGTACGTAATGTGAGTACGCATGAGAGCAGGGAGAGGTATCGGCTCCGGGGGCGGATCCAGGAGCGGCTGGCTGGGATGCAGCGCACGGTGGCTCAGCGCTTGTCCCTGAAGTTTTAGCACGCCGTATACTTGCTTCTAAGACGATACCCAGCGTATAAGACGACCCCCAAATATTGAGAAGATTTTCATGGGTTAAAAAGTCGTCTTATACGCCGGAAAATACGGTAGATCCCAAGGTTGCACGGCAGCAATGTCAGGGCTCACGGGAGCAAATCACATAGGCATAATGGGGAATCTGTTAACCAAAAAATTAATGATAATAAGAAGTTTTAACAATTTCAGGGCATGCAGTAATAATCTGAAACTGCCAAAGATTTTACCTAAGGTATATCCATGGGAGAAAAGAAGGGGGATGTAACCTTACCTCGTCAGAGAGTTTGTTTGAATACCGGATATCATGAGAAGAAAACACTTGGCTGTGCAGCACCTATAAGCTGCATCTGCCCTACTTAAATACCTATCAGACTGGGAGGGGTTGGGTTTACTGGCCAATCCAAAGTAGTGGCATCTCATCCGGATCCTCCAGATCCTGAGGTTCAACACACCTATGAACGATCGGTTAACCCGTAAGTACGGCACCAGATTTCCATGCGCCCTAGTGCTGGCGCTCCCTGGCCAGCTGCGATGTCCGTTGCCACCGCATTGCAGTGCGCGGTGACGTCAGACATCGACAAAGGTCGCCGACACAGGAGGGAGCGCGGCCATTGTGTTGGTGGATGGAAAAAGAGAACACGCATGCGTCGGATCTGGGAAGGAGCCGGCGCATGCAGACAGAGCCGCGATCCACATAAATCAGCCTCCAGCTATGGATAAGCATGGGGGCTTGCCTGTGCCGGGGAGATCCGACATACCACCGCAGCCCGGGATCCAAACGTCCACAGCCAAAAGTAAAACAAACGGAAAAAAAAAGGAGAAAAGTCGCATAATAGAGGAAGACGAAGTCTTCGACGTTTAAAGTGCCCGATCCAGGACCACCATCCAAATGCATCACACATTTTGTTCTAAAAGACAAAAAGAAATATATTTGTATGCAAAGATCATATTGTTACACTTTGAGATTGATAAACAAAAATCATCAGATCGATAGAAAGATAATAAAATAAACAGGGTTATAATAAAAGGATTAAGAATAACATTGACAGACAAAATATGATAAATTAAACCCTAAGTAAAGGGATGAGTATGTATTGATTGTACACATGGTAATGATGATTAACTGTACACATGCATATGGACAGCTATGAACAAATCAATATTAACAAGACTATTTACACATTTACAGAGACTGGCAAATGGTGGCATGGGACATGGAAGAAGAATGGGAGGGGAAAAAAAAAAGAAGGAGACAAAAAATTAAAACGATCGTGCCCCATAGGTGGGTAAATATCTTATTGATCTTTATCAAAGCCTCCAGTCGAGAATCCCGGCAAGAATGGTCTAAGATTGAATGCCTCGTTGAGGCCTGGCGGATGAGTGGCATTGAGATTTGATATCCACCGAAGCTCCCTTTGGAGGAGACTTTTGTTAAGGTCTCCCCCCCCTGGTGCCTGGGTGGATAAGGTCCAGAACTAGTACAGATATTTTGGGGTAGATTCCAGCATGTGTCTGTACGACATGTCTGCCTAGTGGTAAATCTGGATTTGCAGTTTGCATAGCCTTTACATGGCGATACAGTCTCTGACAGAGTTTCTGTATGGTTTTGCCTATGTAAAAGCAATTGCAGCTGCAAAGAAGTAAATATACTACATGAGTTGTTTGACAGTTGGAATAATGTCTTGCGAGGAAGTGTACACCATTAGGTAGGTAAATATCTTTCCTGGTGTCCATATATTTACAATATGCGCATGATCCGCATGGGAAGGTTCCTACTATTTTGCATGGATCACCTCTGTTGGAACCCCTATATTCGCTTTGAACCAACAGGTCACCAACAGAGGTGGCTCGTCTGTAGGTGACCATTGGGTTGGGAGGTACAAAGGGTCCAATCGCAGGATCTGACGTTAACAGGTGCCAGTACTTTTTACAGATTTGTAAAATCTGATTGTGATCATTAGAAAAAGTAGTAATAATTCTCAAAAAATCTGAAAAAACGCCTGCTTGAACGTGGCTACAGCCACAGAAGCCTGAAAAAGGCATTTCAACAAGCAGATACCAGAAATAGGCACAAGTTACTTGCTCCCAAAAAGGCCATACAATCTGGTGAAAATTCCAGAATTATTACTACTTTTTCTAATGATCACAATCAGATTTTACAAATCTGTAAAAAGCACTGGCACCTGTTAATGTCAGATCCTGCGATTGGACCCTTTGTACCTCCCAACCCAATGGTCACCTACAGACGAGCCACCTCTGTTGGTGACCTGTTGGTTCAAAGTGAATATAGGGGTTCCAACAGAGGTGATCCATGCAAAATAGTAGGAACCTTCCCATGCGGATCATGCGCATATTGTAAATATATGGACACCAGGAAAGATATTTACCTACCTAATGGTGTACACTTCCTCGCAAGACATTATTCCAACTGTCAAACAACTCATGTAGTATATTTACTTCTTTGCAGCTGCAATTGCTTTTACATAGGCAAAACCGTACAGAAACTCTGTCAGAGACTGTATCGCCATGAAAAAGGCTATGCAAACTGCAAATCCAGATTTACCACTAGGCAGACATGTCGTACAGACACATGCTGGAATCTTCCCCAAAATATCTGTACTAGTTCTGGACCTTATCCACCCAGGCACCAGGGGGGGGAGACCTTAACAAAAGTCTCCAACGGGAGCTTCGGTGGATATGAAATCTCAATGCCACTCATCCGCCAGGCCTCAACGAGGCATTCAATCTTAGACCATTCTTGCCAGGATTCTCGACTGGAGGCTTTGATAAAGATCAATAAGATATTTACCCACCTATGGGGCACGATCGTTTTAATTTTTTGTCTCCTTTTTTTTTTTTTTCCCCTCCCATTCTTCTTCCATGTCCCATGCCATCATTTGCCAGTCTCTGTAAATGTGTAAATAGTCTTGTTAATATTGATTTGTTCATAGCTGTCCATATGCATGTGTACAGTTAATCATCATTACCATATGTACAATCAATACATACTCATCCCTTTACTTAGGGTTTAATTTATCATATTTTGTCTGTCAATGTTGTTCTTAATCCTTTTATTATAACCCTGTTCATTTTATTATCTTTCTATCGATCTGATGATTTTTGTTTATCAATCTCAAAGTGTAACAATATGATCTTTGCATACAAATATATTTCTTTTTGTCTTTTAGAACAAAATGTGTGATGCATTTGGATGGTGGTCCTGGATCGGGCACCTTAAACGTCGAAGACTTCGTCTTCCTCTATTATGCGACTTTTCTCCTTTTTTGTTTTTTTCCGTTTGTTTTACTTTTGGCTGTGGATCCCAGGCTGCGGTGGTATGTCGGATCTCCCCGGCACAGGCAAGCCCCCATGCTTATCCATAGCTGGAGGCTGATTTATGTGGATCGCGGCTCTGTCTGCATGCGCCGGCTCCTTCCCAGATCCGACGCATGCGTGTTGTCTTTTTCCATCCACCAACACAATGGCCGCGCTCCCTCCTGTGTCGGCGACCTTTGTCGATGTCTGACGTCACCGCGCACTGCGACGCGGTGGCACCGGACATCGCAGCTGGCCGGGGAGCGCCAGCACTAGGGCGCATGGAAATCCGGTGCCGTACTTACGGGTTAACCCATCGTTCATAGGTGTGTTGAACCTCAGGATCTGGAGGATCCGGATGAGATGCCACTACTTTGGATTGGCCAGTAAACCCAACCCCTCCCAGTCTGATAGGTATTTAAGTAGGGCAGGTGCAGCTTATAGGTGCTGCACAGCCAAGTGTTTTCTTCTCATGATATCCGATATTCAAACAAACTCTCTGATGAGGTAAGGTTACATCACCCTTCTTTTCTCCCATGGATATACCTTAGGTAAAATCTTTGGCAGTTTCAGATTATTACTGCATGCCCTGAAATTGTTAAAACTTCTTATTATCATTTATTTTTTGGTTAACAGATTCCCCATTCCGCCTATGTGATTTGCTCCTGTGAGCCCTGACATTGCTGCCGTGCAACCTTGGGATCTATATCATTCTCAGCCAACAATTTAGCCCCTGTGAGAGCTCTCTCAGGTTGCTATAAGAGAAATCAGCATTTAAGTATTCCAGTAGGCCTAATTGTGTCACCGGGAGAATAAGTTAGTGCATACCCCGCACTCCCCCGTGTTAGACACATTGTGTGAAACCCCTCTTTGGTCTTTCCCTGTCCGGATCCGTGATACCATCCATCTGCATCAACGCTGTGCATTTCATATGTGCAAGGAATATCAAACCTGTGAGTACTTTGGAAAATATTGTTTAAACACATGTGATTGTGCTGCTCTCCTTCTGCCTTTTTCTCTTCTTCTTTCCCCCTTTTTTTTTTTTTCTTGGTTTCCCCTTTTCTTCTTTTCTCCCTTTTATATTTTTATTATCTTCTTCTATATTTTTATAATTTTTCTTTTTTCTTTTCTTTTTCTTCTCCTTTTAGCCTTTTTTCTTTTTCTTTCTTCTTTTTCACTTTGGTTGGGGATAACAAGTATTACCCTACTTTGTTACTTACTTCTATACCCCTTTTTCTATAGAAATATATCAGTAAGCTCGACTCAAACCCCTGAAGAAGGAATTCACCCATCATAATAGCAACATATGCCTTTATGTTTTTCTGAAACATGTAGGGTTGGTCGTATGTAATAATAACATATTTTTTTGTCTCTGATTTGTATCAGCACATTATACAATACGTCCTTGAGCAGCTGTTTTTTGTTCTGTATTCCATTACTGTTTTTAGCAAACTTTTCAATTTTCTTAATAAATACAATTTTACATTACTTTCTTGTGTTATCCTGAATCCCTTTCCCATCCAGACTATCCCTTGGGGCCATAAAGAATGAGGAAGGACATCTGGTTACAAAGGATGGGAGATGGCAAATGTATTGAATGTATTCTTCTCCTCAGTCTTCACAAGGGAATCGGGGGCTTCAGTAACCAAAACTGCAGTGGCCTGCAGTGGCCACTTACTAAAATTAGAAGAAAAGAGGTTTAACCTTAAACTGCGTAGACGGTTCTTTACTGTAAGAGCGGCAAGGATGTGCAATTCCCTTTCCACAGGTGGTAGTTTCAGCGGGGGGCATCGATAGTTTAAAAAAACTATTAGATAGCACCTGAACGACCGCAACATCCAGGGATATACAATGTAATAATGACATACTGTATAATCACACACATAGGTTGGACTTGATGGACTTGTGTCTTTTTTTAACCTCACCTACTATGTAACTACTGTATGTAACAAGGGGGCCCCTTGATCTCAGCCTCCCCTATGGGAATGAGTATTTGGTACCTCTATAGTATCCCTAACCATTCACCAAAAATGTGTAAAAAGTGAATAAAGACAGTAAACAAGTTTTTGACTATTCTTTTATTAAAAAAAAAAAAAACAATGTCCCCCCAATGTAGATACATCTCACGCCACCCACCACACCTCCAAACCCGAAAAAAGTAAAGAAAAACCTTCGGCCTCATCAAACACTTCCCGCAGACTGCCTGCTCCTCCGTTTCTTATATAGGTAAAGGGTGAAGAAATCTGGTGACGGCACCTGGTGACCCCGCCTCCTTGTGACATCATCGAACCAGCATGCCCCGTTCGTGACGTCACATGAGACGGGTCACCCGCTGACGTCATTGGGTGACAGTTTTGGTGGTGCAGCGTGATCGATCTACATCGAGGGACATTGTTTTTTAGTTTTTAAGAAGGGAATTCTAAAAACTTGTTTACTGTCTTTATTCACCTTTTACACATTTTCGGTGAATGGGTAGGGGTACTATGTACCTCATACGCCTTCACATAGGGGAGGGCCAGAATCTGGGGGCCCTGTTGTTAAAGGGGGCTTCCAGATTCTGATAAGCCCTTCATCATGGGGACAAGGTGCTTTGGGGTGGGGGGGCAGAAGCCCCCCTGCCCCAAAGCACCTACTTCCCAATGTTGAGGGCATGTGGCCTGGTATGGTATGGTTCAGGAGGGGGGTTGCTATCTCGCCCCCCTCTATTTCCTGACCTGCCGAGCTGCATGCTCGGATAAAGGTCTGGAATGGATTTTGGAGGGGGACCCGCACCGTTTAAAATTCTTTATTGCCAGCATTGTTTCATTTACATTTCAGCTGTCAGTGGGAAGCCAGCTGACAGCTGATGACTCATCGGTTGTTGAGAATGTGGCGGTCAGCTTTCCAGCCTGCAGCTTAACAACCAGCTATTCTTCACACAGAATTTGAATCGGTCGATAATTTTTTGACCTATCCGACTTCGAATCGTTCAAAAAATTACTAAACAAAATGAAATTTTATGAAAATCAAATTTAATTTAACGAATTCCGAAACTAAATTAGTAACATAACAAATATACGAAACTAAACTAAACAAGTTTTTCATTCCTATGGTAGGGCTGTACTCTGCTGGAGGCCACCATGATACCTGCTTTCCAATATGAATTACTGAGGCCATGGAAAACATATACAGGAAGAATAGGACCTGGCACAGATGTTTTTGATAGAAAGGCTGTGTAGTGCCCGGCAAGGCTACACATGGAATATTGCTGGAATGGGGGTGGGGTAAAGTATTTAACCAAGTAAGCATCACTTAGGCTGCATTCACACCTGAGCGTTTTGTAGCCTGAAGCCTGAAGCTACAAAACGCTAGAGGGGGTAAAAACCATTATTCTCTATGGAGATGGTTCACATCTCCACTCCAAAACGCCTGAAGCCGAACGCCTAAAGCTCAAACAAGTTCCGGACCCTTTTCTGTCGCGCGAATCGGACAGATTTGGGCCTTTTAGGAGTCATAGAATGTAATGGAAACACTCGATTCAAGCGTTTAGCGCGACAATGAGCGTTTCGACGGGCGCAAATTCGCACGACAAAATGCCGGTAAAAACGTCGGTAAAAACGCTCGAAGCACTACGCTCAGGTTTGAATGCAGCCTAAAGGGGTGGAGGGCGGTATTCATTTAAGGACAGTGGTAATAAAAGAACACTCTGACTGAATGCCATTTAGAGAGGGAAGGGCTGGTTTCAGATGGTTTCCTGAGTTGGTCCACATAGTCTTTGTGGATCACAGTTGATGTGCAATCAATGATGATGTCGAAGACCAAACTCATTAGCAGTCGGGCCTTTCTCCTAAACTTGAGAATATAGGAATAGTACCAGGTCATATCGTTCTCTGTACTGTTGTAGGTATGTACAACCACTGAAATGTATCTTCTCAAATGCCCCTTCTTCTCTGTTGTGAAAGTCCCAAGCATGTTAAGGAGAGTGTTATTTAACCGTGCTGAGTGTGGGTCCCCTTGTGGAGGATAGGGGATTGTCCCTGACTTCTGAATCCCCAACAGGTCCAGCAGCTGCCTAATGAGTCTGTTTTCAAAGTTTCTGCCTTGATCTAAATGGATCATTTGAGGCAGTTCATAATGGACAAAGAATTTTGGCACCAGTTTAAGCTGTTTTTCCTCAGGAAAGTCTAGGCATAGCAGATGAAGTGGTCAGTCACCACAAGGATGCTCACTTGTATCAGGCTCCAAGAACAGAATATCAGTACACACAACCTTTATTTAACCTTGACATTGGAGGTGGCCCATTGAGGAAGCTTTGGAGGGTACAGCCTTCCTTTGTATACGTTGTGTCCTCATACAAGGCCACCCTAAATGCTGACCAAAATGTTCTCCACTCTGCACTTTCCACTCCACTCTCCACAGGAGATCTACTTTTGTGTCTAGTAAACTCCTTGGAAATTTTGAGTTTAGAGGCTGTAATGGTACTCTCATGGACAACAACACATGAATGGTCTAAAAATATTATTTTATTACAACAATCAGATAAAACATACACAATGTTGTGCCAAATCAAAGGCACTAAAACCGCTCCCTATTTAGTGGATAGTTACAGTACATAGTGATTCCAATAGCTGATTCTTATGGTCTATCACATAGAGTTTATCCGTATCTTCTCAAGAGACGATGACAATCATAATAGAGAAGCTAACGTACAATATGGATAATTAATGTTTGGACATGAAGATCCAGGTATGGAGTTGTGTAAAAGCTTACCGCATCACCCATGGAGGTTAATACCTTGTGGAATGCCAAGAGGCATGTCTCTCCCGGCGGGTATGGGAAAACTAATGCAAGGGGCACATGAATCCCATTGTGGGGTCGGTTCCCGTGACGTCACCCGCCGTCTGCGGCATACAGGCGTCGCTGGGCAGCAGCCCTATATAAGGGGGTACTTACGTCTGTGTGTCCTGTCGCTGATGCAATGGTGGGGGACATGTTGCTTCTTTCTATTTGGTGATCCATAAGGTGAGCTCTGGTGATGCTATGTATTTTGTTGCATATTTTCGTGGATCTAGAGTTTTGATCCTCATGGACATTTGCTGTGTTTCACATAGGTATCAGTTTCAAACATAGGCTATTTTGTACCTTTTGTCATCAACACTGGATCATAGTTTTGATACCAGTGACCTCTTGTGGTGGACTGATTTACTGCACTTGTCTGAATATAAGGTAAGATGAACTCCATTTACTTGTGGCTTTACATAATACTTTATGGGTGCAGCCTTTTTGTGCCCTATAGTAATGGCTTTTATATGTAAATATTTTGTTATCTTTCTAGACCTGTAGACCTGTTTGTACTACTGTTTTGGACATGCCTTAATCTAGGAACTGTGAACCCCTATTGAGGATCATTTCAGTGAGAGTTACCTTTAAAACGTAACTCCACTTTTGTTGAGAAAAAAAACTCTTCCCTCTATGTACATTGCAATGATTATAACAATCTTTGTTGCAGATTTCTACCTTTTGTTATTCTGAAGACATCCAAGTGTGTTTGTCTGTGCCTCTGTACTTAGTGAGTCTAATGGAGTGGTTTCATAATTAACTGTCAGGTGTGCAGCTGCTGGGCACTAATGAGGAAAACTGCTGGGCCTGCATCCCTTTAGACGTACTCCTATTGAAAGTATCTCTCAAAAATGACATTTTTGTTAAAAGGGATGCCTGAAATCTGACTTGTATCTTAGGCAGGTTTCTGGGAAAATTGGTGAGCCAATCACACAAGCAGGAAATTATGTTTCTGGGGAGTGGTCAGTACAAACTCTGTGTACAGAACACCTCCAGGTAGCCATATTGCAATGCATTCTCAGAAAATTACAGTGGCTGCAGATTGAAAAGGAGAGGTGATTTTTTAAATACATTCAATTACAATATGATTAGTGTCGCAATTATATGTGCAATATTATTTTTTCCTTATTTTGCTATTTCTTTTCCCCACAAAAGTGGAGTTACCCTTTAAGATCAATGGAACCTTGACGTGGTGTGTATTAAAATGCAAAGTAAAATTTTTGTGTCTTTTAATTGTTTGCTCTGGTTCTCTTATGAAACATTTTATAACTACCGGTAATAGGCAGGATTCATGCGCCCCTTACTTTAGTGCTCCCATACCCGCCAAGAGAGACGTGCCTCTTCCATATGCTGTTAACCTCCATGGGTGATGGGTAAGCTATTGACTCCATACCTGGATATTCATGTCCAAACATCCATATTGTACTTTATCTTCTCTATTATGACTGTCATTGTCTCCTCATATATAATTTTTGCTCTCAAAAATACTCCAGAGGAAGCGGATATTGCTGCAAAACATGTTCAGAGGATACGGATAAACTCTATGCGATAAACCATGAGAATCAGCCTTTGGTATCACTATGTAATTATCCACTAAATAGAGAGAGGTTTTAGTGCCTTTGATTTGACACAACATTGTGTATGTTTTATCTGATTGTTGTAATAAAATAATATTTTTAGACTATTCATGTGTTGTTGCCCATGAGAGTACCATTAACCACTTGACCAGGCCATTTTTTGCAAAATGGTACTGCATTACTTTAACCGACAATTGCACGGTCCTGCAACACTCTACCCAAATACAATTTTTGTAATTTTTCCCCCACAAATAGAGATTTCTTTTGGTGGTATTTGTTTTTTCACAATCAAAAGTTTTTATTGAAAGAGTTTGAAGCATACAGTGATAACAATGTAACATGAAATGAAAACACAATGTCCGTAAACAGTGGGAAAGAGTTCAAATTGAGAATGCATTTAGAATATTGCAATGATAGTTTGTAATTGTATATTAATACAGGTTGAATAATAAAAATAATAGTAAAAAAAACAAAGAGGTAAGGGGGAAAGGGATTGGGGAAGGGAGGGTGTAGGGGGGGGGGGGGCGGGAAGAGTTATGTGGGGGAGTAAAGGGAGGATAATTATGTTGGGGGGTATTGTACCAAAGATTTAGATGAGTTTACAGACATATCTCCAAAGTATGTACATATATAGTGGATTTATTGTGCACATATTAATGTAAATAATGACCAGGAATTAATATACCAGTAGAGAGGACCTAGAGTATCTTATGTGAAGGAGGATTGAAAGTCATTCAAATATTTGAACACTATGCAGGGTTGCCACGTTTTATTAAAACCATCACTGTTTTCTTTTTTCATTGCCACAATCTCTTCCATCTTATGCATGTATTGGACTCTGTCCAACCAATTCTTGACCGTCGGGACTTGAGTAGATTTCCAATGTAGTGGAATAAGTGTTTTTGCCGCCGTTAGCAGATGTCTGGTAAGAGACTTCTTGTATTTGCTGAGCGTGAGGTGGTTAATGTGTAGAAGGCAGGTGGCTGCACTTAGATTTATCTTAGTTTCTTTGATATGTTTAAACCATTTTGAGACCTGTTCCCAATAGTCAAGGATTGGGGGACATTCCCACCAAATGTGTAGAAAATAACCCGTTTCCCCGCCACATCTCCAGCAAGAATCAGACATTGTGGGAGACCATTTTTTAGCTCTTTGTGGAGTTATGTACCACTGCGTTAAAATTATGTATGAAATTTCCTGATATCTTGAGCTTAGAGAACATTTGTGTGCTAGTATGCATGCTTTCTCCCATTGGGCGCCACTGAGCTTGAGACCTAAGTCTCTTTCCCACTTATCTTTGTGTTTGTTGTTGTCTTCCTTTGAATGTTAGTTCAACCATGTGTAAGCTAGGGAAGTAGTTTTTAGTACTTGATTTCTATGAAAACAGATAGATTCTAGCGGTGTCAGTCGATGGCAATAGGAGATTTTATGTTTACTATTGAGTAGAAAGTCTTTTAGCTGCATTTGAAACCAGGAGCCTGGAAATGAGTCTCCAAATTCTGATTTAGGTGCTTTGAGTGGTTTGACTTTTGAGTTTGGAGGAGCAGTCAGGGGACGGAAGTGTTTTTTGATTTAGACCAGGTGGGAAGTCAGGGTTGTTAGCAATCGGGGTTAAAGGACCTGGGACTGTGGCAAGTTTATGGTGGGCGACTGCCATGTGCTATACTTTCAGTGTGGTGGCTACTAAGGGGTGGTCTATTTCTTTGGTGGATTTAGAGTGAGTCGTCCAGGGGTAATATAGGATTTGCTGCTTGTTATGACCATGTTCTAATTGTACCCAGTCTTTGTTTTGGCCGTGACAGTGCCAGTCAATTAATCTGGTGATATGAGAGGAGAAATAATATTTTTGGAAGTCTGAAAGACCAATCGCACCCCTACGTTTGGGTTGGGTTAAGAGACGTAGATTAATCCTTGGTTTCTTGTCCGCCCAAAGAAAGCGTCTCTGTAGTGTTTGAAGTTTGGTGAAAAGGGAATTAGGTATTGTGATCGGCAATGCATTAAAGAAGAAAAAGCAACCCCGGGAGGATTGTCATTTTTAGAATTGAAGCTCTCCCGAACCAGGAGAATAAATTAGGGGTCCATTTTTGTAGATCTTTGGAGATAGAGTTGAGCAAGGGGGTAAAATTGGCAGAGAATAGTGAATCAATGGAGGGTGTCAATTGAGTTCCTAAATATTTGAGGGTGTTTTGTTCCCATTTAAAATTATGATTAGTTTTAAGTAATTTATACTTGTCAGGTGGCAGGTTGAGGTTAAGTGCTTCCGATTTAGATTGATTAACTTTAAAATTGGAGATAAAGCCAAATGTTTTGAAAATTTTTGTGAGGTTGGGGATCGATATATGTGGTTGAGTGATAAAGAAGAGGAGGTCATCAGCATAGGCTGCTATTTTATACTCTCTTTCGTGTATGGTAAAGCCGTTAATTTCTGGGGATAAATTGATTAGGGGTTCCAATGCTAGAATGAAGAGCAAAGGAGAAAGTGGACATCCCTGGCGTGTACCATTGTGAATGTTTATTGATTCTGAAAATATATTGTTGATTTTGATTTGGGCTTGGGGATTGTGATAGAGGGCCCCGATCCAGTTTAGCATGTTGCCCCCCAGCCCTATGTGGGAGCAGGTGGCCATTATGTAATCCCATGAGACTCTATCGAAGGCCTTCTCCGCGTCTGTGGACAGGAGAAGGCCCTCGAGCTTCAAGCTAAGTGCATAATGAATGAGATTCAGGGACTTGGAAATGTTACCTCTAGCCTCTCTGCCGGGCATAAAGCCAACTTGTTCTGGACCTATAACCATAGAGAGGAATGGTTTCAGCCTATTGGCCAATATTTTCGCCATTAATTTGATGTCTACGTTCAGGAGTGAAATTGGTCTAAAATTCTCACAGTCAGTGTGGTCTTTGTCTGGTTTGGGGACTATTGCTATGTGTGCCGCTAATAGTGAGTTAGAGTCATGTTTGTGTTTGGCTAGGTAGTTGAAGGCTTTTAGTAATGGATTAGTGATTAGTTGTGTAAAAGTCTTGTAGTATTGGGAGGTGTATCCATCCGGGCCTGGGCTTTTCCCTGTTTTTAATTCTTTGATCGCCTCTTGTATTTCTGTGGCTGTTATGGGTTCGTCTAAGGTATCTATATCTTTACTATGTAGGGTGGGAAGTCTACTATTTACTAGAAAGTCTCAGATTGTGTCGTCTTTTGAAGACATGATATGTGGGGGTTTATGTTGGGGAGGTAAGTCATAGAGTTTGAGTAAAAGTTACGAAAGAGGTTCGCTATTTGTTCCGGCTTGTGTACGAGATTCCCTTGATTGTCACGAATGCCGTGTATATCGTTTGCCAATGTGGCATCTTTTAGAGCCCTAGCCAGCTATTTCCCGCTCTTATCCTTATGTTCGTAAAAGACGATTTTCTTAAAAAAGAGGGATTTTTGGGGTTTGTAAATTCAATATATCTGTTTCAGGGAATTTCTGTGGCGGGCCAGGTCATCCTCTACCTTGGCGGATAGGGATTGCTTGTGTTGTGTTTCAAGTTTGGCGATTGTGTTAGATAGGGAGGCGATATATTTCTCCCTTTTTTTTTTCCTCGATCCCCATTTTATTAATTCTCCTCTAATCACACTTTTATGAGCCTCCCAATTATTGAGGGGGTTTGTGTCCAGATCTACATTGTTTTGGAAGTACGTTTTTATAGATTCAAAAATGTCGTTGTGTATTAATTGGTCAGTCAGTAGTGACTAGAGTTGAGCGGACATCTGGATGTTCGGGTTCGACGGGTTCGGCCGAACTTCGGAAAAAAGTTCGGGTTCGGGACCGAACTTTAACCCGAACCCGGACCCGAACCCCATTGAAGTCAATGGGGACCCGGACTTCTAAGGACTAAAAAGGCTCTAAAAAGGTCATGGAAAGGGCTAGAGGGCTGCAAATGGCAGCAAAATGTTGTTAAGAGCATGGCAAGTGCTCTGCAAACAAATGTGGATAGGGAAATAACTTAAAATAACATAAAAAAAGTACGTAACCGCTGACTCGCACAGCTACAGAACTGCAGAAAATGCTATTCAAAAAAAGTGTTGTTTTTTTAGTATAGCAACGTAGGAGAAAACTATAAAGAAATTGTTTATTTCAAACACCTCAAAATATGTATAACACACTGCAACCTTTTTTGGTGCCACTAAACGGCGTTTTTTGGAAGAGCAGAACACACCCACAGTACGTAACCGCTGAATCGCACAGCTACAGAACTGCAGAAAATGCTATTGAAAAAAATTTTTTTTTTTTAGTATAGCACAGTAGGAGAAAACTATATAGAAATTGCTTATTTCACACACCTCAAAATATGTATAACACACTGCAAACTTTTTTTTGTGCCCCTAAACGGCGTTTTTTGCAAGCGTACATTAAAGTGCAAATTTTTTATTTTTTTTGCCCTAAACGGGTCTTTTTTTGCACGAGCAAAATAAAAAGCTTTTTTTTTTTGCCCTATGGGTCTTTTGGAAAAGAGAACAATAAAGTGCCTTTTTTTTCCCCCTAAAAGTTAGATTTTCTCTGACACTGGGCTCATGGCAGTGTAAAAAGACTGCACTGCAACACAAATAGGTAGACCTATGCAGATCGCTGATTTTAATCTCTGAATCTGGACTCCTATATAATATTCTCTCTCCCTGAAAGCACCAACACAGGAACCTGGCCCTACACTACACTATCTCTCTATCTTTTCCCTCAGATTGTAGAATCAGGACTACCTCTTCTATCTTTCTATCTCTCCCTAAAAGCAGCAGCAGCAGACTAGATCCTCTCCCTATCTATTCTGAAGCAGAGTGTCATGTGTGCTGTGTGCCTCTAGCTTATATAGAAGCTGGGTCACATGTTGCACTGACCAATCACAGCCATGCCATTAGTAGGCATGGCTATGATGGCTTCTAAGGGCACACCAGCTAATCAAAAGGTGATTGGCTGGCCCCTGAAGCATTTCTAAATGTGTTATTAGATTGCCGAACCCGAACCCGGACTTTTGGGCAAAGTCCGGGTTCGGGTTCGGGAAAAAGCTAAAGTTCGGTACGGACCCGAACTTTACAGTTCGGGTTCGCTCAACACTAGTAGTGACGCATTAAGTCTCCAATTGAACGTAGTAGTCCGTGGAGGTCTGAATTTCATAGTGATAGCTGTAGGGGCATGATCCGACAGGGCGATGATTCCAATGTCTGCTCTGACTAAATTGGAAAGATCTCTCTGTGAGATAAAAATCATGTCTATTCTTGAATATCTTTTGTGGGGCGGAGAGAAGAAGGAGTAGTCTCTCTCAGCTGGGTGTGATGATCTCCATGTGTCTAAGGCGAGTGACTGAAGTAGGGCTAGTGACTGAAGTAGGGCTTTAATACATTTTCACTAAGGCTAGTGACTGAAGTAGGGCTTTAATACATTTCAAGATTTTGTATGAGACGTGAGAGTGTCTTGTGGATGTATCCTGGAGTGAGGATAGAGGGATATTAAATTCTCCCCCTAAAATTATACATCCCTCCGCAAAGCACTTTAGTTCACTGATTATCTTGTTGCAGGATGTAATGTGCGATTTGTTTGGGAAATACACATTCGCCAGGGTGATTGGGGAGCCCTCCCAAGTGCCCTTTAGTAAGATAAATCTACCTTCAGGATCTGTGAGCTGTTGTTTAAGTTCAAATGGTGCATTTTTATTCAGCAATATGGAGACTCCTTTTGTTTTAGCTAATTCGTTTGTGGTGTGGTATGCCCTAGTAAAAAGATTGTCAGTGAGTTTAGGGATGTTTTGACCTTTAAAGTGAATTTCCTGTTAAAAATACTATTGATGGTTTAACCTTTCTTAGTCCCCTGTGAAATTTTGAGCGTTTCTCCGGGATGTTAAGGCCATTCACATTATGTGATATTAATGTGGGTGTTTTGCCTAGAAAGGAGTCTGACATTTTAGTGTTGACTTAGGTACTCAACCTGTGAGAAGGGAAAGTGGGGGGGGAGGGGGGTAGGTGAGGCAGGGAGAAGTGGGAATAAATTATAGGGGGGGGGGGGGATAGAAAAGGATTGTAACCAATTATTTTAGTATTGGTTAAGTGAGGGGAGGGTGGTGTGGAAACACCTGGTGCGAGTCTTAGCTCTGGATATCGCCTGAAGGCGCCAAGCTAATAGGTGCTGTTGTATGGATAGCACCTAAGGTGACTCTTGGGGGTGAGTGGGAGGAGCGTTTGTGGATAAAGGTATTCTATATATGTAATGTAAAATCTGAATATACGAGGGGAGTCTGGGAGAGAATAGGTTTAAGGGGCATGAACAAATGCGGAATTTATTAACCCATTGTAGGAGGGGTTGTGCAACCGTGAATGCCCAATATCTAAAAACTATAAACAGTAGTTAACTTCAATGTTTAAGGTAATTTTTAACTGATATGGCAAGACTATACTTGACAACAAAAACAGTGTACAGGGAGCCTTGAGCTGTGTATACCAGTGGCGGAACCCCACCGCATGATGGCCCACCACCGGTATCGCTCAGCGTCCTCTCCAGGGATGAGCCGAACACCCCCTGTTCGGTTCGCACTAGAACCTGCGAACAGACAGAATGTTTGCGTGAACTTTAGAACCCTATTAAATACAATGGACTCGAACGTTCGAAATCTAAAGTGCTAATTATAAAGGCTAATATGCAATTTATTGTCCTAAAAAGTGTTTGGGGACCAGGGTCCTGCCCCAGGGGACATGTATCAATGCAAAAAAAAGTTTAAAAAATAGACGTTTTTACGGGAGCGGTGATTTTAATAATGCTTAAAATGAAAAAATAAAAGTGAAATATTCCTTTAAATTTTGTACCTGGGGGGTGTGTATGATATGCATGTAAAGTGGCGCATGTTTCCCATGCTTAGAACTGTCCCTGCATAAAATGTCATTTTTGAAGGAAAAAAAGTCATTTAAAACTCACTCGCGACTATTAATGAATTGTCGGCTTTTATCAATACATAGAAAAGTCATTGATAAAAAAAAAAAAAAAAGCGTGGGGGTTCCCCCAAATTCAATTACCAGGCTCTTGAGGTCTGGAATGGGTATTAAGGGGAACCCCGCCGCAAATTTAAAAAAAAATGGCGTGGGGTTCCCCCTAAATATCCATACCAGGCCCTTCAGATCTGGCATGGATTTTAAGGGGAACTCCACCCCAAATTTAAAAAAAAATGGCGTGGAGTCCCCCCACAAATCCATACCAGACCCTTATCCGAGCACGCAACCTGGCTGGCCGCAGGGGAAGAGGGGGGGACGAGAGAGCGGCCCCCCTCCCTCCTGAACCGTACCAGGCCACATGCCCTCAACATGGGGAGGATGTCCCCATGTTGATGGGGACAAGGGCCTCATCCCCACAACCCTTGCCCGGTGGTTGTGGGGGTCTGCGGGCGGGGGGCTTATCAGAATCTGGAAGACCCCTTTAACAAAGGGGACCCCCAGATCCCGGCCCCCCCACTATGTGAATTGGTAAGGGGTACATTGGTACCCCTACCATTTCACGAAGAAAGTGTAAAAAAATGTAAATAAAAAACACACAAACACCTTGGAAAAGTCCTTTATTAAAAAATAAAAAATAAAATAAAAAAACAAAACATTCCAGCGATGAAATCCAGTGTCCCGCGGCGATCCCGATGTCCAGCGCTGTCCGTCATTGGTTGTGCCTGAGCGGACCTGATGGGGAACTTCCTCCGCAGTGTTTTAAATGTATAGACCCGCCCCTTCTAAAGTTCCCCATCAGGTCCGCTCAGCGGACCAGATGCGGAACGCGAGAAGGGGCGGGTCTATACATGAATTACACAGTAAAGGAAGTTCCCCCATCAGGTCCGCTCTACGAGGGGGCGGACCTAATGGGAACGTCCTTCACTGTGTAATACGTGAATAGACCCGCCCCTTCTCATGTTCCGCATCTGATAAGCCCCCCGCCCGCAGATCCCCACAACCACCGGGCAAGGGTTGTGGGGATGAGGCCCTTGTCCCCATCAACATAGGGACATCCTCCCCATGTTGAGGGCATGTGGCCTGGTACAGTTCAGGAGGAAGGGGGCCTCTCTCTCGTCCCCCCCTCTTCCCCTTGTGGCCGGCCAGGTTGCGTGCTCGGATAAGGGTCTGGTATGGATTTTTGGGGGGACTCCACGCAATTTTTTTTTAAATTTGGGGTGGAGTTCCCCTTAAAATCCATGCCAGATCTGAAGGGCCTGGTATGGATATTTAGGGGAACCCCACGCCATTTTTTTTTTTAATTTGCGGCGGGGTTCCCCTTAATATCCATTCCAGACCTGAAGGGCCTGGTAATTGAATTTGGGGGAACCCCCATGAAGGAAACATCCCCCCTCACTATGGTAAAAGCCAACAATTCATTAATAGCCGCGAGTGAGTTTTAAATGACTTTTTTTCCTTCAGAAATGACACTTTGTGCAGGGACAGCTCTAAGCACGGGAAACATGCGCCACTTTACATGCATATCATACACATCCCCCAGGTATGAAATTTAAAGGAATATTTCACTTTTATTGTTTCACTTTAAGCATTATTAAAATCACTGCTCCTAAAAAAACGGCTGTTTTTTAAACTTTTTTTTGCATTGATACATGTCCCCTGGGGCAGGACCCGGGTCCCCGAACATTTTTTAGGACAATAACTTGCATATAAGCCTTTATAATTAGCACTTTAGATTTCTCCCATAGACTTTTCGAATTTGCCGCGAACACCCCAAATTGTTCGTTGTTCGGCGAACGGGCGAACAGGCAATGTTCGAGTCGAACATGAGTTCGACTCAAACTCGAAGCTCATCCCTAGTCCTCTCCACCATAACCTAAGTTAGAGAACAAAACTTGTGACAGGTATCTGGTATTAAGCCATCTTAATTGAGCCATGTGGCAAAAGGTAAGATGAGGTCAATTCTCTGAAGTTAGCCTAAGAGTTATGTACAGTTTGGTAATTAGGCCTTTAAAGGGTACTTAAAAGTATTTGCATCTTGAGGTGGGGTGTGTGCAGTAGTGGTTACTTACAGTCAAGATGCACTTCCTTCATACCCACACCTCAAAGACCCGACCTGTAGAGAAACTTGCTGTTGACCGACTTCTTTGAAAGAGTTCGGACAGAGGTGAAAACATATCTGCTATCTCGGTGTGGAAAAAAAACAAACAAAAAAAAAAAACACATTATTAAACCTAACTCGACCATTGTTTGCAGAGATATGAGAAAGTCTGCTCCAATATATTGTATGGCAGTGGGTGTAGTTTACCCCTTATACTAAGCGCCTGGTGTTATGGATGACATGTTTCTTTAAATGCAACTCTATGGTGCATCTCTGTTGTACTTCTTCCTGTGTGGTGTTTCCTGTTTCCTGCTGGTTCTTTCAGTAAACATGGCTTATGTACAGTAATGGTTTGTGCTGTCTCTCTACATATATCACGACAAACATGGTGTCAGAAGATTTGGATTCATATTCTTTCTACACATTTGATGCTGAGAGCCTGCCAGCCTTCATGTGAGTGTTCTTGGAACTGATTGTGCCTCCTGACAATTGCAGTCCTGTCCTGGATGCTGAGTGTTTGCAGCAAGGAAAACAGCATCATGGCAGCTAACAGCATTCCACTGCCTGAGGCAATGAGGGTGAGTGGAGATGTTGGCAGTAACTGGGACAATTTCAGGGCTGAGTTTCAGGACTATTCCCTAGCCACAGGGTTAAATGAGAAGTCTGCAGCAGTGCAAGCATCCACGCTGAGAAGGATAATGGGCAGTGAATGCCTCCATGTTTACAAGCATAATCTGAACCTCACAGAGGAGCAAAAGAGTGACACCAAAACCATTCTGGATGCATTAGAAGCTTTCTTCAGACCTTCTAAAAATGTCATCTATGAAAGATATATATTTGGCTGCTGTAAGCAAGAAGACTGTGAATTAATAGACAGGTTTGTCACACGGCTAAGAGAAAAAGCTGCAAGCTGTGAGTATGGCTCTCTGAGAGATGAACTTATTCGTGATAAAATAGTTTTGGGTATCACCAGTGAAAGCACACGCCACCACCTTTTGAGGAAACATGATTTAGATCTACAAACAGCAATTGAGATATGTCGCACTGCTGAACTTACTGACAAACATATGAAAGCTATGGAGCAGGATAAACTGATTGACAATATCAATGCAGCCTCTAAACAACAGCAAAACTTCAAAAACCACCAGCATAAGTTTCAGCACAAGGGTCACCTACACAACTCACCTGGGAGGAAGCCTGCATCATGCAAGTATTGCGGCAATGTGCATGTACGAGAGAAAGAAAAGTGTCCTGCATATGGGAAAATCTGTACTGCATGTGGTAAACCAAATCACTTTGCAAAAGTGTGTCTCTCCAGTAAAATGGAAGCAAGGAAGCTGCACACAATTGAGCAAATGTCAGATCCGGAGAATGCACACCTGCTTAGCACTGATATGGTTTACTCCTCAGAATGCATTGGTGCTGTAAACACAAAGGGCAAAAAATGGTTTGTAAACCTCAGATTAAACAATATAATCCAACCCTGCCAGCTGGACTCGGGTGCAACGTGTGATGTCATGAGTATAAAGGACAAAATGAAACTGGCACCCAGAGCACCCCTTCAGCCTAGTAGCACCAAACTAAAGTTGTATTCAGGGGAACTAATGGAATCATTGGGGCTATTCCAAACAGAATGCAGCATACGTGATTGTATACACAAACTGAACTTCGAGATTGTTGATGCCGATCAGAAACCGCTATTATCAGGTTCAACATGTGAGCGCCTTGGACTGATGCTGTTCACTAGGCTTGTGCAATTCGTTTCGTAACGAATCGAAATTCGTCCGAATTTAGCAACTTTCGGACATTCGGAAGCATTCGAATTTCCGAACAAAGCAATTATGAATAAAACCGAATCCGAAATAAATTATACCGCAAAATAGCGAATGCCGAATGTCTTCGGCATAATTCGTTATGAAAAAAGTTACGAATGTACGAATCCATTCGAAGCACAATAACACTCACTCTGCTCTCTGCTTCTCCCTCACCATGCTGAACTCCCTCTCAAAATGGTGTACAGGGGCGGAGGCTATAGCCGCATGAAAAAAACGAAAGTAAAATACGAGATTTCGAATCCATTCGAAGCACAATAACACTCTGCTCTCTGCTTCTCCCTCACCGTGCTGAACCCTCCCAAAATGGTGTACAGGGGCGGAGCCTATAGCCGCATGTAAAAAACGAAAGTAAAATACGAGATTTCGAATCGTTACAAATGACCGCTATGTATTTAGAAAAGTACAAATCCATTCGAAGCACATTAGGCATAATAGGCAGCGTCGTTGCGAGAGAGACACGGAAAATTACGAATCAACGAACCCAAAAAAAGTTACGAAAGTAGGAGTTGTGTCCAGAAGCAACGAAAAACAACGTACTCTACCGAAAGTACGAATTATAAAGCAACAAAAAATTCAACGAAAAATGTCGCTTGCGAAAATACGAATTAGTCCGAACACGAAAAATCCCGTCTAGCAAAATTACGAATGATTACGAATCAACAGGACCGGAAAGAAACGAACCGAAACGGAACAAATTTTTCCGTTGTGCACAAGAAGCGAACCGAAACGGAACGAATTTTTCCGTTGTGCACAAGTCTACTGTTCACCATTCCTGCTGAGCTACATAATGTTGATAATCAGCCTGCAAAATCTCTGACTAGGCTGCTGACAAAACAGCAAATTCTTCACACCTACAGTGATGTGTTTGAGGGCCCGATAGTTTTTGTTCCAGGAGAGGTTCGTTTTGAACTGGATCCTACCATTCAACCTGTACAATGTGCCCCACGCAATGTGCCTATCGCCATTAAGCCACTGGTTAAAGCTCAACTAGATAAATATGAAGCTGAAGGACATCTAACTTCAGTAACAGAGCCTACAGATTGGATCAGTAACATGGTTGTTATCAGAAAGCCTGAGAAGATCAGAATATGCATTGATCCCAAGTTTCTGAATATGGCCCTGAAACGGTCACACTACTTAATGCCAACACTCGATGATATTTTGCACAAACTACCTAAAGCACGTGTCTTCACACTTGTGGATGCTAGAGATGCCTTTTTACAGTGCAAACTGGATGAAAAGAGTAGCTACATGACCACGTTCTGGACTCCTTGGGGCAGAAAGAGATGGCTCAAACTACCATTTGGAGTCTCTGTAGCACCGGAGGTATACCAGCGAAAGCAGCATGAACTATTAGGTGGTCTTGACGGAATTGAGCCAATAGCTGATGACATTCTTATAGTTGGCTGCGGCAATACAGATGAGGAGGCTGAGCAAGACCATGATGAAAAGTTAATAGCGCTACTGGATCGTTGTAGGCTAAAGCCTCGTACACACGGCTGAGATTCTCGTCAAAAAAAACATGTCGTTTTTTTCGACGAGATTCTTGGACAAGAAACTTGTCCCGTCCGAGTGTACACACGCTCGATTCAAAGAACCCGCGGTTCTTTGAATGGAGCGTACGCGGTGACGTCATCGACTACGACGAGCATGCGCTCGTCACATTCGATGCCGTCGCCGCCATCTTGGTATACCCTACCTATGCCTAGGAAGCTACCGCGCATGCGTCGAATTCATTTCGAACATGCGCGGGCTTCCGGGAGGACAGGTAAGTGTACACACACTCACTTTTCTCGTCGAGAAACATGCCGACGAGAATCTCGATGAGAAAATAGAGAGCAGGTTCTCTATTTTCTCGTCGAGATTACTTGTCGGTTTTCTTGACGAGAAACCATACACACGAACAAATTTCTCGGCAAGACATCTCTGCCAGCAAGTTTCTTGCTGGTTCTTGCCGAGAAACTCGGTCGTGTGTACGAGGCCTTAGTGTGAAGAAATTGCAGTTCAAGGTGGAAGAAGTCAGTTTCCATGGACATATCCTGTCTTCACAAGGCTTAAAAGCTGACCCGGATAAGATTAAAGCCATTGTGGACATGCCACAACCTGCTGATGCCAAAGCGGTACAGAGATTTATTGGCTTTGTTACATACCTAGCAAAATTTCTGCCACACTTATCCGAGGTGTGTGAGCCACTAAGACGACTTCTGGACAAAGATGCAGTTTGGCACTGGCTTCCCAAGCATGACCGGGCAGTAGAGGATATAAAACACTTGGTCACCTCTGCCCCAGTGTTGAAATACTATGATGTCACAAAGCCTGTTACCATACAAAGTGACTCTAGTAAAAATGGTCTAGGCTGTTGCCTTTTGCAGAAAGGTCAGCCAGTTGCATATGCGTCCAGAGCTCTTTCATCAGCTGAGCAAAATTACAACCTCAATGTTGTCTACAAGCCAGGATGTGAAATGTATATCAGCGATACCCTGAGCAGAGCTACGTCAGATAATGTGGCACCTGGAGGTGAGCATGAGCATCGTACCATTTGTCTGCTGGAACAGGAACAAAATTTCTTTGCCGATATCAATCAAGCAGACTATCTTAATGTCACAGATCAACGACTACATCAACTCCTACAGCACACTGACAGTGATGCAACTTTACAAGCTTTGAAGTCTATTGTTTTGAGTGGGTGGCCAGATGAAAAAGATGCAGTACCTGGAATTGTAAGGGAATACTGGTCCTTTAGAGATGAGATCAGCATACAAAATGGTATCTTGTACAAAGGTCCAAGGGTCATCGTACCGAAGTCACTGAGAGCAGAGATGTTATTACGCATACACTCCAGCCATATTGGTGGTGAAGCATGCTACAGGCAAGCTCGTGATACTCTTTACTGGCCCAACATGCATGGTGAAATCAAAGACTTTGTCAGTAATTGTCCCACCTGCAATGAATATGCCCATTTGCAACAGAAAGAAGCCATGATGTCACATGAGATACCTACACGTCCGTGGCAGATTATCAGTATGGACTTATTCAACTACGCAGGCAAGGAATACCTGCTTTTAGTCGATCATTATTCAGACTTCCGGGAAATAGACCTTCTTCCCGACTTATCCACTGAAGCTACAATTAAGAGGTGCAAGGCTCAGTTTGCACGTCATGGCCAACCAGATACAGTGATCTCCGACAATGGTCCTCAGTTTGCAAGCCTACAATTCAGAAAATTTGCCACTGAATGGGAGTTTGAGCATGTTACTTCCTCACCACGTCATCCACAGGCTAATGGCAAAGCTGAATCCGCTGTAAAGATTGTTAAAAATTTATGCAAGAAAGCACAAAGTGATGGTAAAGACCCATGGAAGGCCATTTTACATTGGAAAAACACTCCGACTGAAGGCATGGATAGTAGCCCGGCACAAAGACTGATGTCAAGGAGATTAAAGACCTCCTTACCAGTATCAAATAGGCTGCTTGAACCCTCTGTTATACAAGGTGTTCCAGAAAAGATAAGGATTAAGAGACAAGTGTCAAAGGCACGATATGACACATCGGCCAGAGATTTGCCAGAATTAAGTATTGGAGAACGAATCCGTATAAAACCATTACCTGGAGATCGAACAGGCCGTTGGAGAATAGGTACTTGTTTGCAAAAGGTTGCACCACGCTCCTATCTTGTGGACGTTGAAGGAACTCTCTATCGCCGCAATCGAGTGGATTTGAGAGTGGCAGAGCAGCCTGATTCTCAGTATCCTGTTGATAGATCAGACTCACCCATTGACATTGAGGCATGTACAGAGGGAATGCCTCATACCAACGGCAATGACAGTTCTGGGCAAGCAAGTATACCCGACAGCTGTCAAGCGCAGAGCATGCCAGTACGTGATGAGAGGAGCCCAGTAACTTCAGAAAGGGCTAAAGGAATCCTTGCACAAGGGCCAGTCTTCACCCGTAGTGGTAGATGTTCAAAACCACCTATGAGACTTAACCTGTAGAATGTGTTATTGCTTTGTCTCTTTTAAATTTCACAATGTTCATTTATTAACACTAAAAGGGGGAGATGTTATGGATGACATGTTTCTTTAAATGCAACTCTATGGTGCATCTCTGTTGTACTTCTTCCTGTGTGGTGTTTCCTGTTTCCTGCTGGTTCTTTCAGTAAACATGGCTTATGTACAGTAATGGTTTGTGCTGTCTCTCTACATATATCACAACAAACACCTGGGAGCAATTATTAATGTGAGATTTCAATACCGTCTGTTTGACAGACAGCAGATGAGAAAATATATCAGGTGTTCGCTACAATAGTTCCATGAGGGATCCAATTGCTTGAAGTGTGATGGTATAAAAAATTCTCATCTGCGAATAGCTGTCTAGCAAATCCTGAGTCAAATGCTTCAATGTGTGAGGTTTGGTTGATTCATATCTCGTAGTACATTTATAATATAGGAGCTCCCTCTATTGGTGTAAACCAACAGTAGAACAAGGTAATGTGCTGTTGGGAATCCTGTAGGAGCTGGCACTGTTAAGAATAAAATAGACAGTAGAGGTGAAAGAAATGGATTCCGATAAATCAAGGGCTCCACTGGATGGGAAGAGTTGTGTAGGGTAGCAGACTAGATGTATTACAAGCATAATAAGCCGATCACTGCTTAATAAAGAAAAAAGTGTGAACCTTATGTATAAAAAAAAGGGAAATTAAGAAGATCGATGAAAAATAAGAACAACAGTTGAGATCAGTCTGACCGGTACCATAGTGAGGGGGGATGTTTCCTTCATCTGGGTTCCCTCATCTTGGAGCCTTTGGCAGCAGGAGAATCATAGTTGTTCCTGTGTGCATTACTGCGTGACTGTCCTGTGCGATATGGAGACTTAGTCGGTGAGGGGCTGAGGGAAGGGGGAATTCAGCATACCAGGCAGGGAGATCCACTGGGGCAATTTGTAAGCTCTTCCAGAACTTTTGTAGATCGTCCGGGACTTTTAATTGGTGTTTGCCATTGTATGAGGCCTGGTGAGCAAAGGGGAACTTCCACCTATAACTAATTCCCTTCTCCTTTAGGACATCCAGCAGTGGTCTCAGAGCTCTTCTGTTTTTAAGAGTAATGGGGGAAAGGTCTTGAAACAACTGAATTTCTGCGTCATGAAATATGACTTGATCGTTCGATCTGGCCTTTTGCAGGATTTCTTCTTTTAAGCTGAAATTGGGGAGGCAGCAGATAATGTCTCTGGGCGGATTATTGTCAGGGGCTCTGGGTCTGAGAGCTCTGTGAGCTCTATCGTACTCGATCAGCGAGGCCTCAGGCCTATCCATCAGGCCATTAAAAATGGAGGAGAGTGCTGGTCTAATTTGATCTGGCGTCACAGACTCTGGGATGCCTCTCACTCAAATATTGTGTCTCCTTCCCCTGTTATCAAGGTCTTCGATCTGCTGATTCATGTCGATCATGTGTTGGGAGTGAGTGGATGTGATATCATCCAGCCTTAATAACGCTCTGTCTCTCCTCTTCCCTGCCCTCTCATTAACCGCCATTTGTTCTGACATCTGTAGCAGTTCAGTCTTAATGTCAGTAATAGCTATGGAGAATGAGTTCTTTATGTCTGCAGCTATTTCTGTCATGCTGGCATATGTCAGAGGGTGGTCATTTGGTGTGTTACCTCGCATTGAGTCCTCCGAGGCAGGCAGGGATATTTCATCATCCTCCATGTCGTTCCCTCCGTCCGTCCTGTGAGTCGGCGCCATCTTGGGTCCTCTGCCTCCGCCACTGTAGCGATATATACTCAGATTGGCTGGCGGGATTTTATTTTTCGGGGTGCCCATCGAGCGCAGTGATCTGTAGTGTGACCCCCTTTTGATCTGCGTGGACATAGTCGTCCGCATCTCGGGTATTTTGTCTCCTAGTCTTCCCAGATAGCCGGAGCTCCTCTACTCAGCGTCCATCCACGCTGCGCGCCAAGCCACGTCCCCCTCTTTTGGTGGTATTTGATCACCTCTGCGTTTTTTATTCTTTGTCCTATATGTATTCTGCTACATATTTTTGTTAAAAAAAATCCCAATACGCGTATATTGATTGGTTTGTGCAAAAGTTATAGCGTCTACAAACTATGGGATGTTTTTATTTATTTATTCTTTACTAGTAACGGCGACTTATAGCAGGACAAATTGAACACATAACTGACACTTTTTACACTTTTTGGGGACGAGCGACACTAATTGTGTCTCCCTAACACTAATTGTGTCTCGTGACTCCAGCATGAGTCACGGCTGCGGAACAGCTCTCTCAATGGATGGCACGCTGTCCATTGTTTGCACAGTGTGCATGCGCAGGTGACGTCATCAGCTGTTACTATAGTAAATATCTCCTAAACAGTGCACGTTTAGGAGATATTTACTGTACCTACAGGTAAGCCTTAGGTACAAGTAAACAAGGTGGGCTTTACTACCACTATGATTAACATATGGATTGTGTAGTAATTGTATATGCTATATTATTTATTTATTTATTTATTTAAAAAAGTTACCCTTTAAGAAAGCTCCTTGTGAGGATACCAAAAGCCTTGAGAAAGGTGGACACACCCCTGAAACACATTGTCTAGAATTGCCCTAGGTTACTGTGTCACACTCAGCACAGGAAGTGGGTGGATACACATCTAAGCTGGGCTCTAGCTGCTGTCATTGGGGTGAGTGCATTTCTGGATCCTGGTCCTGTCAGCAATCTGGAGGGGGAGTAGGATGACTGAGCTGTCATCTAGCAAGAACCACTGTACCCAGTGATTGCATCCCTCTGTATGGTTGTGTCCAAACTCATTTATCTATTCTAGAATGTAAATGCAATGCCACATCTAGTATTGTATGTATTTAATTGCACTAGAGCTGTTCTCTCTGTTTCTATTACACACTCCTGTCAATGCCTTTCACACTCATGACATGCACTGTTTGCATTGCACACTCCTGACACCTCCACTCCAGACTGTAGCACACTGTGCATCACACACTCCTGAGCACTGCACTCTATGCCCTGGACTGTACATTATCAACTCTTAATCTCTGCACCCTGGACACTGTGCTGTACATTACATACCAGGGGCGTAGATAAGGGGGGGGGTCAGGGGTGTTCAAACCCCTTTAGAGCATCCTGGCAAAATGCCCAGACAGTGTTCCTGCTGTTTAGCCTCAGCTTCAGCACAGTAGAAGCAATCTGAGTTTCGGAGTGCAGCAGCCAGCCCCCCTTCTATTGTGCCCAATCCCCTCAGTTTATTAAGGGGTCTCCCTGAAAAGCATAAAATTACTGCAAGGTCTCAGATGCCAGCAATTGACAGTGCACGGTTGAGGGAACTCCTAGACTCCTCTTTGAGGTATCATATGACATACCCGAAGGGAGACTGGGGATGCAGACGTTTTCTGGCTAAATCTGAGGTCTGGTAAGTGGGGAGGCATAAATGTTCTGTTTTGGGAAGGAGGAAGTGAGAATTCCAGATTCCAGCCTGGGGGAGTTTCTTTTGGTGGGGGGGGTTAAGGAAAGGGTGGTGGGTTTGCGTTTGGAGAGCTTGGGGGAGTTTCTTGTACAGAAGTTTACAGGGGGTGGTTAATGGCAGGGATTTGCTTCTGGGAGGGGAGTTTGTTTGGATGAAGAGAGGTTTTCTTCATAATTAGGAATCTTTGTTGGGAGAAAGGGTTTTGACTGAGGGAGATATTTTTGCTTTGGGGGGGTCAGTTTAGAGACGGGGGTTTATTTTTTGGGGGGGTATTTTCTTAGGAGGGATTTTTTTTCCTTTAAAAGAGATTTTTTTTTTTTTAATTATACCTAGGTGGATGAAGCATCGATCCAATGTTGCATCTGTCCCCAGCTGCTTCTAAGACCAACAACAGAGTGATTAAAGCCTTCAGTGAGCAAAGAGTGGTGACTGTCAGTCCCTGGTTCTGCCCCCCCTATCCAACGCTCACTGGAATGCTAGGCTGTGGAGGGTCTCAGTGGCTGGCTCAGGGTCTCAGCGGCTCACTTAGAGGCTGAGCGAGCTGCTGGTCCAGGCATCTGGATGAATCCTGACTTTAAAGTTAGGATCTTTCCACAGCCTGGACCTGCTGAGCAATGTCAGCTGACAGTGGGCAATAGCTGGCTGTCGGCTAAAAATGGGTCACAGAAGTGCAGAACGAACTGCACTCCTCCCCAGGAGAAGTACAACCAAGCGATATGCCATCCCTTCAGAGCGCATTCACCGGTGACATCACCGGCTGCCTCCCATGTGAATATCTCCTAAACACCACATGTTTAGGAGATATTCACTGTACCTACATGTAAGCATTATTATAGGCTTACTTGTAGACACAAGTTCAAAAGCTGGGTTTACTACATCCTATCCTGCGATAGGCAGTGCACAATATATATATATATATTGTGAGGGGGTTAGCTCGGCAGCGGGTGTGTGTGACCCCCGGGATGGGCTCCCCACACAAAACAGGCCCAGCAAACGGAGGTTGTGGTTTTCAAAATCAAAAAGGTGCGGTTTATTTTCTATTTACAGTGACAAAACACAGCAAAGCAAAAGAAACATAACCAAAATAAATCCTGGTCAAGTTGACCTCTGACTAAACATACAGGTTTCCTAACTAACAACTGGGATCAGCCTAGTGCTGTCCTAGTCCCTAAGTCCCTGGTTTAGTAAAAGTCCAAACAAATAGCCACACAGGCTTTGCCTCACCGCACAGGGGTTCACTCTCCCTAGACAGTCCACACAGGTCTGGTTCCAGGCATGAGCTAACATCTAATGAAGCTGGGAGTTCTTATAGAGGCCTAAATGAGCTGACAAGGTTCAGCTGGTCTCCTCATCTCTGTCTGCACGACGCCCCACACTCTCCCTAGAGGTATGAGTCATCCATGAGCCCACTAGCCTTAGCTGGGCTTATACAACTCTCCACCTAGTTGTATAAGTCAGCGTAAAGCCTGAATCTGGGCGAAATATATCTACCCCCCTGGATGCAACCAGGTGACTTTACCTTCCTGCTGTCACATACCCCCCCCTCTTGTTTTAACCTCGGGGTTGGAACACCAGCAATCAGGCATTCATGTACTCGAGACAAAGCATCCACATTCCCCATTTGAACGCCAGGGCGATGCTTTACTGTGAAGTTGAATTCCTGGAGGGCCAGGAACCACCTATTCACTCTTCTATTTGTTTCCTTGTTTTGAGCCATCCACTTTAACGGAGCGTGATCCGTAACCATGTCAAAGTGCCTACCTAGCAGGTAGTACCGAAGGGAATCTAGAGCCCACTTCACCGCTAAACACTCCTTTTCAACGGTGGCGTAATTTACCTCATGGGACTTCAATTTCCTGCTGAGGTAAATGACTGGGTGCTCTTCCCCGTTCCAGACCTGGGACAATACTGCTCCTAACCCCACATCTGACGCATCACTTTGTACGACAAAGTCTTTAGAGAAGTCGGGTGAGTACAACACTGGCTGGCTACATAAGGCTTGTTTCAAGAATTGGAATGCTGCCTCAGCCTCGGGGGTCCATTTAATCATGACCGACCCTTTCCCCTTCGTCAGGTTGGTTAGGGGCACAGCCTTAGAAGCAAAGTGGGGAATGAATCGCCGATAATACCCAGCGATTCCCAGAAAGGCTCGTACCTGCTTCTTGCTGTTGGGACGTGGCCAACTCTGGATGGCCTCGACTTTGTTGAGTTGGGGTTTTATTACTCCCCTCCCAATGGTGTACCCAAGATATTTGGCCTCCTCCTGCCCAATGGTACACTTCTTGGGGTTAGCCGTAAACCCCGCTTCCCGAACAGAGTCCAGGACTGCTTGCACTTTTGGCAGATGTGAGGCCCAATCTGTGCTATGGACAATTACGTCATCCAGGTAAGCCGCAGCATACTTCCGATGGGGCCTCAGCATCTGGTCCATTTTCCGCTGGAATGTGGCCGGCGCATTCTGTAACCCGAACGGCATTCTTTTATATTGGAACGCCCCGTCTGGGGTTACAAATGCGGTTTTCTCTTTGGCCGACTTGGCCAGGGGGATTTGCCAATACCCTTTTGTGAGGTCAAGAGTCGTCATGTATCGGGCTGTTCCCAGCCGGTCGATCAACTCATCTATACGTGGCATGGGGTAGGTGTCAAATTTTGTAACTTTGTTCAACTGACGAAAATCGTTACAAAATCGCCAGCTCCCATCCGGTTTAGGCACCAAAACGATGGGACTAGACCAATCACTTTGGGACTCCTCTATCACCCCTAAGTTCAGCATTTTCTGTACTTCCTCCCGTATTGCCTCCCGTCGAGCCTCTGGGATCCGATAGGGTTTTAACTTCACCCTTTCACCGGGCGGGGTAATGATGTCATGCTCTACCCCAGATGTTTGTCCCGGCAGCTCAGAGAATACCTCCTTGTTGCGAAGCACAAACTCCTTAACCTCCTGTTGTTGGGGTTGTGACAAGGTGGCTGCTATTCCAACCTCAGGAATCACGCAACCAGTTTGAGCTGGTGACCAAGTGTCTGCGACTAGGGACTCTCTATCCCTCCAGGCTTTCAACAGATTAACGTGATAGATCTGTTCGGGCTTTCGCCTTCCTGGTTGTCTGACCTTGTAATTCACTTCGCTCACTTTTTCCATTATCTCGTAGGGGCCTTGCCATTTGGCAAGGAATTTACTTTCAACCGTAGGGACAAGTACCAATATCCTATCCCCCGGGGAAAAGGTACGGGTCTTGGCTCCACGGTTGTACACTCTCTGCTGTGCCAACTGCGCTTGGGCCAAATGTTCCTTCACGATGGGCATTACCTGTGCAATTCGATCTTGCATCAGGGCGACATGCTCAATCACACTCCTGTGGGGAGAACTCTCACTTTCCCAAGTTTCCTTGGCAATATCCAACAGCCCTCTTGGGTGTCTCCCATACAGTAACTCAAAGGGGGAGAATCCCGTAGAGGATTGGGGCACCTCCCTAATAGCAAACATCAAATAAGGAAGTAAACAGTCCCAATTCTTTCCATCTCTATCCACCACTTTCTTCAACATTTGTTTTAGGGTTTTGTTGAATCTTTCAACCAGCCCATCGGTTTGGGGGTGATACACAGACGTACGCAATTGCGTCACTTTGAACAATTTACACAGCTCTTTCATAACCCGGGACATAAAGGGTGTACCTTGGTCCGTAAGCAGTTCTTTACAAATACCCACCCGGCTAAAAACAAGAGATAGCTCTTTGGCTATGGTTTTGGCCGAGGTATTTCGGAGAGGGATCGCTTCTGGATAATGGGTGGCATAGTCCATTATAACTAATATGTACTGGTGCCCCCTAGCGGACTTGATTATAGGACCTACCAAATCCATGGCGATCCTCTCAAACGGGACCTCAATGATGGGTAGAGGGACCAGCGGGCTACGGAAATGTGGCATCGGGGCCAACCTCTGACACACAGGGCAGGAGGAACAATAATTTTCTTTTTTTTTTGTTCCATAAAGTTTTATTGAGCAAATTGACAGGAATCACAGTACAGAGATTGATGCAAAACAGGTGCATTTACAGAAAACCAGATTTTGGTACAACTTAAACAAGCCTTACAGACGGGTGTAAAATAGTCTCCAAGGTTTGTATCAGTGAGACTGAAGGTGCAGATGGGCCGGAGCCTTTAGTAGTTTGATCCGCATTCCAACCGCCTGCTAACTTTGCTGCATTGCCTGTTGATTCCAACACCAAAGAGATGGTGTCTAAGATATGGTGATAAGGGGATGGGGTGGGAGGGAGAATATCTATTCATGGTGAGGGGGTATGGGATTGGAGGGGGGGGTAGGAGGGGGGGATGAATCAGAGCGCAAGGGACGACAACGGGGATGGGGGGAAGAGGTGGGGAAGGGTTGAGGATGGGGGTGAGGAAGAGGATGGGGGGAGTGACCTCTCGTTTGGGCCTCCGTGTGAAAGAGGGGGATAAAGAGCACCTCAGAGTACAGACTCTAATCTGAGGGAACATGCTGATTGTATTCAGCTGTAGTTTTGAAGTGTGCCCAACAGGACCAGGTAGTCGAAAAATTCTCCAGTCTCTCTTGAGAGATGTGGATCAGTTCTTCCATGTCGCAAATTCTAGAGATGGTCATAAACCATTCTTTAAGTGACGGTGTATGACAGGAGCGCCAGTGTTTGGGGATGCACAGCCTGGCAGCATTCACCATGTGCATGGCTAGGGATTTGAAGTAATCCTTCCTTGAGAGAGAAGTGTGATGCAGAAGAAATTGTGCTGGTGTGAAGTCCAAGGTGTAAGTGGTGATGGATGTGATGTATCTGTGTACTTCCCTCCAAAAGGGTTGGATGTGTGAGCATTCCCACCAAATATGTACCATGGAACCCACCTCTGTATTGCATCTCCAGCAAATATTGGAGGTTGAAGGAGCAAACTTATGAAGGAGAGCTGGGGTCCTATACCATCTAGTGAGCACTTTATACCCATTCTCCTGGATAGCAACGTTCAATGACCCCCTGTGTGCGTATTCGTGAATTCTTGTCCATTCAACTGATGTCAGGGGGATAGGTAGATCTCTGTTCCACGAGGCCTGTGATGGCGAAAGGGTGGAATCGGTAGGTTCTAAGAGTAAAGCGTAGAGCAGGGAAATAAGGTGCCGTTGGGGGGTTCTACGATAGCAGAGGGTTTCAAAAGGGGTAAGTGGTCTTGTCCAACTGCCCTGAGCTGCATGTGTGGATAAAAAATGACAAATTTGTCTGTATGTCCAAAAGGGGAAGGTAGAGGTGTTAGAAATGAGCCTAAGGTCCTCTATCGAAGCAAGCTTACCGTCAGTGTAAAACTGTAAAGCAAGGATATCTTGATGCGGCCATTCTTGTTTGAGGAAAGTAGAAGACTCGCCTGGGATAAAGTCGGGGTTCCCTCTCAGCGTAGTCAGCGGGCCCGGGGTGGGTGAGAGGGAACCTCTGGAGGGGGATCCCCTAAGAAGCGTTAAGGAAGTATGGATGAAGGGATGTGAGGTCAGAGACTGTGGCCATTGTTTCGGGGACAGCCATGGGAGAAGGTGTAGCGGCATGGGCGAGAAAGAGTCTTCGATAGCAGTCCAGACCTTTTCAAAGGAGTGGATGGACCAGTCCGCGATTCTCGTAAGGTGACACGCAACATAGTATTTATGCAGGTCTGGAAGGGCGATACCCCATTTAGGCTTAGGCAAGGTGAGTCTGGCATATTTGATTCTAGGGGGAGAACCTTTCCATAAAAATGCCGAGCAGGCCTTCCGATAAGAGGAAAAGAATCCTGCGGGTATATGCATCGGGATGGTTTGGATCAAGTATAATATACGTGGCAGGACAATCATTTTGATCAGAGCCGCTCGGCCAAACCACGAGACATTCAATGAGGACCACTCCAAGAAGTGGTCTTGGGCTTTTTTTAGGGCAGGGTGGAAGTTAAGGGCATACAAATCTTTAAGGCAGGGTGGGATCTGAATCCCAAGATAGGAGATCGCAGTTTTTTCCCAACGAAATGGAAGAAATTCTTGACAATGAAGAACCTCCTGTGGTGGGAGGGTGATATTCAGGGCGTGGGACTTTGTGTAGTTAATTTTTAGGTTTGAAATTGTACCAAAGGCTTCCAGGTCATGTAGGAGAGATGGGAGGGAGGTTCGCGGGGATATGAGAGAGAGCAGGATATCATCCGCGAAGGCGGCCACTTTAAAGTCTTTGCCTTTGACCATCAAGCCCCTAATGTCCGTGTTTTCTCTAAGTTTGTTTAAGAGGGGTTCTAGGGAGAGAATGTAGATCAGGGGGGAGAGGGGACACCCCTGGCGAGTGCCATTGCTGATGGAGAAGACGTTCGACAGGTGTCCGTTAACTCTCACCGCCGCCGTGGGGTTCGAGTATAATGCCATTATGGAGGTGAGCATGCGGTCCCCAAGGCCCACCCCTTTTAGGACCTCTCGCATGTAGTCCCAGGCCACTCTGTCAAACGCCTTCTCCGCATCAAGGGAAAGCAAAAAGCCGGGTGTTTTAGTTGAGGTGAGCCAGTGGTGTAGGTTGAGGGTTCGTATGGTATTGTCCCGCGCCTCCCTTCCCGGGACAAACCCCACTTGATCATTGGAGATAAGACCGGGGATTAAAGGTATTAACCTGTTGGCAAGGATCTTGGCATAAATTTTTATATCGACATTAAGGAGTGAGATCGGCCTATAATTCGCCACCTGGAGGGCATCCTTCCCTTCCTTAGGGATTACCGTGATGTGTGCCTCTAATAGTCTATTAGGTCGGTCTTGCGGATTGGCCAGGGCATTAAACATCTGTAAAAGGTTGGGGGCAAGGGTGTCTGCGAATGACTTATAGTACTGGAGGGTGTACCCGTCCGGGCCCGGGCTTTTGCCCAGCCTCATTTGTTTCAGGGCTATCTCCAGCTCTCCTGTCGAGAATTGTCCCTCTAAGGATTGTGCTTGTTGGGAGGAAAGGGGTTTAAGGCCATATTGTGCGAGAAAATCCGCAATGAGCGTTTGACGTGTCTCTCCCGATGCTCGGGGTGGCAGGGCAGGGCGAAGGTTATAGAGCCTTCGGTAGAAGGATTCGAATTCTCTCGCGATGTCCTCGCTCTTAGCCAAGAGGGTGCCCCGGGGATCACGTAGGGCATGTACGGTGGAGGAGAGTTTGGCCTTCTGGACTGACCGCGCTAAAAGGCGCCCACTCTTATTGCCATGTTCATAAAAGACCCTCTGCCCAAGAATATAGCGCCTTCTCGTGCGCTTACCCAGTTCGTCTGTAAGGAGTGTGCGGAGCTGAGTTAGTTCCTGAAGGGTGTTCTGGGCTTGCGTTTGTTTGTGGGACAGCTCTAGTGCTCTAATCCTTTTGATAAGAGCATTCACTTTCTCCTGATAAGCTTTTTTGGCTTGTGCATTCAGGGCAAGCAGTTCTCCCCTTACCACACATTTGTGGGCTTCCCATATGGATATTGGAGAAATGTCAGGGTTAGCATTCTCCTGAAAATAAAGCTTGATGCATGAGCGGATCCGTTCCAATGAGGTTGGATCCGTCAAGCAGGAAGGGTTGAACCGCCAAATTTTAGTCTTGGGGAACGTTTCCGGGAACGATAGTGTAACTGTGATGGGATGATGATCCGATAAGAACATCGGTTCAATGGAGGCATGTTGGAGGGCGGGGAGGTCTGTCTGGGATAGAAAAAAAAAATCGATTCTGGAGTATTTCTGGTGGGGGGCCGAAAAGTAGGTGTAGTCTTTGGTTGAAGGATAGAGGGTACGCCAAGTGTCATGAAGGGACAAGGTTTGTAATTGGGCTTTAATTTGGCGTAATGCCTTATAGGGCAGAGAAGTCGTGGCAGTGGAGGTATCTAGGAGGGGGTTCAAGGGCACATTAATGTCGCCTCCCAGGAGGACCAGGCCGCTCTGGAATGAGGACAGGAGGGCGCAAGTCTTGCGGAAGAAGGAGACTTGATGTTCATTAGGGCAATATATGTTAGCCAATGTAATAGGCTTAGTTGCATATGTTCCCTTAACAAAAATGAATCTGCCTTCAGGGTCCACTAGGGAGTCAGTCAGGAGGAAGTTGGCGTGTTTTGAAATAAGGATTGAAACTCCCTTAGATTTGGCCACCGGGTTAGTGGCGTGTAGGGCAGAGCGATACATGTGATTAGTCAGTTTAGGGATAGCATCAGATCGGAAGTGCGTCTCCTGTAGGAAGATAAAGTGAGCCTTTTGTTTGGTGAGCGAAGCTAACACTTGTGACCTTTTTTCCGGTGCATTCAGGCCTTTTGTGTTCAATGAAACACACTTCAGAGTCAGTGGGACATTAGTCTTAGGGGGGTTCTGCATTATGAAGAGTTAAGGAGAGGCGAAAATGAGTGTCTGGTTGTCGATTAGGTTAGGACCTTCCTATAGAGGATGAGTGTGAGGGTCACTCCCCCAGGGGAAGGGAAAGAAGGGGGGGGGACACACACAAAAAGGGAGGAGGGGTAAGGAGGGAGGACACACGAGTGGGAAAATCAGGAAGATTTGGGGGTAGGGAGAGTCAGGAGGATCAGAGCAGAAAAAGAAAAGAAAAAAGAAAAGAAAAGAGAAGAAAAGAAAAGAAAAGACAAAGAAAATAAAAGAAAAAAAAGGGGGGGGGATATGAGAGCTAAATGTAAGGGAATAGATATGGGAAAGGGGAAAGAAAAACCAGAGGTGGACTTCGCTAGGCTATCTACCTGTAGGAGTCAAGAGGAAATCTGGAGTGTCAGCAACGTCTCAGTGAGACTGCTGTGTGGGGGTAGTAGTGTGAGCGGTAACCACGGCCTAGCTGTGGACCGGGGGTCAAAGTGAAGCGGATGAGGGATCCCGCTTACGGCGAGAGCCCAAGAAGCGTAGTGGGGAGCCTACCATAAGGAACAAGCTGTCGAAAGTTCAAGTATCAAGTGCATAGGAGCAATACACAAATCAACATAACATAACACATATAACCTATTCCAGCTCGCAGTGCTGAAATCAATATAACCGAGCCATAATATTTAGAAAGTAAACCTTTTAAAGTGTATTCAGGAGAATCAACCGAGAAATCCACAGCCCGTGAGGCAAGCTGGAGAGAGGAGACCCTCTTCAAAGACTTACGTTAAGCCACTCTATGGTGGGGGGGAGGGGGTGAGTAGGGGGGAAGGGGCAGGGCAACAGGTCCAAGGACGGGGGGTGAGGGAGGAATGGGAGGGGGGAGGGAGAACGAGGGACAAGGGGATGAGGCAGGGGAAGGGGCAGGTTGAGGGGAGTGGGGAAAGGAGGAGGGGAAGAGGGGGGAGGGGAGGGAAAGGAGGGGGAAGGGATGGCTAGGAGGATAGGGGCGGAGGGGGAGAAGAGGGGATTAGGGGGAGGGGGAGAAGAGGCAAGGGGAGGGGGGAGAAGAGGGGGAAGAGAGATGGAGGGGAAGGAGAGAGGAGGAGGGGATGGGAAATGCAAGGAAAAAAGGGGGAAGGGAGGGGAAGAGATGTGGGGAGAAAGGAGGGGGGGTAGGGAGGAGAGAACAAGGGAGCGGGGGAGGGGGGGGAAGTGGGGGGGGGAGAGGGGAAGAAGCGGGGGGGAAGGGGGGAAGGAGTGGAGAGGGGAGGAGGGGAGGGATGAGGGGGGGAAGGGAGAGCCCAGAGTGAGTTAGGGTGACGGTATCTCGACGTCTGCCTTCGCATCGGGGGGCGGAATGGGGCTCCCGGAACCTAGGAGTCCCTGGCCCCTCCCAAACCCCCCCCCCCACCCAACCGACGCCCGGCAGACCGTATCTGTATAACCGGGGGTCAAGGGAAAGCACATGCAAATAAGGAACATATAAAAGCACTGGTAATGTTATTGAGAGACAATATAAAGTAATATTTGGGGGAATAAAAGTAAGACATAGATTGCGAAAACATTGCCTACAGGAGTTTAGGATCGTCTTCCGTGAAAGAAGTATCCAAGGGGGGGATGATGTGCTCGTGTTGCAGGCCGAGGTTTCGGGCAATTTAGAGATCAGTCCTCCCGGTTCCAAAAAAAAAAAAAAAAAGAAAGGGGGGGAAGTCTGCTCGGGCCCGAATTGCAGAGAGATCTCCGTAGCTGTGTGGGTAGGGGCCAATGACAGAAACCCAGGCCTACTCCTGGACACTCATAGGGAGTCTCTCCCAGGACGGGAACTTGTCGTGGGGGCATCCATATCTTCGACAGAGAGTTCAAACTTTGAGTGCAACCTCCCAGCTTTGGGGGATCCGGGCGCGTACGAGGGATTAGGTGCTCTGGGGTAAAAAGGCGTAGGTAGCTTTTTCGGGGATACGCACTTTCCACATCCGCCACCTGAATAAGGCAGGCCCTAGGTCGTCCGCTGGGTTACAGGTTGTGGAGCTATTGGGTGACTCCCGATGGAGAGGCATTGTATGGAGTCCCAAACAGGGAAAGAAGGTCACCGTTAGGGCCATTGGGACACGGGGTTGTCAGCTATGAGGTGCAAGAGACCGGGGTGGGAATGGCATGTCTATCTCAAATGAGGGTCTGGGGGGTCTCCGGGAGAGTGAGAGATCAGTGCATAACGCTTACACATCTCGGGGGGGGAGGCATACTCACGGGCTGCAGGTCTCAGTCTATCCAGCAGACAGTCAATAGATTTCTCGCATCACATACGCGGTGGTGAGGGGCTATGTTGTTGCAGATCCCGGCGTGAGGAACGAGCATTCGGTGACATCGGTCCAGGTCTACGGTGACGCGGTCTCTGGCGTGCAGCTTTCGGCGACGGATGGAGCGAAACAGGAAGCCAGGGTTCCGCTGGGAAGTAAAGCGCATACCAATCCGGTAGTTCTAAGGCGGGCAAGTCGAGTTGATCACAGAACGCCTGAAGATCTTCCGGTGTGCGAAGCAATGCAGAGCGCCCCCTCGCTGAAGCAGACAGGCCAAACGGGAATTTCCAGCGGTACTGAATGTTTCTCGCACGCAGAGCATCTAGCAGTGGCCGTAGTGCCCTCCTGTTTTGAAGGGTAATCTGTGAAAGGTCCTGGAACAGTTTCACCTCCGCTCCATTATAAAGAATACGTCCCCTTTCCCTCGCCTTGCGGAGAATCTCTTCCTTAAGGGGGAAGCTAACTATACAGCATATAATGTCTCTGGGGGGTTCGTTATCCCGGGGTATGGGGCGGAGGGCGCGGTGGGCCCTTTCCATATCAATGGGGGAATCCGCAGGGCGCTCAATCAGGTCATTAAAGATAGCGCTGACGGTTTGCTGTAAGGCGGTGGGGTCTACGGATTCGGGGACCCCCCGTACCCTAACATTGTGCCTCCTTCCCCGGTTATCCAGGTCTTCCACATGTCTGTGGAGCTCAAAAACTTGGGCAAGTTGGGAGTCATATGCCGACTGTACCTGGCGAATGGCCGCCGCGTGCGTCTGGGTCGTCTGCTCCACGTTATCCACTCGGTGGGCGACCGCGAGCATTTCGGCCTTCAGGTCTGCTATGGCAGCAGTGACCGTGTTTTAGATGTCCGTCGCAACTTTCTCCAAGTCGAGTAGGCTGGGGGGGAGAGCCCCGCTGGAGCTGGGAGAGGATATCCCCGGCATATTGGCTGAAGGCAGCCTGTCAGGCGAGGCCGCGGCTTGGGCCTGTGCTGGCGCGAGGATCCGCAATGGCGCAGAGGCCTGCGTCTTTTGGGACCGGAATATGTCCGGTATATTCCTCCCTGAGTGCGTCTGAGAGTCCTTGATGGTGCGAGAGGTGGACGAGCTCCTTGTGGCTCTGTGCATAGCAAGCTTAGGATGGTAGGCTCCCGTTCAAGGTGATAAAGCGGCCCGGTCACACAGGAGCTCTCAGATTAGGCGTCCATCTCGGTCTCCGCTCAGGCCACGCCCCCGGAACAATAATTTTCTACGTCCTTCATCACCCCCGGCCAATAGAATCTCTGTAATACCCTCTCTCGGGTTTTCTCTGTCCCCAGATGACCTCCAAGAATGTGCCCATGGGCCAACTCCAACACCAACTTCCTGTAAGGTTTGGGCACCACAAGCTGCTCAACGGTTTCTTCTGCCCTTTTTGCCACCCGATACAGTAGGTCCTTCTCTACGCTGAAGTATGGGTAAGTGCAGGTATTATCTGGGTTCACTAACTCGCCATCTATTTTCACTACGTTTTCCCGTGCCTTTATTAGGGCGGGGTCTTTCAACTGTTCTGTGGCAAAGTTTTCCCTGTGAACCTCAAGATCAGAAAACTCCACAGACGGTAGGTTTTCGTCTGAGGAGGTGGGCTCCTCTCCAGTTTCTTGAGTCTCCCCTGCCAATACTGATAAGGGAAATTCCGGAGAGTCCTCACCACTCTCAGGGGAGTTCTGGCTATCACATTCCTGGTACATAGGGGCACCAGTGAGGGGCTCAGGATCATCCCACAGTTCCCAGAACTTCGGAAAATCCCTTCCCACAATGGCGTCATGCGGTAACTGAGATACTAAGCCCACTGGATGAGAGAGGGTACCTTTGGGGGTCTCGAAACACACTGTAGTCACTGGATACTCTCGGGTGTCCCCATGCACACAAATAACAGCTACCTTGCGATTCCCAGAGACCTCTGTTTTAACTAACTCAGCCTTTATCAGGGTCACAAGGCTACCTGAATCCAGCAATACCACAACATTTCTACCATTAACACACATTTTGCATAAATGTTTCTCAGTTCCTCGAATGGCAGTGCATGCGACTGTCGCACACAGCGACTGACGTCTGCCCGTCAGAAAGTCACACTGCATGGGTTCCTCCACAACCGGGCAATTGGCTGCAATATGTCCCGCTTGTCGGCAGCGGTAGCAAACGATCCTTCTTGCCGCCTCTTGAGCCGCTGATTTCCCAGGCTGTTCTCGCCAAACTTGGGGTAGAGCTCCCACCCTCTCACTCTCTCCACCCTCACCCCTTGGAATCCTCTTATCCGCCCCTGGGGATGGTCTGGTCTTAGGGTGGAAAGTCCGAGTGTCTCTGGAAGAGGCCGTCAGGTTCTCTGTAGCCAAGTATTTCTCCACACGATCCACAAGACCATCGGCCGTCTCTGGGTCTCCATGGCTTACCCACTTTTGGATGGCAGTAGGAAGAGCTCTCAAAAACCGATCCATTACAACACGTTCCACAATCTTTGGTGCGGACAAAGTCTCTGGCTGTAGCCACTTTCTGCTCAGGTGAATGAGATCATACATTTGAGACCTGGGGGGTTTTCCAAGCTGGAAAGTCCAGTTATGCACACGCTGAGCCCGGACAGCCTGGGTGACACCCAGCCTTGCCAATATTTCAGCTTTTAGCATCACATAGTCTTTTGCTTGGTTAGGCTCTAGGTCATAGTAAGCTTTCTGCGATTCACCAGTTAACAGAGGAGCCACCAGTCCAGCCCACTGCTCCTCAGGCCACTTTTCTCTTTCAGCGGTCCTTTCAAATGTGGTCAAAAATACCTCTGGATCATCCTCTCCAGTCATTTTTGTCAATAAACGACTCACCCCAAAGGACGCGGTATTAGTGGGACGGCTTTCCTCACTGGTCTGCGGACGTTGCTGCATTACTGCTTCCATCTGTTGTTGTAGTCTCTGCTCTTGCTTCTGCAACAGGTCTATGAAGCGGGCCTCAGATTGCTGCTGGGCTCGTTGCTGAGCCTCCAGACTCTGTTGCAAAGTTGCGTTTGTCTGCTGCTGGGCTGCAAGGCTCTGTTGTTGAGCTGCAAGGCTCTTTTGCAAACCTGCATTTGTCTGCTGTTGATTGGCATTTGCTAGAGCCAGCTGCTTCAGTATCTCCTCCATGCTGGCTTAAAAAAAAACTGCCACTGGTTCTCCACCAACTGTGAGGGGGTTAGCTCGGCAGCGGGTGTGTGTGACCCCCGGGATGGGCTCCCCACACAAAACAGGCCCAGCAAACGGAGGTTGTGGTTTTCAAAATCAAAAAGGTGCGGTTTATTTTCTATTTACAGTGACAAAACACAGCAAAGCAAAAGAAACATAACCAAAATAAATCCTGGTCAAGTTGACCTCTGACTAAACATACAGGTTTCCTAACTAACAACTGGGATCAGCCTAGTGCTGTCCTAGTCCCTAAGTCCCTGGTTTAGTAAAAGTCCAAACAAATAGCCACACAGGCTTTGCCTCACCGCACAGGGGTTCACTCTCCCTAGACAGTCCACACAGGTCTGGTTCCAGGCATGAGCTAACATCTAATGAAGCTGGGAGTTCTTATAGAGGCCTAAATGAGCTGACAAGGTTCAGCTGGTCTCCTCATCTCTGTCTGCACGACGCCCCACACTCTCCCTAGAGGTATGAGTCATCCATGAGCCCACTAGCCTTAGCTGGGCTTATACAACTCTCCACCTAGTTGTATAAGTCAGCGTAAAGCCTGAATCTGGGCGAAATATATCTACCCCCCTGGATGCAACCAGGTGACTTTACCTTCCTGCTGTCACAATATATATATATATATATATATATATATATATATACATATACACAGTGGTTACGGAAAGTATTCAGACCCCCTTAAATTTTTCACTCTTTGTTATATTGCAGCCATTTGCTAAAATCATTTAAGTTAATTTTTTTCCTCATTTATGTACACACAGCACCCCATATTGACAGAAAAATACAGAATTGTTTACATGTTTGCAGATTTATTCAAAAAGAAAAACTGAAATATCACATGGTCCTAAGTATTCAGATCCTTTGCTCAGTATTTAGTAGAAGCACCCTTTTGATCTAATACAGCCATGAGTCTTTTTGGTAAAGATGCAACAAGTTTTTCACACCTGGATTTAGGGATCCTCTGCCATTCCTCCTTGCAGATCCTCTCCAGTTCTGTCAGGTTGGATGGTAAACGTTGGTGGACAGACATTTTTATGTCTCTCCAGAGATTCTCAATTGGGTTTAAGTCAGGGCTCTGGCTGGGCAATTCAAGAACAGTCACGGAGTTGTTGTGAAGCCACTCCTCTGTTATTTTAGCTGTGTGCTTAGTGTCATTGTCTTGTTGGAAGGTAAACCTTCGGCCCAGTCTGAGGTCCTGAGCACTCTGGAGAAGGTTTTCGTCCAGGATATCCCTGTACTTGGCCGCATTCATCTTTCCCTTGATTGCAACCAGTCGTCTTGTCCCTGCAGCTGAAAAACACCCCCACAGCATGATGCTGCCACCACCATGCTTCACTGTTGGGACTGTATTGGACAGGTGATGAGCAGTGCCTGTTTTTTTTCTCACACATACCGCTTAGAATTAAGGCCAAAAAGTTCTATCTTGGTCTCATCAGACCAGAGAATCTTATTTCTCACCATCTTGGAGTCCTTCAGGTGTTTTTTTTTAGCAAACTCCATGCCGGCTTTCATGTGTCTTGCACTGAGGAGAGGCTTCCGTCGGGCCACTCTGCCATAAAGCCCCGACTGGTGGAGGGCTGCAGTGATGGTTGATTTTCTACAACTTTCTCCCATCTCCCGACTGCATCTCTGGAGCTCAGCCACAGTGATCTTTGGGCTCTTCTTTACCTCTCTCACCAAGGCTCTTCTCCCCCGATCGCTCAGTTTGGCCGGACGGCCAGCTCTAGGAAGGGTTCTGGTCGCCCCAAACGTCTTCCATTCAGGGATTATGGAGACCACTGTGCTCTTAGGAACCTTAAGTGCAGCAGAATTTTTTTGTAACCTTGGCCAGATCTGTGCCTTGCCACAATTCTGTCTCTGAGCTCTTCAGGCAGTTCCTTTGATCTCATGATTCTCATTTGCTCTGACATGCACTGTGAGCTGTAAGGTCTTATATAGACAGGTGTGTGGCTTTCCTAATCAAGTCCAATCAGTATAATCAAACACAGCTAGACTTAAATGAAGCAAAAGAAAGAAATCTTCTAGACAGTCGCACTCCAAATAAAAAATATTTACCTTTATTGTAAAATCCACCACAGCACTACAAGTCACAGCACACCTGGTCAAGCTGACATGTTTCACACTCAGGGCCGCCATCAGGAATTTTGGGGCCCTTTACACAGCTTCAGGCATGGGCCCCCTGGAGCAGAGGAGAACCGGGGGGGGGGTGCCGGCCGCGAATTGAGAAGCAGGGGGGGGGGGGCTGCCACAAATTGAGAAGCGGGGGCCTCTGGGGACCTCTGTGCCCCTTACAAAAAAAATACAAAAATTTTTTTTTTGCCGTAGCGGGGGGTGCTGCCGCCGCGAATTGTTGAGGTCGGAGGGGCTTTGGGTGCTGACGAACACAAAAAAAAACAAAAGAACAAAAAAAAAGGGGGGTTGCCATCCGGGGCCCTGGGGACCTCCGGGCCTCTGGGGACCTCTGGGCCCCTTACAAAAAAAATTATAAAAATAAATAAATAATAATAAAAAAAAATGTATTTAATAAAATAAAACGATAAAAAAAGGAGGGTTGACATTCGGGGCCCTTGGGGAACTCCGGGCCTCTGGGGACCTCTGGGCCCCTTACAATTTAAAAAACAAAAACAAAAATAAAATTATAATTATAACTTTTATAAAAAAAAAAAAAAAGGAGGTTGCCACCCGGGGCCCTGGGGACCTCCGGGCCTCTGGGGACCTCTGGGCCCCTTACAAAAAATAAAATAAAATAAATAAATAAAAAACATAAATAAATAAAAATAAAAAATTATAAAAAAAAAAAAGAAGGGAGGTTGACATTCGGGCCCTAGGGAACTCCGGGCCCCTGGGGACCTCTGGGCCCCTTAAAAAAAAAAAGTGGGGGGGGCCATCCGGGCCCCTTGGGACCTCCGGGCCCCTTACAGGTGTATGAGTAAACACTAGTATAGTGTGAAACATGTCAGCTTGACCAGGTGTGCTGTGACTTGCAGTGCTGTGGTGGATTTTACAATAAAGGTAAATATTTTTTATTTGGAGTGCGGCTGTCCAGAAGATTTCTTTCTTTTGCTTTGCACATGCATTGCCTGCACCCACGGTGTTTGTGAGCATCATTACATTTGAAGATAGCCACACCTGAACGGCCTCTCTCCTGTAGACTCAAATGAAGGTGTAGAACAATCTCAAGGATGATCAGAAGAAATATATGAGTGTCACAGCAAAGGGTCTGAATACTTAGGACCGTGTGATATTTCAGTTTTTCTTTTTTAATAAATCTGCAAAAATGTCAATTCTGTGTTTTTCTGTCAATATGGGGTGCTGTGTGTACATTAATGAGGAAAAGGAAAGAACTTAAATGATTTTAGCAAATGGCTGCAATATAACAAAGAGTGAAAAATTTAAGGGGGTCTGAATACTTTCCGTACCCACTGTGTATATATATATATATATATTGTAAGATTGGGGGTTGTTAGCTCTTGTGGTGGATGCGTATTTCCAGTGATGCAAGCCAGTCAGCAACTCTGTTTAAGGGCATGGTAGCCCATTTTTATTTAAAAAACACGAAAGTTCACAAACACATCTGTAGTATTCACAGGGGGGGTTCCACCATTCCTGTATTTTTCATACTAACAGTAGCCTCGTAGCTTTACCTTCTAGCGATCCAGGCCTTTAGCCTAGGCCTGACGGTCTGTTCCTCAGACCCAAACAGTGTCCAAGAGTTTCAGCTTTCTCCTAGCTTCTCCTGGTCAGCACCTTTGTTGCTGTATCACTAACGGTGTCTGCCTCCTGCAGACATGCACCGCCTTTGACTCCACTTCAGAGGATGAGAGCCCACCTGGCTCTCATGCACACAGACTTCCTCTCTGTTGGGTGGAGCCCTGTTCCATAATCACCTCTGAACTAAATAGCCCAAGACACAGCTGTTCCATCAGCGTGTCTTTCTTTACCAAATCTGGCATAAACCAACCCTCTTGAAGGTCGCACGAAGTCGCACCCTTACATACCCTCCCCCCTTGTTTCGAACCGGAGGGAGGAACACATGATCCCGTCACCATAAACGGGACACCTCTGTGCCAGCCATTGGCTGCATAGGCCCATTTCTTTTTCGGGGTATGTGTCCACCAGCACCTCACCCTGGCGCCTCTGTGCCAACTATCCGTAGCAGTAGTCCTAATCTGCCCAACCTTTTCTCTAAAGTAGCACTCCACCCACATCTTCTTCCGGGTGTATTTCCACCACTCCTTCTTCCTGAACCATGGGCTCCCACTAGTCTCTCTATCCCTTCTACCTTTTGGCCTCAGGACCCTTCTTTTTCCTCCCACAGACCTACTCTCCCAGGACTGTAGGGTACCCACTTTCATGACATCTGTCAGGGACTGGCCATTCTCACTACCTGATGCAACATTAACCATCAACATTTGTTTCTCAAGTTCACCAACCCCTGTTGTCCAACACTCCAATAACAATTGTCCTACCAACGCACATGTTCCACCACATTTTCCCACACCAATCTCTTTAACCATTTCTGTGTCCATTGATACCTCAATCAATAGCTCGGAGTTGTCTGACAGTGCTCCACAGTGCTTCTCATACATATTTCCGTTACAGTTACCATTACTGTTATTTCCTGTCAAAGTGTCTCCGGATACCTCAAACTGCACCTCTCTGCGCGTGATGGACTGAATTCCCACTACCGCCACGTCCGTTCCGGGCCCTTCCTTTACATGAGGTGTAGCGGGTGAGACAGTACGCGCGCCCCGTACCAACCACTGCTCAGCCGCACCTCGGACCGCACCAGCAGGAATACACCCCATCACACCCGCATACAGAGAGACTTCCACTATGTCTAATATCTCTAATTTCTCAAACAATTTCCCTGAGCGCCTTACGCACATACCCGCCGCTGGAAGCACTCTCGCGGAGAACTGCGAGACAACTTTCCACAAAAGCAACCAACAGTGTAGCAACCAATTCTCATCAACATTGCCTAACAACACATGTATCACCTGCGTCCACCGATTGGTATTATGCAGTACCATGTCACCCTTCTGCTGTGGATACACGCAGGTGTATATTGGAAAGATTCTCACCAATTCCCACAACATCTCAGAAATTTCTAGATATGCCGTATCTAAACACAGAACTCTAGGAACTTTACCTTTACCAACGATGTGGAGGGACTCATTTGCTAAGGCGTGAGAGGCCGGGACACTTAAAAAGACCTCTACCTCAGAGGCAACTAACAAAATTTGCGGCTCCCGCTGAGCACTGCCAGTCGCATGTGTCACACTCATCCTCTCACCTTCAGCAACACTGAGCCCTTCCAAATCGCTATCCACTACCTCATCAATCTGACATTCAACATTACTCATCTCTTTTGCTGTGGACAAAACCTCTGCTATGTATGCGCCCTTTTCAGATCCTTCCAACTGGAGAGGGTTAATTTCTGCAAAAGCCAACACACCCGTGTCTACCAGCCCTGCAGCCTCTCTATTTAGCATAGCAGAAATTGTGTCCACTCCACTGTTACCCACTAAGCCTTCCTTGTTTAAATGCACTTGTGGCAAAACATTTTCAAACACAACAGGCTGCAATAACATAACTTCACCACTTTGCTCGGGTGGCGCTTCACTAAACCCATGAGGGACTGTCAGCAGTGACAGACCATAACAACTCCTTATCAGTACAAGAAATTTTAAACATTTGAGCTTTACCATTTTTCTCATCACCAAGGTCAAGTACCCTCTTATCTATCAGAGCGGCACCACAGTTGTCCGAGGCAACCTCTGGCTCCAACACACAGAGCTCCCTGGAGGTTTCTAAGGACACCTCTGCAGCCTTAGATACTGTTGCCAAGGGGAATCGCATATCCTGCTTAGCGATCACCCCTACCTCATTTAGCATCACATTACCATCAGCATTCATAAACATAGCAGTTTTATAAACTCTATCAAATTGTCCTTTGTCAAAATGCATGGCACCCTGCGTGCCACTCAGCACACCACCCTTCCTCTCCAAAGGAATTATTTTGCCCACTAGGGCATCTTCACAGTTGTCCTGGGAAACCACTTGCCTCACCACTGCAGGCTCCTTGGTGGTTTCCCTTGGCAACTGAACAGCACCTGTCACTAGGGAACATGGCATACCAACTGCTTTGGTCACCCCTAGCACATCCTTTCCAGCACTCCGCTGGATTACCTTAGCTGTACCCAGAGTCCATATGTCCCTTTCAATTTTTGACCTCGCTGCAAGCAGGGTTTTAACCTTTGTCTCCCCACTGATCTGGGTAGCACACTGCAGCAAGTTCATTTTTTCACCTTCAGTGGATCTCCGCTCTGGGGTCACTTCCACTTCATTGTGAGCAACCACACAGTCAGCCTTTCCCATGATTTTAACAGGAACAGTCTTACCATTCTCTTTAGCATGGGTTGAAGACTTCAATTGAGGGCGTTGTCCCTTCTTTGCCATGCTCTCACAAGATGAAAAAACAGGGTAACATTACATCCCTCTTGGATTTTCCATCATCGCTTGCAGGCAAAGCATTAAGCCCAACAACACGATCAGCAGCTATATTCCACAAGCTTGGACAAGAAAAGATCCCGTGGCCCAGCTGACCATATTCCAGGCATGGCACTTGGCGACTTTCTCCAGTTGCTATGGGAGACCACCTTCTCCCCGCTGATCTCTTGTAGCGCTCTCTAGACTGGACTGCTTCTAGAAAATTATCGTAGTCATCTCGTTACTATACATCCCGCAGTACACCTCCTGGTACTCCTCGATCAGAAAAGGTTGCACCAACTCAACCCAGCGATTTCTGGGCCATCTTCTGTAGGAAGCAATCATCGCAAACTCATCCAAAAAGTCCTCAACACATTCAGAAGGCAACATAGGCTGTATGAAGTCAGCTGTACGGATTTCTGCTTTGTTGCCATGGGCAACCACACCCATCTGCTCACTCTTTACACTCAGAGCAGGCTTCTCATACCTTTGCTTTGGTAAAGCCTGGGACAAAGGGCATTTAGAAACTTCATGCCCCCACTCACTGCACCGCAAACAGCGCACTTGGTTCTCAACCCTTTGCACATTGATAGCTGGCCATCTTGCACCAGCGTTGCCAGGGGCAACATGTCCTTCCCCTTTAACTCGGTTCAGTGCGGCCAAGTGTTGCCTGCACCAATCCACTGAAGACTCAGACTTTGGTGAACTCTCCATACTTGCAGACACCTGTGCACTCCTTTCACCAGTGTTGCTAGGGACAACACCAGCTCTGTCTCTCATCTCAGCAAACATGGCTTACTTTTTGCGTTTTGACCTCCCCATCTCTGCAGTCAGGCCAACAACGTTTTTTTTTTTTTTTAACACAGTAAAATTTTGAAGTACTGTCTCCAAGACTTGCAAACAGCACACTTTCACATGCAGACTTCACTCTCTGCTTGAGCTCACTTCCACAGGCACATCACCTGTATACAACACAGTCCATTAATTGAACTCCTGTGCAATGCAGTTTGCCTGGCTGCCACACACAGCTAGCAGCAGTTCACTGCAGAAAACTTTAACTTTTCCTTCAGATAGGCTGTTCATCACAGTATTGCTGCAAAACACACAGTTTCTTTTTACTCACTGTTTTTGGTATGCGAGGATCTGGAACTCTTCCAAAAACTGCCCAAAGCAATATCTCCACCACTTGTAAGATTGGGGGTTGTTAGCTCTTGTGGTGGATGCGTATTTCCAGTGATGCAAGCCAGTCAGCAACTCTGTTTAAGGGCATGGTAGCCCATTTTTATTTAAAAAACACGAAAGTTCACAGACACATCTGTAGTATTCACAGGGGGGTTCCACCATTCCTGTATTTTTCATACTAACAGTAGCCTCGTAGCTTTACCTTCTAGCGATCCAGGCCTTTAGCCTAGGCCTGATGGTCTGTTCCTCAGACCCAAACAGTGTCCAAGAGTTTCAGCTTTCTCCTAGCTTCTCCTGGTCAGCACCTTTGTTGCTGTATCACTAACGGTGTCTGCCTCCTGCAGACATGCACCGCCTTTGACTCCACTTCAGAGGATGAGAGCCCACCTGGCTCTCATGCACACAGACTTCCTCTCTGTTGGGTGGAGCCCTATTCCATAATCACCTCTGAACTAAATAGCCCAAGACACAGCTGTTCCATCAGCGTGTCTTTCTTTACCAAATCTGGCATAAACCAACCCTCTTGAAGGTCGCACAAAGTCGCACCCTCACAATATATATATATATTTTTAAATCTCTTTAAACATTTCATAAAATTTCTTAAGGTTTAAATAAATCACTGAATTTACTGCCTACCACAATATGTTGCCCCTTGCACCTGCTCAACTTGCACAGTAAGGTTAGCTAAAATCCAGAGTAGCGGGTGTTTGAATTTAAGGGAGGCATCTGGGTGGTAGTGTAACCCAGATGCACCAATTGCTAGAGGATCTGAGACCCTTTTCTGGTTCTTGGAGGACTCTGGTGGTGTGAGGTTCCTTGCGGTCCACAGGTGGCACTGTTGCCCTGGGCCGGAGAAGAACTCACACCGCAAGACTGTACCTTTTGTCCTTCCCTGGAGCTGGTACAGCGGGGCGGGGAACCTGCTGTGGCGCTAAGGGAGAGGGGATAAAAGGGGCGGACGCCCTTACCACGGGGTTCAGAGTTCAGAGAGAGTTGGAGGACGCGGCCGCACCCAGGCACCTTCAGCCTGGGTGCTGGTGTTCCGGAGTTCCGTGCTCAGGTGCCCTTGACCTGGACGGAGTGAGAGATGGAGTCCATCCCAGGCACCTTTAGCCTGGGGTGAGGTACTGTGGCGGATGCCTGGGGCTCAGTACCTTCGACTGAGTTCCGCAAGGGTGGAGGAATCCGAGGGGGCCCTAACTTTTTGGGTGCCCGTGTCTGAGTTTGTAAGGACTGGTGTGCGGAACTTCTCTGAAAAGTCCAGTGCAGCATTGCTGGTGACAGAGAGGCCTCCTGTTTCTCCCTTGGACGGATCTCCTTCCCCTGACAGGGGCCATGCTAGCGAAGGTAATTCACATTCTACTCAATATAGTCAGTGGCAGTGACTATCGGCCACTGGTGATATCACAGTGGTTAGCAGGAGAAGGGAAAGGATTGTGCCTCGATCTATTCCCCATCACTACTCAGTAGAAGAAACTGTTTATTGTTTGGCAAGAAGAGTTGGACCTATTTACTGTGTGGAACTCTGGTTACTAGGAGCAAAGGAGTCAGGGACGAAGTACAGGACTTGACTCTAGGACACCTACACAAGACCCAATCTTTTGGCCTTCACCTCTTAGCTATGGAGGACATGGGCTGTGGTGTATCTCATCCCTCCCCCCAGCACTGAGACCCTAGACGAAGAAAGACAAGCCGAGTACGAGAAGGGGAGAGAGGGGTGAGGCCGCTACACCAGTCTTGGGTCTCATTCATACAACCTACATGACCATGGTGCAGCAAGTATACTGCAAATACCTGCACCCGGGATCTCAGATGTTCCCATCTCTGCTCAGCCTGTACACCTGAGTGATGGGCTGAAAAGAGCCAAGGCTGTCTGATGCTGTAAACATGTATCCACATATCCAGTGGTTGCCTGCAGGTAGGGATACATTTTTGCCCTTGGATAAAATCTCTCTGCATCCAGGGTCAGAAATTTGTCCCTAAGACCCCTTTCACACTGGGGCGCTTTGCTGGCGCTATAAAGATAAAAATAGCGCCTGCAAGGCGCCCTGGAAGAGCCTCTGCTGTCTCTTCAGTGTGAAAGCCCTCGGGACTTTCACACTGGAGCGGTGCGCTAGCAGGACGGTAAAAAAAGTCCTGCTAGCAGCATCTTTGGAGCGGTGAAGGAGCGGTGTGTTTACCGCTCCTCCACCACTTCTATCCATTGAAATCAATGGGCACCGCGGCTATACTGCCGGAAAAGCGCCTCTGCAGCGGTTTTAACCTTTTTTTTAGCCGCTAGCAGGGGTTAAAAGCACCCTGCTAGCGACCGAATAGCGCCACGAATACGACGGTAAAGCGCCGCTAAAAATGGTGGCGCTTTACCGCCGATGCCCCCCACCGCCCCAGTGTGAAAGGGGCCTAACCGCAGGTAACCACTGTGACCCTCGGTTTGTTAGTGTGTCGCTCAGGCTCAATCGAGGTGGGGAGTAATGTAGGTGATACCGAATGTGCTGCAGGAGTGCCGGCGAGGGATGAGTTCATCCCAACTCCTGTATTTGCTGAAGGGAAGAGAGAAAAAAGCATCCATGGTGCCGCACATCCACGGAGTCCTATGGTAATGTAGTAATGAAGGGAGAGACTACCTCAGCCTGGGTTCCCGCCAGGCCACACCCCAATGTGTTTTGCTTTGTCCCCGGAGCTTAAACATGGAGACCACTGGATGTGCAGATACATGTTAAAGCGGAGTTCCACCCGTTTTTTAGTTTATTAAAAGTCAGCAGCTACAAAAAGCATAGCTGCTGACTTTGAATAAATCGACACTTACCTGCCCCACGGTCCAGCGATGCGGCTGCCTGGAGGCTCGCTCCTCTCCCCCTCCTCTCCTCTGCGCCATCATGGTAACTGTAGGCACCTGGCTGTGACAGCTTACGGCTTCACTGCCTTACGCGCACTGCGTATGTGCGAGTCGCACTGCGCTTTCCTATTGGCCAGCCGATCTTCTGGGACCTGAGTTGTGTCCCAGAACATTGCTGGTAGGGAGGGGCCACCTAGGGCGCGAGGAGGAGTCACCTAGGAGGCCGAAGATAGGAAGCAGGAAGTGGGACAGGAAGTCCCACGAAAAAAAGGGTACACACTCCCCCCCAAAAAAATGACATGCCAAATGTGGCATGTCAGGGGGCGAGGAGTGCTTAACCACTTAACGACCGCCCCATGTACATATACGTCGGCAAAATGGCATGGACAGGCACAATCACGTACCTGTACGTGACTGCCTTCGTATGGGTGGGGGGTCCGACCGGACCCCCTTCCGGTACATGGAGCGGTCGTTTTCCGTGCGGGAGCAATCCGTGATGAGGGGGCCGCCATTGGTTTCTGGCCACCCCCTCACGATCGCTCCCAGCGAATGGGATGCTTCCTCTGCCTGTGTAATGTAAACACAGGCAGAGGAAGTGATGTCATCTCTCCCTGCGGCGCTCTATTCATCCAGAGCGCCGTGGAAAGAAGACATCAGGTTAGTGCACAAACAGTACACTGACACCAGCACACATAGGTACATAAATGGCCCCCCAAGTCACCCCCCAGATCACCCCCCCGCCCCCAGTCACAGTGTCACTGATTGCAGTGATCAGTTATTTACTGATCACTGAAAACAGTGTCATCTGTGATAGTAAAAGTGTCAGGGCAGTTAGTGTTAGGTCCCTTTAGGTCCAGGGTAGCCCCCCAACCCCCCCTAAAAAAGTTTAACCCCTTGATCGCCCCCCAGGTAACCCTTTCACCCCCTATCACCACTGTCACTAAGCGATCATTTTTCTGATCGCTGTATTAGTGTCGGTGGTACCGCTAGGTAGCCAGTTATTTTTTTAGGTTCGCCGCCAGGTTTTTATAGCGTCAGGTACCCCCATATATTGCCTAATAAAGGTTTAACCCCTTGATCGCCCCCCAGGTAACCCTTTCACCCCCTTTTGCCAGTGTCACTAAGCGATCATTTTTCTGATCGCTGTATTAGTTATGCTGGTGCCGCTAGGTAGCCAGTTATTTTTTTAGGTTCGCGGCCAGGTTTTTATAGTGTCAGGTACCCCCACATATTATCTAATAAAGGTTTTAACCCCCTGATTGCCCCTAGAGTTAACCCTTTCACCAGTGGTCACTGTATAAGTGTCACTGGTTAGCCAGTTAGTTATTTCGTTATTTAGGTTCCCCGTCAGGTTTTTATATAGCGTCAGGTACCCCCATATATTACCTAATAAAGGTTTTAACCCCCTGATTGCCCCTAGTTAAACCTTTCACCAGTGATCACCGTATAAGTGTTACGGGTGACGCTGGTTAGTTAGTTTGCTTTTTATAGTGTCAGGGCACCCGCCGTATATAACCCAATAAAGGTTTAACCCCCTGATCGCCCGGCGGGTGATATCAATTAGGTTTTAGCATCAGAGAGGGTCTGCGTCACCCCAGGCAGCGTCAGGTTAGTGCCAGTAGCGCGAACACCCACGCGTGAAGCATACACCTCCCTTAGTGGTATAGTATCTGAACAGATCAATATCTGATCTGATCAGATCTATACTAGCATCCCCAGCAGTTTAGGGTTCTCAAAAACGCAGTGTTAGCACGATCAGCCCAGATACCTGCTAGCACCTGCGTTTTGCCCCTCCGTCCAGCCCAGGCCACACAAGTGCAGTATCGATCGATCACTGTCACTTACAAAACACAACACACATAACTGCAGCATTCGCAGAGACAGGCCTGATCCCTGTGACTCCAGTGCTGTAGGAGGTGATTTCACCACCACAGTTAAAAAAAAGAGCATATATGCCGAAGCATCTGGGCAGCAGGGGTGGAGGAGCGATTTTGCTCCTAATGCCGCGTACATATGGTCGAAATTCCGACAGGGGCTTGCCCGTGGAAAAGTCCGACTGTGTGTACGCGGCATAACTTTTGCGGGAGGATGCCCCCATGCTTCGGCATATATAAATGGTGCATGTATGTCCATCATTAGAAGTGGGTGAATGAAGGGAGGTATTCTAATGGTGGACATACCCACCGATCAATCTCTTTTTTTCGTTTAGCTAACAGGCTGCATGAAAAAAAAGATTACAATACATGTCCAACAAGGACCAGCAACGTACTGGTATGTTGCTGGACTTTGAATGGTTATACCAGAATGATGCCTGTGGGTTTAGGTATCATCTTGGTATCATTCTTTTCTGCCAGCGGCCGGCTTTCATGTAAAGGCAATCCTAGTGGCCAATTAGCCTTTGGACTGCTTTTACAAGCAGTCGGAGGGAATGGTTCCCCCCCCCCCCCGGATATAAAAAGCGCCATTGGGAAATTGGGAAAGCATTTTATCATACCGATCTTGGTGTGGTCAGATGCTTTGAGGGCAGAGGAAAGATCTAGGGTCCAAAAGACCCCAGTTTTTTCAAAAAAAGAGTACCTGTCACTACCTATTGCTATCATAGGGGATATTTACATTCCCTGAGATAACAATAAAAATGCTAAAAAAATAAAATATGGAAGGAACAGTTTAAAAATCAAAATTAATAATAAAAGAAAAAGCACCCCTGTCCCGCCCTGCTCTTGCGCAAAGGCGAACGCAAGCGTCGGTCTGGCGTCATATGTAAACAGCAATTGCACCTTGCATGTGAGGTATCACCGCAAAGGTCAGATCGAGGGCAGTAATTTTAGCAGTAGACCTCCTCTGTAAATCGAATGTGGTAACCTGTAAAGGCTTTTAAATGCTTTTAAAAATGTATGTAGTTTGTCGCCACTGCGCGTTTGTCTGAAATTTTAATGCATGTCGTGTTTGGTATCCATGTACTCGGCCTAAGATCATCTTTTTTATTTCATCAAACATTTGGGCAATATAGTGTGTCTTAGTGCATTAAAATGAAAAAAAGTGTATTTTTTCCCCAAAAAATGAGTTTGAAAAATCGCTGCGCAACTACTGTGTAGAAAAAAAATATATAACACCCACCATTTTAATCTGTAGGGCCTTTGCTTTAAAAAAATATATAATGTTTGGGGGTTCAACGTAATTTTCTTGCAAAAAAAAAAATGTTTTCATGTAAACAAAGTGTCAGAAAGGTCTTTGTCTTCAAGTGGTTAGAAGAGTGGATGATGTGTGACATAAGCTTCCTAATGTTGTGCATAAAATTTTGGAAAGTAGACACCCCAAGCTATTTGCTGAGAGGAATTTCGAGTCCATAGAATATTTTATATGTTGACACAAGTTGCGGAAAAAATAAAAAACATATTTTTTTTTTTTTGCACAAAGTTGTCACAAAATGATATATTGCTCAAACATGCCATGGGCATATGTGGAATTACACCCCAAAATACATTCTGTTGCTTCTCCTGAGTACAGGGATACCACATGTGTGGGACTTTTTGGGAGCCTAGCCACGTACGGGATCCCAAAATCCAAGCACCGCCTTCAGGCTTTCAAAGGGTGTAAATTTTTGATTTCACTCCTCACTACCTATCACAGTTTCTTGCACCTACAGGTAAGCCTAGATTAAAGTCATACCTCCCAACCCGCACGGATTCTGCGGGTTTTTCCCGCAGTGACACATCTTTCCCGCAGTCCCGCGATACCTTCTGTATTCCCGCACAGCCACAGCAGGACACAGGAGGCAGAGGAAGGAGGAGGTAAGATCTGACGTAAGTCCCTGTTGTGTGTGTAGTGAAGTCCGCCCCCCCCCCTTGTCGCGCCGCCCCCCGCTCATTAACAAATAACTGCTGTGCAGTTCAAGTTAAAAAAAACTCTCAGCACTCTGTCACTCTGTGTGTTTAAAAAAAAACGTCCGTCCCGCGGCCCCCCCCCCCCCCTCGCTCAACAACTTTAATTTAATGCTAGGCAAAAAAAACTGAATAATTGTCCCGCAGAGGACATTTGAAAAGTTGGGAGGTATGTTAAAGTGGTTGTAAATCCACTTATGCAACTTGCACCTACAGATAAGCCTAGATTAAGGCTTACCTGTAGGTGCAAGAAATATCTCCTAAACCTACACGGTTTAGGAGATATTTTACAAAAAAGAATGCACCGTTGTCTACGGCGCATTCATAGGGTTAATCCCATTCTCAAATCTGGTTTAGCCGGATTTGACAGCTCCCGCACGCAGAGTCACGTCTTCACCGCTCCGGCCAATCACAGCGCCGGAGCGGCGCTGTGATTGGCTGGAGCGGCCATACCCGGAAGTAACATTCCGGCTATCGCCGCAGCGATGGCTGCGGCTGGAGAGGGAGACGAGGATGGCTTCGGGGGCCCCGATCTAAGGTAAGTGATGCATAATGAGCTAGTATGCTAGTCATACTAGCTCATTATGGCTTTGTCTTGCAGGTATTTTTATTTATTTTTTCCGGGTTTACAACCACTTTAACCCAGTGGGCTGCACAAAAAAAACTAGGGAGCTTAGGAGGAGCTCGCTGTACTAATGAGTACACAATCGCACCACAACTACGTGCATTGCCTTCTATTCAGTTGAATGGGGATCATTTTTGCTGCACTGCATTGCAAAGCCTCATTGCCCCACTCTGCTGTCACATGTTTTTACCGTACCTCCCCCAACATAAAAGTGTAAATGATGCCCCCCCCCATGGATTTTTTTTTATCTACGGCCCTGTTACATACTCTGACCTCTGCGCTCTGTACACAGTGGCGTATCCAGGGTATGGCACTCCATGGCAAGTGCCATGGGCGCCCTGGGGGGGGGGGGCGGCAAAATAAACTAAACGAAAAAAAAAAATTCCCATCCGCACCTGTCCTCCTGTGGGCCGCCTCCCGCACTATAGCCCCCGGCGGCGGCACAGCACTTCACTCTTACTTGGCTGGATCTGGATGGCAGTGTATAGGAGAGTGACAGGCGCGGGCGCCCCCATGCTTACAGATGAGTGGGACCGTCCACTGCATCTCCAGACCGTCATTCGGCTAACTGGCGGAGGCGGAGCTTTCCTCCTCTGCGCTGGTGGACTGGGCGTGGGGATGGGTGGAGATTTCCCCCCAGGAAGCCTACCTTATTGATAAAACGGCCGCGCTGCCTTAGCCTGTGTTTACTTTTTTTTTTTTTTCTGTCTGTGGCTGTGCAGTGCGGCGGTACTAGTTGCAAGTATTGTGAATGTGTATGCGGGGGGCGGGGCCGAGGGCGGGGGGGGTAGTACAGAGCGGCCTCCTCCATTAGCAGCCGACATATTCGACTGGCGGAGGCGGAGCCTATAGCTCCGCCCACCCTCTCCGTGCGGCTGTGGTCCACTGCATCCTCTCTTGGGGAGGGGTCTGTCTGATGACAGGAGGAGGAGGAGGAGAGAGAAGCACGAGGAGAACCCCCTGGCAAGGTCAGAAGGTAAAATGTAATAAATTACTCTTATGATGATACACAGTCAGATCATGATTTTGCAATAAAGTGATCCATGCTGCAAACTCAACAGTCTCCCTTCAGTGAAAGTTCATGTTTTGCAAACTTTGCAGTACATGAACTTTCACTGAAGGTGGACTGTTTAATGAGTTTGCAGCATGAATCACTTTATTGCAAAATCATGATCTGTATATTAATGAACTTTCAATGAATGTGGTCTGTTTAACGAGTTTGCATTGAGTTCAGCATGTGCAAAGTGTTCCATGTATGCTGAAATCAATGCAAACTCATTAAGGAGGTTGAGGCTGCACTCATTGCCACTGATTAGGCGGCACTCTAAGGCTACTTTCACACTGAGGCATCAGCGGTAAAGCACTGCTATATTTAGCAGCGCTTTACTGTCGTTTTTGTGGCACTATTTGGCTGTTAGCAGGGTTTAACCCCCGCTAGCGGCCAAAAAAGTCTTAAAAGCGCCGATGCAGCGGCTCTTTGTTGGCGGCTCGGCAGCGCTGCCCATTGATTCCAATGGGCAGGGGCGCTGTAGGAGCGGTGTATACACCGCTCCTATAGCGCCTCAAAGATGCGGCTTGCAGGACTTTTTTTACCGTCCTGCCAGTGCACCGCTCCAGTGTGAAAGCCTTCGGGCTTTCACACTGGAGTGAAAGGAGAGGCTCTTTCAGGGCACTTTGCAGGCGCTATTTTTAGCACTATAGCACCTGCAAAGCGCCTCAGTGTGAAAGTAGCCTTAAGCTGCACTGATATGCTACACTGATGGGCACTGATGAGGCTGCACTGTTGGCCACTGATAAGCTGCACTGGTGAGGCTGCATTGTCGGGCACTGGTGAGGCTGTGCTGATGGGTACTGGCGAGACTGCACTAATGGGCACTGGTGAGGCTGCATTGATGGGTACCAATGAGGCTGCATTGATGGGCATTGGTGAGGCTGCATTGATGGGCACTGGTGAGGCTGCATTGATGGGCACTCATGAGGCTGCATTGATGGGCACTGGTGAAGCTGCATTTATGGGCACTGATCAGCCTGCGTTGATGGGCACTGATCAGCCTGCGTTGATGGGCACTGATCAGTCTGCACCGATGGGCACTGTCTGCACTGGTGAGGCTGCATTGATGGGCTCTGATAAGGCTGCACTGATCAGGCTGCACTGATGGGCACTGATCAGGCTGCACTGATGGGCACTGTCTGCACTGGTGAGGCTGCACTGATGGGCACTGTCTGCACTGGTGAGGCTGCACTGATGGGCACTGTCTGCACTGATCAGGCTGCACTGATGGGCACTGTCTGCACTGGTGAGGCTACGTTAATGGGCACTGATCAGGCTGCATTGATGGTTCAATGGGCCACTTGACTGGACTTGCCCCCCAGGCCTAAGGCTGCCAGCCCTCCCCTGGAGCCTGCTTCCATCTTCTCCCCGAGCGCGAGCGGGTCGGTGACGTCACGTGAGGTGAGGTCGCCGTCGCTGAGGAGGATCCCTTGATTGATTGCCGAGCTCCAGCACGTGTACATCTCCTGAGCCATGGGCCTCTGCTACAGCCTCCGACCATGGCTGTTCGGTGATTTTAGCGGCTCCATCTCCAACGCCCCCACCAACTCGGACACCGAGCAGCCCCCTGGAGCTGTTAGTGCCTTTGAGAGCCAGGGACCTGAGGATCACAGCAGCAGCTCAGGGGGGGGGGGGGCTCTGTAAACCGACTAGAGAGGGGAAAGTTCCAGACGGGCTGCTTCTACTACTGCAGAACTGGGGAGATAGCACCAGCGGCACTGGGGACAGCAATAAGCAGCAGCACAAGCCCAGCAAGGGCCAGCAGGTGCACCATCAACAGCAACATTCTCTGCAGAAGGGATGGGACAAACTCTGACTGGAGGAGAAGGAGGCCAAGAAAGTCAGCAAGAGCATAGATCGGGTACTGAAGGAGCAGAAGAGGGAGTACAAGCAGACCCATAGACTGCTCCTCCTAGGTAAGTGCCTCTCCTTCCATTTCTACACTAACATGGGGGATAGGTGGCCGGCCATGCCTGCTGACACTGCCTGTCTGCTTTATGTTGTCCTTGACATTTTATGGTTGGCCTGCATCCTGGGCATGCCTCTGGACTCTACATGCTCTATATATATATATATATATATATATATATATATATATATAAGGCTTCACTCCTGCCCAGCACACTAGCTGCATGGAGTTTGCATGTTCTCCCTGTGGGGTTCCTCTCCCACTCCAAACACATGCAGGTAGGTGAATTGTACCCTGTGTACAGACTGGCAGTGTACATGGCTGATCACATTCTACACTGACCCTACAATCCTAGAGGACCCTACACATATCTATGTATACTTCCATTCAGTCCTGTCCAGCTCTTGGCAGATTTTGGGCCAGAGATCATCTTAAATAATTTTTCGGACATGGGGGTGGCATGCAGAATGTGATTGGCCATATACATTGCCACTTCATACAGACAGGTGACCATCACCTACCAACATGGCTTTGGAATGTGCCAGGAAACTGGAGTACCTGGAGGATGCCCACACAAAGAGAACATGAAAACTCCATGCAGATAGCTTCCTGGCCCAGATTCAAACCAAGTGAGGCAAGTGCCAACCACTAACCTACTGTTCTCCCTATATAACTGTATATACTGACAGCATTATCTGAAAGTAGGGTTTCAAATGTTTTAAAAGGGGCGCATTTTCAGTGCTTGCCATAGGCGCCATTTTCGCTAGATACGCCTCTGTCTGTACATTACATATTCTTGTCCCCTACTGTCCATGCAATGTGCTAATACCCAGCATTCGCCACAAATCCTAACAATGCCACTGCTCTCCATTGAGATCACAAACTAAAAAGGCATGCCCCCACCTTCCAAAGATACTAGACTAACATTCCAGGTATATAAATGGAATTCCCTTGGCTAGAAGGCAAACAAAACAAAGCACCCTCGCTATGCTAATGCCAGCCCTAGTATTAAATACAAGAAGATTAAAACGCAGTGGATTGGGGGAACTGCTGGAGGGGCATCAATTTAAATAATCACTCATCCTTATCGTTAAATGACAAAATAATCTTCTTAACCAAAAAATAAAAATATATCATATTTGGACGTTTGCTTGCACTTAAAATGAAAGATCCCCATCTAGTGGTCTTTTTCCACATTGCAGATATGAAAGCTTAGTGTAAGGATATAAATGTATTATTATAGCAGAGCACACTTTATCCCACATGTTTGAAACCTTCATCATATTGCTTGATTCCACACATCACATTTAGGGCAGCCAATTCAATTCAATAGACTGCCCTAGGCGTGAAAAAATTGCACAGAAGACGTGCATGACCCTTCTTTAAAATCATGCTGCAGCAAAATGCATAAAGTTACCATGCGTTTTGGCACGCATGAAAATGAACATATTGGCAAGGTGTTTTGGGGTGCCATTTAAGATCTAAAAATATGGGACCACCATGCCCCTGCAGAAGGGATGTGTCCGATGGACTTTTTTCATCAGACAAACCGATCGTGTATGGGACCCATCGGTCTTTTTTCCATCGGTTTTAAAAAATAGAACATGTTTTAAATTTTTCCGATGGATCAAAAACCGATAGCAAATTCCAATCGTCTATGAGCAAGTCCATCGGATAAAAAACCCACGCATGCTCAGAATCAAGTCGACACATGCTCAGAAGCATTAAACTTAATTTTTCTTGGCTCATCGGAGTGTTTTACGTCACGGCGTTTGGAACGGTCGGTTTTTTTACTGATGATGTGTAGGCAAGACTGATGGAAGTCAGTTTCATCGGATTTCCGATGGACAAAACCATCGGATTAGAATCCATAGGATATCCGATCGTGTGTACGAGGCTTTACACTTTTAGTGTGATCTCTGTTCCTGTTTTTCATGACAAACTTGTGCTATGTTTGGCTTGTAGGATGTTTGTTTTAGCTGCAACACAATATCATATATTATCTGTTGTAAATCGACTTTGAGATGGATTTACCATGTTTTCAGATTTGATTTGTAGATTGCCTTGCACAAATACAGTGGGGCAAAAAAGTATTTAGTCAGCCACCAATTGTGCAAGTTCTCCCACTTAAAAAGATGAGAGAGGCCTGTAATTGTCATCATAGGTATACCTCAACTATGAGAGACAAAATGTGGAAACAAATCCAGACAATCAAATTGTCTGATTTGGAAATAATTTTTTTGCAAATTATGGTGGAAAATAAGTATTTGGTCACCTACAAACAAGCAAGATTTCTGGCTCTCACATACCTGTATCTTCTTCTTTAAGAGGCTCATCTGTCCTCCACTCATTACCTGTATTAATGGCACCTGTTTGAACTTGTTATCAGTATAAAAGACACCTGTCCACAACCTCAAACAGTCAAGCCTCATACACACGACCGAGTTTCTCGTCGTAAAAAAACCATTGATTTTCTCGACGAGATTCTTGTCAAGCTTGACGAGCTTGTTGTCAAGCTTTCCTTGCATACACACTGTCAATTCTAAATCTTGTCGTTGTTCTGCACGGTCACGTCCAGCACGTACAACGGTTGTACAAAGGGTAAGTTCGATTTCAATGGCGCCACCCCTTGGGCTGCTTTTGCTGATCTCGTGTTACTGCGTGTGAAGTAAAAGTTTGGGAAGAGACGATTCGCGCTTTTCAGTCTTCGTGCTTTCAGTTAGTTTTCTGCGGTTCAGTTTGTGCTTGTGGGTTCGTATCTTGTCTTTCAGGGCGTGTAGGCAAGTCGTATCTGTTTTACAGTGCGTTCTTGCCCGCTCGTTTCTGATTTTCAGGTCGTTCTTCATAGGCCTTGCTGTTCTTAAGTGCATTCTGTTTAGTACGTTCTGATCAGACGACCGTCTTCTAGCCATGTTTTTTGGGGGTGCAACCCCTTCTTCCTTTCACCTACTTGAGATGCGAGGAAGGGGTTGCATCCACAAAACCTGTACATGGATTTCCTCTGATGGCAGATGGCACATGTTGACACACTGTGTGCATCTTCAAATTTTGGCTTGATTGTATAAAAGTGAAAAATCTGTTAAAGAAAAATTTAAAAATAGAAAAAGGGGGTTTTGTGCTTCATTCAATTCGCCCCAAAACATCAATGATGTCCTTAAATGTTTGCTCCATAACATCCATAACATTCATCCTTTGCTTCATTCTGTCCAGTTCACTACTACACTCCATAACTTGCTGGATGATTCTTTGGGCACTATCACTAGAGAAACGAGGACTTTCTTTCTCAACAACATTTTCATCCCCTAAAATTTAAAAAAAAAGGTATTATAACTCTGCAGGCCTACATCTCTTACCTGAAGCTGTGGTGACAGATACTGACCTGTTGTGGTGACAAGTTCCACCACGTCATCCACTTCTCCTTCCTCCACTTCTCCTTCCTCCACTTCTCCTTCTTCCTCCACATCCTCAGGTTGGGGTTCTTGGTGAGGTTGGGGTTCTCTCTGTGGTGTGGGGTTCCTGTGCTCCCTGGAGTGGTGTCCTCCCAGTCTTCTCTCCCCTATGAGAATGAAACAAAAAGTATACTTAGCACACAGATATTTTATGGAAAAAATAGGAACATGATACATTGCTTGGAAGTGGGGTACAAGTGTCTGTTCGGGCTGAGTTACAAGCTGAAGACATTATTTAAAAATAAACAAATCTTGACTATTCACCTTTTTATGACAAGTTTTACACATGGAGGCACCCCAAAAATACACTGATGCACCTGAGTGGGGCACCCTAAAAAGGTTGTTCTGGTGGCCCACACTAGTGCTCCAGAGTGCAGATGTGTAAACAGCTGCTGAGTGTCCTCTCCTTTACACTGATTCAAGTTTGCATTTCATTCTAGTTCCAAACACATCATCTAGACAACAATGTACTAACATTTATGGAATAAAAACAGGCATGTTTATAAATTATTGGAACCCTGTATCTTCTCCAAACATCGTATGTTTTGCGAGATGCCATTTTCTAAGGTACAATAGTAAAAAGCAACAACATGGAGCAACATGCAAGTTATGAAATACAATAATAGGAACACAGGAGAAGTATTTACTTTTTTCTAGCATTCTCTTAATACTCCTTAACTGCTCCGGCTCCCTCAGTTTGAGGTCAGACCACCTCTTTCTAAGCTGCTCATTTGATCGTCGTACCTTGAAATTCTTCTTCAGACTTTTCACTACTTTCTTCATAATTTTGGCCTTCCTTAGATTAGGTTGTGTATACAGCCCATGCTTTGCATCATAATCCGACTTTAGCAATATGTCCACCATCTCCGCCATATCCGCGTAAGACATATTTGATGCCTTGAATCTCCTCCTTGATCGTGACGTTTCACGGTCCGGGCTGGTCTCATCATCGTTATTTGATGAATTATCAGACACCTGCTGTGACTCCGCCATATCTGTCTGCGTGCCGAAAGAGAAGGGGTGGGGAAAAGTTGATAATGTGAACGTCATGGGCGGGCAACGTATGAGGAGCGACGTGTGCGGAGTTTCACGCATGCGTAGTGTATATAAAGCAAACGCAAATGTGACGTTACTACGTTCTGTGTGCGGAGAGAGGAGGAAAAGTGACGGACGTGAAACCGAAGGTATGTGATTTTTATACTTTGTGAAATCGGTGGCCTATACTGCCTAGAGATTGTTTGAGGATATATATGGGGATTACGATTTTCTTGAGTTTAGACTGTGTGACTGACATTACTTTTTTTGTCTTGTGTTTTGTCTTGCAGACAAAAAAATTATGCTTTCTTAGATAAAGAATTTCTGGGGGAATTTATTGACTGTGGGAGACCAAAAACCCCATTTACAGAAAAAAAGGTGTGAGGAAAGCAGCGCTGGAGAGCCTGCTCCCATTTGTGCAGACCAAGATACCCACAGCAACCATCCAACAGGTGGACAGTAAAATTGAGAGCTTGAGAGGCACATACAGGACTGAGCGCTTTAGGGTCCTGGCTTCTCAGAGGTCAGGAGCAGCAGCAAAAGATGTCTGAGCCCTCGTACACACGGCCGAGATTCTTGTTGAAAAAAACATGTCGTTTTTTTCGACGAGATTCTTGGACAAGAAACTTGTCCCGGCCGAGTGTACACACGCTCGTTTCAAAGAACCCGCGGTTCTTTGAATGGAGCGTACGCGGTGACGTCATCGACTACGACGAGCATGCGCTCATCACATTCGATGCCGTCGCCGCCATCTTGGTATACCCTACGTATGCCTAGGAAGCTACCGCGCATGCGTCGAATTCATTTCGAACATGCGCGGGCTTCCGGGAGGACAGGTAAGTGTACACACACTCACTTTTCTCGTCGAGAAACATGCCGAGGAGAATCTCGACGAGAAAATAGAGAGCAGGTTCTCTATTTTCTCGTCGAGGTTTCTTGTCGGTTTTCTCGACGAGAAACCCGATAGCCGCGTACACACGACCGATTTACTCGGCAAGACCTCTCTGCCAGCAAGTTTCTTGCTGGTTCTTGCCGAGAAAATCGGCCGTGTGTACGAGGCCTATTTACCGATTTTGTGGTACTACAGCAGGATGTCCTTTCTGGATGACCACATTGAGCCAAGGCCATCACTGTCCAGTCCTCCCCCCAGACTTCCCTGCAGCCAACCCGAGCCTTCTCTGGAGCAAGAGGAGGCAGCCATCCTGGAAGAACCCAATTTGGACATCTGGAGCCAGGTATAGAATTTTATTAACATTTATTGTGATAAAATGAATGCATCAAAAAAATAATTAATATGGAAAGCAAAAAAAAATGTTTGATCAAAAATTGTTCTAAATATCAATAGACAGTAGTGGCCCAAAAATTTGGGGAGAAGAATGAAAACTGCTGGGGTCATAATGATAGTCTTTTCTATTGATTTACATTCAATTAGCAACAGTCATGAGCTAAAAATTGTGTGTGAATGATGAACCAAAAACTCAAACTATGTCCCTTTTTCATACACAGGATGACATCAGCCAGGATGAGGGTCTGGAAAGTGTCAGGCAGGAGGAGGCAGGGCCCACTGTAAGCCAGGAGGAGGCAGGGCCCACTGTGAGCCAGGAGGAGGCAGGGCCCAGTGTGAGCCAGGAGGTGGCCAGGCCCTGTGGCAGACAGGAGGTGGCCGGACCAAGTAGCAGGACCAGATCTCAGGTGCCTCTCATCCGCCTTACAAAAAGAACCAGGAGGGACAGGAGCATAAGTGAGGCAGCAATGGCCCTGATTAGAGAGGCACATGGCACCCTCCAGGAGCCAAAATCCACCGAAGAGGCCATTGCCGGCCTAGTTGGGGCCAAATTCAATAGTATGAGCATGGAACAACGCCTCCTATGCGAGCCCCTGCTGATCACCTTAATGAACAAGGGGGTGATAGGGAGAATTACCCCCAATACGGCCATATGTGAGGTCGCCCAGCTTACGTAACCTCAACCTCCTCCTCCTCCTCCACCTTCTTCTTCTCTTCCACCTTCTTCTCCTCCTCCTGACACAAGTACACCTCCAGTGGCACAGCCTCCAGCCACACGCAAAAGGAAGGCTGCAGGGAAGGCTGCAGGGAACGCTGCGAAGAAGACCAGGAAGTGATGGCCTTGCTTCAATGTGGTCTGACAGAAGGCAGCCTGTTGTAGTACCACAGACTTTGGACATATATATCACCTGCTGCTGTTCTTGACCTCTGGGAGTCCAGGATCAGATTGTGCTCACAACTGATGTGCTTGTCAAGCTCCCAATTTTATTGTCCACACAGGGTTGATGTGTGCTCTGGGGTCCCATTGATGCACAAATGGCAGCAGGTTCTCCAGCGCTGCCTTATATTTATTTGGTTATATACCAGAATAATTTTTTTTTTTTTTACAGTTAATACTTGACTATGTGTTTTTATAAAAATAAAAAATGTAGCTTTGGAGTAGGCAGATACATTAATTTTTTTTTTTTAAAAGGGACAGATAATACAAAACAATCTCCTTGAAGGTCAAAAAATACAAGATAATAAAATTAATTTGGTAAACTTGACACAACAAAAATTTAAATTATAGAGATCACTAGAAATTAAATAATCATTTAAAATGAAGATCTGTATTCCAGATTTAAAATATAAAAATATTAGGGAGATCTTGCTCTATATAATACAGCAAAATATTCATGAGATCAATATGAAAAATGTTTAAAAAAGTTAGTCAGAACTCTGTGTGAATATCAGCAGCAAAACAAGTTCATTATTTTTCATTATTGTACCATTCTAAAGAAGATTTAAATGCGCAACATTTAAATGATGCAATAATTTACAGCGTGACGAATGTGCTATCTCCGTTACGAACGCTAGTTTTACCAGAAGAAGCGCTCCCGTCTCATACTTGATTCTGAGCATTTTTTAAGACTCGGAAAAGCATACACACGACCGGCTTTCTCGTTGCAAAACAGGCCGATGAGAAACCTGAGGAGAAAAACTAGAATCCTGACGAGAAAATAGAGAGCAGGTTTTCTATTTTTCTCGTCGAGATTCCCGTCAGTTTTCTCGACAAGAAACCATACACACGAACGGTTTTCTCGGCAAGAAAGCTCTCTCGGCAGTTTTCTTGTAGTTTTTTGACGAGAAACTCGGTCGTGTGTACGAGGCTTCACACTCCAAACTCCACTATGGTGAAGACCAAAGAGCTGTCGAAGGATACCAGAAACAAAATTGTAGACCTGCACCAGGCTGGGAAGACTGAAGCCTCGTACACACGGCCGAGAATCTCGTCGTTAAAAACATGTCGTTTTTTACGACGAGATCCTTGGACAAGAAACTTGTCCCGGCCGAGTGTACACACGCTCATTTCAAAGAACCCGCGGTTCTTTGAATGGAGCGTACGCGGTGACGTCATCGAATACGACGAGCATGTGCTCGTTACATTCGATGCCGTCGCCGCCATCTTGGTTCACCCTACCTATGCCTAGGAAGCTACCGCGCATGCGGCGAAGTCATTTCGAGCATGCGCGGGCTTCCCAGCGAACAGGTAAGTGTACACACACTCAATTTTCTCGTCGAGAAACAGGCTGACGAGAATCTCGACGAGAAAATAGAGAGCAGGTTCTCTATTTTCTCGTTGAGATTCTTGTCGCTTTTCTTGACGAGAAACCATACACACGAACGAATTTCTCGGCAAGAAATCTCTGCCAGCAAGTTTCTTGCTGGTTCTTGCCGAGAAACTCAGTCGTGTGTACGAGGCTTGAATCTGCAATAGGCAAGCAGCTTGGTGTGAAGAAATCAAATGTGGAAGCAATAATTAGAAAATGGAAGACATACAAGACCACTGATAATCTCCCTTGATCTGGGGCTCCATGCAAGATCTCACCCCATGGGGTCAAAATTATCACAAGAACGGTGAAAAAAAAATCCAAGAACCACACGGGGGGACCTAGTGAATGACCTGCAGAGAGCTGGGACCAACTTAACAAAGGCTACCATCAGTAACACACTACGCCGCCAGGGACTCAGACCCTGCAGTGCCAGACGTGTCCCCCTGCTTAAGCCAGTACATGTCCGGGCCCATCTGAGGTTTGCTAGAGAGCATTTGGATAATCCAGAAGAGGATTGGGAGAATGTCATATGGTCAGATGAAACCAAAGTAGAACTGTTTGGTAGAAACACAACTCGTCGTGTTTGGAGGAGAGAGAATGCAGAGTTGCAACCAAAGAACACCATACCTACTGTGAAGCATGGGGGTGGCAACATCATGCTTTGGGGCTGTTTCTCTGCAAAGGGAACAGGACGACTGATCCGTGTACATGAAAGAATGGGGCCATGTATCGTGAGATTTTGAGTGCAAACCTCCTCCCATCAGCAAGGGCATTGAAGATGAAACGTGGCTGGGTCTTTCCGCATGAATATGATCCCAAACACACCGCCCGGGCAACGAAGGAGTGGCTTCGTAAGAAGCATTTCAAGGTCCTGGAGTGGCCTAGCCAGTCTTCAGATCTCAACCCCATAGAAAACCTTTGGGGGAAGTTGAAAGACCGTGTTGCCCAGCGACAGCCCCAAAACATCACTGCTCTACAAGAGATCTGCATGGAGGAATGGGCCAACATACCAGTAACAGTGTGTGACAATTTTGTGAAGACTTACAGAAAACATTTGACCTCTGTCATTGCCAACAAAGGATATATAACAAAGTATTGAGATGAACTTTTGATATTGACCAAATACTTTTTTTCCACCATAATTTGCAAAAAAAAATCTTTCCAAATCAGACAATGTGATTGTCTGGATTTGTTTCCACATTTTGTCTCTCATAGTAGAGGTTTACCTATGATGACAATTACAGGCCTCTCTCATCTTTTTAAGTGGTAGAACTTGCACAATTGGTGGCTGACTAAAAACTTTTTTGCCCCACTGTATATATGGATATAAAGCATGAAGAAAATGCAATGGCTGCCTTTTTCACAAAACTATTTTAGTAATCCAATTACACTTCACACAATACTAATAATGGATAATATATGACAAACTTTTATAAATTAAAGATATAGAATAAATAATAATTTCGTAGATTGTGGCTATTGATCAGGGCCGATCCAAGACGGGGTGCACGGGGTGCAATGCACCGAGGCGCCAGAGGGGAGGGGGCACCAAAGTGTCAGGAGCACTGTTGGTCCCGAGTGTGTTGCCAACGAGTCTGGCGCCAGTGTTTCATTCTAGACGAGTCACAAGCGCATGTCAGCGAGGGCGCCGTGACCTCGTTCATTGCCCCCTACCTCCGCCGCCCACTGACCCGCCCGCCGTCACGCCCACAGCAGTGTCCACATCCCCCGCCCAGCGCTCGCTGCATCCGTACTACAAGGAGGGAAGAGGAGGTAAGTTAGGTCCGCCCCACCTCCTCCCCATGTCCCCCCTGTGCCCGCCCACACCCCTTGTGCGGCCAATCTGTGCCTGGAAAGGGGTGTAGGCGGGAGATTTCAAAGCAGCCAGATGCCAGTGACACTGATCTGATGTCGCTGGACACCGTCTCCTCCAGCCTCCTCTCTGCTCCAGCATCAGCAGTCAGTGAGGCCTGGAGGACAAGGATGAGTGAGAGGTGCAAGCTGCCAGGGAGCTGCTGGAAGAAGCAGCAGAGCACCTCCCGGATCAAGAAGGTACTTGGCATTATACACAGATACAGACCTATCTTCAGATACAGACAGGGTTAGGGATCTCTCTGTCCAGTCCCCCCTTTCTCTCTCAGCCGTCCTCTCTCTCAGCCCCTCCCTGACCCTCTCTCTCAGCCCCACCTCTCTCTCTCTCAGCCCCCTCTCTGTCCACCACCCTCTCTCTCAGATCCACCTTCTGACCACTACCCTTTCTCTCAGCCACACATCTATCTCAGCCCCCCTCTCTCTCAGGCCAACCTCTCTCACTCAGCCCCCTCTATGTCCACTACCCTCTCTCTGAGCCCCTCTCCCTCTCTCAGCCCCCTCTCTGTCCACTACCCTCTCTCAGCCCCCTCTCTGCCCACTACCCTCTCTCAGCCTCCCTCTCTGTCCACTAACCTCTCTTTCAGCCCCACCTCTCTCAGCCCCCTCTCTGTCCACCACCCTCTCACTCAGCCCCACATCTCTCTCAGCCCCCTCTCAGATCCACCTTCTGACCACTACCCTTTCTCTCAGCCCCACATCTATCTCAGCCCCCCTCTCTCTCAGCCCAACCTCTCTCACTCAGCCCCCCTCTCTGTCCACTACCCTCTCTTAGCCCCCCTCTCTGTCCACTACCCTCTCTCTCAGCCCCTCTTTCTCTCAGCCCCACCTCTCTCTCTCAGCCCCCTCTCTGTCCACTACCCTCTCTGTGAGCCTCTCTCTCTCTCTCTCAGCCCCACCTCTCCCTCTCTCTCAGCCACACCTCTCTCTCTCAGCCCTCTCTCTGAGCCCCTCCCCCTCTCTGTCCACTACCCTCTCTCTAAGCCCCATTTCTCTCGCTCAGCCTCACCTCTCTCAGACCCCCTCTGTCTCAGCCTCACCTCTCTCTTTCAGCTTCATCTCTCTCTCAGCCTCATCTCGCTCTCTCTCTCAGCCTCACCTCTCTCTCTCTCTCTCTCTCAGCCCCACCTCTCTCTCAGCCCCACCTCTCTCTCAGCCTCACCTCTCTCACTCAACCCCCTTCTCTGACTCAACCCCCTTCTCTGTCCACCTCCTTTCAGCCCCGCCTCTCTCTCTGAGCCTGATCTCTCTGTCAGCCCCCTTCTCTCTCTAGTAGAGATGGAGTACTCTGCAGTGCATAGAGGGGTATCCAGGGGTGTAATCAGGGTAGTGGTATCTGGGGGTGTGTGTGATCAGAGTGGAGGGTATCTGGGGAGGTGTGATCAGGGTGGGGGGTATATGGGGGTATAGTTAGGGTTAGGGAATCTGGGGAGGTGTGATCAAAGTGGGAGTATCTGGGGGGTGACCTGGGAGTTGCTTATGGGTTTTAGTTGGCCTCAGCTGCCTGTGGCCAGTGAGGGGAAGCAAGAAATGCATAACCCCACCCCCTCATTACCCACTGCTGTTTAATGGAAGTTCTAATTTCAGTGGTATGTGACATCCTTCACATTGCGCCCCATCACATTACAGGCGCACTGTGAAGGAGGTACCAGCTTGATTTTAAACAGGGAGTAGCAAGAAGATGGTGCGGATGGGTTGGGGGGCGTCAAAATGGATCTTTGCCTATGTAGTCAAAAATTCTTATCACCGCATGAGCTTTGGTCTGAAATGCCCGGGCGGCGCTGTAACAAAGTTCCGCCTCCTAGACCGGCTCCTGCACACTGATGCAATGCTGTGAAATTGAATCAGTGTGATGTGTACCATAGGAGCCGCGAGTCAGTCTTTGGTACAGTGGCTGCCCGGGTGAATCAAATCCAAGCTCTGTGACAGCAAAATATTGATCTTATGTGTGATCCAGGGGCACTGGTAGGCTGAAATTGGTGAGCACTTATAAGGCTGCAATTGTTGGGTACTGGTAGGCTGCATTTGATGGGCACTGATAAGCTGAATTTGATGGGCATTGATGAGGCTGCATTTGGTGGGCACTAGTAGGCTGCATTTGGTGGGCACTAGTAGGCTGCATTTGGTGGGCACTAGTAGGCTGCATTTCGTGGGCACTAATAAAGCTGTATTTGGTGGGCACTGGTAGGCTGCATTTGGTGGGCACCAATAAGGCTGCATTTGGTGGGCACTGGTGGGCTACAGTTGGTGAGCAATGGTAGGCTGCAATTGGTGGGCACTGATAAGCTGCATTTGATGGGCACTGGTGAGGCTGCATTGATCTCTTGTACCATGTCTGCAGTCTCTGACCATCTCCTGTATTATGTCTGCAGTCTCTGACCATCTCCTGTAGTATGTCTGCAGTCTCTGACCATCTCCTGTAGTATGTCTGCAGTCTCTGACCATCTCCTGTAGTATGTCTGTAGTCTCTGATCATCTCATGTAGTATGTCTGCAGTCTCTGATCATCTCCTGTAGTATGTCTGCAGTCTCTGATCATCTCCTGTAGTATGCCTGCAGTCTCTGATCATCTCATGTAGTATGTCTGCAGTCTCTGACCGTCTCCTGTATTATGTCTGCAGTCTCTGACCATGTCCTGTATTATGTCTGCAGTCTCTAACCATCTCCTGTATTATGTCTGGGGGCTCTTTCTAAACAGACTCTCTAACAGAGGCCCTCTCTATGTCCATTAGAGAGACCCCCCCTCCAGGTCCAATTAGAGTACTCTGCTTCTCTTCCTGTATTTTGTTTAAGAGATCGTGGGAGGATCCCAGGGTAACGATGACTCCTTAGGGGAGCATCTCTGTGTTTGAGTCCTTGCCATAGAAACATTTGTAAAGGGGGAGGAGTTAGTAAGGTGACCACGCCCTTGCAGGGGCGCCAGAGATATTTCTGCACCCAGGCGCATGTGACCCTAGGATCGGCCCTGCTATCGATCTTCTACTGAAAATGTCTTTCTGTGCCCACCATGGCATGAGTGTCTTAGAATGTTTACACCTAATTTATTGAGTTCAGTGTCAAAATAAAATTGTTATGGCCGCTGAATATGACACTACTCCTTACTGATGGATTGCATAGTTCACCAAAATTTTAAAAGCAACTCCAGGCTTGCTGATCAGCACGTTACTAAAGCTTTTCAGGGTAATCTGCAATCATATCTACAAATGGACAGTTTGCTAATTTTTATCTTTAATATGAATGTAACAGGCACGCTGTCCCTGAATTATGTGTATTATTATAACAACCCATAGACTATAATGTAAAATGATTCATTATGCAATTCCTCCTTTTGGCCAAAAGATGGGAGTATGGAGATGTAGTGCTCAGTGCTGGGACAGTTGCTGCAATATATCCTGCCAGGAGAATTGGATTACTTCTTTCAACGAGCAGAGCATTCAGGGACATGTTTTCCCACAACTGGGACATACAGTAAAACCTTGGTTTGAGAGTAACTTGGTTTGAGAGCGTTTTGCAAGACAAGTGTAGTGCTACCCCCAGTTAAGAGAGCCACTGGAATTTTGTTTCGGGCCCTGTATACAGCACCGCCAACCCCCGGCAATTTACTCGAACCACTCTGACACAGTCTAGGGATTTCTCTAGTATCACAATCTAACAGAATATGTACACAATCTATCTGTATTGCATGGGTAAACTCTTTGCATAAAGGCAACACACTGATAGCAAGAGATAAAATATAACGTTTCTTTACTTTGGGTAAAAGGCATAAGGTTAACACATAACACATATATATCTGCAGAGCACTGCAGCAGAAAATCTAACACAGGCGATTACCTGCCAAGTACTGCTATCTCTATCTATGCGCCCTTTTGGCACAGCAACTTAAACTCTAACTACAGATCAGGCCTGATCCAGATTTTAAACTCAGTCTCTAGAAGAACAGTTTCTTCGCATGCAACTTGACTGGTAGTGAACAACAGGAACAGTAATTTGTAATCCAAAGGGTAGAAAAATGAAAAGGGCAGAATGACCCCTCACAGGAGACTACTCAACTCAGTTCTGCCACTAGTCTCCTGCGGGACAGTAAAGTAGAACCCGGAGGGCCAAGGCAGTCTCTAGGCCTAGTCAAAGTACTGTTCATATGAATGAGCAGGTGCTCGCTCACCACTCCGGACTCGATCCCAGTCCGGGACTTCCACCTACTGTGTCTCTGCACACAGTGTCTGCAACAGCCGGGTCTCCGGTCCAACTGATGTCCAAACTCGACAAATTTAGGTGCCACCCAGGCTCCGCAGTGGGGTGAAAGGCTCTCTGGAAGTTGTGCAAGGCCCTGGCTTCAGGCCCTGTACTGCAGCAGATCCGCACAGGAAGACCTGTTGATTGCAGCGCGGTGTCCAAAGAGGCCGAGCTCAGCCTCGCCCTCTTCCTATATAGCCCCTCCCATGAGTCTCTGCGGTGGCTACATGCACCCTGGATGCCGAACAGGGTTTTGGGTAACGTAGTCCCGGGGCCTTAAAGGAGACCCCACTACACACTCCCCCCACTTAAACTCTTTGGTCCCCAAAGATAACATCAAATTATAGCACGCACAACATCAACCAAAGTTGCGTATGATTTTGGCAGAGGAAATTCCCACCAAAAACAAGGAGGTGAACTTCCCTGCCCACAGGTCACACTATCATTAGTGTCCTGCCTAACTGTGCCAGAGAGTGAGTTGGGGTTGCCCCCCACCAAATGAACAGTGGAGGGATTAGGGTCTTCCATACTCCTTCTGGCAGTAACCACAGTGTCTTCCGAGCTCCTCCCCATCTGTGGGTAAGTCAATCTCCTGGGAGGCTTTATAGCCCTCCGCATCCTTTGTCCTCTTGGGTTTTCTATTTCTGCTAAAACAGGTTCCCCTTCTGGAACCGACTTGGGAGTTTCCATAGGTTCAGGAACACTTGACTCCGGAGCAGGGAGGTACATGGAATCTCTTGGATCCTCTTCTGAGAGTACGTCACAGGCATTTTCCCAAGAATCCGACAAAGGACTGGACGGGATGAACTCAGTAGCTTCTGCATTCAGTGTTCCGTCTATGGTGTCTTCTTCAGGTGGAAGATCAATAGCAGAAGTTTCTGGGGCCTGGGAAGGCCAAAGCCAATCAAGTTCTTCTCCCTCATCTTCACTTAGCTCCGAGGTCTCTGTATCCCCAATCTGAGGGGTCTGGGACCGAGTGTTCGGTCTGGGAGTATCCAGGATGGAAATTGGCTCGGGAGAACTCATCGCAGGGGGAATCCGAACTGCTTCAGCTAGTGGGAGTAGGTGGTTCCTATGCCAGGTCTTTAAGGGCCCCACCCTTCCCTCTGGCTTAAGTCTGTAAATGGGTAGGCCCGGTAGTCTCTTGCAAATAACATAGGGTTCAGGTCTCCACCTGTCTGCAAGCTTGTGTTTTCCAGGAACCCCCAAGTTCCGTAGCAACACTCTGTCTCCAGGTTGTAAATCTTGAATCCGAACTTTCAGATCAAAGTTTTTCTTGTTGCGGGCCCACCTTTGTTCTGAGGCCGCCTGAGCCTGTTCATAGGCCAATTTCAAATTGTGTCTGAGTCTATCAACATATCCTTTGTGAGAAGTGGCAGAACAATGGTCTATGGAGGTGCCAAAGGCCAGATCTACCGGTAGTCTTGCTTCTCTTTCGAACATAAGTCTATAGGGTGAGTACCCTGTAGCGTCACTGGTGGTGCTGTTGTATACATGCACAACTGCCGCTATGTGGTTGCTCCAATGCTGTTTCTTCTCACTGCTTAAGGTCCCCAGCATGTTGAGCAGGGTTCGGTTGAACCTCTCCGGCTGAGCATCACCTTGTGGATGATAGGGAGTAGTTCTTGTCTTCTTAATCCCCAAGGAATCCAGGAGCTTCCGGATCAGCCGACTTTCAAAATCCCTTCCTTGATCTGAATGAAGCCGTTGTGGCAGCCCATAGTGTACAAAGTATTTTTCCATAAGGACTTTTGCTACCGTGGAAGCCTTCTGGTCTTTGGTTGGAAAGGCCTGGGCATACCGGGTGAAATGGTCGGTTACTACCAGAACATTTCCTAGTCCACTCAGGTCGGGTTTGAGGCAGAGAAAATCAATGCATACCAGATCAAGTGGGCTTTTTACTTTGCAGATGGCCCATTGGGGCAGCTTGATGGGGTAAAGTCTTTCTCTGGATGCATCGTGCACATGAGTGGCAGTATTCTTCAACTTCAGCCCTCATGCAGGGCAAATAGAAACGGTCCCTAACGAGTTGGAAGGTCTTTTCCGCCCCTAGGTGGCCCTGGTTGTCGTGCAGAGCAACCATGACAGTCTCTCTGTGTTTCTCGGGCAGGAACAATTGCCATTTGTCTTCCAGGTCATCAGAGGGGCCACTTCGGTAGACCACTCCCTGATGCACCTGCAACCTGTCCCACTCCTTCTTCAACAGGCGAGCTTCCTTTGAAGGGTTACGTAGGAGTCTATTCGGATCCTGATTCTCCAGGGCCTCTAGAACCAATCTCCCCATGGGGTCTTCCAATTGGTCAGATCTCAACTCCTTTTTGGACAATCTTGGCAAGTTATCTTCCCCCAGTTCGGTTACCCCACAGTACTGCTTGGGAACTCCTACTATGGTAACCCCTATCTCTTCTGCTCTTGAGCCGCCACTGGCTTGGAGTTCAGCCCCTTGACAGAGGGCCCGCACCCCGTCGGGTGCCACTTGGGTCCAATCTTCTGTACTGCAGGTGGGGACATGAGATCTTCTAGACAAGGCGTCTGCATCTCGATTTCCAGCCCCAGGCCTGTATTTTAGGCTGAAATTGAAGGCAGACAGTGCCGCCAGCCATCTATGTCCTGTGGCATCCAACTTTGCTGTGGAGAAAAGATAGGTGAGGGGGTTGTTGTCGGTTTTCACAGTGAATTCTGCGTTTGTCAACTACCGCCCACTTAAGGGCCAGGAACTCCAACTTATGGGTGGGGTAGTTCTTTTCAGAGGGAGTCAGACTTCTGCTCACATACGCAACGGGCCTCAGTTGCTCCTCATGCTCCTGGTAGAGCACTCCTCACAGACCATCATGACTGGCATCTACATGAAGTTCATAAGGCTTCTTAGGATCTGCGTAGGCCAGGACAGGGGCAGTGGTTACATTTTTCTTCAACATCTGAAAGGCATCTTCACACTTCTCATTCCACAGGTCCTTGGCTCCCCTGGCTTCCTGGGGCCCGAGTCATCCTCTTCCCCCTCCGTCTTGAGCAGCTCATTCAGAGGCCTGGCTATCCGAGCAAACCCCTCCATGAACCTCCTGTAATAGGAACAGAACCCCAAGAAGGATCTGAGCTCTGTCACTGTGGTGGGCCTTGGCCAGGAGGTGACTGCCTCCAACTTTTCGGGGTCTGTGGCTACCCCATCCTCGGACACTATGTGTCCCAGATAGTTGACTGATGACTGATAAAGCTGGCATTTTTCAGGTGAGAGCTTGAGTCCTTCCTCACTCAGTCTTTTCAAAACTTTCTCCAGCCTCTCCTCATGTTCTTCCAAGGTTCTCCCGAAGACAATGATGTCATCTAAGTATACAAGGACTTCGATGAGGTTCATGTCTCCTACAGTCTTCTCCATGAGATGTTGGAAGGTGGCTGGGGCTCCAGGCAGACCTTGAGGCATCCGGTCAAATTCAAAGAACCCCACTGGGGTTATGAAAGCCGTCTTCTCTTTGTCTTCTGGATGCATAGGGATTTGATAGTACCCGCTCTTGAGGTCCATAACACTGAACCACTTGGCTCCAGACAAGCTCTGTAGGGCATCCTCTATCCTCGGAGTGGTGTACTGGTTGGGTAGGGTTCTCCTGTTGAGGGTCCTGTAGTCTATGCACAGCCTCAACGACCCATTCTTCTTTCTGACCACCACTATCGGAGAGGCATAGGGGCTTCTAGATTCTCGAATCACACCGGTTCGCTTGAGCTCGGCGAGCTGCTCCCTCAAGTCCTCGAGGTCTGCTAACGGAACTAGCCTGACTCTTTCCCTGAAGGGCTTGTCTTCCTGGAGGCGGATTCGATGGGTGGCACTCCTTGCTCACCCCACATCGAACTCATCTTGGGAGAAGATCTTTTTCCACCTGGTCAACTGGGCCTTAACTCTCTCTTTCCAAGCCCTGGGCAGGTTTGGGTTCTCCATGGAAAGTTTCTCCCACACAGTGCTTTCTCCATCTGTCTTCTCCACATCCGACAAAGCAACTGGGGTGGCAGGGCTCATCTGGCCCAGCAACATCCTGGCTGGGATCTCCATGGGGCCGTCCGTAGTATTCCTGACACTCACTGGGACCTTACAGTGGGCCTTCTTCAGGGCCCTCAACGGGACCACTTCTGGGACTACTTCTAGGCCCGAATGTTCTCCCCTTGGGTCGGGCTCCAACATAACAAAGGGCCCAGGCTGCTCCCAAGTGAGTTTCACAGTGGCTTTCAAACAGGCTACTTCACCGGGCTGCAGCACTATTCCTCTTCTTCCCAGCCTCCAGACCTTCCCTACCCCCTCCTCTGGGGCCTTCTGTTCTAAGATCAGTCATTGGTAGGCTGTCTTCAACATTGGGTGGATCTCAGTGACCGTGGGGTCTTTTTCTTTTGTAAGAGGGGTCAAGAGTCTTCGGACCAGATCCGTGTTGGTCCCTATTATTAGGGAACTCTTGTTAGCTCCAGGCGGTCGGGGGCACACCACCGCTAAAGTATCGAACACTTCGGCCTTCCCGGCTATGAACGGGTCGAAAGTCAGTTTTATAGGCAGATAGCCATCATAAGGGAAACTCTCTGTCCCAATCCCCCATATCTCCAGCTCTTCAATCTTCTGAATGGGTAGGTGACTTAGATGCTTGTCATAAAACAGGGTCACTTGCACCCCAGTATCCAATATGGCTCTTGTGTAGACTCCCTCCACTTGGACAGGTACTATCGGGGAGGGGCCTTCCAGCTTCTCTGGATATCGATTCGAAGGGGTCTCTTTCCTTGGATCTTTGTGTTTCCCTTTCGGACTTTCTTTCTTCCATTTCTCTTTGGACTTAAGTCTCTCTTGGGCCTGGTATGCATTGATCTCCCTCCTTTTAATGGGTGTAACTACCCGCTGAGGGACATTACTCTCTTTCTTTGGGGTACGTTCCCTCTGAGGAACCTTGTGTTTCTTCTGAGAGGTCTTCTCCACTCTTTTTATGTGCTTCTCATTCAGTTTGGAGTTCACTGGAGGTGATGGGCACCCGGTTGACTCCTTCACCGGGGCCCGCTGAAGTTTTCCGGCGGCTTGCGGTTATTCATCTTTTTTTTCTTTGGACTGGCACACACTTTTGCCGCATGGCCAACCCCTCCACAGTTGAAACAAGTCATGTCCCCCCAATCTTGTAGGGATGTGGGCACTGAGGTATTTGGAAACAGCTCCTTCCTCGGACTTTCCCTCTCTGGTACCCTTGACTTCTTTTCCATCAGGGAGGTCAGCATCCCCAATACTTGGGACATCTGTGACTTCAAGGTTGTGGTAATTGGTATGGCATAAGAACCCCCACTATAGTGAGATGGGGTCATATATTCTAGCTTGGACATAGGGGTTAAGGAAATTGACTAGTATTATATGTTTCTCAAGTATTATGAAATAGGTTAAGATCTTGTATTTTGTATGGAGCAGCAGTTTTGCAATGCGTAGCATAATTGCAGAAATGCCGGCTTATTTTTAAACTGCTTTTGTCTCGAAGATGTCTAGTAAATATTGGTACAGGGAAGTGAAACCTTGTGATTATGAGCTATAACATTTGTGGTGACACTCATGACTGATTCTTATTAATAACGAAACTGTCAGCCATCTTGAGAGGGTCAGGACGAGTGTTGGCCATCTTGAGAGTGGCAAAACGTTGAATGTATAATGATAAAATGTATACCCCCTGTATTAACCACACCCCTTCCTCACCCCTCCCTCTTTTGATGATTGGTTTATGATAATGACTATATAATGTCCACCCCTGCAAAAGAATAAACAGATTTTTACTCTGAGTGCAAAACTGTCTTGTCTGTTTCCTTGCGCTTAGAAGAAATCTCTGAGTACTGATCCTGTATCTTTTGGGTGTGGCAATTGGGTTATTTTAAGCTGGTCTGTGGGGGTAGGAGGGACTACCTGTTCAAATTTCCCAACAAAGGTATCCACCTCTGAGTCTCTTTCCAGGGTCATGGCCGTCCTGACCATCACCGAAGGAGGATTAACTTTTGGTAGCAATGCTCCAGCTGGTAAGTGAGCTCAGTGATTTTCTCTGTTCCACTGAACACATTCTGTAGAATGTCCAGATAATCCTGCGCATCACAGTCTGTTTTGCCCATCTTGAGGTTGCGTATGGCCTCTAGAGCAGGCCCCTTCAGACTTTCAGCAATTATCTGCTTCTTTCTGTGTTCTGGGACTTCCCATTCTTCTAATGCCTGAGTGGCACCGTCTAACCACTCCTCAAACCCCTCTTCACCCGAAGATACAGGTTTCCTCCCAGAGAATATTCAGAGTTTTCTGTATCCCGACATTTGATAGTCTGTAGGATCCTTCTTACTCTGGGCTACAATCTCCCCCAGGACCACGCATAACTCTGCGCTGAGGGTGGCAGGCGGTGGCCCGGAGCTCTCTTTAGCCTTCCAGTTTTCTGCTTTTGGGGACTGCGGTGGAGATACCTGTGGAGATGATGGTTTAGGTGTCTGAACCCATCCTCCTGGTATGAGTGGCAGCGCATGTATCAAGCTATAGGTCTGATCATCCATTGCTTTTATACTTGGACCCTTGAAATGTTCTGGGATTTCCTTCATCCAAGCTATTAGTGCGTGGGTCAGTGTGGAATTCATCCTGATATCCATCACCCATACCTTCTGTTGCGGGGACAGTGAGGTTACTAACCGCTTCATCGCTTCTTCTTGCCAGGTCCCTGGAAGTTCTATAACTACTGCCGCGGCTGAATCTGTGTAGGTCACCTTGCACCACTGTTCTACTTCCAGTGGGTCCATGCTGGTACTTTTGGCGCGTTACTTGCTGCAACAGGATCCCGGACTCGAGAGCCCCCACGTGTAGCGCTACCCCCAGTTAAGAGAGCCGCTGGAATTTTGTTTCGGGCCCTGTATACAGCACCGCCAACACCCGGCAATTTACTCGAACCACTCTGGCACAGTAAGTCTAGGGATTTCTCTAGTATCACAATCTAACAGAATACGCACACAATCTATCTGTATTGCATGGGTAACCTCTTTGCATAAAGGCAACACACTGATAGCAAGAGATAAAATATAACGTTTCTTTACTTTAGGTAAAAGGCATAAGGTTAACACATAACACATATATATCTGCAGAGCACTGCAGCAGAAGATCTAACACAGGCGATTACCCGCCATGTACTGCTATCTCTATCTATGCACCCTTATGGCGCAGCAACTTAAACTCTAACTACAGATCAGGCCTGATCCAGTTTTTAAACTCAGTCTCTAGAAGAACAGTTTCTTCGCATGCAACTTGACTGGTGGTGCACAACAGGAACAGTAATTTGTAATCCAAAGGGTAGAAAAATGAAAAGGGCAGAATGACCCCTCACAGGAGACTACTCAACTCAGTTCCACCACTAGTCTCCTGCGGGACAGTAAAGTAGAACCTGGAGGGCCAAGGCAGTCTCTAGGCCTAGTCAAAGTACTGTTTATATGAATGAGCAGGTGCTCGCTCACCACTCCGGACGCGATCCCAGTCCGGGACTTCCACCTACTGTGTCTCTGCACACAGTGTCTGCAACGGCCGGGTCTCCGGTCCAACTGATGTCCAAACTCGACAAAGTCAGGTGCCACCCAGGCTCCGCAGTGCGGTAAAAGGCTCTCTGGAAGTTGTGCAAGGCCCTGGCTTCAGGCCCTGTACTGCAGCAGATCCGCACAGGAAGACCTGTTGATTGCAGCGCGGTGTCCAAAGAGGCCGAGCTCAGCCTCGCCCTCTTCCTATATAGCCCCTCCCATGAGTCTCTGCGGTGGCTACATGCACCCTGGGTGCCGAACGGGGTTCTGGGTAACGTAGTCCCAGGGCCTTAAAGGAGACCCCGCTACACAAGCAAAATGTTTTAATAAATTTTGACTTGATATACAAGTGATGTCTTGACATAAGAGTAGCGTCATGTCACAAATGAGTATAAAAGAGAAGAGAGGTGCCTCTAAGTGTAGCAATATGGTTACATTTAATGAAGGTACGACATTTAGAAACTCACATGGTTGATGATTAAAACAGGCACATTTAAGTATGCAGGCATCCGGGGTAAAGCTGTCCACATAGACCATCCTCTGCACCACCATTGATGTTGTCCCTTCCACGAGCGGTTCAAGCCTCGCTTTCAGATCGCTATACTGGGTAGTCTTCCCGGTCACGATTGCAGACTGACAGCGGTGGGAGCCGGTGGTGAGGAGGACGGTCTATGTGGACAGCTTTACCCCGGATCCCTGCATACTTAGATGTTCCTCTTTTATTCATCAACCATGTGAGTTGCTAAATGTTGTACCTTCATTAAATGTAACCATATTGCTACACTTGGAGGCACCTCTCTTCTCTTTTATACTCTGAAGCTCCTGCTGGATTTTGCTTCTAATCCCCTTGTGGAGGGTTCCATTTGTGGATGGACATTTTATGGTTACACAACTTATCACATTGCTATAATCTTTTTATATGGACTATAGACTGAAGGACCTATGAATAAATGGTTGTGGAACGAATCATTTGAGTTTCCATTATTTCTTATGGGAAAATTTGCTTTGATATACGAGTGCTTTGGATTACAAGCATGTTTCTGGAACTAATTATGCTTGCAATCCAAGGTTTTACTGTACTGCAATCTTCAGCATTGACTGGACTACACTTACCAGAAAGCTGGCAACTGAGGTGGATACTGGGAAAGAGATAAATTCCACAGTGAGGGGCGGGCTCACTTTCTTGGAACATAGGACCTGCAGCGACAGTTGCATCATTTCCTGCCAGGAGAATTGGATCACTTCTTTCAACAAGCAGGGTATTCAGGGACATGTAGTCCCACAGCTAGAACATACTGCAATCTTCAGCATTGACTGGACTACACTTACCAGAAAGCTGGCAACTGAGGTGGATACTGGAAAGGAGAGAAATTCCAAAGTGAGGGGCGGGCTCACTTTCTTGGGACATAGGACCTGCAGCTACAGGAGTGAGAGGCTAAGCTCCTCTGGTCGGTGTGAGTGGGCGCCATGGCCTGAAGGCATTTAGAGCCTTTCTGCGAGTGAGCATTCTCCTTGGAGGCAGATCATCAGCTGCTGGCCTCTCATTGGCAGAGTGGCTAACAGGGGCCACTCTCACTTTCACCCGCGTGGAGGCCGCTGGATCCCTGGATTGTCAGTGTAACGCTGACATCCTTGTATATTGATGTGTTTTTGCATACTTTAATACAAAGTCTATGGACATTGCTATGGTTCAGTATTTTGGAGCCATCTAGCGATCAAATACTGATAGTGGAGATATATGATTTTTTACCTCAGAGAAGCACAAAGGACTATACAGGAAGTGACTGTTGTTTTGATTAGAAGGTTGACCTTTCTTTTACCCAGGAGGCTTGGTGACCTACCCATGAACACTTTCTTAAGCAGTGCATGCTGGGTAGGAGATAAAAGTAGCGGAGCGGCCATTTTAGGGTTGGTTGGGATCGCGTGGCCTGCCTGTGAGTCTCGGTGTGGAGGCTTCCCGAAGACAGCGGCTCACAGCCATTGCGGAGCGCAACCCCGCTTGTTTGTACAAGTGATCTGACGGTGCCTGAGTGGCAGTCCATGGAGCGGAAGAGATCCAGAGACACTCAGCTGAGCATCGGAGGTCCGGACCAATCCAGCGTAACGGAATGGAGCGACTGGCCCTGCTGACGGAGAAGCAAGCTGCAGTCACAGGGCCAAAGTTACTACACGGAGCTCCGATCCAGTTAGTGAGCGGGTCACGGCCCACAGTTTGTTAAGTTTCACAAGCAGTTAGACTCATATACAGGCCTCACAGGAAGTTATAGTTCCATGGAGGAGCAGACCAACTGACACTGAGCAGGCTTGAGGCCTATCTACCCTGACGTCTCAAGCATTGTAAAATAGTTGTTGGAGTTACACCAGGAGCACCTTCACTTCAATTTAACTTACCATAAACTGTGGATTACAAATCACAAGGAGTTACTTTAGCTAGCGAAGAAAAGAAGATCCAGGACTAAGTACTTTAAGTGAGATCTCACGCAAAGCTTATAAAGTAGGGGGAGCTCCCAGGTATAAACACACATATATATATATATATATATATTGTGACAGCAGGAAGGTAAAGTCACCTGGTTGCATCCAGGGGGGTAGATATATTTTGCCCAGATTCAGGCTTTACGCCGACTTATACAACTAGGTGGAGAGTTGTATAAGCCCAGCTAAGGCTAGTGGGCTCATGGATGACTCATATGTCTAGGGAGAGTGTGGGGCGTCGTGCAGACAGGGAGTTGATGAGACCAGCTGAAGCTTGTCAGCTCATTTAGGCCTCTATAAGAACTCCCAGCTTCATTAGATGTTAGCTCATGCCTGGAACCAGACCTGTGTGGACTGTCTAGGGAGAGTGAACCCCTGTGCGGTGAGGCAAAGCCTGTGTGGCTATTTGTTTGGACTTTTACTAAACCAGGGACTTAGGGACTAGGACAGCACCAGGCTGATCCCAGTTGTTAGTTTAGGAAACCTGCATGTTTAGTCAGAGGTCAAACTGACCAGGATTTATTTTGTTTATGTTTCTTTTTGGCTTTGCTGTGGTTTTTGTCACTGTACATAGAGAAATAAACCGCACCTTTTGATTTTGAAAACCACAACCTCCGTCTGCTGGCCCTGTTTTTGTGTGGGGAGCCCAACCAGGGGGTCACACACACCCGCTACCGAGTTAACCCCCTCACAGTTGGTGGAGAACCAGTGGCAGTTTTTTTTAAGCCAGCATGGAGGAGATACTGAAACAGCTGGCTCTAGCAAATGCCAATCAACAGCAGACAAATGCAGGTTTGCAAAGGAGCCTTGCAGCCCAGCAGCAAGCTCATCAACAAGCCCAGCAGCAATCTGAGGCCCGCTTCATAGACCTGTTACAGAAGCAAGAGCAGAGACTACAACAAATGGAAGCAGTAATGCAGCAACGTCCGCAGACCAGTGAGGAAAGCCGTCCCACTAATACCGCGTCCTTTGGGGTGAGTCGTTTATTGACAAAAATGACTGGAGAGGATGATCCAGAGGTATTTTTGACCACATTTGAAAGGACTGCTGAAAGAGAAAAGTGGCCTGAGGAGCAGTGGGCTGGACTGGTGGCTCCTCTGTTAACTGGTGAATCGCAGAAGGCTTACTATGACCTAGAGCCTGACCAAGCAAAAGACTATGTGATGCTAAAAGCTGAAATATTGGCAAGGCTGGGTGTCACCCTGGCTGTCCGGGCTCAGCGTGTGCATAACTGGACTTTCCAGCTTGGAAAACCCCCCAGGTCTCAAATGTATGATCTCATTCACCTGAGCAGGAAGTGGCTACAGCCAGAGACTTTGTCCGCACCAGAGATTGTGGAACGTGTTGTAATGGATCGGTTTTTGAGAGCTCTTCCTACTGCCATCCAAAAGTGGGTAAGCCATGGAGACCCAGAGACGGCCGGTGGTCTTGTGGATCGTGTAGAGAAATACTTGGCTACAGAGAACCTGACGGCCTCTTCCAGAGACTCTCGGACTTTCCACCCTAAGACCAGACCATCCCCAGGGGCGGATAAGAGGATTCCAAGGGGTAAGGGTGGAGAGAGTGAGAGGGTGGGAGCTCTACCCCAAGTTTGGCGAGAACAGCCTGGGAAATCAGTGGCTCAAGAGGCGGCAAGAAGGATCGTTTGCTACCGCTGCCGGCAAGCGGGACATATTGCAGCAAATTGCCCGGTTGTGGAGGAACCCATGCAATGTGACTTTCTGATGGACAGACGTCAGTCGCTGTGTGCGACAGTCGCATGCACTGCCATTCGGGGAACTGAGAAACATTTATGCAAAATGTGTATTAATGGTAGAAATGTTGTGGTATTACTGGATTCAGGTAGCCTTGTGACCCTGATAAAGGCTGAATTAGTTAAAACAGAGGTCTCTGGGAATAGCAAGGTAGCTGTTATTTGTGTGCATGGGGACACCCGAGAGTATCCAGTGACTACAGTGTGTTTCGAGACCCCCAAAGGTACCCTCTCTCATCCAGTGGGGTTAGTATCTCAATTACCGCATGATGCCATTGTGGGAAGGGATTTTCCGAAGTTCTGGGAACTGTGGGATGATCCTGAGCCCCCCACTGGTGCCCCTATGTACCAGGAATGTGATAGCCAGAACTCCTCTGAGAGTGGTGAGGACTCTCCAGAATTTCCCTTGTCAGTATTGGCAGGGGAGACTCAAGAAACTGGAGAGGAGCCCACCTCCTCAGACGAAAACCTACCGTCTGTGGAGTTTTCTGATCTGGAGGTTCACAGGGAAAATTTTGCCACAGAACAGTTAAAAGACCCCGCCCTAATAAAGGCACGGGAAAACGTAGTGGAAATAGATGGCGAGTTAGTGAACCCAGATAATACCTGCACTTACCCATACTTCAGCGTAGAGAAGGACCTACTGTATCGGGTGGCAAAAAGGGCAGAAGAAACCGTTGAGCAGCTTGTGGTGCCCAAACCTTACAGGAAGTTGGTGTTGGAGTTGGCCCATGGGCACATTCTTGGAGGTCATCTGGGGACAGAGAAAACCCGAGAGAGGGTATTACAGAGATTCTATTGGCCTGGGGTGATGAAGGACATAGAAAATTATTGTTCCTCCTGCCCTGTGTGTCAGAGGTCGGCCCCGATGCCACATTTCCGTAGCCCGCTGGTCCCTCTACCCATCATTGAGGTCCCGTTTGAGAGAATCGCAATGGATTTGGTAGGTCCTATAATCAAGTCCGCTAGGGGGCACCAGTACATATTGGTTATAATGGACTATGCCACCCGTTATCCAGAAGCGATCCCTCTCAGAAATACCTCGGCCAAAACCATAGCCAAAGAGCTATCTCTTGTTTTTAGCCGGGTGGGTATTTGTAAAGAACTGCTTACGGACCAAGGTACACCCTTTATGTCCCGGGTTATGAAAGAGCTGTGTAAATTGCTCAAAGTGACGCAATTGCGTACATCTGTGTATCACCCCCAAACCGATGGGCTGGTTGAAAGATTCAACAAAACCCTAAAACAAATGTTGAAGAAAGTGGTGGATAGAGATGGAAAGGATTGGGACTGTCTACTTCCTTATTTGATGTTTGCTATTAGGGAGGTGCCCCAATCCTCTACGGGATTCTCCCCCTTTGAGTTACTGTATGGGAGACACCCAAGAGGGCTGTTGGATATTGCCAAGGAAACTTGGGAAAGTGAGAGTTCTCCCCACAGGAGTGTGATTGAGCATGTCGCCCTGATGCAAGATCGAATTGCACAGGTAATGCCCATCGTGAAGGAACATTTGGCCCAAGCGCAGTTGGCACAGCAGAGAGTGTACAACCGTGGAGCAAAGACCCGTACCTTTTCCCCGGGGGATAGGATATTGGTACTTGTCCCTACGGTTGAAAGTAAATTCCTTGCCAAATGGCAAGGCCCCTACGAGATAATGGAAAAAGTGAGCGAAGTGAATTACAAGGTCAGACAACCAGGAAGGCGAAAGCCCGAACAGATATATCACGTTAATCTGTTGAAAGCCTGGAGGGATAGAGAGTCCCTAGTTGCAGAAACTTGGTCACCAGCTCAAACTGGTTGCGTGATTCCGGAGGTTGGAATAGCAGCCACCTTGTCACAACCCCAACAACAGGAGGTTAAGGAGTTTGTGCTTCGCAACAATGAGGTGTTCTCTGAGCTGCCGGGACAAACATCTGGGGTAGAGCATGATATTATTACCCCGCCCGGTGAAAGGGTGAAGTTAAAACCCTATCGGATCCCAGAGGCCCGACGGGAGGCAATACGGGAGGAAGTACAGAAAATGCTGAACTTAGGGGTGATAGAGGAGTCCCAAAGTGATTGGTCTAGTCCCATTGTGTTGGTGCCTAAACCGGATGGGAGCTGGCGATTTTGTAACGATTTTCGTCAGTTGAACAAAGTTACAAAATTTGACACCTACCCCATGCCACGTATAGATGAGTTGATCGACCGGCTGGGAACAGCCCGATACATGACGACTCTTGACCTCACAAAAGGGTATTGGCAAATTCCCCTGGCCAAGTCGGCCAAAGAGAAAACCGCATTTGTAACCCCAGACGGGGCGTTCCAATATAAGAGAATGCCGTTCGGGTTACAGAATGCGCCGGCCACATTCCAGCGGAAAATGGACCAGATACTGAGGCCCCATCGGAAGTATGCTGCGGCTTACCTGGATGACGTAATTGTCCATAGCACAGATTGGGCCTCACATCTGCCAAAAGTGCAAGCAGTCCTAGACTCTATCCGGGAAGCGGGGTTTACGGCTAACCCCAAGAAGTGTACCATTGGGCAGGAGGAGGCCAAATATCTTGGGTACACCATTGGCAGGGGAGTGATAAAACCCCAACTCAACAAAGTCGAGGCCATCTAGAGTTGGCCACGTCCCAACAGCAAGAAGCAGGTACGGGCCTTTCTGGGAATCGCGGGTTATTATCGGCGCTTCATTCCCCACTTTGCTTCTAAGGCTGTGCCCCTAACCAACCTGACGAAAGGGAAAGGGTCGGTCATGATTAAATGGACCCCCGAGGCTGAGGCAGCATTCCAATTCTTGAAACAAGCCTTATGTAGCCAGCCAGTGTTGTACTCACCCGACTTCTCTAAAGACTTTGTCGTACAAAGTGATGCGTCAGATGTGGGGTTAGGAGCAGTATTGTCCCAGGTCTGGAACGGGGAAGAGCACCCAGTCATTTACCTCAGCAGGAAGTTGAAGTCCCATGAGGTAAATTACGCCACGGTTGAAAAGGAGTGTTTAGCGGTGAAGTGGGCTCTAGATTCCCTTCGGTACTATCTGCTAGGTAGGCACTTTGACATGGTTACGGATCACGCTCCGTTAAAGTGGATGGCTCAAAACAAGGAAACAAATAGAAGAGTGAATAGGTGGTTCCTGGCCCTCCAGGAATTCAACTTCACAGTAAAGCATCGCCCTGGCGTTCAAATGGGGAATGTGGATGCTTTGTCTCGAGTACATGAATGCCTGATTGCTGGTGTTCCAACCCCGAGGTTAAAACAAGAGGGGGGGGGTATGTGACAGCAGGAAGGTAAAGTCACCTGGTTGCATCCAGGGGGGTAGATATATTTCGCCCAGATTCAGGCTTTACGCCGACTTATACAACTAGGTGGAGAGTTGTATAAGCCCAGCTAAGGCTAGTGGGCTCATGGATGACTCATATGTCTAGGGAGAGTGTGGGGCGTCGTGCAGACAGGGAGTTGATGAGACCAGCTGAAGCTTGTCAGCTCATTTAGGCCTCTATAAGAACTCCCAGCTTCATTAGATGTTAGCTCATGCCTGGAACCAGACCTGTGTGGACTGTCTAGGGAGAGTGAACCCCTGTGCGGTGAGGCAAAGCCTGTGTGGCTATTTGTTTGGACTTTTACTAAACCAGGGACTTAGGGACTAGGACAGCACCAGGCTGATCCCAGTTGTTAGTTTAGGAAACCTGCATGTTTAGTCAGAGGTCAAACTGACCAGGATTTATTTTGTTTATGTTTCTTTTTGGCTTTGCTGTGGTTTTTGTCACTGTACATAGAGAAATAAACCGCACCTTTTGATTTTGAAAACCACAACCTCCGTCTGCTGGCCCTGTTTTTGTGTGGGGAGCCCAACCAGGGGGTCACACACACCCGCTACCGAGTTAACCCCCTCACAATATATATATATATATATATATATATTGTGACAGAGCATCCCAGAGAGAGCCTGGGAAAGTCCTGTTCGGGGTTTATACATCTCCCAGGCTCCTCTCATATACATTCAGGGATCTCTGAGCCAGGATCCACTTCAGGTGTTGGTTCTCTCCACCAGCTTAATTAAAAGCTCACCTGAGCAGACAGCCTTTGCTCAGCCTGGGAAACACAGACAACATTGGTCTGTGAGAGCAAGAAGGTTGGTAAAACATTGTTACTCTGTGAATGTGGAAGCTGATAAGCGTTAGGCTTGTTCAGCCTAGTAGTGAGGGCCTGTAAATACTGTGTAGTTAGAGCCGAGACACGGCTAGGCTTTTGTTTAGATATTTTTTCTTCTGTTTGTTTTCAGCACACTGTACAGCACCTGTCATTGACATTGTATATAGCACCAATAAACCACACTGTGTTTTCACTGATCCAATGGACTTGGTATCTGTGCCTGCTCATCCCAGGGAGCTTTTGTACCTACTACCTGTCCCCCAGGTTACATATGGTGGAGGCTGCGACCAGCTGTAGTAAGTTACTACTTAAAAGGCCAGTACCTAAAGTGATAACATGGAGGACCTCCTCAAACAAATGGTGTTGGCAAACGCTGCACAACAGCAAACTAACGCTGAATTGCGGCAAGCAAACGCTGCATGGCAGCAAGCAAATGCTACACAACAGCAAACTAACGCTGCACAACAGCAAGCCAACGCTATCGCACAGGAGCAAACCAAGGTGCTGTTCCAACAGATTGGTGCTGTACAGGAGCAATCGCAGAGGCTGTTTGAACAGCTTGCCACTGCTGCAAAAGCGGATAGGAAAACCCTCACTGAGGTTGTGGAGACGCTAGCACAGGGGTCACCTGCGATAATGAAGGATATTGGAGACAAGCCCTCAGCCATCCATGTGGGTTGCTTTCTTTCAAAGATGACGGCAGATGATGATCCAGAGGCCTTCCTACTAACATTTGAACGGACTGCTGAGAGGGAAGGTTGGCCCCAAACCCAGTGGGCAGGACTGATCGCCCCCTTACTTTCTGGAGAAGCGCAGAAGGCCTACTATGATCTGGAGTCAGCAGAAGCGGGAGATTATGAGAAGGTCAAGCGGGAAATCCTGGCACAACTTGGCGTTACCTTGGCTGTTCGAGCTCAGCGGGTCCACAGCTGGTTCTTCCAAGAAAAGAGGCCCCCAAGATCGCAGATGTTTGATCTGATCCACCTGGTGCGGAAATGGCTACAGCCGGAGTCCCTGTCTGCGCCACAAATAGTGGAGCGTGTGGTCATGGACCAATTCCTGAGGTCACTGCCAATTCCCCTGCAGAAGTGGGTGAGTCAAGGAGACCCCAAGTCAGCAGACAACCTGGTGGAGCTCGTTGAGAGGTACTTTGCTGCAGAGAACCTGGTCACCACCCCTACAGCCGCACGGACTTTCCACCCAAAGCCACGGTCTCCCCAGGCAACCGGTAAGACTGTTCCAGGGGAAGTGGGTGGTAAGCATGGCAAGGAAATAGGGGGGAGGATTTTTGGTGCCAGGACTGAAGTTTGGCGGCCCAAACAAGGGAAGCCACTGCCTGTCAGCAAACCAAACTGGGGAAACATCAGGTGTTTTCGTTGCCAAGAACTGGGACATGTTGCAGCAAACTGTCCATTGACAGATGAACCAATGCAGTGTGATCTATCTTTTAGAAGGCAGTCTATGTTTGCTGCTGTTTCATGCGCTGCAATGCCAAATGTGGGAAAACACATGTGTCATGTGACTATTAATAATAAGCCTATTATGGCCTTGCTGGACTCTGGAAGTCTGGTTACTTTGGTTACAGCTGAGATGGTTGAAACTGTGAATTTTCATGCAAAAAAGGTTGCTGTGATCTGTGTACATGGGGATACCCGCGAGTATCCAATAGCCACTGTTCAGTTTAAAACTGGCTTAGGTACGGTGACCCATTCGGTCGGACTGGTGCCCCACTTGGTGCATGAGGCTATCATTGGTAGGGACTTCCCTAAGTTTTGGGAACTGTGGGATTGTCCCGACCCAGTCGCAGTACCTAACTCAGTCGCAGAGCCAGAACTCGTGGCCATTACTGACCTTGTGAGTTCAGGGGACTCCTCTCAGGGCTCTCCGGGTGATCCTTTCTCAGTTATGGCAGGAGAGCTGGGGGAGCCGGAAGAAGTCCCCACAACCAGTAGAGCTGGACAGCCGTCTGCTGAATCTGAGCCTACGTTAGAGTTTGCCAATCTTAATGTGCACAAGGAAAATTTTGGTACGGAGCAGAGAAAAGACCCTACCCTTGCCAGGGCCTGGGAAAATGTAATAGTGATTAATGAGGTACCTGTCGAACCAGGGGACAGGCTCTGTTTTCCATATTTCTGCAGCAATGAGGATTTACTGTATCGTGTATGTAAATCTAATGATGAAGTGGTTGAACAGTTGGTAGTCCCTAAGTTATACAGACGGGTGGTGTTGGAACTTGCCCATGGGCACTTGCTAGGAGGCCATTTAGGGGTTGAGAAAACCACTGAAAGGGTGTTGCGCAGGTTTTACTGGCCTGGGATACGGAAAAACATAGAAAATTATTGTCAATCCTGTCCTGTGTGTCAGATGTCAGCCCCCCAACCCCACTTCCGAAATCCGTTAGTGCCCTTGCCCATTATTGAAGTGCCTTTTGAGAGGATTGCCATGGACCTTGTGGGTCCACTCCCCAAATCTGCCCGCGGTCATCAACATATCCTCGTGATCATGGATTACGCTACCCGTTACCCCGAGGCCGTTCCCTTACGCACTGCATCTGCTAAAAACATTGCCAAAGAGCTGTTTTTGGTGTTCAGTCGGGTTGGCGTCCCGAAAGAAGTCCTTACAGACCAAGGTACCCCATTCATGTCACGAATAACTAGGGAGCTCTGCAAGTTATTTAAGGTGACGCAGTTGCGTACCTCAGTTTACCATCCTCAAACGGATGGCTTGGTGGAATGCTTCAATAAGACATTAAAGAGTATGTTAAAAAAGGTTGTTGATAAGGATGGGAAAAACTGGGACTTCCTGATACCTTACTTGATGTTCGCCATCAGGGAAGTTCCCCAGTCCTCTACGGGGTACTCTCCATTTGAGTTGCTTTATGGGAGACACCCTCGGGGACTCTTAGACATAGCCAAGGAAACTTGGGAGGGGGAGCAGACACCTCACAAAAGTGTTATTGAGCATATCGCTCAAATGCAGGATAGGATTGCAGCAATCATGCCGGTAGTAAAAGAACATTTACTGCAGGCCCAAGCAGCCCAACAGAGGATATACAACAGGGGGGCCCAACTTCGTGTTTTCTCACCTGGTGACCGGGTCCTCGTGTTAGTTCCCACTGTTGAGAGCAAATTCCTGGCTAAGTGGCAGGGACCCTTTGAAGTAATTGAAAGAGTTGGGGAGGTCAATTACAAGGTGTATCAACCAGGTAAAAGGAAGCCCGAACAGATTTACCACATAAACCTGTTAAAACCCTGGAAGGATAGACTGGCATTAACTGCGAGGTCCCTCCCGGTAACCCTTAAATGTACTGAATCCCCTCTGATCCCTGAGGTCACGATTCCAGACACCCTGTCATGTTCCCAGAAACAGGAAGCTAGAGAGTTCCTGATGAGGAATAAAGAGAAATTTTCAGAGTTGCCGGGCACGACTTCAGCAGTTCAGCATGATATTGTTACTGAACCTGGAGTCCGTGTCAAGCTCAAACCATACCGAATTCCCAAAGCTAGAAGAAAGGACATCGGTGAGGAAGTTAAAAGGATGTTGGAGCTAGATGTTATTGAGGAATCCAATAGTGACTGGTCTAGCCCCATTGTATTGGTCCCAAAACCGGATGGCACTTGGAGGTTTTGTAATGACTTCAGAAAGCTTAATGCGGTAACAAAGTTTGACACATACCCAATGCCCAGGGTAGACGAGCTTATAGACCGACTTGGCAAGGCCCGTTATCTGACCACTTTGGACTTGACCAAAGGATATTGGCAAATACCCCTGACTGGTAGTGCCAAAGAAAAGACTGCATTTGTGACCCCGGAGGGGTCGTTTCAATATAAGAAAATGCCTTTTGGGTTGCAAAATGCCCCTGCAACATTTCAGAGGGCTATGGACAGGACCCTAAGACCTCACCGACAGTATGCTGCAGCCTATCTGGACGACATAGTGGTGCATAGCACTGACTGGGAGTCTCACTTGCCCTGTGTCCAGGCTGTCCTGGATTCCCTCTTCAAGGAGGGGTTTACGGCAAATCCAAAAAAATGTGCCATTGGGCTAGAGGAAGCCAGGTATTTGGGCTACACTATTGGCCGGGGTGTCATAAAGCCCCAGGTGAATAAAATAGAAGCCATCCAGGAGTGGCCACGCCCTGCAAACAAGAAGCAGGTCAGGGCCTTTCTTGGCATTGCGGGGTACTATAGAAGATTTATCCCAAATTTCGCAACTATAGCTGCCCCACTGACAGACCTTACGAAAGGGAAAGCCTCCGTAATGGTGAAATGGTCTCCAGTAGCAGAAGAGTCTTTTCAAGTCCTGAAGAAGGCTCTTTGTGCACAGCCAATCCTATACTCCCCCGATTTCTCCAAAAACTTTTTGGTCCAGACAGATGCGTCTGATGTTGGTATCGGGGCAGTACTTTCACAGGTACACAATGGGGAAGAACACCCTGTGGTGTACTTAAGCAGAAAGCTCAATGACCATGAAAAGAAGTACGCAGTCATTGAAAAGGAGTGTCTGGCCATAAAGTGGGCCGTGGACGCGCTCAGGTACTACTTGTTGGGGCGCCAGTTTGAGTTAATAACTGACCATGCTCCCCTGAAATGGATGGCCCAAAAGAAGGAGACTAATAGGCGGGTGAACCGGTGTTTTTTGGCCCTACAAGATTACGCCTTTACGGTAAAACACAGGCCAGGTGTTGAGATGGGGAATGTAGATGCCCTCTCCCGTGTTCACTCCTGTTGGGCTACAGGTGTTCCAACCCTGGGGTTGAAACAAGGGGGGAGGATGTGTGACAGAGCATCCCAGAGAGAGCCTGGGAAAGTCCTGTTCGGGGTTTATACATCTCCCAGGCTCCTCTCATATACATTCAGGGATCTCTGAGCCAGGATCCACTTCAGGTGTTGGTTCTCTCCACCAGCTTAATTAAAAGCTCACCTGAGCAAGACAGCCTTTGCTCAGCCTGGGAAACACAGACAACATTGGTCTGTGAGAGCAAGAAGGTTGGTAAAACATTGTTACTCTGTGAATGTGGAAGCTGACAAGCGTTAGGCTTGTTCAGCCTAGTAGTGAGGGCCTGTAAATACTGTGTAGTTAGAGCCGAGACACGGCTAGGCTTTTGTTTAGATATTTTTTCTTCTGTTTGTTTTCAGCACACTGTACAGCACCTGTCATTGACATTGTATATAGCACCAATAAACCACACTGTGTTTTCACTGATCCAATGGACTTGGTATCTGTGCCTGCTCATCCCAGGGAGCTTTTGTACCTACTACCTGTCCCCCAGGTTACAATATATATATATATATATATATTAGGGTTGTCCCGATACCGATACTAGTATCGGTATTGGTACCGATACCAAGCATTTCCCGAGAACTTGTACTCGGGGAAATGCTCCGATACTTCACCCAATACTTGCCCCCTTTTCATCTGCTTTAGTGAAAGTTATACAGCGGTGATCGGAGCTTGTAACTCCCCCCAAAGCCGCACCGATCACCGCTGACCGTCCCTGTATCCTCTTCCATGCTGCGCTCCCCCTCCGGGTCCTTGTCCGTGCTCCGTGTCCCCCCTCCGTGCTGCGCTCCCCCTCCGGGTGCTTGTCCATGCTCCGTGTCCCCCATCCGGGTCCTTGTCCATGCTCCTCGTCCCCCCTCCGTGCTGCTCTCCCCCTCCGGTCCTTGTCCCCCTCTGTGCTGCTGTCCGTGCTCCGTGTCCCCCTCCGCGCTCTGTGTCCTCCTCAATGTCCTCCTCCACTCCCTCTGTCCTCGATCTGTTAGGATGGAGAGCGGAGGTAGGAGCCGCTAATCCCGGCTCCTACCTTTTTTGAATGAACAGAGTCACAGCGATCACTGACTCTGTCCATTCACCTAACTGAAACATCATAACCTGTGTTTACGATGCTTCAGTTTATGAATGGAGAGCAGCTTCTGTCCATTCATTTTAGCTGAGGCTGCAGAGAAAGGGACTGGGGAATCTGTGTCCCTAGTCCCTTTCCCTTAGTGGTATGTAACCAATGGAGTTCAACCAATACAGGGTCATGAGGCAACATTCCATCAGTTAAGAAACAAATAGTTGTACGTTTCTCCCTACAGGGCTTAGTAAATTGAATAATAAAAGGGGTTAGGTGCTTCAGTTGGTCTAGAGAGTAGGCATAACCCACATCCCAATAGTCATGAAAAAGAAATGTGTTCTTCTTGTAGGACAGGGATATGCAATTAGCGGACCTCCAGCTGTTGCCAAACTACAAGTCCCATGAGGCATAGCGAGACTCTGACAGCAGCAAGCATGACACCCAGAGGCAGAGGCATGATGGGACTTGTAGTTTTGCAACAGCTGGAGTTCCGCTAATTGCATATCCCTGTTGTAGGACTTTAAAGGGAAAAACGACTCTATAATGAAAAATATGAAAGTAAGTATGAATATAGGATGTTTATTAACAAAAAACACTGTGGTAGATAAACAACATCTACAATGCAAAGAAAGATATATCATATAGGATGTATAGGATGCAATATATAAACATGCAATACAATGATAGACAATCATGGACTCAGTTGCATACAGATACAAACGGGGAATAACCGGCGCGTTTCGAGTATAACCCTTCTTCAAAGGTTATGATTGAGATCAGCATGGGAATAATATGTTGTATAGTATTGCTTAAAGATTATATGGTGTTGCATCCAATTAAAAAAAAAAAAAAAAACAATATGGGAGATTTTATGCCGATGCTCTGTAACTGTGCCTGATCCGGAGCCAACAGCCTGCGTGTGCTCAGAGAGCATCCCCCGGAGTGGACTCCCCAACAGTGGGCGTGGAGGTGCCAAAAACTGTGGTCTGTGTGTCAGGGATCAGCAAAACGATCGCTGTAGCACAGACTGGAGCCAATGAAGCAGTATGAGCTCGCCTGTCTTGCGCCTGGAGGGTATAGCTGCTGGAGCAAGGCAGAGCACAAAAAGTGTAGATGTCCTCGGACGGATCCAAGTGTTGAAGCCCTGTAGCGGGCTGGAAAAAGACACAGGAGCGTACGTTTGGAGACATGCGGCTGTATGTATTGCATCCTGTACATCCTATATGATATGTCTTTCTTTGGATTGTAGATGTTGTTTATCTACCACTGTGTTTTTTGTTAATAAACAACCTATATTCATACTTACTTTCATATTTTTCACTATAGAGTAGTTTTTCCCTTTAAAGTCCTACAAGAGGAACAAATTTCTTTTTCATAGTAAAGTAAATATGGCAATGGTGTCTGCATGCCGTGTTCTTGGGTGTAAAGAGGATGGGCTAGTTCCCGCTCACCAGTCCCAGCGATATCCCACTCAAGAGGAATGGCACGGGGATTCGGCAGTAGGCTGTAACGGGAGGGCCCGTGGAACCCAGAATCTCTTGGAAAGTATGAGATACCCTTGCTTCAGCTCCCTATGCACCTCTTGTCTCTAAATCACCCTATGTCCATAAGGGGCATAGGGTTACTGAGAAAATATATATTGGACTACCTAAAATGGGACAGAAATATTCATTAACAATATCTCTCAAGAAATATGAAGATGTTATCCCCTGTACACTGTGAGGTCTATGCACAGGAAGTATAATGCCGCGTACACACGATCATTATTCACGGCGGGTTAAAAAACCGCCGTGAATAATTACATTTTAAACGAGGGAACAGCTTGTTCCCCACACACGGTCATTTTTCTCGTCATTTTTTAAAATGACGAGAAAAACGATCGTCTATGGGCTCTGCGGCAGTGTTTCCCTATGGGAAACACTGCAGCGGAAGAAATGTCAAGAAAAACGACGAGAAAAATTAGAACATGTTCTAATTTTTGTCGTCGTTTTTAATGCTGTTTTTCACGTCGTGAAAAATGACAAAAAGACCACACACGGTCGTTTTTCTTGTTGAAAACAAAAAATGTCATTTTTCACGACGTGAAAAATGATCGTGTGTACGCGGCATTACTCCTTATTTGGGCATTCCAGGAAGTTCAATAAAACAGGCCGACCGTCTATTGCTTAAGGATGCTAATTTCATCAACTCCAACCACCTGTCTGTCTGTTGTAATGAAAATGAGTCCAGGCTAACTTCTAAGGATCTTTTCATTGTGGTTTGTGCTAATTGACCCTGTAATTGTGTGAAGGAGTCCTGTGATAATGTGTATTGTAGTTTAGGAGACAGCCTGTCTAGGAAACTCAAAGGTCATGCATATGAGTCATCTTGTCTGCTAAGGGATGTATTAACACTCAGAATAATGTGTATTGGGGGCTCGTTATGTAACCATTGTGTGATGTTGTGGGTGGATCCGGGTCATTGTTCATGTGGTTACTGCAGTATTCTCAAGTGTATATAAAAGAGCCTGTATTCCTTCCAATAAAGTTCATATTCCTGTTTGACCCTCAACACGGAGCTTCGTCTCGTATTTGGGGGAGAATCATTCATATGGGGTTCTTGATCGCCTGACTGGTGTGTCGGTAGCTGCCTTGGTGTCAGGAATAAAAAATCCTAAACAACATTAACCCCTTTCATACACGGGGTGTCGTTACATAGGCCTCTGCAGAATCTGGGCTCAAGGGACTGCGTTTGACCCAGACATCACTCCGCGCTGCTGTCCAGCTGGTTCTGGGATGCAGGTGATAAGGTGGACCTCCCGGCTGTTGCCCGATGATTGGATGTTTCTGACAATAGGTGCGCCCACACCTGCTCACTGTGACTCTCTCTGCATAGGCCGCAGCACAGCTGTGCTCTCCTGACTATCCGAGTCACTGCTGTCAGATCCAGGCGAAGGTCTTCTCCCTCCAGCCGACTGGAACTTTTAGTCCACAATAGTCTGGAATGCAAACTCAGTGTCATGATCAGTGTTATTGCCTGGGGCACCTGCTGGTGGCACTATTGCTTTAAGCACCAAAGGGTGTAATTCTGGTGGCCACCAGCGGGTGTCTCCCAGTAGATGGACTTTTCATTGATCAAGCTGCACCTGATGTGAGCTGCTGGGAGTATATAAGCCCGCCCTTCACTGAGGCTCAGGGCTTCAGTATCCTTTCTGCGAGCCTTGTCCCTGCCTGACCCGATGCATTGCTTGCACCTGTTCTTTCCGCTCTTCACCTCTACCAGCTGCACCCATTACCTACAGCCCTGTATCCATATACAAATCTTCAGCGGCTAAACCAAAGAAGAAACTGACATTTTTCCAACCCATTCAATCCTGCCACTACCCCAATCTGCCTCCACTCCAGCCAACTTGCTTCAGCCTGTTCCTGTACCAGTGGAGCTGCCCCAGCCTGATTCCTTGTCAACCAACCTGCTCCGGTCCGCCTTCATGCCAGCTGATCATGAACCTGATGACCCACCTAATCCTGCCAACTCTCTGCCTGCTGTTCAGCCTGAAGTTCTGGTGCCAGTGTTCCAGCCTGAAGTCCCTGCCTTGCAGTCTGATGTGCCTGCCTTCCGGTCTGATGTGCCCGCTTTCCAGTCTGATGTGCTTGCCTTCCAGTCTGATGTGCCTGCTTTCCAGTCTGATGTGCCCACTTTCCAGTCTGATGTGCCCGCTTTCCAATCTAATGTGCCCACTTTCCAGTCTGATGTGCCCGCTTTCCAGTCTGATGTGCCTGCCTTCCAGTCTGATGTGCCCGCTTTTCAGTCTGATGTGCCTGCCTTCCAGTCTGATGTGCCTGCCTTCCGGTCTGATGTGCCTGCCTTCCGGTCTGATGTGCCTGCCTTCCGGTCTGATGTGCCTGTGTTCCGGTCTGATGTGCCCGCTTTCCAGTCTGATGTGCCCGCTTTCCGGTCTGATGTGCTTGTCTTCCAGTCTGATGTCTCGGTACCTGCCTTCCAGTCTGATGTGCCCGCTTTCCAGTCTGCTGTGCCCGCTTTCCAGTCTAATGTGCCCACTTTCCAGCCTGATGTGCCGGTGCCTGCCTTCCAGTCTGATGTGCCCGCTTTCCAGTCTGATGTGCCTGCATTCCAGTCTGATGTGCCCGCATTCCAGTCTGATGTCCCGGTGCCCGCTTCCCGGTCTGATGTGCCCGCTTCCCAATTCGCTGTGCCTGCCTTCCAGTCTGATGTGCCTGCTTTCCAGTCTGATGTGCCCGCTTTCCAGTCTGATGTGCCTGCCTTCCAGTCTGATGTGCCCGCTTCCCAGTCTGATATGATGATTCGATGTCTGATCTGCTTAGTGATCCCGTACCTGGTATCCAGCCTGACGATCCAGTTCCTGATTGTCCCATTCCTGATACCCTGCCTGGTGGTTACGTTACCGCTGCCCAGCCTGATGCCCCGGAGCTTGCTGCCCAGCCTGATGACTTTTTGGGACTTTTCCGCACCTACATGCACTGCCAGGTCAAGGGCAGAATGGAGTGTCCGGAGGCCACTCCTTGGGGGGGGGGGACTGTCATGATCAGTGTTATTGCCTGGGTCACCTGCTGGTGGCACTATTGCTTTCAGCACCAAAGGGTGTAATTCTGGGGGCCACCAGCGGGTGTCTCCCAGTATATGGACTTTTCATTGATCTAGCTGCACATGATGTGTGCTGCTGGGAGTATATAAGCACGCCCTTCACTGAGGCTCAGAGCTTCGGTATCCTCTCTGCTAGCCTTGTCCCTGCCTGATCTGATCTGTTGCTTGAAACTGTTCCTGATCTGCTTCCTGCCCTGTCCTGGACTCTGTTCCCTCTACCCTGTCCCGGGTCTAGTCCCCTGATTCCTGCTTCCAGCTCCCACTTGCTTATTGCTCCCTCCATTTGGTCTCTTGTTCCCCTTGTCTCTCGTCCCTGCCTTGTTTATGTATCTGTGTTCTCTTTCCTTGTGTATATATATATATATTAGTTAGATAAGGTGTTTGGGGTTGCTGTGTATATTTGTATTTCTTGCTTGTTCATGGTTTGCTGTGTTTGGTTTTGCACGTGTGTCTTTATCTTTAATAAATATATTTGAAAAAAAGGAGCAAGAGGCGTGACTTTGTATGAAGCACACGAAAGTCTATGTGTGGGAAAGTCTATGTGTGGGACCCAACAAGGGGGGGCGCCTATATAGGGAGAGCTGCCGCAGCCCAGCCCCCAACATCACACAGGAGCACATAGGAGGGAAAGAGAAGGGAGGCGCCACCGGAGGAGACGCCAACCAAAAGTAACCCCCGGCGTGCTGAGGATGGTAGATCACTCCGCCAGCAATGCGGCGCCACGAGTACGCCGCACGTCTGGCATGGATGGCGTGATGTTGACACGCAGTGGTGGAGCCCCCATCCCGCAGCAGATAAGGGCGAAGGGGAGGTCCCCAAAGCACGTCGCAGCTCCCGAGCGAGGCATGAGAGACACGGTCCAGACTGGAAAGCAGGCACATCAGACTGGAAGGCAGGTACCGGGACATCAGACTGGAAGGCAGGCACATCAGACTGGAAAGCGGGCACATCAGACCGGAAGGCAGGCACATAACGCGGTCATAACCACCAGTGCACACATGCAAGTCAGAAAAAGCCAAATTAAACTGGGAATGGGAAAAACTAAAATAGACCAAATAATGAATATATGGACCATTGAAAGAGAAAATGAATAAAATAAACAAATAAAAAGGTTGAAATAGAGTCAGCTGCAAGGCAGCCACTCATATGCATATTAATAAAATAAATATTATTTTTATTATTAATGCGACAGTGTGCTTCCATCCCTAATTTTGTAATAAGGGGGGAAGAAAGGGTAGTTTGGGACTTTAAATGAGGATAAACGGGGCCGTTCGGTTCCCTCCTCCATCCCGGTTCAATATTTGAAAAAAACGTTTGAAATGATCTTTTTCCCCCCATGTTTATCAAATATTTTTTACAGCTATAATTCTGTACTGGTATCAATTGAAATGTGTGTTAATATGTCCCAACTATTCTATGCATCTGCCAATATATGATAATTCTTTGTTGGAACACTACCATTGTGCAATATTTGGTTCTAATGTATTGTAAAAATTTATGACTTTGACAAAATGCAAAAGAATTTAGAAATTATTTTTTTATGACATTTTGAACCAATTACAAGCTATTTTTTTTATCCAATGTATTTATCTGCTTCCGTGTGCTTCATACAAAGTCCCGCCTCTTGCTCCTTTTTTTCAAATATTGAACCGTTATGGAGGAGGGGACCAAACGGCCCCGTTTATCCTCATTTAAAGTCCCAAACTACCTTTTCTTCCCCCCTTATTTAATAAATATATATTTTTCACTTGGTGCCTGACTCCTTAAGTGCAGCCCACTGATCTGTTTAGCCTAACACTCGGCTTACCAGACAACATATCCTAAGATCCTTTGCTCTCCACTTGCAAGTCTTCACTCACTCTGCATTTAGGAAGCCGCAACAGAGTCTATGCTGGGCACTAGGGGAAACAATCTTCCTGTGGTAAATATTGCTAAGTGTCCCCTGTCACTGAAGTTAATTTAGCCAGCTCCTGGCTACACAAGTAAGGCAGCAATGTGTTTGGAACCTGGGAGTACACATGGTCTGAAAGAAAACCATAATCAGAGAATCATGAGTTCTGCCAATTTGAATGTTATAAATAGGGATGAGCTTCGTGTTCGAGTCGAACACACGTTCGACTCGAACATCGGCTGTTCGATCGTTCGACGAAGATCGAACGTTATGGGCCGTTCGCGCCAAATTTGAGTGACGCGAACGGCCCACAATACACTGCGCCATCGCAGTGCAATCCCGGCGCTGTGATTGGCCAAGCATGCACTGTGACCCCGCATGCTTGGCCAATCACAGCGCCGGCAGCAAGGAGAGCCATAATTGGCCACAGGCAGGATGCCTGTGGCCAATTGTAGCTCAGGGGGGTTTAGTACACACCCCACACTTTAAAAGGCCGCCAGCGCGGCAGCCTTGTGCAGTGTGTTCCGGCGTGCAGGGAAAGAGATACAGATACATAGGCAGGGACAGTGTGTTCTATGTTCTGTTCTTTTCTCAGGCATCTGCATCTGCTGTTCTCTAAGCTAGATAGGCAGTGTGATAGGGGTCACTTTGGGCACAGGGTGAACAAGAAAATAATGGACATTAAGAATATATCTTGGACTACCTAAATTGGGATAGTAATATTCACAATATGTACTGGTTGTCTGATTCTGAACTCAACAAGTTAATTGAGAGATGTGTTATCTGCCTGTTGTGATGTAAATTAATCTAGAATGGCTTCTGAGGATCTTTCATTGTAATAACTAACTCTGTACTTGTGTGTATTGAAAATAGCAGACAGACAGTCTGCTGAACATAAAGATTATGCATAGCCATTTAAGATGTAAAGGGATTAGCTATTGAACTCACCTGTGTCTGCTAAGAGCTGTCAGATGGGTATTGGGAGCTCGTTATATAACCATTGTGTGAAGTCTTTTGATGATGGGTACTGTAGTTAAGAGACAGTTAAGCCCCGTACACACGATCGGTTTGACTGATGAAAACCGTCCGATGGATGGTTTTCATCAGACCAACCGATCGTGTATGGTACCCATCGGTCTTTTTTCCATCGGTTGTAAAAAATAAAACTTGTTTTAAAATTTTCCGATGGATAAAAAACCGATGGGAATTTCCGATCGTCTATGGGCAAGTCCATCGGTTAAAAAACCCACGCATGCTTAGAATCAAGTCGACGCATGCTCAGAAGCATTAAACTTCATTTTTCTCGGCTCATCGGAGTGTTTTACGTCACCGCGTTTGGAACGGTCGGTTTTTTGACTGATGGTGTGTGGCCAAGACTGATGAAAAACAGTTTCATCGGATTTCCGATGGACAAATCCATTGGACGAAAATCCATAGGTTATCCGATCGTGTGTACGGGGCTTAAGGCTAGCCTAAAGGTCATGTGTCTGAGTCATCAGCTGTAGTTAATTAGCTCATGTAAATTCGGTCTGATCAAAGGTGTATGGTCAGAGAAAAATGAGGAATGTAAGAACCTCCTCTCTGTGTGTATAAAATTGGGAGTTTTTCAATAAAGATTGTCAGACCAGCTGGAAAGCACACGGAGCGTTGTCTCGTATGTCTGAAAGGATTATCCCTATGGGAAGAGCTCGCCTGACTGTGGAGTGTCGGTAGCTGATGTGTGTTCGGAGTGGGAATATCCTAAACGGCGTTAACCCCCTTTCATACTTGGGGACCCACTACAGGCAGGCAGGGACAGTGTGTTCTTTTCTTAGGCATCTGCAGGAGTTGCTGTTCATTGCTGCTCTCTATGCTAGATAGGCAGGCAGGGACAGTGTGTTCTTTTCTCAGGCATCTGCAGGAGTTGCTGTTCATTGCTGTTCTCTAAGCTAGATAGGCAGGCAGGGATAGTGTGTTCTTTTCTGAGGCATCTGCATCAGTTAGTGGGTGTTGTGTGCCCCAGCACAGTATACACCTGTATATACCCATCATTGCTGTTCTCTAAGCTAGATAGGCAGGCAGGGACAGTGTGTTCTTTTCTCAGGCATCTGCAGCAGTTAGTGGGTGTTGTGTACCCCAGCACAGTATACACCTGTATATACCCATCATTGCTGTTCTCTAATACAGGCATCTGCAGGAGTTAGTGGGTGTTGTGTGCCCTAGTACAGTATACACCTGTATATACCTGTCATTGCTGTTCTCTAATAAAGGCATCTGCTGGCGTTAGTGGGTGTTGTGTGCCCTAGTACAGTATACACCTGTATATACCCGTTATTGCTGTTCTCTAATACAGGCATCTGCAGGAGTTAGTGGGTGTTGTGTGCCCTAGTACAGTATACACCTGTATATACCTGTCATTGCTGTTCTCTAATAAAGGCATCTGCTGGAGTTAGTGGGTGTTGTGTGCCCTAGTACAGTATACACCTGTATATACCCGTCCTTGCTGTTCTCTAATACAGGCATCTGCAGGAGTTAGTTGGTGTTGTGTTCCCTAGTACAGTATACACCTGTATATACCCGTCATTGCTGTTCTCTAATACAGGCATCTGCAGGAGTTAGTGGGTGTTGTGTGCCCTAGTACAGTATACACCTGTATATACCCGTCATTGCTGTTCTCGAATAAAGGCATCTGCTGGAGTTAGTGGGTGTTGTGTGCCCTAGTACAGTATACACCTGTATATACCCGTCAATGCTGTTCTCTAATACAGGCATCTGCAGGAGTTAGTGGGTGTTGTGTGCCCTAGTACAGTATACACCTGTATATACCTGTCATTGCTGTTCTCTAATAAAGGCATCTGCTGGAGTTAGTGGGTGTTGTGTGCCCTAGTACAGTATACACCTGTATATACCCGTCAATGCTGTTCTCTAATACAGGCATCTGCAGGAGTTAGTGGGTGTTGTGTGCCAATATACACTACCCAATTGCTGGTTTTCCCATCTCCCTGCAGGCCATTACTATGTCTGGAAGGCCAACAAGGAGAGGCAGACAGTCAGGAGCCAATAAAAGAGGGCAAGCAGGCTCTGTGTCTAGAGACAACAGTGCTGGTCGTGGACGCGGTGCATCGTCATCAGCACGTGGCCATGGGACACGCTTGTCCTTATTTTCGGCAGCTGAACGCGTTGAGCCGCATCATGCCGAAGACTTGGTAGAGTGGATGACCAAGCCCTCCTCATCCTCCTCATCCTCTCTCACCCAGGCTCAGGGTACTGGCAAAGCAGCTGCCAAAGCGTCCTCTTCCCTCGTATCAATGTCATCATCAGTCACTCCTTCCCTAGACCCACCGTGTCCTCCTGAGGAGTCCCCCGAACTGTTTGAGCACAGTGTTGGGTACATGCTCCAGGAGGATGCCCAGCGTTTCGGAGGGTCTGAAGATGATACCCAGCTAGAGGAAGGCAGTAGCGTGAGAGCAGAGAGAGGGGATGCTCAAGAAGGACAGCAATCTGGCAGTCATGTTCCAGCAGCTGCAGAATACTGCCAGATTGGCTCCAGTGATGAGGAGGGAGGGGATGATGAGGTCACTGACTCCACGTGGGTGCCTGATAGGAGAGAGGAGGAGGAGGAGGATGAGGAGGAGGCACATCTCCAACGAGGCAGGATGCACTCCGGGGGCCAGCGTAAGGGCAGCACACCAACTGAATTACACCGCAGAGCTCCGCCTGTGCAGGGCGCTGCCTCTGCCCATTATTACAAATGTTCTTTGGTGTGGGCCTTTTTTGAGTCAAGTGCATCAGATCGCACCGCTGCTGTTTGCAACATATGTCTCAAGCGTATCTCGCGTGGCCAAAACATCAGCCGCTTGGGCACCACATGCTTGACCAGACATATGTTGACCTGCCATGCAACTCGTTGGCAAGTGTACCTTAAAGACCCACACCAAAGAACAAAGCGGACCTCTCCTTGCTCCTCATCAGCTGGGATCTCCAACCCCACTGTACCTTCAGTCCTCTCTGAAACATGCACTGAGAGGAATGAAGGTGTAGAATTAGGTGTGTCACAGCCAAGTACTTGCGGGCACTCTGCTAGCAGTACACCGACGTCTGATTATAGCAGGCAAATTTCCCTGCCCTAGCTGCTGGACCGTCGAAAGAAGTTCACTCCCAGCCATCCACATGCCCAGCGGTTGAATGCTAGCTTGGCTAAATTGCTAGCACTTCAACTGCTGCCTTTTCAGTTGGTAGACTCGGCCCCCTTCCGTGAGTTTGTGCAATGTGCGGTTCCTCAGTGGCAGGTTCCCAAACGCCACTTTTTCTCACGGAAGGCGATTCCGGCTCTCTACCGGCATGTGGAAGGCAATATCCATGCCTCGCTGGACAGGGTGGTCAGCGGTAAGGTGCATATTACCGCAGACTCATGGTCCAGCAGGCATGGACAGGGACGTTAACTTTCTTTCACGGCCCATTGGGTCACTCTTTTGGCAGCTGGGAAGGATGCAGGACAAGGTGCAGTAGTGTTGGAGGTTGTTCAGCCGCCACGCCTCCAAAATGCTACTACTGGTTGTGACACACCTCTCTCCTCCACCCCCTCCTCTTCCTCCATGGCCTCTTCCTGTGCTTTGTCCTTGGAACCAGCGGTGCTCCGTAGGCGTTCAAGGGGCTACGCAAGTACGCAGGCAAAAAGATGCCATGCCGTGCTTGCGCTGGTGTGTTTGGGGGACAGGAGCCACACTGGGGCAGAGGTCCTGTCTGCTCTGCAGGGGCAGGCCGAGAGGTGGTTGACGCCACGCCAGCTTAAGCCAGGAATGGTGGTTTGCGACAATGGCACCAACCTCCTCTCCGCCCTCCGACAGGGACAACTGACCCATGTGCCCTGTGTGGCTCACGTCCTTAACCTGGTGGTGCAGCGGTTCTTGGGCAGGTACCCGGGCTTACAGGATGTCCTGAGGCAGGCCAGGAAAGTCTGTGTGCATTTCCGCAGATCTTATAATGCCAGTGCTCGGCTGGCTGAGCTGCAAAAGGAGTTGAACCTGCCAAAGAACCGCCTTATATGTGACATGCCCACCAGGTGGAACTCAACGTTGGCCATGCGGCAGCGGCTGCACACGCAGCAGAGGGCCATCAATGAGTACCTGTGCAACTACGGCACCAGGACAGGGTCAGGGGAGCTCGGTTTTTTTTCACCACGCCAGTGGGGCATAATCAGGGATGCATGGACTGTCCTGGCACCATTTGAGGAGGCCATGAGGATGGTGAGCAGTGACAGTGCATGCATCAGTCACACTGTACCTCTTGTCCACCTGTTGGAGCATACGCTGCGTGGAATAATGGACAGGGCACTTGAGGCAGAACAGAGGCAGGAAGAGGAGGACTTCCTTGCCTCTCAAGGCCCCCTTTACCCAGACAGTGTTCCTTGTGTCCCACCCATCACACAGGAAGAGGACGATGAAGAGGAGGAGGAGGAGGAGGATGAGGAGGATTGTGTCAGCATGGAGGTGGAGCATGGCACTCAGCATCAACAGCAGCAGTCTTTTATGGATGATTTACAGTCCCAACAAACCCGTGGACTTGTACGTGGCTGGGAGGAGGTGGCTGCGGATCATGTCGTCCTTAGTGACCCAGAGGACTCCGGACCGAATGCCTCAGCTAACCTACGCTGCATGGCCTCCCTGATCCTGCAAAGTCTGCGGAAGGATCCTCGTATTCTTCGGATCAAGGAGAGGGACCATTACTGGCTGGCCACTCTCCTTAATCCACGGTACAAGGGTAAGGTTGCGGACCTTATCTTGCCGTCGCAGAGGGAGCAGAGGATGAGACAACTCCGGGAGGCCTTGTAGAAAAGTCTGTGCAACACGTTCCCAGAGACTGGGAGGTTACAAACTCCTGGTCCTGGACAACGAGTTGCTGAGGCTTCGGTCAGTAGCAGAAGGAGCGGTGGAGAAGGTGGCTGTCATTTTTTAGTCCGCAGCCCCAAGGTATGATCGGTTCCAGCAACCATCACCAGCGTCTGATATACATGGTGCAGGAATACCTAGGGGCAAGGTCAGACTTGGACACCTTTCCCACCGAAAATCCTCTGGCTTACTGGGTCTTGAGGATGGATCACTGGCCAGAGCTTGCACAGTATGCAATTGAGCTACTGGCCTGTCCTGCATCCAGCGTTCTTTCGGAACGCACATTCAGTGCTGCTGGAGGCTTTGTCACGGATCACAGGGTGCGCCTGTCCACCAAATCGGTTGATCGACTGACCTTCATAAAGATGAACCAGTCTTGGATCACCACCAGCTACCAAGCACCTGAAGCTGATATAACAGAATAATTTATTTTGAAATGTCACATCCCTTCAAGACTGCCTATGCTGATGCTGAGTGACTGTCCTGTTATGTTGACTGACTATCCTCCTCCTCCTCAATGATCCGATTCATGATGATAGCTTGGAAGAACATTTTTGTTTCTGGGTGCCGCCACCAGTGGCTAAGGCCCAATTTTTCAGCCCCTGTTTAACAGGGGCATGTAATTACAATTTTTTTATGCAATGCTTTGCAGCAAGGCTCATTCCTGCACTCCAACTAGAGTATCTGGGAGAGGTTGCAGTGTCATGGCACCAGCACCAGTGCCTAAGGCCCAATTTTTCAGCGCCTGTTTAACAGGGTCGTGTAATTACAATTTTTGATGCAATACTTTGCAACAGGGCTCATTGCTGTGCTCCAAGTACAGTATCTGTGAGGGGTTGCAGTGTTGTGGCACCAGTGCCTAAGGCCCAATTTTTCTGCCCCTGTTCAACAGGGGCATGTAATTACAATTCTTGATCTAATAATTCACAGCAGGGCCCATTCCTGCGCCCACCAAGAGTAACTGTGAGGGCTTACAGTGTTGTGGCAACACCACCACCCCCACCACCAAAGGCCCAATTTTTCTGCCCCTCTTCAACAGGGGCATGCAATTACAATTCTTGATCTAATAATTTACAGTAGGGCCCATTCATGCACCCACCAAGAGTAACTGTGAGGGCTGACAGTGTTGTAGCACCAGCACCACCACCAAAGACCCAATTTTTCCTACCACTGTTCAACAATGGCATGTAATTACAATTCCTGATATAATAGTTCACAGCAGGGCATTCCAGCGCCCACCAAGAGTAACTGTGAGGGCTCACAGTGTTGTGGCAACACCAACATGTAAGGGGCAAATTTCAGCAGAGTATATACGGCAGGCCCCTACTTTCAAACATCCAACTTACAAACGACTCCTACTTGCAAACGGAAGGAGACAACGGGAAGTGAGAGGAAATCTACCCCTAGGAAGGGAAATTCTCTCCTGTAAGAGTTAATATGGGAAAAAGGTGTCTCCTCTCTACTGATGCTTTATCACTAATCATTGTTTCAATAAAAACCCCACTTTTCAAAAACATTTGTCATTGGGACGGAAAGTGAGGTGAAATGTTCTGAACAGGTGCACAGACAGCAAAACAAATGTTACAGGGGTGATAACCCTTCCCTATGTTTTCCAAAAAGCTTAAAAATATATTTTTTGGCTGGAGCTACACTTAAACAATGTACCTGTTCAAAATTACAAACAGATTCTACGTAAGAACAAACCTACAGTCCCTGTCTTGTTTGCACCGCCTGTATACTGCTGTTCAGAGTATATAGGGCCTTTTCTTTCTCGTACATCACGGGACACAGAGCGACATAGTCATTACTAATGGGTTATATAGATACCTTCAGGTGCTGGCACTGGCAACTTCCAAAACCGGAAGTACCCTCCCCTATATAAGCCCCTCCCATCCGGGAGCACCTCAGTTTTTTGCCAGTGTCTAAGGTGTTGGCCAAGAAGTAACGTGTTTTTCACTGAGCTTGCGTACAGGTTCTTTTGGGCCTCAGTAAGCTATTCCGGATCCGACCAAAAAAGCTTCATAGCTAAACGGTCGGTACCCGGGCCTTGCAGAGAAGAGCAAGGTTTTGCCTGTAATGCTTCTCTTAGGAGGGCTGGACCCTGGGATCCAGAGCTCTGGTAATACCCACGACCAAGATGTTTTCTGTGCAGGGTGCTATACAGGTCCAGGGGAGTGGAATCCTTGGGAACCCGGTCCCTGAAGGTTTGATTACAATGCCTGCCGTGATAGGTGAAGTTTGGGCTTCTGTGGACCAAACAGAGTCCTGCAGCGAGGAAAAGGTAAGTGGGGGCCCTCGGGAACTTGGTTCTATTGAGGGACCCCCAAGCCTATTTTGTCTTTCTGCCTGTTACCTAAGGTATTCCCGCTAATATTCTGTGTATGCCTGTTACTACTGAGAAAATGTAAAAATTTTAATAGTAGGCAAGAAAAAAAAAAAAAAAAAAAATGTAAGACCGCGGTACCTGTGTTAGACACTAGAGGCCGCTATGGTTCTTTTTCTTGTAATGTGGATTTTTTTCTTCCAGAATCAAATCCAGGCAGTTGGTATGTTCTCTCCTGGGAAGCTGTCTCCTCTGCCCTGTTGCTGCGCTCATCCATCCCCGGGCCCTGCGGCAAAGGGACCCTGGCTCCCATCTAGCTCCTTATTGTTTTCAAAAAAGGCGCCGAAGGCGCACGTGCCCGTGCGCGTGCGCGTGCACGCGCCTCTATTCATAGAGGCGATCTGGAAAAAGGGGCGGAGCGGGTGGATGACGCTCAGGTGTGCGCCGCGGCGCTACTGCGCATGTGCGGGCGTCCAGCGTGTTTTAAAGCACATTATAGCTGGCTATTGAAGTGCACAGACAGAGCTAGCAACAGTATAAAGGCACACAGAGGCGGTTGATGCAGGCATCCCCTAGAAAGGCACTTTAGTAGACACCAACTGTGATATAGCAGCAATTGTGCTAGACTATTCTCAGTAAAAGTGGTGTATTACAGCTGGAATACCTCAGCTTTAGGCTTAGGAATATGCCATCCAGAAGCTCCGGAACTGAATCTTCCAGGAAGCGAAGGGGGTCTCATCGGGCTCTGAGGATCTTGGGCATGCTTCTGCTGCACCAGTCTCCCCTGAAGTTCAGAGGTAAGTGACCGTAGAGACCCCGCAGGGGTACTTGGTACTGTGGCTGTCCTCAGTTCACCTGCTCCTGTGTATGTAACAGAGGAGGTTTTTTCCTCAGCTCTGGGAGGATTAGAGAGAGATTGTCAACATTGATCGCTGCCTCCCTGTCAGGGAAAGCACGCCCGATCTCCGTCTCCTCCTTCAGAGTGCCTGTTAGCAGAGCAACAGTCCCATACAGGGATCGACCTGCCTGAAGGGGATCAGGATGAGGTTGATTCTGTTATAGAGGAATCAACAGTGGGGGAACCTTTTCTCAGCATCTCAAGCTGAAAGATTATGGGTTCAGTCTCTGACTAACATGGTCCGATCAGCATTTAAAAATGCACCTTGCGGAACCATCAACCACTACTGTATCCTCGTTGGGGTCGCTAGAAGCCCCCAGACTGTCTGTTCTTTTCCACTTCACCCTTTACTGAAAGGGCTTATTTACCAGGATTGGGAACGTCCTGAGAAAATATTTATTCCCCCAAGAGATTTCCGGTGGTCTATCCCATGGAGGATAAGTTCATCAAAAAAATGGAAGGTCCCTACAGTGGACGCAGCCATCTCTTGTATGTATAAATCACTGACATGTCCAGTGGATAATGTCCAAATGTTCAAGAACCCAATTGATAAAAGATTGGAGTCCTTATGAAAGTCTGCTTCTTTCTACAGCAGGCTTGGTGACACAACCAGCAGTAGCAGCTATTGGGGTCTGCTAAGCAGTGAAGGATCAGTTGAAACAGGTCTTGAGGGACTTGACAGATCAGCAGGCCCTTGCCCTAGCTGATCTACCTAGAGCCTTAGGCTTTGCGGTTGACGCCATAAAGGATTCAGTCCATCAGGCCTCCCACCTTACGCTGTCTATAGTACATATGCGTAGGCTTCTATGGCTCAAAAACTGGTCTGCTGAAGCTCCCTGTAAAGAATGGCTGGTTAGCGTCCCATTTCATGGTGAACGCTTATTCAGGGAAAACCTGGACAAATATATCCAGAAAATTTCCAGCGGTAAAAATACGCTCTTGCCGGTTAAAAACAGAGTTAGAGGTCCCTCTTTAAGAGGCCTGCTTCTCCAGTCCCTGGGGCATCGGCTGTGTAACAGTTCCGACGGCCTCCTCGGTCAATTCCCGGGGGTAAAAAACAGGGACAATAGCAGGGTAATGAGAAACCCTGGGTCAGGGGAGGTACAAAACCTCCCCCAAAGTTAAATTCATTGAAGGGTTGCCCCCACTCAGTCGGGTGGGGGGAGGACTCCAGTTGTTCGCAAGAGACCTGGCGGGACACGATCAAGACAGATAGGTGCTCTCCGCAGTATGTTTGGGATACAGTTTGGAGTTAAAAGACTCTCCTCCTTCCCATTTTTGAGGTCAAACGTGCCAAGGGATCCCCGGAAGAGAGAGTCCCTCCTGTTGGCACTAGAACAACTATTGCTCCAAGGAGTAATTATGGAGGTTCCCCTGGAAGAATGAGGGTTCGGGTTTTACTCAAACCTCTTTACAGTCCCGAAGCAAACGCGGACGGGAGGCCCATATTAATTCTAAAAGGGCTATACAAATTCCTGTATATCAGGACTTTCCAATGGAGTCGATCCGATCGGTGGCCACTGCCCTACAAGGGGAGGATTGGTTAGCCGCGATCGACATCAAAGATGCTTATTTGCACATTCCCATCTTTCCAGTCCACCAAAAATTTCTACGCTTTGCAGTAGAAGGGCGCCATTTTCAGTTCAGAGCCTTACCCTTCGGTTTAGCCACAGCACCACGAGTGTTTACAAAAATTCTGGCCCTTTATTGGCCAATCTAAGAACACAAGGTGTAATGATAATGGCATATCTAGATGACTTGTTGCTGATAGACCACTCAGTGAAAAAACTAGACGTGGTCGTTCACAAGACAATCAAGTATCTGGAATCTCACGGTTGGATTATCAACCGAGACAAGTCAGCCCTAAAAACCAGTCAAAGTCTGGAATACTTGGGGCTAAGGTTGGATTCAGGCCAGAGAAAAATATTCTTGCCTCGAGGAAAGGTGTTGTCTTTGAAAGATTTGATCCACTTAGTGGGTACAAAAAAGACAGCCGTCCATACGCCTGTGCATGAGGCTGCTGGGAAAAATGGTGGCATCATTCGAAGCAGTACCCTACGGTCAATTCCATTCAAGGAATTTGCAAGGGGCCATACTGTCAGCCTGGAACAAAAAAGTTCAGGCCCTAGACTTACAATGTCCTTGTCCCCTTACGTTCGCAAGAGCCTCCGTTGGTGGTTGGTTCCCCAGAATCTGGAAAAAGGAAAATCCTTCAGTCCGATTTCTTGGAAGGTGGTCACTACAGATGCCAGCCTTATAGGCTGGGGAGCAGTATTGGAGCAATAGTCTCTCCAGGGCAGATGGTCGGATGCAGAAAAGGCCCTGCCCATCAATCTCTTAGAGATACGAGCAGCCCGGTATGCCCTAGTAGCATGGACATCCAAACTCCAAGGGTCCCCTGTCAGAATTCAATCAGACAATGCCACAGCAGTGGCATATATCAATCATCAGGGGGGCACCAGGAGTCGTGCAGCCCAGAGGGAAGTAAATTACATCCTGAAATGGGCAGAAAGATATGTCCCAGCCATATCTGCGGTATTCATTCCAGGAGTGGAGAATTGGAAGGCGGACTTTCTAAGTCGCCAGCAATTATGCCCAGAGGAAGGGTCCCTTCACCCCGAGGTTTTCTGGACAATATGTCAGCGGTGGGGAACATTGGATGTAGATCTTCTAGCATCCAGATTCAACGCAAAGGTGGACAGGTTTGTCTCTCGGACAAGGGATCCCCTAGCTTGCGGCTCGGATGCCCTAGTGTTCCCTTGGGATCAGTTCAAGCTGATATATGCATTCACACCGCCACAATGGTTACCTCGATTACTCCGCAGAATCAGGGTAGAAAAGAAACCAGTGATTCTGGTGGCTCCAGCGTGGCCCCGAAGAGCGTGGTACGTGGAGATTGTAAAATGTCAGTGGGGAGTCCTTGGACTCTCCCACGTCGTCCGGACCTGCTTTCGCAAGGACCGATATACCACCCTTCCTTACCAGCCCTAGGTTTGACGGCCTGGCTATGGAAGCCCACATTCTAAAAAAGAGAGGGCTCTCTAATCCTGTGGTATCTACCATGATCAATGCCAGGAAGCCGGTATCCAGGCAGATCTAATATAGAATCTGGAAGGCGTACATCGCATGGTGTGAGGCCAAGAAATGGCATCCACATAAGTACGTAATAGGTAGGAGTCTGGACTTCCTACAGTGAGCTGTAGATAGGAAGCTTGCCTTGAGTACTATCAAAGGTCAGTTTTCGGCCTTGTCAATATTTTTTCAAAGGCCCTTGGCTTCGCATTCACTAGTCAAAGCCTTTATACAAGGAGTGATGCGTATTAGTCCTCCGGTTAATATTCCCATATGACCATGGGATCTAAACTTGGTTCTGTCGGTTCTACAGAAGCAACCATTTGAACCATTACAGCATATTTCTTTGGTTCTTCTCACCAGGAAATTGATTTTTCTAGTAGCCATTTGTTCGGCTAAAAGAGTGTCGGAATTAGCAGCTATGTCCTGTAAAGAGCCATATCTGGTTATCCATAAGGACAGAGTAGTGTTACGTCCTCATCCAGCCTTTCTTCCTAAGGTGGTATCGAAGGTTTCATTTGAATCAAGATGTGGTTCTTCCTTTTTTCCCCAAACCTAGTTCAGTAGAGGAAAAATTATTACATTCTTTGGATGTAGTAAGAGCAGTTAAAGCTTATCTAAAAGCCACTGCTCAGATTCGCAGAACGGATACTTTGTTTATTCTGCCGGAAGGCCCCAGAAAGGGTCAGGCAGCATCAAAATCTACTTTAGCCAAGTGGATTCGACAGGTCATAATGCAAGCCTATGGCTTGAGAAGGAGACCGCCTCCGTTCAAAGTTAGAGCGCACTCCACGAGAGCAGTTGGAACTTCATAGGCAGTGCATCACCAGGCCTCCCTGGCTCAAATCTGTAAGGCCGCAACATGGTCTTCAGTACACACGTTTACTAGGTTCTACCAGGTGGACGTTAGAAGTCAGGAGGATGTCGCCTTTGGGCGTAGTGTGTTGCAGGCCGCAAAAGATCCTCATGTCTGATAGCGCTCAGCTTATGTATGGTGTATCCCCCCCCTCATTGGGCATTGCTTTAGGACATCCCATTAGTAATGACTATGTCGCTCTGTGTCCCGTGATGTACGAGAAAGAAAATAGGATTTTTATAACAGCTTACCTGTAAAATCCTTTTCTTGGAGCACATCACGGGACACAGAGCTCCCGCCCCTCTTTAGGGACACTTATTGCTTTGCTACAAAACTGAGGTGCTCCCGGATGGGAGGGGCTTATATAGGGGAGGGTACTTCCGGTTTTGGAAGTTGCCAGTGCCAGCACCTGAAGGTATCTATATAACCCATTAGTAATGACTATGTCGCTCTGTGTCCCGTGATGTACTCCAAGAAAAGGATTTTACAGGTAAGCTGTTATAAAAATCCTATTTTTTTATTTTGGGTGCGGGGTTCCTCTTAATATCCATACAAGACCCAAAGGGGCTGGGGTGGGGGGGGGGGGGTGATGGGGTAGCCATGCCATTTTTCTCAAAGATTTTCATCCATATTACCGGGACCAGACATTACATTAAAGCCGCAAGCAGTTTTAAATGGCTTTTTTTCCTTTACAAATGTCATTTTGTGCAGGGACAGTTCTAAACACGGGAAACCCCAGGTACGATATTTAAAGGAATATTTCACTTTTTTTTTTCACTTTATGCATCATTAAAATGACTGCTCCCAAAAAACGACCGTTTTTAAAACTTCGTTTTGCATTGATACATGTCCCCTGGGGCAGAACCCGGGTCCCCAAACCCTTTTTAGGACAATAACATGCATATTAGTCGTTATAATTAGCACTTTAGATTTCGAACGTTCGCGTCCATTGTATTTAATAGGGTTCTAATGTTCGCGCGAACTTTCAGTCCGTTCGAAGGTTCTGTGCGAACCGAACCGGGGGGTGTTCGGCCCTAGTTATCAAACTTAGCCACATTGCAGATCAACTTTTTCTGCAGAAATCAAATGCTTCCTGGTATATTCAATACCTGTTCCCTTGATGCATGTTGTGGTTTCTTCTATCACCTCCTACTACTTCCTGGGCATCCCTGTGTGGGTAAACACAGCCCTCGCATGGGTGTACGCTATAGTATGCCCATGTGAACAAAAGTCTTAAAAACATTCCCTCCCCTTCTTCTATAGGTATCCTGCATACCTTGTGTACAGAAAGATTTCTGCATTTACCTTTTTTAATCCAGTCTTGTCACATGATCATGCAGCTCCAGTTCTCCTGTGTAAGGGAACGCTCTACAACGGCTGTGAATTCCTGGAGTTGTGACATCACCCAAAGGCTCCCATGGCCCAGCCATTGTCACTGCTCCCTGCTCTGCCCTGCAGCAGCCGTTCACTGACACAGGGGTGTGGGAGCTGTGGGATCATGTCAATGGCCTGGAGCAGATAAGAAAGAGGTAAGTACGCAGATATTTTTTTTTTTACACAGTGGTAAGCAGGATAGGTAGGAGAAGGGGGGGGGGAATTTTTAGGAATAGTTAGTGTTATGCCGCGTACAGACGATGGGACATTCCGACAACAAAACCGTGGATTTTTTTCGAAGGATGTTGGCTCAAACTTGTTTTGCATACACACGGTCACACAAATGTTGTCGGAGACTCCGAACGTCAAGAACGCGGTGACGTACAAGACCTATGACGAACCGAGAAAAATTAAGTTCAATAGTAAGAGCAGCTCTTCTGCTTGATTCCGAGCATGCGTGGAATTTTGTGCGTCAGAATTGTGTACACATGCTCGCAATTTCCGACAAGTTTTGTTGTCGGAAAATTTGAGAACCAGCTCTCAAATTTTTGTCGGCGGAAATTCCGACAGCAAATGTCCGATGGAGCCTACACACGGTTGGAATTTCCGACAACAAGCTCCCATCGAACATTTGTTGTCGGAAATTCCGAGCATGTGTACACGGCATTGGGCTTTCCTTCCATGGTAAGCACAACTGAACGTCACTCTGATAGAATCCATACAAAAAATATTGCTTGAAGTCAGTATTGAGACAGATTCATCCAGTGCCCAGGGTAAGGATGCAGAACTGCACCCTCTCTCCCAATGCATGTTGTAGAATGGGTGTGTAGCAGCACCTTCGTAACGGCTGCTGAGTGTTGTAGTCCGTCTGTCACCCTGCCCAGGCAGGCACAAACTTTTCAGTCACTCCTTAGACAGAAAGCAGTCCTTACACTTGTTTTTATGTTTTTAATGAAGGGAATAAACTTGTATGTGTATAGGGAAAATTATGAGATGCACTGATGATTGAAAGTCAGTATTGGGACATAACTATATACTTCTCCTCTCTTCCTCCAGCACAACACTTGCTTGCACTCTCCGGACCAGCTAGCACAGATAGCAAATGCCCTTTGCAGGCAGGGGCCGTAGGCCCCTATTATGTAGCAGAAAATATGGTAGTTCTTAGTGCTACCTGTCCACAGGGCTACTGAGCCCAATACCCAATCTTCAGGCCCTGCCAGCCCTCCTGGCTTCAGCTGTGTCTCTCTCCACTGCCCATAACACCACAGTCCTTTCTACTGGCAGACTGTAATCTCTTTGTCCTCTCAGGCGTGCCTCCCCAGTTCTCCTGATCGTGTGTTGCACTCACCAGCCCTCCTGGCTGTGATCTGTAGTTCCTCCCTGGAGACTTACCCAGCAGTGCTTCTCCTGCTGTCCTCTTGCTCCTCCTGGCCAAGACACCTCTGTGTGTTGTAGGAGGGTCCCAGCTGCACCCGAGCCCGGGCCCAAGGTAACCCCCCCCAGATTGGGGAGCTCCCCCCAAGGCCATGATAGCCTAGCATTCCAGCTTCCACCCGATCACAACTCCTCCCCAGCTGGGCTGACCCTGGGTATTTAAGGAGGTCTGCCCCCTGCCAATCCAAGTTGGGGATTGGTCAGGGCTCCTCAGAATATCCCAGGCAGCTCCACCTTTCCTCTCCTCCTTCCTTTCCAGAAAACACCAGAACATTCTAGAAAGAAGTGGGAGGTGTTGGTGATGCTGCCTGTGAGTCACCCAGCCCTGCCCTGAGTCACTCCCAACCCAGATCAAATCACACACCCAATGTGTGAAATGTACCTACTCTTAACAGAAAAACCTAAACATTACCACTTCCCGCACACTAGAGGGTGCTAAAAGGTGTACCGTCCTGGGTTAATTCTCTGGCTCCTTGCTGCAGGTGTCCATGGTTGCCATGGAGTGTGCACTGCACATGGGTTGCCAATTGCTTGCTTTCTAGAAACTAGAAGGCAGTTGCACATACACAGTTTGTTTTTAATGTCAGCTGTTGGCAGATGGGTTGAAGAGTGGGCATGTTGGAGCACAGTTAGGGAAATTAGGCTGTACGCTATGCGCACAGCCATATCTCCTGTGCTAATAAGCACACATTTTGTCTAATGATATAATGCATTTACCCATCATTCTATTTCCAGTATATCCCCAAGTAAACAGACATCACCATAGCTTGCATCTCAGCTCCATCAGCATGACTCCTCTCTGCCCAGCATGCTTGGCTTTTTATTCCAACATCACAAAAGCTATGACAAACAGGAAGTGATCACCACAATAGCTAATCGCTTCCTCAATACAAAATTACATCACAGGAAATGACAAACAGTAAAGGGGAGGGCACTCACAGGAGGGAAGGGGTTGGAGGTGCACACACCCCATGTTAATCAGTATGGAGCCCACTCAATACTGTTCAAAGTAAACAGTATCTAGTAAGATCATTCTACTTTTTCTTACAGGCTTGAGACAATCTGCGGGGACATTGCTACTGCTGTTGTCAATATACGGTAAAAGTATCAATGTCCTCTTATAAAAGCAGATATGTATCCAAAAGGGGATAGCGAAGTCTGCAAGAGAGATATAATAGGTTTCTCTCATTATGCTGACTTCGCTTCTCTAATGTGCATAGCCATTTGAAGGCAAGAAGCCCAGCGCATTGCGCTTGATACCTACAAACCAACAAACGCCCACACACACAGAGAACATGTCTCAAATCCCATGAGAAGGTTTTCATACTGACCGTTTTTACCGCTGGTCTCGATTCAACCTAAGTGCGCTAGAATAAAATGTCCACATAAATCTTATATAATAAAATTTCCACAACAGCTCCTCCTCTTTGACATCAGCTCCCATGTGTCCCTCGATGAATCTTGATCTTCTTCTTACACCTGGAAATGAATCAGTCCTTACAGTCCATATGAGTCCATAAAAAGGAAAACATGGCTTGACATGTAGACTCTGTTCTTCAGGAGACATGACATGGTGAGCTGTAGTAATCGCCGGTCGGTCTGGGATCCTCTGTGTCTTGTACGTGGGATGGGCTTCGGGATGTCTCATCAAGGAAGATGTGGTCATCTGCTTGGGCTCTGGTCACACGTCCAATCAGGCAACAGGAGCATCTCATCACGACATATAGAAGGAATAGAAACAAAATGACATGAGTATATATATTCCTACTTCCTTCAACCACGATCCAATGGAAAATAAAAAATCCCCAAGGTTTCTCAAACCCTTAAAAGGATTCCAACCTTCACTAGCTATAGCTCTGGCTTCAATAGTTTAAATGAACATCCCATCCACAATGGATGAGAATTGTTCAATCGTATCATAAGCTCAAGCCCCCCACCTTGTACATGCAGGAAACCATGCCCAGACCTGGTCGGGGTTGGTAAACAATTCCCTTCTAGCTGTCCCTGCCATTCTTACCTTCTCTCTCTGCCTTAAGATCCTCACGATCGGCCGCGACATAAGATGCTGGGACGAGTTTCACCAGCATGCATGAACCTCTTGCATTAGGGGGGGATTACCTTATAAGCTGTAGATCCGCATAAACACCAAACTAAAGTTGAAGCACACTTGTGGGCTACCTAGTTGTCCCGATACCCAAACCGGCAAAAGGCAGAGCTATTGTTAAAACTATAACCAATTTTACCCTCTAGAAATGTATCGTTAAATTCTATTGACAAGTTTCTGTTTGGAGTCTTTACTAGTTTGTCAAAAACTCCTCATACCAATGTGAACATCATAAATAGCATGTACCGCTGTCATCGCTGGGGACTAAAGCTTGTGGAGATTCGGAGTAGACCCAGCCTTTGGTCCTGTTCGCTTTCTTAGTTAGTCGGAGAATACACTTTAAACAATAAGTTGGGATGCTTTTCATCGTTACCCTTGCTAAAATGTACTAAACAAAAAGTATAAATAAACAAAGATACTCCTCAATTCTTTGGTGTGGTTGAGCAGCTTCTTGCAGTGGCTGGCGTGGTCTCGTCCCTCAAGCTTCTTTACAATGACACAGTCACCTGGTTGGAAAGAATGTAGACTGGTTATTGTGTCAGGGTCCAGGAGGGACTCGCGAACCCTGTGGTGGACCTTTTGAAGTTCATGTTACAGTGGCTGCACCTACCCCATCAGCTGAGAATGTAGGTGACAGCTAATGAGGAAAGTACAACTCTGGTTTTGGTTGACCTCCAAACAAACCTCATATGACAATAACCCAGACATGTGGGACTGTGGTCACTGCATAACCTGTGCGTGGCTTACCATCTGGGGTGTAATACCTGGAACCATTGACAAAAAAAAAAGGCTCTTATGGGAGCGTCCTTCACCAGACTGCTGCTTGCTGATTCAAATTCCATCAAAGAAAGACAGTCTTGGCACAAACTTGGTTAGAATTAGAACGGTCAGTATTATTAGTTTGAAAAACTGTCATTCTTACATTTCCCCCCCCCCCCATTTTCTTCCTCATTACAAACTGAAGGAAGAAATGCAGGGAGTGGTGCAGGAAAAAAAGAAACAATGAAATAGCTTATGATACTTTTACCTCCTTAGGCGTGTGTATTTATCCATGTGTACAGCTGTCTACATACACCTGATTTCTATGTACTGTGACAGCAGGAAGGTAAAGTCACCTGGTTGCATCCAGGGGGGTAGGTATATTTCTCCCAGATTCAGGCTTTATGCCGACTTATACAACTAGGGAGAGAGTTGATGAAGCCCAGCTGAGGCTAGTGGGCTCATGGATGATTCATACCTCTAGGGAGAGGGGTGGGCGTCGTGCAGACAGGGAGTTGATGAGTCCAGCTGAACCTTGTCAGCTCATTTAGGCCTCTATAAGAAAGCCCAGATTCATTAGATGTTAGCTCATGCCTGGAAGCAGACCTGTGTGGACTGTCTAGGGAGAGTGAACCCCTGTGCGGTGAGAGAAAGCCTGTGTGGCTATATTTTGCTTGGACATTTAAAACCAGGGACTAGGACAGCACTAGGCTGATCCCAGTCGTTAGTTAGGAAACCTGTAAGTTTAGTCAGAGGTCAAGTTGACCAGGATTTATTTTGTGTTTGTTTTTTTTGCCTTGCTGTGTTTTTGTCACTGTAAATAGAAAATAAACCGCACCTTTTTTTGATTTTGAAAACCACAACCTCCGTCTGCTGGGCCTGTTTTTGGGTGGGGAGCCCATCCCGGGGGTCACACATACCCGCTGCCGAGCTAGCCCCCTCACAGTTGGTGGAGAACCAGTGGCAGTTTTTTTTTAAGCCAGCATGGAGGAGATACTGAAACAGCTGGCTCTAGCAAATGCCAATCAACAGCAGACAAATGCAGGTTTGCAAAGGAGCCTTGCAGCCCAGCAGCAAGCTCATCAACAGAGCCTTGCAACTTTACAACAGAGTCTGGAGGCTCAGCAACAAGCCCAACAGCAATCTGAGGCCCGCTTCATAGACCTGTTGCAGAAGCAAGAGCAGAGACTACAACAACAGATGGAAGCAGTAATGCAGCAACGTCCGCAGACCGGTGAGGAAAGCCGTCCCACTAATACCGCGTCCTTTGGGGTGAGTCGTTTATTGACAAAAATGACTGGAGAGGATGATCCAGAGGTATTTTTGACCACATTTGAAAGGACCGCTGAAAGAGAAAAGTGGCCTGAGGAGCAGTGGGCTGGACTGGTGGCTCCTCTGTTAACGGGTGAATCGCAGAAAGCTTACTATGACCTAGAGCCTGACCAAGCAAAAGACTATGTGATGCTAAAAGCTGAAATATTGGCAAGGCTGGGTGTCACCCTGGCTGTCCGGGCTCAGCGTGTGCATAACTGGACTTTCCAGCTTGGAAAACCCCCCAGGTCTCAAATGTATGATCTCATTCACCTGAGCAGAAAGTGGCTACAGCCAGAGACTTTGTCCGCACCAAAGATTGTGGAACGTGTTGTAATGGATCGGTTTTTGAGAGCTCTTCCTACTGCCATCCAAAAGTGGGTAAGCCATGGAGACCCAGAGACGGCCGATGGTCTTGTGGATCGTGTGGAGAAATACTTGGCTACAGAGAACCTGACGGCCTCTTCCAGAGACACTCGGACTTTCCACCCTAAGACCAGACCATCCCCAGGGGCGGATAAGATGATTCCAAGGGGTAAGGGTGGAGAGAGTGAGAGGGTGGGAGCTCTACCCCAAGTTTGGCGAGAACAGCCTGGGAAATCAGCGGCTCAAGAGGCGGCAAGAAGGATCATTTGCTACCGCTGCCGGCAAGCGGGACATATTGCAGCAAATTGCCCGGTTTTGGAGGAACCCATGCAGTGTGACTTTCTGACGGGCAGACGTCAGTCGCTGTGTGCGACAGTCGCATGCACTGCCATTCGGGGAACTGAGAAACATTTATGCAAAATGTGTATTAATGGTAGAAATGTTGTGGTATTGCTGGATTCAGGTAGCCTTGTGACCCTGATAAAGGCTGAGTTAGTTAAAACAGAGGTCTCTGGGAATAGCAAGGTAGCCGTTATTTGTGTGCATGGGGACACCCGAGAGTATCCAGTGACTACAGTGTGTTTCGAGACCCCCAAAGGTACCCTTTCTCATCCAGTGGGCTTAGTGTCTCAGTTACCGCATGACGCCATTGTGGGAAGGGATTTTCCGAAGTTCTGGGAACTGTGGGATGATCATGAGCCCCCCACTGGTGCCCCTATGTACCAGGAATATGATAGCCAGAACTCCTCTGAGAGTGGTGAGGACTCTCCCGAATTTCCCTTGTCAGTATTGGCAGGGGAGACTCAAGAAACTGGAGAGGAGCCCACCTCCTCAGACGAAAACCTACCGTCTGTGGAGTTTTCTGATCTTGAGGTTCACAGGGAAAACTTTGCCACAGAACAGTTGAAAGACCCCGCCCTAATAAAGGCACGGGAAAACGTAGTGAAAATAGATGGCGAGTTAGTGAACCCAGATAATACCTGCACTTACCCATACTTCAGCGTAGAGAAGGACCTACTGTATCGGGTGGCAAAAAGGGCAGAAGAAACCGTTGAGCAGCTGGTGGTGCCCAAACCTTACAGGAAGTTGGTGTTGGAGTTGGCCCATGGGCACATTCTTGGAGGTCATCTGGGGACAGAGAAAACCCGAGAGAGGGTATTACAGAGATTCTATTGGCCTGGGGTGATGAAGGACATAGAAAATTATTGTTCCTCCTGCCCTGTGTGTCAGAGGTCGGCCCCGATGCCACACTTCCGTAGCCCGCTGGTCCCTCTACCCATCATTGAGGTCCCGTTTGAGAGAATCGCAATGGATTTGGTAGGTCCTATAATCAAGTCCGCTAGGGGGCACCAGTACATATTGGTTATAATGGACTATGCCACCCGTTATCCAGAAGCGATCCCTCTCAGAAATACCTCGGCCAAAACCATAGCCAAAGAGCTATCTCTTGTTTTTAGCCGGGTGGGTATTTGTAAAGAACTGCTTACGGACCAAGGTACACCCTTTATGTCCCGGGTTATGAAGGAGCTGTGTAAATTGTTCAAAGTGACGCAATTACGTACATCTGTGTATCACCCCCAAACCGATGGGCTGGTTGAAAGATTCAACAAAACCCTAAAACAAATGTTGAAGAAAGTGGTGGATAGGGATGGAAAGGATTGGGACTGTCTACTTCCTTATTTGATGTTTGCTATTAGGGAGGTGCCCCAATCCTCTACGGGATTCTCCCCCTTTGAGTTACTGTATGGGAGACACCCAAGAGGGCTGTTGGATATTGCCAAGGAAACTTGGGAAAGTGAGAGTTCTCCCCACAGGAGTGTGATTGAGCATGTCGCCCTGATGCAAGATCGAATTGCACAGGTAATGCCCATCGTGAAGGAACATTTGGCCCAAGCGCAGTTGGCACAGCAGAGAGTGTACAACCGTGGAGCCAAGACCCGTACCTTTTCCCCGGGGGATAGGATATTGGTACTTGTCCCTACGGTTGAAAGTAAATTCCTTGCCAAATGGCAAGGCCCCTACGAGATAATGGAAAAAGTGAGCGAAGTGAATTACAAGGTCAGACAACCAGGAAGGCGAAAGCCCGAACAGATCTATCACGTTAATCTGTTGAAAGCCTGGAGGGATAGAGAGTCCCTAGTCGCAGACACTTGGTCACCAGCTCAAACTGGTTGCGTGATTCCTGAGGTTGGAATCGCAGCCACCTTGTCACAACCCCAACAACAGGAGGTTAAGGAGTTTGTGCTTCGCAACAAGGAGGTATTCTCTGAGCTGCCGGGACAAACATCTGGGGTAGAGCATGACATTATTACCCCGCCCGGTGAAAGGGTGAAGTTAAAACCCTATCGGATCCCAGAGGCCCGACGGGAGGCAATACGGGAGGAAGTACAGAAAATGCTGAACTTAGGGGTGATAGAGGAGTCCCAAAGTGATTGGTCTAGTCCCATTGTGTTGGTGCCTAAACCGGATGGGAGCTGGCGATTTTGTAACGATTTTCGTCAGTTGAACAAAGTTACAAAATTTGACACCTACCCCATGCCACGTATAGATGAGTTGATCGACCGGCTGGGAACAGCCCGATACATGACGACTCTTGACCTCACAAAAGGGTATTGGCAAATCCCCCTGGCCAAGTCAGCCAAAGAGAAAACCGCATTTGTAACCCCAGACGGGGCGTTCCAATATAAAAGAATGCCGTTCGGGTTACAGAATGCGCCGGCCACATTCCAGCGGAAAATGGACCAGATGCTGAGGCCCCATCGGAAGTATGCTGCGGCTTACCTGGATGACGTAATTGTCCATAGCACAGATTGGGCCTCACATCTGCCAAAAGTGCAAGCAGTCCTGGACTCTGTTCGGGAAGCAGGGTTTACGGCTAACCCCAAGAAGTGTACCATTGGGCAGGAGGAGGCCAAATATCTTGGGTACACCATTGGGAGGGGAGTAATAAAACCCCAACTCAACAAAGTCGAGGCCATCCAGAGTTGGCCACGTCCCAACAGCAAGAAGCAGGTACGAGCCTTTCTGGGAATCGCTGGGTATTATCGGCGATTCATTCCCCACTTTGCTTCTAAGGCTGTGCCCCTAACCAACCTGACGAAGGGGAAAGGGTCGGTCATGATTAAATGGACCCCCGAGGCTGAGGCAGCATTCCAATTCTTGAAACAAGCCTTATGTAGCCAGCCAGTGTTGTACTCACCCGACTTCTCTAAAGACTTTGTCGTACAAAGTGATGCGTCAGATGTGGGGTTAGGAGCAGTATTGTCCCAGGTCTGGAACGGGGAAGAGCACCCAGTCATTTACCTCAGCAGGAAGTTGAAGTCCCATGAGGTAAATTACGCCACCGTTGAAAAGGAGTGTTTAGCGGTGAAGTGGGCTCTAGATTCCCTTCGGTACTACCTGCTAGGTAGGCACTTTGACATGGTTACGGATCACGCTCCGTTAAAGTGGATGGCTCAAAACAAGGAAACAAATAGAAGAGTGAATAGGTGGTTCCTGGCCCTCCAGGAATTCAACTTCACAGTAAAGCATCGCCCTGGCGTTCAAATGGGGAATGTGGATGCTTTGTCTCGAGTACATGAATGCCTGATTGCTGGTGTTCCAACCCCGAGGTTAAAACAAGAGGGGGGGGTATGTGACAGCAGGAAGGTAAAGTCACCTGGTTGCATCCAGGGGGGTAGGTATATTTCTCCCAGATTCAGGCTTTATGCCGACTTATACAACTAGGGAGAGAGTTGATGAAGCCCAGCTGAGGCTAGTGGGCTCATGGATGATTCATACCTCTAGGGAGAGGGGTGGGCGTCGTGCAGACAGGGAGTTGATGAGTCCAGCTGAACCTTGTCAGCTCATTTAGGCCTCTATAAGAAAGCCCAGATTCATTAGATGTTAGCTCATGCCTGGAAGCAGACCTGTGTGGACTGTCTAGGGAGAGTGAACCCCTGTGCGGTGAGAGAAAGCCTGTGTGGCTATATTTTGCTTGGACATTTAAAACCAGGGACTAGGACAGCACTAGGCTGATCCCAGTCGTTAGTTAGGAAACCTGTAAGTTTAGTCAGAGGTCAAGTTGACCAGGATTTATTTTGTGTTTGTTTTTTTTGCCTTGCTGTGTTTTTGTCACTGTAAATAGAAAATAAACCGCACCTTTTTTTGATTTTGAAAACCACAACCTCCGTCTGCTGGGCCTGTTTTTGGGTGGGGAGCCCATCCCGGGGGTCACACATACCCGCTGCCGAGCTAGCCCCCTCACAGTACATACACTTTCAGAAACTCCTTGGACCTGAAAAAAAAATACTTACAAGCAAAAATGATTATTCTATCCTTCATATTTAACCTTTAAAGAATGGCAAACAATAATGACATTCCTGTACATTGGTAAATTGTCAATGACATTCTTCAAAACCAATTCAATGAAAACCCTCTGTAACCCTTACTTTCCCGTTCCTACAAAAAACAGCCGCGATGCGTAGGAGGATCGCCACGGTAAGTTCCAACATATTCATGTTACTACATACAAACATTCAGATACAAATGTGGGGGAGATAATTCATAGTTTCCAAAACAAAAATGAAAAAAAAAAAAAAAACAAACAGCCAGAATGTTGCCTTCACTCTTTTAGCAATAGAAAAAAATACAATGGGAAAAACATGAGAGCAGCTCGAAAACCTTGCATGGACCAGCCATACAAAGTTAAAAAACAGGCATGAAAATTTTAACCACAAAAGCATGTACTACATATCCATCAACCCGCTCATCATTACAGATTTCTGAAGTCACAGCTAGACTACTTCCAAGGTATTTTAATTCCGAGGTCTCGTACCTCCAGCCATCAAAAGTACCTTCCAAAGGAATACACCTTACTGTACCCTCTGACCATATATGTCATTCTTTAACCACTTAAGCCCCGGACCATTTGGTAGCTAAAGGACCAGAGGTGAATTCAGAATTTTGCACTGCGCTGCTTTAACTGTAAATTGTGCGGACATGCAATGTTGTACCCAAACGAAATTTGCGTCCTTTTCTTCCCATAAATAGAGCTTTCTTTTAATGGTATTTGATTGCCTCTGCGATTTTTATTTTTTGCAATATAAACGGAAAAAGACCGAAAATTTTGAAAAAAAAATGATATTTTCTACTTTTTGTTATAAGAAAAATCGAATAAACTCAATTTTAGTCATACATTTAGGCCAAAATGTATTCAGCCACATGTCTTTAGTAAAAAAAATGTCAATAAGCGTATATTTATCGGTTTGCGCAAAAGTTATAGCGTTTTACAAACTAGGGTACATTTTCTGGAATTTACACAGCTTTAAATTTATGACTGCCTATCTCATTTCTTGAGGTGCTAAAATGGCAGGGCAGTACAAAACCCCCCCAAATGACCCCATTTTAGAAAGTAGACACCCCAAGGAAATTGCTGAGAGGCATGTTGAGCCCATTGAATATTTTTTTTTTTGTCCCAAGTGATTGAATAATGACAAAAAAAAAAAAAATTACAAAAAGTTGTCACTAAATGATATATTGCTCACACATGCCATGGTTATATGTGGAATTGCACCCCAAAATACATTCTGCTGCTTCTCCTGAGTACGGGGATACCACATGTGTGGGACTTTTTAGGAGCCTAGCCACGTACGGGACCCCAGAAACCAAGCACCGCCTTCAGGATTTCTAAGGGTGTAAATTTTTGATTTCACTCCTCACTACCTATCACAGTTTTGAAGGCCATAAAATGCCAAAATAGCACAAAACCCCCCCAAATGACCCCATTTTAGAACGTAGACACCCCAAGGAAATTGCTGAGAGGCCTGTTGAGCCCATTGAATATTTTTTTTTTGGCCCAAGTGATTGAATAATGACAAAAAAAAAAAAAATTACAAAAAGTTGTCACTAAATGATATATTGCTCACACATGCCATGGTTATATGTGGAATTGCACCCCAAAATAAATTTTGCTGCTTCTCCTGAGTACGGGGATACCACATGTGTGGGACTTTTTAGGAGCCTAGCCGCGTACGGGACCCCGAAAACCAATCACCGCCTTCAGGATTTCTAGGCACAAATTTTTGATTTGACTCCTCACTACCTATCACAGTTTTGAAGGCCATAAAATGCCAAAATAGCACAAAACCCCCCCAAATGACCCCATTTTGGAAAGTAGACACCCCAAGCTGTTTGCTGAGAGGCATGGTGAGTATTTTACAGCTCTCATTTGTTTTTGAAAATGAAGAAAGAACATTTTTTTTTTTTTCTTTTTTTTTTTCAATTTACAAAACTTTGTGACAAAAAGCGAGATCTGCAAAATACTCACAATACCTCTCAGCAAATAGCTTGGGGTGTCTACTTTCCAAAATGGGGTCATTTGGGGGGGTTTGTGCCATCTGGGCATTCCATGGCCTCCGAAACTGTGAGAAGTGAAATCAAAAATTTACACCCTTTAGAAAGCCTGAAGGCAGTGATTGGGTTTTGGGGTCCCGTACGCGGCTAGGCTCCCAAAAAGTCTCACACATGTGGTATCCCCGTACTCAGGAGAAGCAACAGAATGTATTTTGGGGTGTAATTCCACATATGCCCATGGCATGTTTGAGCAATATATCATTTAGTGACAACTTTGTGCAAAAAAAAAAAAAATTCTTTTTTCCGCAACTTGTGTCAACATATAAAATATTCCATGGACTCGACATGCCTCTCAGTATATAGCTTGGGGTGTCTACTTTCCAAAATGGGGTCATTTGGGGGGGGGTTTAGAACTGTTCTGGCATTTTATACACAACATTAGGAAGCTTACATCCACTCTTCTAACCACTTGAAGACAAAGCCCTTTTTGACACTTTTTGTTTACATGAAAACATATTTTTTTTTGCAAGACAATTATGTTGAACCCCCAAACATTATATATATTTTTAAAGCAAAGGCCCTACAGAATAAAATGGTGGGTGTTGCATTTTTTTTTTCTACACAGTATTTGCGCAGCGATTTTTCAAACACATTTTTTGGGGAAAAAATACACTTTTTTTAATTTTAATGCTCTAAAACACACTATATTGCCCAAATGTTTGATGAAATAAAAAAGATGATCTTAGGCCGAGTACATAGATACCAAACACGACATGCTTTAAAATTTCGCACAAACGCGCATTGGCGACAAACTACATACATTTTTAAAAGCCTTTAAAAGCCTTTACAGGTTACCCCGTTAGATTTACAGAGGAGGTCTACTGCTAAAATTACTGCCCTCGATCTGACCTTCGCGGTGATACCTCACATGCATGGTGCAATTGCTGTTTACATATGACGCCAGACCGACGCTTGCGTTCGCCATTGGGCAAGAGCAGGGCAGGACAGGGGTGCATTTTTATTTTTTTTTTATTTTTTTTATTATTAATTTTGCTTTTTTATTTTATTTTTAAACTGTTGCTTCCATATTTTTTTTTATCATTTTTATTGTTATCTCAGGGAATGTAAATATCCCCTATGATAGCTATAGGCAATGACAGGTACTCTTTTTTGAAAAAACTGGGGTCTATTGGACCCTAGATCTTTCCTCTGCCCTCAAAGCATCTGACCACACCAAGATCGGTGTGATAAAATGCTTTCCCAATTTCCCAATGGCGCTTTTTATATCCGGAGGGGGGGTCATTCCTTCCCACTGCTTGTAAAAGCAGTCCAGAGGCTAATTAGCCACTAGGATTGCTTTTACATGAAAGCCGGCCGCTGGCTGAAAAGAATAATACCAAGATGATACCTAAACCCGCAGGCATCATTCTGGTATAAACATTCAAAGTCCAGCAACATACCAGTACGTTGCTGGTCCTTGTTGGACATGTATTGTAATCTTTTTTTTCATGCAGCCTGTTGGCTGAACGAAAAAAAAAGATTGATCGGTGGGTATGCCCACCATTAGAATACCGCCCTTCATCCACCCACTTCTAATGATGGGCATACATGCACCATTTATATATGCCGAAGCAAAAGTTATGCCGCGTACACATGGTCAGACTTTTCCACGGGCAAGCCTCCGTCGGAATTTCGACTGTATGTACGCGGCATTAGGAGCAAAATCGCTCCTCCGCCCCTGCTGCCCCAATGCTTCGGCATATATGCTTTTTTTTTTTAACTGTGGTGGCAAAATCACCTCCTACAGCACTGGAGTCGCAGGGATCAGGCCTGTCTCTGCGAACGCTGCAGTTATGTGTGTTGTGTTTTGTAAGTGACAGTGATCGATCGATACTGCACTTGGGTGGCCTGGGCTGGACGGAGGGGCAAAACGCAGGTGCTAGCAGGTATCTGGGCTGATTCCGCTAACACTGCGTTTTTGGGAACCCTAAACTGCTGGGGACGCTAGTATAGATCTGATCAGATCAGATATTGATCTGTTCAGATACTATACCACTAAGGGGGGTGTATGCTTCACGCGTGGGTGTTAGCGTTACTGGCACTAACCTGACGCTGCCTGGGGTGTGACGCAGACCCTCTCTGACGCTAAAACCTAATTGATATCACCCGCCGGGCGATCAGGGGGTTAAACCTTTATTGGGTTATATACGGCGGGTGCCCTGACACTATAAAAAGCAAACTAACTAACCAGCGTCACCCGTAACACTTATATGGTGATTACTGGTGAAAGGGTTAACTAGGGGCAATTAGGGGGTTAAAACCTTTATTAGGTAATATATGGGGGTACCTGACGCTATATAAAAACCTGACGGCGAACCTAAAAAAAAATTACTGGCTACCGATCTGCATCACCGACACTAAGACAACGATCATAAAAACGATCGCTTAGCGACAGTGGTGATAGGGGGTGAAAGGGTTACCTGGGGGGCGATCAGGGGGTTAAACCTTTATTAGATAATATATGGGGGTACCTGACGCTATAAAAACCTGCGGCGAACCTAAAAAAAATTACTGGCTACCGATCTGCATCACCGACGCTAAGACAGCGATCAGAAAATGATCGCTTAGCGACAGTGGTGATAGGGGGTGAAAGGGTTACCTGGGGGGCGATCAAGGGGGTTAAACCTTTATTAGGTAATATATTGGGGTACCTGACGCTATAAAAACCTGCGGCGAACCTAAAAAAAATTACTGGCTACCGATCTGCATCACCGACGCTAAGACAGCGATCAGAAAAATTATCGCTTAGTGACAGTGGTGATAGGGGGTGAAAGGGTTACCTGGGGGGCGATCAAGGGGGTTAAACCTTTATTAGGTAATATATGGGGGTACCCGAGGCTATAAAAACCTGCGGCGAACCTAAAAAAAAATTACTGGCTACCGATCTGCATCACCGACACTAAGACAACGATCATAAAAACGATCGCTTAGCGACAGTGGTGATAGGGGGTGAAAGGGTTACCTGGGGGGCGATCAGGGGGTTAAACCTTTATTAGATAATATATGGGGGTACCTGACGCTATAAAAACCTGCGGCGAACCTAAAAAAAATTACTGGCTACCGATCTGCATCACCGACGCTAAGACAGCGATCAGAAAAATGATCGCTTAGCGACAGTGGTGATAGGGGGTGAAAGGGTTACCTGGGGGGCGATCAAGGGGGTTAAACCTTTATTAGGTAATATATTGGGGTACCTGACGCTATAAAAACCTGCGGCGAACCTAAAAAAAATTACTGGCTACCGATCTGCATCACCGACGCTAAGACAGCGATCAGAAAAATTATCGCTTAGTGACAGTGGTGATAGGGGGTGAAAGGGTTACCTGGGGGGTGATCAAGGGGGTTAAACCTTTATTAGGTAATATATGGGGGTACCCGACGCTATAAAAACCTGCGGCGAACCTAAAAAAAATTACTGGCTACCGATCAGCATCACCGACGCTAAGACATCGATCAGAAAAATGATCGCTTAGCGACGGCGGTACTAGGGGGTGAAAGGGTTATCTGGGGGGTGATCAGGGGGTTAAACCTTTATTAGGGGGGGGTTAGGGGGCTACACTGGACCTAAAACTAAATGTACTGACACTTTTACAGTCACAAATGTCACTGATTGCAGTGATCACTAAATAAATGGTCACTGCAATCAGTGACACTGGGGCTGGGGGGTGATCTGGGGGGTGATCTGGGGGGGGTCTGGGGGGGCCTGGGGGGGCGATTTATGTACCTATGTGTCCTGGTGTCAGTGTAGTGTTGTGTGCACTAACCTGCATCTTCTCCTGTACGGCGCTCAGTATATGTGAGCGCCGCAGGAGAGATGACATCACTTCCTCCAGCCTGTGTAAACAAGCACACAGGCAGGGGAAGCTCTCATTCGCCGGGAGCGATCGAGAGGGGGTGGCCGGAATCGAACGGCCGTCCCCTCATGCCGGATCGCTCCCGAAGGTAAAACGACCGCTCACTGTAAAGAAGGGGGGTCCGATCGGACCCCCCAACTATACAAAGGCAATCACGTACATATACGTGATTCTGCCTGTCGGTGCCATTCTGCCAACGTATATTTACAGTGGGCGGTCGTTAAGTGGTTAAGGGATCTCATGTCCGGAGCCCCAAACCCAGACCTCATGTGCGGTGCATCTGTCTGACTGGTGTGGAGCCTAATTTTTTTCCTCCAACGCATGGACGGCACATTATCCATAATGATTCGAATCGCTTATGAAGTGTCCCTGCATCAAGGGCACCCTTGCGCTTTGCTGGCCCATGTGCCAATTGATTAGGCAATTGACATTTAATTTGTTCGCGAAAATTTCTGACTTATTGTTTTTGTGCTTTTTTGTGCTTGTTTTTGTTCTTGTTATTGTTTTTGTTTTTGTTTTTCCCTTGATCGCAGCTGTTTTCAAATAAGTGTAATTATAACTGGATTATATGCAGATATACTTGTAGTCAACTACATTCAAAGTTGACAGTTTTATCTAGAAAGCATGTGTTAACATGCAGTTTACTTTGCCTGATGCGGTCCTCCACCTCTAGGTGTCACTTTTCCTAAATTCCCTGCCAGGTTTGGTGTGGAGTGACGAGGCGATGAGGGGAATATGTGGCCACTCAAGCTGTCGGATGCCGATCCACGTCCCTCTGGCTTGACGGTATCCTGACGGCAATCCGACGCTTCCATCTTGCGTCCTTGGCAGCACTTCTGCCCATGCCTGCGCAGGGTGTTTGCCAACAGTTCCCCCTGACGCGGGCGCTGCTACGGCATGGACGCTCCCCCTAGTGCTTCAGATGTCACTGGGAAGAGCAGTCGCTCGCAACGAATGCAGCAGGAGACGGCGGCCATTCACATAGGGGGAACCGTGCAATTCAAGGTAACTCCACAAAGGCTCCATTTTTGTCTTTTTAAGTTCAATATATGCAACAATAGCAACAAGGCCTTTCTTTGATGACTGATCTTTCTATGCTGTACGTTCCATACAGACAAGAGATCTGATTTCTGACCCCTTGATTATGAGCAGTTCCTCCTTAAGAGCCCAACAGTGCTCCTCTCGCTATGCACCCTTGCTAGGTATTATTATATGATATTTTATTTTCCTTTGTTTGGCGTGCTTATACCTGGGAATAAAATTATCCTCATTTTATATGCTCTACAGTCACAGACACAATCTATTCGACAGTGGAATTTCATCCATCTTAAATCCCCAGCAAGTTCCTATATTGATGGGGAACTGCTGTTTTCTGGGTTCAAATCACCACAAGGTACATGCTCAAATCTAATAATATTCTACAATCATACTATTCCTATAGTTCATGTATTTGTTGCTACAATAGGCCCGCTGAGAGTATTATGTTAATTTTTTCCAGCCCGCCCACGATCTTTCTAAATTAATTGCTCTATGTGATCCCACACTCTGATGACCGCCTCATCGTGCTGCAAATCTATTCACCAACTATAATCTTTCCATACCCACAAGTAAGCTACTAGCTAACTTTTTTGGGATAGCCTTTTGGCACCTTTATATATATATATTTCTTATAGCTTATGTTGGTTTGTTCTATAGATATTTGGTGCATCCCCATATTCCTGCTACTCAGCGCTCTCTTCTTTCCTCGCCATTCCAGCCTGGTGGGATGCCCCCTTTGGGCACGGGTTTGGGTTGAGACACCTGAGAGGGGGTGAAGTGACAGCATCAGGCAACCCCAATTGACACTTTGGGTAAGAATCAGATGCCGGCATCAGTGTCTGATGTACTTGTGAAGTACAATGCAAATGTATGCTACATATTTATGATGCATATTCAAACTTTATTCTCTACTTTGGAATTTAGAAGCTCCTGAAGAAGCGATTCGTAGATAATGTCGAGCCACTTTTAAAGTTCCAAGAAACCTATGGACTCCCATCTTGGGGACATCTCTCTGGTTTTCATAATCCTTAGTGGGAAGATTCATCATGTACACCCACGGAATGAGTATTTTGTATCACTGAGTGTCTTTATGGTTTATGTCCATGATTTCTTATTTTAGATTTTTTTGTAATCTGGGAATACAATTACTGCAATCTCTGTACTATTGTGCAATAATAAATGTTTTTATTTTTTATATATTAGTGCCTTCAAAGTCCATCTTTTTTCATTCAGCTATATACATTCAACTAGGATGTGGCACTTTAGTTATCTAGGGGGATTGATTACTACCCCAGGGACAATGTAATCAATGATTATCAAATACTTGTACAGGCAGCAATTCACCCTACTCACAGACCACAACCCGTTGGTATGGCTAAATCGAGTGGCAGGGGACAATGCCCAGTTGTTGCGCTGGAGTCTGGCGTTACAACCGTATGACTTTACTATACACTACCGCCCCGGGAAACAGAACGGCAATGCTGACGGATTATCGCGGCAAACTGAACTGGAAAAGTGATCTGTGAGTTCGCCCCAGACATCCCCAAGCCGATCCGTTAAGGATCAGACTGTGTATGCTGGCTTGTGGGTAAGGGGGAGCAGTGTAGCAAACGACTGAACACCAAGAATATGGTTTGGATCACTTCAAACGTGACAGTAAACATTCATTCACAATAGCTCTCAGGAAATATAAAGATCTAAACCACCGTTACACTGTGAAGTGGATAAACAGGAACTATAACTCCTAAAATGGGCCCCCAGGAAAGGTAGAGACAGAATGTCTACTGAGGTCTGAATAAGTAAATTGGGTTAATTGGGGTCTGAGGCAGCTTTCAATTCACCTATTGTTCAGTGTGTTTAAAGAACCCACCTATTGTCTGCCACGGGATATAATTACACTCCCAGTAATGTGGAGGGCACAGTTTTATTGTTATGGGTAAATATGTGGTGACAAACTTCTCATGCATACCAAGTCTGTTAGAAATAGCTCCAGGTATTTAAATCACTGTCATCTGTTAGTTGCGGAGGGGACTGCCCCTGGAAATGAGTTAAGAAACCTCTTGCATGGGGAAGGATATAAAAAGCCAGCTGTGGCTCAATAAAGTTGTTCATTAACTCCCAGAACTGTGTGTCGTCCAGTTACTGGGGGGGGGGGGTTAAAAGGTCGCCTTGGATGGGTTAGCACTTCCTCAGCTTCAAGGATTTCCCAGCGGACTTTGGAGATCTGCTACACTAACTATGCTCGCAAGCTTTCCCCTCGTGGGCAATATGGCGCCCACACAGTGTCAAAATGAGTTACAGTCAGGCCTGACTACCTCCAAACATTGTCACTCCAATGAAAAGGATCTTCGCTAGCAAAACGTTGGTGCACTTAATGTTTGTAAACCGAAGGGATATCAAATAACGTTAGCTGAACTCCGGCTATACTTAGGGCGTGAAGTCACGGGTGATAAAATGCTCAGCCTAAGCCAAAAGATAACGGGCCTAATTACAGTTACAAGTCCTGGGCTTGTGCCCTCTCACCCGACCAGGCCCAGTCCATTCCGCTGGTTCTGTGCTGGTGCTCCGGCACACGATCTCTCCACCACCCGTAGTCTCCGGTCCCTCAGACAACCGTATGGAAGTCGGTAGATGGGTCGACTCTTGGATGCTCCAAGATATCAACAGGCTCTTCGGATGAGATCCCTCTCTCTGCGACGAGCAGGTTTTCCAGATTCCGTAGGCCCAGGCTCTCTGGCCTAGACAAGCAGAACAGGCCCCAACAAGGCTCCGACTTGCTGGGCGGGCGATGTCTAAAGAGATGGCGCGTTGCTCCTCCTCCACTTAAATAACCCTTGCCTAGCAGACCTTTCGCCGGGCAATGCACTGTGGGTCAGTGGCGGCCCGTCCATAGGGGGCGCCTGGGCGCCGCCCCCCCCCAGGCAGTCACAAAAAAATAAAAATAAAAAATAAAATAAAATTATTTAAAACTGTCCCTTTAAAAAAAAAAATTGGGGGAAAAAAGGTCCTTAAGTGGTCTGTTACTGGGCACCGGACGCAGTGCAGTGTGGAAAACGCCACGTCTATGCAATTACAAGATTGCAGACGAGGCGCTTCATTTGCAGGCTTTAAACCCGCCCTAGGGCGCATTCCATCGCGCCGATCTGCATCCTCCCGGCGCCGTAGTATTATTTACTACGGCCGGGTGATTTGATTGACAGTTATGTCACTTCCGGTTTTCACTGTGCCAGAGCGGAGGAAACATGAGGAGTGGACTGCACAGCCGCTGCTGCTAAAGGTATGTTTTATTTATCTATCTGCCTGCCAGCCTTCCTGACTGTAATGTATGTGTTGACACCCTGTCCATAGCGTGATCGCAAGGTGGAGGGGGGAGGGTGTTCTGCCCCCAGCTATTCACTAGCTATATGCTGGAAGAGTAAGTCAGTGAGACATGTGCCTGGCAGGAGAGAAGAGGGGGGAGGGATCATGGGGGACTGCTGAGTGCTGATCGGAGCAAATGCTTCAGTGCCTGCCTGTAGTGTGGTGATCTGACACTTGTCCATCCATAGCACTGTAGTATCCTGTGATCGGAAGCTGAAGGGTGTCCTGCTACATGTGCCTGGCAGGAGAGGATGGGGGTGTGCTGACTGCTGATCGGAGCAAATGCTTATTTTATTCACTAAATCTCTCTCATCTGTCTGTATATTTATCCCTCTCTCTCCCCCTCCCACCCACTCTATCTCTCTCTCTATCTCTATCTATATATCTCCCTCCCCCCCTCTCCCCCCTCCCTCCCTCTCTCTCTCTCTCTCTCTATATATATATATATATATATATATATATATATATATAATCTCCTCCCCCTCCCTCTCTCTCTCTCTCTCTCTCTCTCTATCTATATATAACCCTCTCCCCCTCTCCCCCTCCCTCTCTCTCTCTCTCTCTATCTATATATCTCCCCCCTCTCTCTCTCTCTCTCTCGGCCCGGGCACCGCCCCCTCCTGTAGTCACCCAAAAAAAAACCGGGCCCTTTAAGAATTTTTTTTTTTTTTTGTCACTGCCTTTTTTACACTGCCAGTGGCGGTGCGTCCATAGTGGGCGCAGAAGCGCCGCCCTCTCTCGCTTCTGCGCCCGTCACTCACAACAATACATAGGTTCATGCATTGCATGAATCTATGTATTGTCGCCGCCGCTGCCGCCCACTATTCAGATGGCCGGCCCCTTGAGCGCCGGCCATCTGAATAACAGCGTCTGGTTGGTCTTTAGAAGTGCCTATCAGAGCCAGCGGCTCTGATAGGCTTCCCGACTACAGCCTGAGGGCTGTAATCGGCTTCTAAATAGCTAACGAGAGGACGCACGGGGGGTGCGTTCCCTGGTTGCGTTTCAGCTTATCAGGTTCACCGGGTCTGGTTACCGGTAACCTGATTGGCTGAAGCGACATCGAGGGCGGGAGAAGACATCGAGGACGGAAGAAGGACGGCGCTGACCCGAGGAAGGTAAGTGCAGGGCTGGGGGGGACAAACTGTCTGCATTTGGGGGACAAACTGGCTATATTATGGGGGACAAACTGTCTGTATATGGGGGACAAACTGTCTGTATTATGGGGACAAACTGGCTGTATAAGGGGGACAAACTGTCTGTATTATGGGGGACAAACTGTCTGTATTATGGGGGACAAACTGTCTGTATTATGGGGGACAAACTGGCTGTATTATGGGGGACAAACTGGCTGTATTATGGGGGATAAACTGGCTGTATTATGGGGGACAAACTGGCTGTATTATGGGGGACAAACTGGCTGTATTATGGGGGACAAACTGGCTGTATTATGGGGGACAAACTGGCTGTATTATGGGGGACAAACTAGTGGCGTTTGGGCACAGTGGCTGCATTTAATGGGCACAGTGGCAGCAATTGTTTTTTTTTTTTTTAGTTTGCGCCCCCCCAATATATTTGAGCACCAGCCGCCACTGCTGTGGGTGTACAGCTGCACTGTGGGTACAGTAGTCTATATAGTATCCACAGCATTGGAGTCCATGTCTCTCTGTACTACAAATCCCACTTTGCACCTTTCCTTCCAAGTCAAACAGTAGTCAATAGAGTTCCGGAGGGATCTGGGTGCATTTACATATAAAGTAGTCCTTATAGCATACCAATAGGTGACACCCCGCTACAATAGTCATCAATTTAAAAATGACATATTAGGCAAAACACCTTTGAAAACATCTTTCCCACATCTGTGATATTATATTCAATTAGATGTATAAACAGTTAATAGTAAGACAATGCTCCAGAGATTGACCCCTGAACTTTAAACTAAGGGTCCAAGGGGCAATTATACAATAAGGCTTAGAGCCCATTCACACAGGGACAACTTTGGATCCGACTTCAAGTCGCCCCAAGTCGCCCCCAGTCGCCTCAAGTCGCGCTGCATGAGAAAATCAATGTAAGTGAATGGAGCCGTTTTAATGCACACTACTGCAGTCGCTCTGACTTCAGAAAAGGTTCCTGTACTACTTCAATCCGACTTTTAGGCGACTTGTAGGCAACTTGTACCCATTGATTTCAATGGAAGTCGCCTCAGAAGTCGGATCACTGTCTTAACAGAAGCAACAATACAGGAAGAGAACATACATTTCTCAGGCAAACCCCTCCCTCCCCCCTCCCTCCCACAGAGCTGATTCTTGTTTGACTGGCCACTGGAAAGCCTCCTGTCCTGGAGGCAAATTGAAGTTGCCTTGTAAGTTGCCTCATGTCACGCTGTGATTCATACTCAAGTTGCCTCCCAAAGTCGCGCTGGAAGTCGTGTTGCCCCTGTGTGAATGGAGTCTTAATGTACAGTACACTGGACAACCTCTCCTGACTAACTTGACAGATAGTAACCAACGTTTATAAACGTAATTTTTGCTGTGTTTACGTGCCGCGTTTAGCTGCATTTGCGTTTAGAAGCGTTTTTTTCAAATAGTCAAAAATTAAAAACTCCTGTAAATAAAATGTGGCTAAACGTGAGTTACCACGTTTACGTGCTGTGACAGCAGGAAGGTAAAGTCACCTGGTTGCATCCAGGGGGGTAGGTATATTTCTCCCAGATTCAGGCTTTATGCCGACTTATACAACTAGGGAGAGAGTTGATGAAGCCCAGCTGAGGCTAGTGGGCTCATGGATGATTCATACCTCTAGGGAGAGGGCTGGGCGTCGTGCAGGCAGGGAGTTGATGAGACCAGCTGAAGCTTGTCAGCTCGTTTAAGGCCTCTATAAAAACTCCCAGATTCATTAGGTGTTTGCTCATGCCTGGACCCAGACCTGTGTGGACTGTCTAGGGAGAGTGAACCCCTGTGCGGTGAGACAAGCCTGTGTGGCTATTTGTTTGGACATTTACTAAACCAGGGACTTAGGGACTAGGACAGCACCAGGCTGATCCCAGTTGTTAGTTAGGAAACCTGAATGTTTAGTCAGAGGTCAAGCTGACCAGGGTTTATTTTGTTTATGTTTCTTTTTGCTTTGCTGTGTTTTTTTGTCACTGTAAATAGAGAAATAAACCGCACCTTTTTGATCTTGAAAACCACAACCTCCGTCTGCTGGGCCTGTTTTTGTGTGGGGAGCCCATCCAGGGGATCACACACACCGGCTACCGAGTTAACCCCCTCACAGTTGGTGGAGAACCAGTGGCAGTTTTTTTTTAAGCCAGCATGGAGGAGATACTGAAACAGCTGGCTCTAGCAAATGCCAATCAACAGCAGACAAATGCAGGTTTGCAAAAGAGCCTTGCAGCTCAACAACAGAGCTTCGCAGCCCAGCAGCAAGCTCATCAACAGAGCCTTGCAGCCCAGCAGCAAGCTCACCAACAGAGTCTGGAAGCTCAGCAACAAGCCCAGCAGCAATCTGAGGCCCGCTTCATAGACCTGTTACAGAAGCAAGAGCAGAGACTACAACAAATGGAAGCAGTAATGCAGCAACGTCCGCAGACCAGTGAGGAAAGCCGTCCCACTAATACCGCGTCCTTTGGGGTGAGTCGTTTATTGACAAAAATGACTGGAGAGGATGATCCAGAGGTATTTTTGACCACGTTTGAAAGGACTGCTGAAAGAGAAAAGTGGCCTGAGGAGCAGTGGGCTGGACTGGTGGCTCCTCTGTTAACTGGTGAATCGCAGAAGGCTTACTATGACCTAGAGCCTGACCAAGCAAAAGACTATGTGATGCTAAAAGCTGAAATATTGGCAAGGCTGGGTGTCACCCTGGCTGTCCGGGCTCAGCGTGTGCATAACTGGACTTTCCAGCTTGGAAAACCCCCCAGGTCTCAAATGTATGATCTCATTCACCTGAGCAGGAAGTGGCTACAGCCAGAGACTTTGTCCGCACCAGAGATTGTGGAACGTGTTGTAATGGATCGGTTTTTGAGAGCTCTTCCTACTGCCATCCAAAAGTGGGTAAGCCATGGAGACCCAGAGACGGCCGGTGGTCTTGTGGATCGTGTAGAGAAATACTTGGCTACAGAGAACCTGACGGCCTCTTCCAGAGACTCTCGGACTTTCCACCCTAAGACCAGACCATCCCCAGGGGCGGATAAGAGGATTCCAAGGGGTGAGGGTGGAGAGAGTGAGAGGGTGGGAGCTCTACCCAAAGTTTGGCGAGAACAGCCTGGGAAGTCAGGGGCTCAAGAGGCAGCCAAAAGGATTGTTTGCTACCGCTGCCGGCAAGCGGGACATATTGCAGCAAAAATACCGGTTGTGGAGGAACCCATGCAATGTGACTTTCTGACGGACCGACGTCAGTCGCTGTGTGCGACAGTCGCATGCACTGCCATTCGGGGAACTGAGAAACATTTATGCAAAATGTGTATTAATGGTAGAAATGTTGTGGTATTACTGGATTCAGGTAGCCTTGTGACCCTGATAAAGGCTGAATTAGTTAAAACAGAGGTCTCTGGGAATAGCAAGGTAGCTGTTATTTGTGTGGCATGGGGACACCCGAGAGTATCCAGTGACTACAGTGTGTTTCGAGACCCCCAAAGGTACCCTCTCTCATCCAGTGGGGTTAGTATCTCAATTACCGCATGATGCCATTGTGGGAAGGGATTTTCCGAAGTTCTGGGAACTGTGGGATGATCCTGAGCCCCCCACTGGTGCCCCTATGTACCAGGAATGTGATAGCCAGAACTCCTTTGAGAGTGGTGAGGACTCTCCAGAATTTCCCTTGTCAGTATTGGCAGGGGAGACTCAAGAAACTGGAGAGGAGCCCACCTCCTCAGACGAAAACCTACCGTCTGTGGAGTTTTCTGATCTTGAGGTTCACAGGGAAAATTTTGCCACAGAACAGTTAAAAGACCCCGCCCTAATAAAGGCACGGGAAAACGTAGTGGAAATAGATGGCGAGTTAGTGAACCCAGATAATACCTGCACTTACCCATACTTCAGCGTAGAGAAGGACCTACTGTATCGGGTGGCAAAAAGGGCAGAAGAAACCGTTGAGCAGCTTGTGGTGCCCAAACCTTACAGGAAGTTGGTGTTGGAGTTGGCCCATGGGCACATTCTTGGAGGTCATCTGGGGACAGAGAAAACCCGAGAGAGGGTATTACAGAGATTCTATTGGCCTGGGGTGATGAAGGACATAGAAAATTATTGTTCCTCCTGCCCTGTGTGTCAGAGGTCGGCCCCGATGCCACATTTCCGTAGCCCGCTGGTCCCTCTACCCATCATTGAGGTCCCGTTTGAGAGAATCGCAATGGATTTGGTAGGTCCTATAATCAAGTCCGCTAGGGGGCACCAGTACATATTGGTTATAATGGACTATGCCACCCGTTATCCAGAAGCGATCCCTCTCAGAAATACCTCGGCCAAAACCATAGCCAAAGAGCTATCTCTTGTTTTTAGCCGGGTGGGTATTTGTAAAGAACTGCTTACGGACCAAGGTACACCCTTTATGTCCCGGGTTATGAAAGAGCTGTGTAAATTGTTCAAAGTGACGCAATTGCGTACATCTGTGTATCACCCCCAAACCGATGGGCTGGTTGAAAGATTCAACAAAACCCTAAAACAAATGTTGAAGAAAGTGGTGGATAGAGATGGAAAGGATTGGGACTGTCTACTTCCTTATTTGATGTTTGCTATTAGGGAGGTGCCCCAATCCTCTACGGGATTCTCCCCCTTTGAGTTACTGTATGGGAGACACCCAAGAGGGCTGTTGGATATTGCCAAGGAAACTTGGCAAAGTGAGAGTTCTCCCCACAGGAGTGTGATTGAGCATGTCGCCCTGATGCAAGATCGAATTGCACAGGTAATGCCCATCGTGAAGGAACATTTGGCCCAAGCGCAGTTGGCACAGCAGAGAGTGTACAACCGTGGAGCCAAGACCCGTACCTTTTCCCCGGGGGATAGGATATTGGTACTTGTCCCTACGGTTGAAAGTAAATTCCTTGCCAAATGGCAAGGCCCCTACGAGATAATGGAAAAAGTGAGCGAAGTGAATTACAAGGTCAGACAACCAGGAAGGCGAAAGCCCGAACAGATCTATCACGTTAATCTGTTGAAAGCCTGGAGGGATAGAGAGTCCCTAGTCGCAGAAACTTGGTCACCAGCTCAAACTGGTTGCGTGATTCCGGAGGTTGGAATAGCAGCCACCTTGTCACAACCCCAACAACAGGAGGTTAAGGAGTTTGTGCTTCGCAACAAGGAGGTGTTCTCTGAGCTGCCGGGACAAACATCTGGGGTAGAGCATGTTATTATTACCCCGCCCGGTGAAAGGGTGAAGTTAAAACCCTATCGGATCCCAGAGGCCCGACGGGAGGCAATACGGGAGGAAGTACAGAAAATGCTGAACTTAGGGGTGATAGAGGAGTCCCATAGTGATTGGTCTAGTCCCATTGTGCTGGTGCCTAAACCGGATGGGAGCTGGCGATTTTGTAACGATTTTCGTCAGTTGAACAAAGTTACAAAATTTGACACCTACCCCATGCCACGTATAGATGAGTTGATCGACCGGCTGGGAACAGCCCGATACATGACGACTCTTGACCTCACAAAAGGGTATTGGCAAATTCCCCTGGCCAAGTCGGCCAAAGAGAAAAACGCATTTGTAACCCCAGACGGGGCGTTCCAATATAAGAGAATGCCGTTCGGGTTACAGAATGCGCCGGCCACATTCCAGCGGAAAATGGACCAGATACTGAGGCCCCATCGGAAGTATGCTGCGGCTTACCTGGATGACGTAATTGTCCATAGCACAGATTGGGCCTCACATCTGCCAAAAGTGCAAGCAGTCCTAGACTCTATCCGGGAAGCGGGGTTTACGGCTAACCCCAAGAAGTGTACCATTGGGCAGGAGGAGGCCAAATATCTTGGGTACACCATTGGCAGGGGAGTAATAAAACCCCAACTCAACAAAGTCGAGGCCATCCAGAGTTGGCCACGTCCCAACAGCAAGAAGCAGGTACGGGCCTTTCTGGGAATCGCGGGTTATTAAATAAAATTGTATAATACTGCGCCAACCCAAAATATTGTAGCAACAGCAGCCAAACACCAAAATCAGACAAAATTAATTAAGTGTAAATATATAATAAGTGTGGCGCTAATGAGAATTTAGGATAAAAGTCCTAAATATAGTAGGGTGTGAAAAATATTCTAATTTAATCAAAAACCCATGCTGGTATATATTTCGAAATTAGTGAAAAATATAGAAATACATATATAGCATAAATAAGTGTCTGTAATCCTTCTGTGATTACAAGTATTTAACCAACATATTAATGTACAACAAAAATTATAATGCAAATATTATGTTGTGAAACATAAATAGCAATAGAGTGATAATCCTAAACCAGTGAAATTAGAATTATATTTCTATCAGACATCAAAGATGAGTATATGTCCCTGTAGTTGTCTAACAATAGACAAAGTACCATCCAAAAAGACCAAAGTCCAATATGGGATTGTTATAGAATACGTAGATATGGATGTTCAATGTGGATATACGTGGTAACACCCGGGAGTGCCTTCACCTTGTGTTAATGGGGGAGAGATAAGGTACTCTTACCAGCTGGGATGGATCCAACACACCGTACGGCGGTGGATCTTCAAGACTTTGTCCACTTCGTGGACGGATCAGACAGCCAGGCTTTGTAGAGACGACCAGGATCTATAGGACACCTCCTCCCAGGATCAATGGCAATCCAACCAGGAAAAATCCGGATAGGCGGGTAGCAGCTACCCTATCCATTCATAACCATGGAAAACAAAAAATTGCTCCACATGGTGTAAATCCAAAAAAGATTTATTAGAAAAATTTTTCCATAAAAAGTTCACACAGTATGAACATCCAAAACAAAACTCCAAAGCATAAACAAAGAAATCCAAAAAATCCACACTCTAGAATATAAGTAGGCAGCGTGATAGGAACAGCAAGAGCTGGTGTATTTGTCCCGACCGGTTTTGTCTAATAAGACTTCTACTGGGGTATACAGAAACTCTCTGTTCCCCACGCTTTTATAGAGAAAGGAATGTAATTTTAAAATTAAACACAGCTGATCACTCATTGTATTTCCCGCTTCCGGGATCACCATACCCTATTGCTAGAGCTGATAATAATGTGAATCCAGCCCCTAGTGGGATTAGCCAATAGTGTCACTTGTACCATGGAAGAGCTCCGCCGCATCATCCACTCTCAGTCTCCTGGCTGTCAGCGTGCGGGAATACATCAGTACCATGTGACTATCTCTTGCAATACATCATCCGCATAGTAGTCTGGGAAATGTAGTCACAAAGAGGGCCATAGGCCATAGTCACGCACAGCATTATCCGGCATTGACCCCACCCCCATGCCTTCATTCCCACCAATGATAGAACCGGAGTGCACAATCTCGCAACAGACATTAAAGCAGCGTAAGCCGAGATGTGCTCACGGACAGATCCAAATGCTCCGGTCGTCATGGTGATATGCACAGAGGGCGGCCGCAGCGGAGGTGTGTCTTTGGTACGTCATCTGTCTCGATTACTCGAGCTTCCACCCTGAGGCATGTTGGGAAGTGTAGTTTTAAAGTAAGAACGGAAGGAAATTAATAATAGTAAAGTGGTTAGATAGATACGGTTGTTCTATCCCTCAATACTAATAAAGGGAGGGGGAGAGAACCGCAAACCTCTATCATACATCGATTTTATAATCAGTCTCGGAATCAGAAATTGAACTAAAAATCAAAATGTTCACTATTGTTGGCAACCATCAGAGATTAATGGGTATTATAAAATAAAAATTTAAATATATTAATTAAAAAATGGGCTTGGTGTCCCGGATAAGGAACTACACCTATACAGCCTTCATAATGGCATGGTACCGCTCCAATAAATGTAAATAATCATAAATCCAATATAACTTGAGTGTCATATATTAACAATATGGTATGGGCATCATATGCCACGTACCAAAGGAAACGGTTCATGGAAGTATTAAAATGAGAATGCACATAAAATAGAATAAACCATAAAGATGTATAACAGATTATAGAAACTATAGTAGTATCATCTTCATAGTAACATAGCAACCACTATAGAGAGATGCACTTTGACATGCATCCAATGTAACATAAATGTCCTATATATATAATGAATATGGCATAGGTATCAAGTAGAGAGGCAGTTCATAGATGTATTACAGTAAAAAATGCACACAAAAAAAGAAGAGGAATAAACCACAAAGGTGTATACAAAAATGGGTCAAGCCTTATTTATAAAAGCGTTAATGTCCCAATCAACGTTTAGGCCATAAGGCCTGTAACACTTAAGCTGATATATCCAGTATGTTTCTAATTTAGAAACCCCTCTCAGGCGGGATTCACCCCTCCAACTAGGGACAAATTTGTCTATGATTTGAAACATAGTACCTTTGGGGTTCTTATTATGGAATTCTAAATAATGTCGTGGGACACTGTGATTTGTTTTGCCCTTTTTTATGCTGGTTAGATGTTCCCCCACTCTTATTGAAAAAGTGCGAATAGTGCGACCTACATACTGTTTCCCGCATGGGCAGGTAAGTAAATATACTATATATTTTGTCGCACATGTTGTAAAGCTTTTCATTTGATAATCAATCCCTGTGGATGTAGACCTAAAAGTGTCCGTTTTTCGTTTTCCACAAATGTTAATTTGACAAACCTTGCATTTTCTGCAGGGATAATATGCCTTTAAGTGTGGAAAAAAGGCTGGTAATATTGGTGGATCAGAAACGTTGGGCGCAATGCGATTTCTCAGTGAGGGTGCCCCTCGATATGTTACGCCCGCTTTTTCAGGAAGTGTGGGTCCTAGAATCTGGTCATTTTTCAAAATTTTCCAGTGTTTCTGAAATATATCCCTTATTTGTCTGTGTTGGACAGAGTATGTTGTGTAGAAAGACCATTTATACTTCGAGTCTTGGATAGGCTTAATTTGTTCTCTAACTAAAGAATCCCTCTCAATCCTAGCAACTTGTTTGATCTCCTCCTCTATAACGGAGGGATGGTAACCCTTATCTACAAATCTGGACTTAAGTATACTAGCCTGACAGTGGAAGTCAGAAAGGTTTGAGCAATTACGTCTAATCCTTAAAAGCTGACTTCGGGGCACTGATTTTAACCATGCTGAATGGTGACAACTATCGACCGGAATGTACCCATTCCGGTCCGTTGGTTTAAAAAATGTCCTAGTTTCTAGCTTACCATTATTAGGGAATATTTCGAGATCCAAAAAATGTATAGACTTGAAACTGGCCTCATAGGATAGGCTGATACCCACATCATTGTTATTCAGAGTGGACATAAATTTGTTTAAGGAGGTCTCATCACCCCTCCACAGGAGGAGGATGTCATCTATGTATCGAACCCAGAGGATGATCTCGGGTCGATCGTAAGCATAGATGACATCCTCCTCCCATTTGGCCATAAAGATGTTAGCCAAACTGGGAGCAAATTTTGCGCCCATGGCAACCCCCTTTTGTTGTAAAAAGAAATCACCATTATGCCAAAAGTAATTGTGGTGGGTTGCAAAATGTAAAAGATCCATAATATATATTTTCTGCGTGCCCGAAAGGTCATTAACTCTAGACAAAAACAGACCAACAGCTGACAAGCCTAATTCATGTGAGATGCTAGTGTACAGTGAGGCAACGTCTGCTGTCACGAGCAAGATTTCCCTACTGTAAGTAATCTGCTGCAACAGTGAGATAACATGACGGGTGTCCTTTAAATATGATGGAATTGATTTCACAATAGGTTGTAGATGAAAGTCTATATACCTCCCTATCCGTGAGGTTATCGAATCGATTCCACTAATAATTGGGCGACCCGGAGGATGTTTGGCATCCTTATGTATCTTCGGCAGATAATACATTACAGGAATGCGTGGGGCAACAGGAACTAAATAACTTTTTTCCTTCTTGTCAAGAATCCCCAATTGTGATCCGGTGTCGACAAGATCTAATAGAGCTATTTTATAGCTCTGAGTGGGGTTACCATTCAAACGAGTATAAGTTGTGGTATCGCTTAGTATCTTATTCATTTCGAGGTGATAGGCTGTCTTATCCAGAACAACAATACCGCCCCCCTTATCGGCAGGGCGTATCGTCAGATCCTTTCTTTCACATAAGGATCTGAGGCCAGTTTTTATCCTAGGGTCATTGTAAATACGTTTTTTAGGGAGCGCCTCCAAGTCCTTCAAGACTAGGTCCCTAAACACCTGAACTGAGGGTGCTATAGGGCATGGTGGATTGAAGAGTGAGGGATTAGAGAATCCTGAATGTACCATAAGTGAATTGGTTTCAGGTAAAGCAGGTCTAGTGGGATTGGAGATAAAATATCTTTGTATATTTAATTTACGCACATATTTGTGTACATCTATGAACGTAGCAAACTTATTTAGATGTTTAGGGGGGACATATTTAAGCCCTTTATTTAAAACAACTTTTTCAGCTTCTGTAAAGGTCGCTGTACTTAAATTGAAGATTCCATCATCCTTTACATACATTTTCTTTTTTTGGGCACGCCATCCGCCTCTACATCCCCGCTGGTGTCTGGGTTTCTGTTGTACCCGCTCTGTTCTTTCTGAAAACCCCCAGAGTATGATGGACCGGGGTGATTTTGATTATAATTGAATGGAGATCGATTATGTGAGTAATCATCATCTCTGTCTCTATAATTATATTGGGGTGGATACATTCCCCTATCTTCTCTCAGAGGTGAAAACCGATTATAAGTTTGTGTAGGGGTTCTTTGATTTTGGTAAGAGTAGTAATCGGTATTTGGTTGACTGTAACCACCCCTCCGTGGTGAATCATGCCTCCAATATTCCCGAGAGCCATCCTTCCTACCTTTATTATTGCCTCGGGGACCTCTCCCTCTTCCCCCTTGTATTGAGGGTGGACCACGATGTTGTGTATTGGGGGTACGTGCATTCGTTTGTTTATGATTAGTTTCCCTAGTAGCCAAAGGGCGACTTTGGGCTTGATTGGATGTAGATGGTTGTGGTCTCCCATCATTAACTAAAGGGGCCGTAGTGTCCATATTATGGTTGTTTCCTTCTATTCTTAAAATATTATCCTTAGATTGCCAACTAAAAACACAGTGGTTTTTATAATCATTAACATCCCTAGTATATTTTTTTTGTTTTTTTGTTCTTTGTTCTCTTTCTTCTTTCTCTAAGTGGCTCTTTAGATTAGTGGATAATGAGCCATATTCTGAGGTGGATTTATGTGGCAAGAGTTTATCTCTAATATCCTTGATTTCTTTGTCTATCAGAGCTAGTCTGGTCACCTTTTTCTCCAATAAAAAAGAAATAAATGAAATCCCTGCTTCATTAAAATAATGAAACCATGCATCTATATCCAAATCTCCTTGTTGGGGGCATACATCCCATCTTAACCCTCTAGGGACCATGCGTTCCTTCACATATTGTTCTAGGAACGCCTTGTCCCATTCAAGGTGCAGTTCTGAGGTCATAAGGTTCTTCAACCGCATGAACATGCCCCCCATTTCGGAGTCTATATTTGTAGAAACAAACACACCCTCTGTGATTAGAGTGCGACTAGTACGGTACTCAAAAACATCCATGATGTATTGAACCAATATAAGCTAAGTGAGAGAGGCAGCAATATAAACAGTCTAGAGAATCGAAAACAAATAAAATTATATAATACTGCGCCAACCCAAAATATTGTAGCAACAGCAGCCAAACACCAAAATCAGACAAAATTAATTAAGTGTAAATATATAATAAGTGTGGCGCTAATGAGAATTTAGGATAAAAGTCCTAAATATAGTAGGGTGTGAAAAATATTCTAATTTAATCAAAAACCCATGCTGGTATATATTTCGAAATTAGTGAAAAATATAGAAATACATATATAGCATAAATAAGTGTCTGTAATCCTTCTGTGATTACAAGTATTTAACCAACATATTAATGTACAACAAAAATTATAATGCAAATATTATGTTGTGAAACATAAATAGCAATAGAGTGATAATCCTAAACCAGTGAAATTAGAATTATATTTCTATCAGACATCAAAGATGAGTATATGTCCCTGTAGTTGTCTAACAATAGACAAAGTACCATCCAAAAAGACCAAAGTCCAATATGGGATTGTTATAGAATACGTAGATATGGATGTTCAATGTGGATATACGTGGTAACACCCGGGAGTGCCTTCACCTTGTGTTAATGGGGGAGAGATAAGGTACTCTTACCAGCTGGGATGGATCCAACACACCGTACGGCGGTGGATCTTCAAGACTTTGTCCACTTCGTGGACGGATCAGACAGCCAGGCTTTGTAGAGACGACCAGGATCTATAGGACACCTCCTCCCAGGATCAATGGCAATCCAACCAGGAAAAATCCGGATAGGCGGGTAGCAGCTACCCTATCCATTCATAACCATGGAAAACAAAAAATTGCTCCACATGGTGTAAATCCAAAAAAGATTTATTAGAAAAATGTTTCCATAAAAAGTTCACACAGTATGAACATCCAAAACAAAACTCCAAAGCATAAACAAAGAAATCCAAAAAATCCACACTCTAGAATATAAGTAGGCAGCGTGATAGGAACAGCAAGAGCTGGTGTATTTGTCCCGACCGGTTTCGTCTAATAAGACTTCTACTGGGGTATACAGAAACTCTCTGTTCCCCACGCTTTTATAGAGAAAGGAATGTAGTTTTAAAATTAAACACAGCTGATCACTCATTGTATTTCCCGCTTCCGGGATCACCATACCCTATTGCTAGAGCTGATAATAATGTGAATCCAGCCCCTAGTGGGATTAGCCAATAGTGTCACTTGTACCATGGAAGAGCTCCGCCGCATCATCCACTCTCAGTCTCCTGGCTGTCAGCGTGCGGGAATACATCAGTACCATGTGACTATCTCTTGCAATACATCATCCGCATAGTAGTCTGGGAAATGTAGTCACAAAGAGGGCCATAGGCCATAGTCACGCACAGCATTATCCGGCATTGACCCCACCCCCATGCCTTCATTCCCACCAATGATAGAACCGGAGTGCACAATCTCGCAACAGACATTAAAGCAGCGTAAGCCGAGATGTGCTCACGGACAGATCCAAATGCTCCGGTCGTCATGGTGATATGCACAGAGGGCGGCCGCAGCGGAGGTGTGTCTTTGGTACGTCATCTGTCTCGATTACTCGAGCTTCCACCCTGAGGCATGTTGGGAAGTGTAGTTTTAAAGTAAGAACGGAAGGAAATTAATAATAGTAAAGTGGTTAGATAGATACGGTTGTTCTATCCCTCAATACTAATAAAGGGAGGGGGAGAGAACCGCAAACCTCTATCATACATCGATTTTATAATCAGTCTCGGAATCAGAAATTGAACTAAAAATCAAAATGTTCACTATTGTTGGCAACCATCAGAGATTAATGGGTATTATAAAATAAAAATTAAAATATATTAATTAAAAAATGGGCTTGGTGTCCCGGATAAGGAACTACACCTATACAGCCTTCATAATGGCATGGTACCGCTCCAATAAATGTAAATAATCATAAATCCAATATAACTTGAGTGTCATATATTAACAATATGGTATGGGCATCATATGCCACGTACCAAAGGAAACGGTTCATGGAAGTATTAAAATGAGAATGCACATAAAATAGAATAAACCATAAAGATGTATAACAGATTATAGAAACTATAGTAGTATCATCTTCATAGTAACATAGCAACCACTATAGAGAGATGCACTTTGACATGCATCCAATGTAACATAAATGTCTTATATATATAATGAATATGGCATAGGTATCAAGTAGAGAGGCAGTTCATAGATGTATTACAGTAAAAAATGCACACAAAAAAAGAAGAGGAATAAACCACAAAGGTGTATACAAAAATGGGTCAAGCCTTATTTATAAAAGCGTTAATGTCCCAATCAACGTTTAGGCCATAAGGCCTGTAACACTTAAGCTGATATATCCAGTATGTTTCTAATTTAGAAACCCCTCTCAGGCGGGATTCACCCCTCCAACTAGGGACAAATTTGTCTATGATTTGAAACATAGTACCTTTGGGGTTCTTATTATGGAATTCTAAATAATGTCGTGGGACACTGTGATTTGTTTTGCCCTTTTTTATGCTGGTTAGATGTTCCCCCACTCTTATTGAAAAAGTGCGAATAGTGCGACCTACATACTGTTTCCCGCATGGGCAGGTAAGTAAATATACTATATATTTTGTCGCACATGTTGTAAAGCTTTTCATTTGATAATCAATCCCTGTGGATGTAGACCTAAAAGTGTCCGTTTGCAAGGTTTGTCAAATTAACATTTGTGGAAAACGAAAAACGGACACTTTTAGGTCTACATCCACAGGGATTGATTATCAAATGAAAAGCTTTACAACATGTGCGACAAAATATATAGTATATTTACTTACCTGCCCATGCGGGAAACAGTATGTAGGTCGCACTATGCGCACTTTTTCAATAAGAGTGGGGGAACATCTAACCAGCATAAAAAAGGGCAAAACAAATCACAGTGTCCCACGACATTATTTAGAATTCCATAATAAGAACCCCAAAGGTACTATGTTTCAAATCATAGACAAATTTGTCCCTAGTTGGAGGGGTGAATCCCGCCTGAGAGGGGTTTCTAAATTAGAAACATACTGGATATATCAGCTTAAGTGTTACAGGCCTTATGGCCTAAACGTTGATTGGGACATTAACGCTTTTATAAATAAGGCTTGACCCATTTTTGTATACACCTTTGTGGTTTATTCCTCTTCTTTTTTTGTGTGCATTTTTTACTGTAATACATCTATGAACTGCCTCTCTACTTGATACCTATGCCATATTCATTATATATATAGGACATTTATGTTACATTGGATGCATGTCAAAGTGCATCTCTCTATAGTGGTTGCTATGTTACTATGAAGATGATACTACTATAGTTTCTATAATCTGTTATACATCTTTATGGTTTATTCTATTTTATGTGCATTCTCATTTTAATACTTCCATGAACCGTTTCCTTTGGTACGTGGCATATGATGCCCATACCATATTGTTAATATATGACACTCAAGTTATATTGGATTTATGATTATTTACATTTATTGGAGCGGTACCATGCCATTATGAAGGCTGTATAGGTGTAGTTCCTTATCCGGGACACCAAGCCCATTTTTTAATTAATATATTTTAATTTTTATTTTATAATACCCATTAATCTCTGATGGTTGCCAACAATAGTGAACATTTTGATTTTTAGTTCAATTTCTGATTCCGAGACTGATTATAAAATCGATGTATGATAGAGGTTTGCGGTTCTCTCCCCCTCCCTTTATTAGTATTGAGGGATAGAACAACCGTATCTATCTAACCACTTTACTATTATTAATTTCCTTCCGTTCTTACTTTAAAACTACACTTCCCAACATGCCTCAGGGTGGAAGCTCGAGTAATCGAGACAGATGACGTACCAAAGACACACCTCCGCTGCGGCCGCCCTCTGTGCATATCACCATGACGACCGGAGCATTTGGATCTGTCCGTGAGCACATCTCGGCTTACGCTGCTTTAATGTCTGTTGCGAGATTGTGCACTCCGGTTCTATCATTGGTGGGAATGAAGGCATGGGGGTGGGGTCAATGCCGGATAATGCTGTGCGTGACTATGGCCTATGGCCCTCTTTGTGACTACATTTCCCAGACTACTATGCGGATGATGTATTGCAAGAGATAGTCACATGGTACTGATGTATTCCCGCACGCTGACAGCCAGGAGACTGAGAGTGGATGATGCGGCGGAGCTCTTCCATGGTACAAGTGACACTATTGGCTAATCCCACTAGGGGCTGGATTCACATTATTATCAGCTCTAGCAATAGGGTATGGTGATCCCGGAAGCGGGAAATACAATGAGTGATCAGCTGTGTTTAATTTTAAAACTACATTCCTTTCTCTATAAAAGCGTGGGGAACAGAGAGTTTCTGTATACCCCAGTAGAAGTCTTATTAGACGAAACCGGTCGGGACAAATACACCAGCTCTTGCTGTTCCTATCACGCTGCCTACTTATATTCTAGAGTGTGGATTTTTTGGATTTCTTTGTTTATGCTTTGGAGTTTTGTTTTGGATGTTCATACTGTGTGAACTTTTTATGGAAATTTTTTTCTAATAAATCTTTTTTGGATTTACACCATGTGGAGCAATTTTTTGTTTTCCATGGTTATGAATGGATAGGGTAGCTGCTACCCGCCTATCCGGATTTTTCCTGGTTGGATTGCCATTGATCCTGGGAGGAGGTGTCCTATAGATCCTGGTCGTCTCTACAAAGCCTGGCTGTCTGATCCGCCCACGAAGTGGACAAAGTCTTGAAGATCCACCGCCGTACGGTGTGTTGGATCCATCCCAGCTGGTAAGAGTACCTTATCTCTCCCCCATTAACACAAGGTGAAGGCACTCCCGGGTGTTACCACGTATATCCACATTGAACATCCATATCTACGTATTCTATAACAATCCCATATTGGACTTTGGTCTTTTTGGATGGTACTTTGTCTATTGTTAGACAACTACAGGGACATATACTCATCTTTGATGTCTGATAGAAATATAATTCTAATTTCACTGGTTTAGGATTATCACTCTATTGCTATTTATGTTTCACAACATAATATTTGCATTATAATTTTTGTTGTACATTAATATGTTGGTTAAATACTTGTAATCACAGAAGGATTACAGACACTTATTTATGCTATATATGTATTTCTATATTTTTCACTAATTTCGAAATATATACCAGCATGGGTTTTTGATTAAATTAGAATATTTTTCACACCCTACTATATTTAGGACTTTTATCCTAAATTCTCATTAGCGCCACACTTATTATATATTTACACTTAATTAATTTTGTCTGATTTTGGTGTTTGGCTGCTGTTGCTACAATATTTTGGGTTGGCGCAGTATTATATAATTTTATTTGTTTTCGATTCTCTAGACTGTTTATATTGCTGCCTCTCTCACTTAGCTTATATTGGTTCAATACATCATGGATGTTTTTGAGTACCGTACTAGTCGCACTCTAATCACAGAGGGTGTGTTTGTTTCTACAAATATAGACTCCGAAATGGGGGGCATGTTCATGCGGTTGAAGAACCTTATGACCTCAGAACTGCACCTTGAATGGGACAAGGCGTTCCTAGAACAATATGTGAAGGAACGCATGGTCCCTAGAGGGTTAAGATGGGATGTATGCCCCCAACAAGGAGATTTGGATATAGATGCATGGTTTCATTATTTTAATGAAGCAGGGATTTCATTTATTTCTTTTTTATTGGAGAAAAAGGTGACCAGACTAGCTCTGATAGACAAAGAAATCAAGGATATTAGAGATAAACTCTTGCCACATAAATCCACCTCAGAATATGGCTCATTATCCACTAATCTAAAGAGCCACTTAGAGAAAGAAGAAAGAGAACAAAGAACAAAAAAACAAAAAAAATATACTAGGGATGTTAATGATTATAAAAACCACTGTGTTTTTAGTTGGCAATCTAAGGATAATATTTTAAGAATAGAAGGAAACAACCATAATATGGACACTACGGCCCCTTTAGTTAATGATGGGAGACCACAACCATCTACATCCAATCAAGCCCAAAGTCGCCCTTTGGCTACTAGGGAAACTAATCATAAACAAACGAATGCACGTACCCCCAATACACAACATCGTGGTCTACCCCCAATACAAGGGGGAAGAGGGAGAGGTCCCCGAGGCAATAATAAAGGTAGGAAGGATGGCTCTCGGGAATATTGGAGGCATGATTCACCACGGAGGGGTGGTTACAGTCAACCAAATACCGATTACTACTCTTACCAAAATCAAAGAACCCCTACACAAACTTATAATCGGTTTTCACCTCTGAGAGAAGATAGGGGAATGTATCCACCCCAATATAATTATAGAGACAGAGATGATGATTACTCACATAATCGATCTCCATTCAATTATAATCAAAATCACCCCGGTCCATCATACTCTGGGGGTTTTCAGAAAGAACAGAGCGGGTACAACAGAAACCCAGACACCAGCGGGGATGTAGAGGCGGATGGCGTGCCCAAAAAAAGAAAATGTATGTAAAGGATGATGGAATCTTCAATTTAAGTACAGCGACCTTTACAGAAGCTGAAAAAGTTGTTTTAAATAAAGGGCTTAAATATGTCCCCCCTAAACATCTAAATAAGTTTGCTACGTTCATAGATGTACACAAATATGTGCGTAAATTAAATATACAAAGATATTTTATCTCCAATCCCACTAGACCTGCTTTACCTGAAACCAATTCACTTATGGTACATTCAGGATTCTCTAATCCCTCACTCTTCAATCCACCATGCCCTATAGCACCCTCAGTTCAGGTGTTTAGGGACCTAGTCTTGAAGGACTTGGAGGCGCTCCCTAAAAAACGTATTTACAATGACCCTAGGATAAAAACTGGCCTCAGATCCTTATGTGAAAGAAAGGATCTGACGATACGCCCTGCCGATAAGGGGGGCGGTATTGTTGTTCTGGATAAGACAGCCTATCACCTCGAAATGAATAAGATACTAAGCGATACCACAACTTATACTCGTTTGAATGGTAACCCCACTCAGAGCTATAAAATAGCTCTATTAGATCTTGTCGACACCGGATCACAATTGGGGATTCTTGACAAGAAGGAAAAAAGTTATTTAGTTCCTGTTGCCCCACGCATTCCTGTAATGTATTATCTGCCGAAGATACATAAGGATGCCAAACATCCTCCGGGTCGCCCAATTATTAGTGGAATCGATTCGATAACCTCACGGATAGGGAGGTATATAGACTTTCATCTACAACCTATTGTGAAATCAATTCCATCATATTTAAAGGACACCCGTCATGTTATCTCACTGTTGCAGCAGATTACTTACAGTAGGGACATCTTGCTCGTGACAGCAGACGTTGCCTCACTGTACACTAGCATCTCACATGAATTAGGCTTGTCAGCTGTTGGTCTGTTTTTGTCTAGAGTTAATGACCTTTCGGGCACGCAGAAAAGATATATTATGGATCTTTTACATTTTGCAACCCACCACAATTACTTTTGGCATAATGGTGATTTCTTTTTACAACAAAAGGGGGTTGCCATGGGCGCAAAATTTGCTCCCAGTTTGGCTAACATCTTTATGGCCAAATGGGAGGAGGATGTCATCTATGCTTACGATCGACCCGAGATCATCCTCTGGGTTCGATACATAGATGACATCCTCCTCCTGTGGAGGGGTGATGAGACCTCCTTAAACAAATTTATGTCCACTCTGAATAACAATGATGTGGGTATCAGCCTATCCTATGAGGCCAGTTTCAAGTCTATACATTTTTTGGATCTCGAAATATTCCCTAATAATGGTAAGCTAGAAACTAGGACATTTTTTAAACCAACGGACCGGAATGGGTACATTCCGGTCGATAGTTGTCACCATTCAGCATGGTTAAAATCAGTGCCCCGAAGTCAGCTTTTAAGGATTAGACGTAATTGCTCAAACCTTTCTGACTTCCACTGTCAGGCTAGTATACTTAAGTCCAGATTTGTAGATAAGGGTTACCATCCCTCCGTTATAGAGGAGGAGATCAAACAAGTTGCTAGGATTGAGAGGGATTCTTTAGTTAGAGAACAAATTAAGCCTATCCAAGACTCGAAGTATAAATGGTCTTTCTACACAACATACTCTGTCCAACACAGACAAATAAGGGATATATTTCAGAAACACTGGAAAATTTTGAAAAATGACCAGATTCTAGGACCCACACTTCCTGAAAAAGTGGGCGTAACATATCGAGGGGCACCCTCACTGAGAAATCGCATTGCGCCCAACGTTTCTGATCCACCAATATTACCAGCCTTTTTTCCACACTTAAAGGCATATTATCCCTGCAGAAAATGCAAGGTTTGTCAAATTAACATTTGTGGAAAACGAAAAACGGACACTTTTAGGTCTACATCCACAGGGATTGATTATCAAATGAAAAGCTTTACAACATGTGCGACAAAATATATAGTATATTTACTTACCTGCCCATGCGGGAAACAGTATGTAGGTCGCACTATTCGCACTTTTTCAATAAGAGTGGGGGAACATCTAACCAGCATAAAAAAGGGCAAAACAAATCACAGTGTCCCACGACATTATTTAGAATTCCATAATAAGAACCCCAAAGGTACTATGTTTCAAATCATAGACAAATTTGTCCCTAGTTGGAGGGGTGAATCCCGCCTGAGAGGGGTTTCTAAATTAGAAACATACTGGATATATCAGCTTAAGTGTTACAGGCCTTATGGCCTAAACGTTGATTGGGACATTAACGCTTTTATAAATAAGGCTTGACCCATTTTTGTATACACCTTTGTGGTTTATTCCTCTTCTTTTTTTGTGTGCATTTTTTACTGTAATACATCTATGAACTGCCTCTCTACTTGATACCTATGCCATATTCATTATATATATAGGACATTTATGTTACATTGGATGCATGTCAAAGTGCATCTCTCTATAGTGGTTGCTATGTTACTATGAAGATGATACTACTATAGTTTCTATAATCTGTTATACATCTTTATGGTTTATTCTATTTTATGTGCATTCTCATTTTAATACTTCCATGAACCGTTTCCTTTGGTACGTGGCATATGATGCCCATACCATATTGTTAATATATGACACTCAAGTTATATTGGATTTATGATTATTTACATTTATTGGAGCGGTACCATGCCATTATGAAGGCTGTATAGGTGTAGTTCCTTATCCGGGACACCAAGCCCATTTTTTAATTAATATATTTTAATTTTTATTTTATAATACCCATTAATCTCTGATGGTTGCCAACAATAGTGAACATTTTGATTTTTAGTTCAATTTCTGATTCCGAGACTGATTATAAAATCGATGTATGATAGAGGTTTGCGGTTCTCTCCCCCTCCCTTTATTAGTATTGAGGGATAGAACAACCGTATCTATCTAACCACTTTACTATTATTAATTTCCTTCCGTTCTTACTTTAAAACTACACTTCCCAACATGCCTCAGGGTGGAAGCTCGAGTAATCGAGACAGATGACGTACCAAAGACACACCTCCGCTGCGGCCGCCCTCTGTGCATATCACCATGACGACCGGAGCATTTGGATCTGTCCGTGAGCACATCTCGGCTTACGCTGCTTTAATGTCTGTTGCGAGATTGTGCACTCCGGTTCTATCATTGGTGGGAATGAAGGCATGGGGGTGGGGTCAATGCCGGATAATGCTGTGCGTGACTATGGCCTATGGCCCTCTTTGTGACTACATTTCCCAGACTACTATGCGGATGATGTATTGCAAGAGATAGTCACATGGTACTGATGTATTCCCGCACGCTGACAGCCAGGAGACTGAGAGTGGATGATGCGGCGGAGCTCTTCCATGGTACAAGTGACACTATTGGCTAATCCCACTAGGGGCTGGATTCACATTATTATCAGCTCTAGCAATAGGGTATGGTGATCCCGGAAGCGGGAAATACAATGAGTGATCAGCTGTGTTTAATTTTAAAACTACATTCCTTTCTCTATAAAAGCGTGGGGAACAGAGAGTTTCTGTATACCCCAGTAGAAGTCTTATTAGACGAAACCGGTCGGGACAAATACACCAGCTCTTGCTGTTCCTATCACGCTGCCTACTTATATTCTAGAGTGTGGATTTTTTGGATTTCTTTGTTTATGCTTTGGAGTTTTGTTTTGGATGTTCATACTGTGTGAACTTTTTATGGAAAATTTTTTCTAATAAATCTTTTTTGGATTTACACCATGTGGAGCAATTTTTTGTTTTCCATGGTTATGAATGGATAGGGTAGCTGCTACCCGCCTATCCGGATTTTTCCTGGTTGGATTGCCATTGATCCTGGGAGGAGGTGTCCTATAGATCCTGGTCGTCTCTACAAAGCCTGGCTGTCTGATCCGTCCACGAAGTGGACAAAGTCTTGAAGATCCACCGCCGTACGGTGTGTTGGATCCATCCCAGCTGGTAAGAGTACCTTATCTCTCCCCCATTAACACAAGGTGAAGGCACTCCCGGGTGTTACCACGTATATCCACATTGAACATCCATATCTACGTATTCTATAACAATCCCATATTGGACTTTGGTCTTTTTGGATGGTACTTTGTCTATTGTTAGACAACTACAGGGACATATACTCATCTTTGATGTCTGATAGAAATATAATTCTAATTTCACTGGTTTAGGATTATCACTCTATTGCTATTTATGTTTCACAACATAATATTTGCATTATAATTTTTGTTGTACATTAATATGTTGGTTAAATACTTGTAATCACAGAAGGATTACAGACACTTATTTATGCTATATATGTATTTCTATATTTTTCACTAATTTCGAAATATATACCAGCATGGGTTTTTGATTAAATTAGAATATTTTTCACACCCTACTATATTTAGGACTTTTATCCTAAATTCTCATTAGCGCCACACTTATTATATATTTACACTTAATTAATTTTGTCTGATTTTGGTGTTTGGCTGCTGTTGCTACAATATTTTGGGTTGGCGCAGTATTATATAATTTTATTTGTTTTCGATTCTCTAGACTGTTTATATTGCTGCCTCTCTCACTTAGCTTATATTGGTTCAATACATCATGGATGTTTTTGAGTACCGTACTAGTCGCACTCTAATCACAGAGGGTGTGTTTGTTTCTACAAATATAGACTCCGAAATGGGGGGCATGTTCATGCGGTTGAAGAACCTTATGACCTCAGAACTGCACCTTGAATGGGACAAGGCGTTCCTAGAACAATATGTGAAGGAACGCATGGTCCCTAGAGGGTTAAGATGGGATGTATGCCCCCAACAAGGAGATTTGGATATAGATGCATGGTTTCATTATTTTAATGAAGCAGGGATTTCATTTATTTCTTTTTTATTGGAGAAAAAGGTGACCAGACTAGCTCTGATAGACAAAGAAATCAAGGATATTAGAGATAAACTCTTGCCACATAAATCCACCTCAGAATATGGCTCATTATCCACTAATCTAAAGAGCCACTTAGAGAAAGAAGAAAGAGAACAAAGAACAAAAAAACAAAAAAAATATACTAGGGATGTTAATGATTATAAAAACCACTGTGTTTTTAGTTGGCAATCTAAGGATAATATTTTAAGAATAGAAGGAAACAACCATAATATGGACACTACGGCCCCTTTAGTTAATGATGGGAGACCACAACCATCTACATCCAATCAAGCCCAAAGTCGCCCTTTGGCTACTAGGGAAACTAATCATAAACAAACGAATGCACGTACCCCCAATACACAACATCGTGGTCCACCCCCAATACAAGGGGGAAGAGGGAGAGGTCCCCGAGGCAATAATAAAGGTAGGAAGGATGGCTCTCGGGAATATTGGAGGCATGATTCACCACGGAGGGGTGGTTACAGTCAACCAAATACCGATTACTACTCTTACCAAAATCAAAGAACCCCTACACAAACTTATAATCGGTTTTCACCTCTGAGAGAAGATAGGGGAATGTATCCACCCCAATATAATTATAGAGACAGAGATGATGATTACTCACATAATCGATCTCCATTCAATTATAATCAAAATCACCCCGGTCCATCATACTCTGGGGGTTTTCAGAAAGAACAGAGCGGGTACAACAGAAACCCAGACACCAGCGGGGATGTAGAGGCGGATGGCGTGCCCAAAAAAAGAAAATGTATGTAAAGGATGATGGAATCTTCAATTTAAGTACAGCGACCTTTACAGAAGCTGAAAAAGTTGTTTTAAATAAAGGGCTTAAATATGTCCCCCCTAAACATCTAAATAAGTTTGCTACGTTCATAGATGTACACAAATATGTGCGTAAATTAAATATACAAAGATATTTTATCTCCAATCCCACTAGACCTGCTTTACCTGAAACCAATTCACTTATGGTACATTCAGGATTCTCTAATCCCTCACTCTTCAATCCACCATGCCCTATAGCACCCTCAGTTCAGGTGTTTAGGGACCTAGTCTTGAAGGACTTGGAGGCGCTCCCTAAAAAACGTATTTACAATGACCCTAGGATAAAAACTGGCCTCAGATCCTTATGTGAAAGAAAGGATCTGACGATACGCCCTGCCGATAAGGGGGGCGGTATTGTTGTTCTGGATAAGACAGCCTATCACCTCGAAATGAATAAGATACTAAGCGATACCACAACTTATACTCGTTTGAATGGTAACCCCACTCAGAGCTATAAAATAGCTCTATTAGATCTTGTCGACACCGGATCACAATTGGGGATTCTTGACAAGAAGGAAAAAAGTTATTTAGTTCCTGTTGCCCCACGCATTCCTGTAATGTATTATCTGCCGAAGATACATAAGGATGCCAAACATCCTCCGGGTCGCCCAATTATTAGTGGAATCGATTCGATAACCTCACGGATAGGGAGGTATATAGACTTTCATCTACAACCTATTGTGAAATCAATTCCATCATATTTAAAGGACACCCGTCATGTTATCTCACTGTTGCAGCAGATTACTTACAGTAGGGACATCTTGCTCGTGACAGCAGACGTTGCCTCACTGTACACTAGCATCTCACATGAATTAGGCTTGTCAGCTGTTGGTCTGTTTTTGTCTAGAGTTAATGACCTTTCGGGCACGCAGAAAATATATATTATGGATCTTTTACATTTTGCAACCCACCACAATTACTTTTGGCATAATGGTGATTTCTTTTTACAACAAAAGGGGGTTGCCATGGGCGCAAAATTTGCTCCCAGTTTGGCTAACATCTTTATGGCCAAATGGGAGGAGGATGTCATCTATGCTTACGATCGACCCGAGATCATCCTCTGGGTTCGATACATAGATGACATCCTCCTCCTGTGGAGGGGTGATGAGACCTCCTTAAACAAATTTATGTCCACTCTGAATAACAATGATGTGGGTATCAGCCTATCCTATGAGGCCAGTTTCAAGTCTATACATTTTTTGGATCTCGAAATATTCCCTAATAATGGTAAGCTAGAAACTAGGACATTTTTTAAACCAACGGACCGGAATGGGTACATTCCGGTCGATAGTTGTCACCATTCAGCATGGTTAAAATCAGTGCCCCGAAGTCAGCTTTTAAGGATTAGACGTAATTGCTCAAACCTTTCTGACTTCCACTGTCAGGCTAGTATACTTAAGTCCAGATTTGTAGATAAGGGTTACCATCCCTCCGTTATAGAGGAGGAGATCAAACAAGTTGCTAGGATTGAGAGGGATTCTTTAGTTAGAGAACAAATTAAGCCTATCCAAGACTCGAAGTATAAATGGTCTTTCTACACAACATACTCTGTCCAACACAGACAAATAAGGGATATATTTCAGAAACACTGGAAAATTTTGAAAAATGACCAGATTCTAGGACCCACACTTCCTGAAAAAGCGGGCGTAGCATATCGAGGGGCACCCTCACTGAGAAATCGCATTGCGCCCAACGTTTCTGATCCACCAATATTACCAGCCTTTTTTCCACACTTAAAGGCATATTATCCCTGCAGAAAATGCAAGGTTTGTCAAATTAACATTTGTGGAAAACGAAAAACGGACACTTTTAGGTCTACATCCACAGGGATTGATTATCAAATGAAAAGCTTTACAACATGTGCGACAAAATATATAGTATATTTACTTACCTGCCCATGCGGGAAACAGTATGTAGGTCGCACTATTCGCACTTTTTCAATAAGAGTGGGGGAACATCTAACCAGCATAAAAAAGGGCAAAACAAATCACAGTGTCCCACGACATTATTTAGAATTCCATAATAAGAACCCCAAAGGTACTATGTTTCAAATCATAGACAAATTTGTCCCTAGTTGGAGGGGTGAATCCCGCCTGAGAGGGGTTTCTAAATTAGAAACATACTGGATATATCAGCTTAAGTGTTACAGGCCTTATGGCCTAAACGTTGATTGGGACATTAACGCTTTTATAAATAAGGCTTGACCCATTTTTGTATACACCTTTGTGGTTTATTCCTCTTCTTTTTTTGTGTGCATTTTTTACTGTAATACATCTATGAACTGCCTCTCTACTTGATACCTATGCCATATTCATTATATATATATAGGACATTTATGTTACATTGGATGCATGTCAAAGTGCATCTCTCTATAGTGGTTGCTATGTTACTATGAAGATGATACTACTATAGTTTCTATAATCTGTTATACATCTTTATGGTTTATTCTATTTTATGTGCATTCTCATTTTAATACTTCCATGAACCGTTTCCTTTGGTACGTGGCATATGATGCCCATACCATATTGTTAATATATGACACTTAAGTTATATTGGATTTATGATTATTTACATTTATTGGAGCGGTACCATGCCATTATGAAGGCTGTATAGGTGTAGTTCCTTATCCGGGACACCAAGCCCATTTTTTAATTAATATATTTTAATTTTTATTTTATAATACCCATTAATCTCTGATGGTTGCCAACAATAGTGAACATTTTGATTTTTAGTTCAATTTCTGATTCCGAGACTGATTATAAAATCGATGTATGATAGAGGTTTGCGGTTCTCTCCCCCTCCCTTTATTAGTATTGAGGGATAGAACAACCGTATCTATCTAACCACTTTACTATTATTAATTTCCTTCCGTTCTTACTTTAAAACTACACTTCCCAACATGCCTCAGGGTGGAAGCTCGAGTAATCGAGACAGATGACGTACCAAAGACACACCTCCGCTGCGGCCGCCCTCTGTGCATATCACCATGACGACCGGAGCATTTGGATCTGTCCGTGAGCACATCTCGGCTTACGCTGCTTTAATGTCTGTTGCGAGATTGTGCACTCCGGTTCTATCATTGGTGGGAATGAAGGCATGGGGGTGGGGTCAATGCCGGATAATGCTGTGCGTGACTATGGCCTATGGCCCTCTTTGTGACTACATTTCCCAGACTACTATGCGGATGATGTATTGCAAGAGATAGTCACATGGTACTGATGTATTCCCGCACGCTGACAGCCAGGAGACTGAGAGTGGATGATGCGGCGGAGCTCTTCCATGGTACAAGTGACACTATTGGCTAATCCCACTAGGGGCTGGATTCACATTATTATCAGCTCTAGCAATAGGGTATGGTGATCCCGGAAGCGGGAAATACAATGAGTGATCAGCTGTGTTTAATTTTAAAACTACATTCCTTTCTCTATAAAAGCGTGGGGAACAGAGAGTTTCTGTATACCCCAGTAGAAGTCTTATTAGACGAAACCGGTCGGGACAAATACACCAGCTCTTGCTGTTCCTATCACGCTGCCTACTTATATTCTAGAGTGTGGATTTTTTGGATTTCTTTGTTTATGCTTTGGAGTTTTGTTTTGGATGTTCATACTGTGTGAACTTTTTATGGAAAATTTTTTCTAATAAATCTTTTTTGGATTTACACCATGTGGAGCAATTTTTTGTTTTCCATGGTTATGAATGGATAGGGTAGCTGCTACCCGCCTATCCGGATTTTTCCTGGTTGGATTGCCATTGATCCTGGGAGGAGGTGTCCTATAGATCCTGGTCGTCTCTACAAAGCCTGGCTGTCTGATCCGTCCACGAAGTGGACAAAGTCTTGAAGATCCACCGCCGTACGGTGTGTTGGATCCATCCCAGCTGGTAAGAGTACCTTATCTCTCCCCCATTAACACAAGGTGAAGGCACTCCCGGGTGTTACCACGTATATCCACATTGAACATCCATATCTACGTATTCTATAACAATCCCATATTGGACTTTGGTCTTTTTGGATGGTACTTTGTCTATTGTTAGACAACTACAGGGACATATACTCATCTTTGATGTCTGATAGAAATATAATTCTAATTTCACTGGTTTAGGATTATCACTCTATTGCTATTTATGTTTCACAACATAATATTTGCATTATAATTTTTGTTGTACATTAATATGTTGGTTAAATACTTGTAATCACAGAAGGATTACAGACACTTATTTATGCTATATATGTATTTCTATATTTTTCACTAATTTCGAAATATATACCAGCATGGGTTTTTGATTAAATTAGAATATTTTTCACACCCTACTATATTTAGGACTTTTATCCTAAATTCTCATTAGCGCCACACTTATTATATATAATCGCGGGTTATTATCGGCGCTTCATTCCCCACTTTGCTTCTAAAGCTGTGCCCCTAACCAACCTGACGAAAGGGAAAGGGTCGGTCATGATTAAATGGACCCCCGAGGCTGAGGCAGCATTCCAATTCTTGAAACAAGCCTTATGTAGCCAGCCCGTGTTGTACTCACCCGACTTCTCTAAAGACTTTGTCGTACAAAGTGATGCGTCAGATGTGGGGTTAGGAGCAGTATTGTCCCAGGTCTGGAACGGGGAAGAGCACCCAGTCATTTACCTCAGCAGGAAGTTGAAGTCCCATGAGGTAAATTACGCCACGGTTGAAAAGGAGTGTTTAGCGGTGAAGTGGGCTCTAGATTCCCTTCGGTACTATCTGCTAGGTAGGCACTTTGACATGGTCACGGATCACGCTCCGTTAAAGTGGATGGCTCAAAACAAGGAGACAAATAGAAGAGTGAATAGGTGGTTCCTGGCCCTACAGGAATTCAACTTCACAGTAAAGCATCGCCCTGGCGTTCAAATGGGGAATGTGGATGCTTTGTCTCGAGTACATGAATGCCTGATTGCTGGTGTTCCAACCCCAAGGTTAAAACAAGAGGGGGGGTATGTGACAGCAGGAAGGTAAAGTCACCTGGTTGCATCCAGGGGGTAGGTATATTTCTCCCAGATTCAGGCTTTATGCCGACTTATACAACTAGGGAGAGAGTTGATGAAGCCCAGCTGAGGCTAGTGGGCTCATGGATGATTCATACCTCTAGGGAGAGGGCTGGGCGTCGTGCAGGCAGGGAGTTGATGAGACCAGCTGAAGCTTGTCAGCTCGTTTAAGGCCTCTATAAAAACTCCCAGATTCATTAGGTGTTTGCTCATGCCTGGACCCAGACCTGTGTGGACTGTCTAGGGAGAGTGAACCCCTGTGCGGTGAGACAAGCCTGTGTGGCTATTTGTTTGGACATTTACTAAACCAGGGACTTAGGGACTAGGACAGCACCAGGCTGATCCCAGTTGTTAGTTAGGAAACCTGAATGTTTAGTCAGAGGTCAAGCTGACCAGGGTTTATTTTGTTTATGTTTCTTTTTGCTTTGCTGTGTTTTTTTGTCACTGTAAATAGAGAAATAAACCGCACCTTTTTGATCTTGAAAACCACAACCTCCGTCTGCTGGGCCTGTTTTTGTGTGGGGAGACCATCCAGGGGATCACACACACCCGCTACCGAGTTAACCCCCTCACAGTGTGTTTACAAGCTGTAACAGGCATTTGACGTTTCAAATGCCTCTGAACATCCATCCTGAACACATTTTTTTGCTTTCCAAAAAATGCTTCTAAACTCAATTGCCTAGAAACGACTATAAATGACCCCGTGTACATGTACTGATAAGATAACAGAGGAGAGTTCAGGGGCAGCTGAAAAAAACTCCCAACTGCTCCTAAACGTCTGTTTACCAGCAGCAGTGTGTCAGGGCTTGGCTCACCCCTTCCTTCTCAGAGCTCTGTGCTCAGCTGTCGGTATTGCCAGCACTCTTCATTCCACAGTGACTCAGTCTTCATTTCCTGCTGGTCAGCTAGCTCAACTATCTATTTAAACTGCATGGATCAGATCTTCTGTGCCTTCGTCCTGGTCAACATATCCGGACGCTCTCTGCTGTGTTTTCCTGTGTAATGCCGCGTACACACGACCGCTTTTCTCGACGAGAAAAACTGCATTTTTTTTTTTCGCCGAGAAAAACGATCGTCTGTGGGCTTTATGTCGTTTTTCTCGTTGAGAAAAACGGCATAAAAAACGACGAGAAAAATTAGAACATGTTCTAAATTTTCTCATCGTTTTTTCCAGCATTTTTTTCCGCAGCAGTTTTCCCATAGGGAGACACTGCCGCGGAGCCCACAGATGGTCGTTTTTCTCGTCAAGAGAAAAAATTACGGGAAAAACGACCGTGTGTAGGGAACCAAGCGGTTCCCTCGTTTTTCCTGTCATTATTCACGGCGGTTTTTTAACCGCCGTGAATAATGATCGTGTGTACGCGGCATAAGACTTTTTCTTGGCTGACTTCCCTTCTGGTTCCTGATCCTGCACCCGACTTCACTGATCTCTGGACTCCTGTTTCTCTGGCTTGTTCTGACTACCTGTCCTGGTTACCAAACTCTGGCTATGTTTTAAATATGTACACCATTTTACCATTTTATTAAATAGTGTGATTTTTGCTTCACTTCTGTCTCAGTCTTATTCATAGTTCCTGACACAGTGTACATAAAGCCTTGCAGTCTGTCAGCCTGTAGTAAAGTCTTTCCCTGCTGGCCAGCACATTGGAGCCCAGATCCAGCACTGGAACATCGAAGATAAGTTCCTCCTAACTTGGGTATAAGTGCATGGACTGTGTTCCAAGCAAACAATACTGTTCCTCTTTAATAGAGTGCAGTAGGGATTGGCCAGTGGCCTCTTGCCAACTCCAGGAGTGACAGCTGGTCTCACTCTGTTCTTCTTCAGCAGCTCAGCATTGTCAGTGGCAGCAATAGTCTCATGTACCAGGAGATGTCTGCTACTCAGTCTCTCAGTGTCCCTGATGCAGTAGCAAAGTGTTCTGCTAACAGCTTGCAGCAGTCTGTCTCCCACAATGTCCTTACTGCATCTACCTCAAGCCCTGGAATAGACTTTACCTTTCCTCGCTAAAGAACTGCAGTAAAATGCAAGGATACGTATGTAGCAAGGTCCCGGGTCCCCTTTGGTCTAATGATAATCTCCAGAGTTAGGGACAGCTGACATCCTTCTGTGTAGAGTGGGTTACAAGTCAGAGTGGGTGTAATGCAAGGTAGATTCATGGGCGCCATATACTCCTTGAAAAGAACTGTGGGGAGAGAGAGTTTAGGGCCAGGACACCAGAGGTGGGGGACTCGAGTCACCTGTTTGAGGACTTGCGACTTGCTTGACAGAATTCAAAAAATGACTCGACTTGACTTTGACTTGTCACCAATGACTTGCGACTTGACTTTGACTTGGGCTATATGACTTGCAATGACTTGGCACCACTAACTAAGACTAACCGCAAGCCGCCGTCTGCCTACCTGATCAGCGTGTCATGCAGACAGACGGCGGCCATTGCAGTGTTCAAAAGCCGCGCCTCCTCATCTGTGATAGGCGGAACAGTGTGTGGTTCCCCCCAAATATCCATACCAGGCCCTTCAGATCTGGCATGGATTTTAAGGGGAACTCCACCCCAAATTTAAAAAAAAATGGTGTGGAGTCCCCCAAAAATCCATACCAGACCCTTATCCGAGCACGCAAACTGGCAGGCTGCAGGAAAAGAGGGGGGGACGAGAGAGGGCCCCCCCCTCCTGAACCGTACCAGGCCACATGCCCTCAACATGGGGAGGATGTCCCCATGTTGATGGGGACAAGGGCCTCATCCCCACAACCCTTGCCCGGTGGTTGTGGGGGTCTGCGGGCGGGGGGCTTATCGGAATCTGGAAGACCCCTTTAACAAAGGGGTCCCCCAGATCCCGCCCCCCCTATGTGAATTGGTAAGGGGTACATTGGGGAACTTCCTTCACTGTGTAATACATGAATAGACCCGCCCCTTCTAAAGTTCCCCATCAGGTCTGCTCAGCCAATGAATAGGTGTAAGGCTAAGCGGACCAGATGCGGAACGTGAGAAGGGGCGGGTCTATTCATGTAGCACACATTTTTTTTTTTCATTTGCGGCGGGGGTTCCCCTTAATTTCTATACCAGACCTGAAGGGCCTGGTAATTGAATTTGGGGGGACCCCCACGCTTTTTTTTCTTTTTTATCAATGACTTTTTTATGTATTGCCGGGAGCCGACAATTCATTAATAGCTGCGAGTGAGTTTTAAATGACTTTTTTTCCTTCAGAAATTACATTTTGTGCAGGGACAGTTCTAAGCACGGGAAACAAGCGCGACTTTACATGCATATCATACACACCCCCCAGGTACGAAATTTAAAGGAATATTTCACTTTTATTGTTTCACTTTAAGCATTATTAAAATCACTGCTCCCAAAAAAACGGCCGTTTTTAAAAAAAAAAATTGCATTGATACATGTCCCATGGGGCAGGACCCGGGTCCCCAATCACATTTTTTGACAATAACTTGCATATAAGCCTTTATAATTAGCACTTTAGATGTCTCCCATAGACTTTTCGAATTCGCCGCGAACACCCCAATTTGTTCGCTGTTCGGCGAACAGGCGAACAGGCGATGTTCGAGTCGAACATGAGTTCGACTCGAACTCGAAGCTCATCCCTAGTCATGAGGAACTGTCTTGTGTTACAACCATTAAAGTGTCCAAAAAAACTGTAGTGAGGTGAAGAAAAAGTCTCTATTGTGCAGTTGCAATAAACATGCTGTATTAAAACACAAGGATCACACTTGATGTATACTCCAACATCCGAGACATAAAGGTAAGGAATGGATACTCTTACCCTAAACCAGAGAAAAATTGGCTTGGACGGGAACTCCTAGGCAGGACCACCGATGAAGACACTCCTCCTGACACGGCTTCCGGGTATCACAAGGGACGTAGTCACGAACCAATGTTGACGATCCCAAATAAGAGAACAGTGAAGCAAGTTCCCCATCAGGTCCGCTCAGGCCAATGACGTAGGCGAGGTCTGACATACCGAGGGGGCGGACCTGATGGGGAACTTCCTTCACTGTGTAATACATGAATAGACCCGCCCCTTCTCACGTTCCGCATCTGGTCCGCTTAGCCTTACACCTATTCATTGGCTGAGCGGACCTGATGGGGAACTTTAGAAGGGGCGGGGTCTATACATTTAATAGACTGCGGAGTAAGTTCCCCATCAGGTCCGCTCAGGCTCAGCCAATGACGGACAGCGCTGGACATCGGATCGCCGCGGGACACTGGATTTCATCGCTGGAATGTTTTTTTTTATTTTTTATTTTTAATAAAGGACTTTTCCAAGATGTTTGTGTGTTTTTTTTTAAATTTTTTTACACTTTCTTCGTGAAATGGTAGGGGTACAATGTACCCCTTACCAATTCACATGGGGGGGGCGGGATCTGGGGGTCCCCTTTGTTAAAGGGATCATCCAGATTCTGATAAGCACCCTGCCCGCAGACCCCCACAACCACCGGGCAGGGGTTGTGGGGATGAGGCCCTTGTCCCCATCAACATGGGGACATCCTCCCCATGTTGAGGGCATGTGGCCTGGTACGGTTCAGGAAGGGGGGCGCTCTCTCCCCCCCCTCTTTTCCTGCGGCCTGCCAGTTTGCGTGCTCTGATAAGGGTCTGGTATGGATTTTTTAATTTGGGGTGGAGTTCCCCTTAAAATCCATGCCAGATCTGAAGAGCCTGGTATCGATATTTGGGGGGAACCGCACGCATTTTTTTTTAATTTGCGGCGGGGTTCCCCTTAATATCTATACCAGACCTGAAGGGCCTGGTAATTGAATTTGGGGGACTCCCACGCTTTTTTTTTCTTTTTTATCAATGACTTTTCTATTGGCGGGAGCCGACAATTCATTAATAGCCGCGAGTGAGTTTTAAATGACCTTTTTTCCTTCAAAAATTACATTTTGTGCAGGGACAGTTCTAAATGACTTTTTTTCCTTCAAAATGACATTTTGTGCAGGGACAGTTCTAAATGACTTTTTTTCCTTCAAAAATGACATTTTGTGCAGGGACAGTTCTAACTTAGAACTGTCCCTGCACAAAATGTCATTTTTGAAGGAAAAAAAGTCATTTAAAACTCACTCCCGGCTATTAATGAATTGTCGGCTCCCGGCAATACATAGAAAAGTCATTGATAAAAAAGAAAAAAAAAGCGTGGGGGTCCCCCCAAATTCAATTACCAGGCCCTTCAGGTCTGGTATAGATATTAAGGGGAACCCTGCCACAAAAAAAAAATGCGTGGGGTTTCCCCAAATATCTATACCAGGCCCTTCAGATCTGGCATAGATTTTAAGGGGAACTCCACCCCAAATAAGAAAAAAATGGTGTGGAGTCCCCCAAAAAAGCCATACCAGACCCTTATCTGAGCACGCAACCTGGCAGGCCGCAGGAAAAGACGAGAGAGCGCCCCCCCTCCTGAACCGTACCAGGCCACATAGAAAAGTCATTGATAAAAAAAAAAAAGCGTGGGGGTCCCCCCAAATTCAATTACCAGGCCCTTCAGGTCTGGTATAGATATTAAGGGGAACCCCGCCGCAAGTTTAAAAAAAAATGGCGTGGAGTCTCCCCAAAAGTCCATACCAGACCCTTATCCGAGCACGCAACCTGGCAGGCCGCAGGAAAAGAAGGGGGGACGAGAGCGCCCCCCCCCTCCTGAACCATACCAGGCCACATTCCCTCAACATGGGGAGGATGTCCCCATGTTGATGGGGACAAGGGCCTCATCCCCACAACCCTTGCCCGGTGGTTGTGGGGGTCTGCGGGCGGGGGGCTTATCGGAATCTGGAAGACCCCTTTAACAAAGGGGACCCCCAGATCCCGGCCCCCCCTATGTGAATTGGTAAGGGGTACATTGTACCCCTACCATTTCTCGAAGAAAGTGTAAAAAAATGTAAAAAAAAAACACACAAACACCTTGGAAAAGTCCTTTATTTAAAAAAAAAAAAACATTCCAGCGATGAAATCCAGTGTCCCGCGGCGATCCGATGTCCAGCGCTGTCCGTCATTGGCGGAGCTTGAGCGGACCTGATGGGGAACTTCCTTCACTGTGTAATACATGAATAGACCCGCCCCTTCTAAAGTTCCCCATCAGGTCCGCTCAGCCAATGAATAGATGTAAGGCTAAGCGGACCAGATGCGGAATGTGAGAAGGGGCGGGTCTATTCATGTATTACACAGTGAAGGAAGTTCCCCATCAGGTCCGCTCAGGCCAGTGACGTAGGCGGGGTCTGACATACCAAGGGGGCGGACCTGATGGGGAACTTCCTTCACTGTGTAATACATGAATAGACCCGCCCCTTCTCACGTTCCGCATCTGGTCCGCTTAGCCTTACACCTATTCATTGGCTGAGCAGACCTGATGGGGAACTTTAGAAGGGGCGGGTCTATTCATGTATTACACAGTGAAGGAAGTTCCCCAATGTACCCCTTACTAATTCACATGGGGGGGCGGGATCTGGGGGTCCCCTTTGTTAAAGGGGTCTTCCAGATTCCGATAAGCCCCCTGCCCGCAGACCCCCACAACCACCGGGCAAGGGTTGTGGGGATGAGGCCCTTGTCCCCATCAACATGGGGACATCCTCCCCATGTTGAGGGCATGTGGCCTGGTATGGTTCAGGAGGGGGGGCGCTCCCTCGTCCCCCCCTCTTTTCCTGCGGCCTGCCAGGTTGCGTGCTCGGATAAGGGTCTGGTATGGATTTTTGGGGGGACTCCACGCCATTTTTTTTTAAACTTGCGGCGGGGTTCCCCTTAATATCTATACCAGACTTGAAGGGCCTGGCAATTGAATTTGGGGGGACCCCCACGCTTTTTTTTTTTATCAATGACTTTTCTATTGCCGGGAGCCGACAATTCATTAATAGCCGCGAGTGAGGCCTCGTACACACGGCCGAGATTCTCGTTGAAAAAAAATGTCGTTTTTTTCGACGAGATTCTTGGCCAAGAAAATTGTCCCGGCCGAGTGTACACACGCTCGTTTCAAAGAACCCGCGGTTCTTTGAATGGAGCGTACGCGGTGATGTCATCGACTACGACGAGCATGCGCTCGTCACATTCGATGCCGTCGCCGCCATCTTGGTATACCCTACGTATGCCTAGGAAGCTACCGCGCATGCGTCGCATTCATTTAGAACATGCGCGGGCTTCCCGGCGGACAGGTAAGTGTACACACACTCACTTTTCTCGTCGAGAAACAGGCTGACGAGAATCTCGACGAGAAAATAGAGAGCAGGTTCTCTATTTTCTCGTCGAGGTTACTTGTCGGTTTTCTCGACGAGAAACCCGATAGCCACGTACACACGACCGATTTACTCGGCAAGACCTCTCTGCCAGCAAGTTTCTTGCTGGTTCTTGCCGAGAAAATCGGTCGTGTGTACGAGGCCTGAGTTTTAAATGACTTTTTTTCCTTCAAAAATGACATTTTGTGCAGGTACAGTTCTAAGCACGGGAAACATGTGCTACTTTACATGCATATTATACACCCCCCGCCCCCAAGTACGAAATTTAAAGGAAAATTTCACTTTTATTTTTTCATTTTAAGCATTATTAAAATCACTGCTCCCGTAAAAACGTCAATTTTTAAAACTTTTTTTTGCATTGATACATGTCCCCTGGGGCAGAACCCGGGTCCCCAAACACTTTTTATGACAATAACTTGCATATTAGCCGTTATAATTAGCACTTTAGATTTCGAACGTTCGAGTCCATTGTATTTAATAGGGTTCTAAAGTTCATGCGAACATTCTGTCTGTTCGCAGGTTCTGGTGCGAACCGAACAGGGGGGTGTTCGGCTCATCCCTGCTCATGACACAGGTTCTGTCACTATAATATATGTTTTGATCTTATTGGTAGATATTATGTATGCTCATAGGTGTGCGCAGCCAATTGCATTAGGGTGTGCACCCCAAAGCTCAAACACACATTACCGATCACTCACGACCTTCATTCAGAAAGGGAAGGTGCCAGTAAATTACTTACTTACCGGCACCTTCCCGCACTCATTCTAAAATATCCCCACAGCAACAGCCTGCGGGAGAGGAGAGGAGGGAAGCCAGACGCGCTGTAAGGAGAAGGGGAGGAGCTAAGGCAGTAGGGGGAATTTGTGCTGCACAGGGTGATTAGGGTGTGCCTGGGCACACCTGGCACACCCTGTGCGCACGCCTAAGTGTATGCTCACTCAGCACTATTTATATGATGTTTTTCCAGTGTAGCTACGTTTGAGTGGAAATTTTCGATTCATTATAGAACAACACTTAGTAGCTTCTCTGTTTTCAGCGCCACATTTTTTACTTTTCTTTTCTTTTTGCAATACGGTCTTATTGTTTATGCTGGCAGCTTCACCTGTTCCATCACATTTTTTCACTGGTAGCGCAACTTTTTCTCCCTATTTTGAATATTATTTATTGTTATCCCTCCTATTATTTTTATACACTGAAAAAATCTTGTGTCCAAGCTGAAACACAGATCTCTCTTTTCTTCTAGCACATCCATCCCTGCCACAATTAGAAAGCACTCCCTAGGAGCATACCTAACCCCTTGATCACCCCTAGTGTTAACCCCTTCCCTGCCAGTGTCATTTATACAGTAAAAAGTGTAAGAATACTGCGCTGTCTGCAAAAACTGAATGTGATAACTCAATATCTGTGCTGCAACTAAAAAATGTGAGACACACACAAATAACAATATTATAAGGAGGGGGGAGGAGAGCACAATCTAAAAAAAACAAGAGCATAACAGGTGAAGGCATTTTCAACCTCAGTTCCCAAACCTTGACAGAATCTGAAACAGCTCTTTTGAATAAGGGTTTAAAATTTGCCCCTCCTCGAAAACTCAATAAATTCGAAACGTACATGGACGTACACAAGTACGTTAGGAGAATTAACATCAAAAGGCATTTCGCTAGTATTCCAACACGCCAGGGGGGATTAGTGTTGAATAATTATCAATATACGGGACTGTCCATGCTTCCACTTTTAACCCCCCAGGTACCCTAGCACCATCACTGAGAGTATTTCGTGATGTGGTTCTGCGAGATTTGGAATCTGTAAAAACAACAAATAAAAAATGGAGAAGAATTTAGAGCAGGGCTTAGACACCTTGTGTAACAATAAACAATTGGTTATACGCCCCGCCGATAAAGGGGGGGGGATAGTGATCCTTGATAGGGATGACTATCTTCAAGAATTATCCAGGATTGTTGGGGATCAGGAGACCTATACCCTCTTGGTCGGAAATCCAATCATTAAATATAAAAAGACCCTGGATGACTTGGTACTAAAGGGCGTACAATTAGGAATTCTGAATGAAAAGGAACAGCTTTTTTTGGTCCCTAAGGCACCGAGGGTTCCTATCCTGTACTGTTTGCCTAAAATACATAAAAGTCTGACTTGCCCCCCGGGACGTCCGATAGTTAGCGGAATTGATTCCATCACGTCCCGGGTGGGCAAGTATATAGACTTTTTTCTTCAACCATTAGTGCTGAAAATGCCGTCCTATCTGAAAGACACCAGACATGTAATTAATTTGCTGGCAGATCAACATCCCAGTGAACACATGTGGATGGTCACAGCTGATGTGACATCACTTTATACTATAATTCCCCATTCTTTGGGGTTATCAGCTGTTAAGTATTATTTAAATCTCCATTCAACAACATCGGAAGAACAACAAAATTTCATTATGGAGCTCCTAGATTATGCGGCAAAACACAACTATTTCTGGTTTAGTCACAACTTCTACAAGCAGGAACGGGGAGTAGCCATGGGGGCGAAATATGCCCCCAGCTTGGCCAATCTGTTCATGGCCAAATGGGAGGAGGACGTCATCTTTAAAGACCGAAGCCCACATCTTAAACTTTGGGCTAGGTATATTGATGACGTCCTCCTCCTCTGGGATGGCACAGTTGCACAGCTGGAAGCTTTCTTCCTAGAGATTAATCAGAATGATAGAGGTATACGTTTCATTTATGAGGCTAGTCAAGTACGGATTAATTTTTTGGACCTTACAATCACCAAGAGTGAAGTGGGTTTCAAAACGATATCGTACTTTAAACAAACTGACCGCAACGCTTATATACCGAGCGATAGTTGCCACAAGGACTCTTGGCTGAAGTCAGTGCCGAAAAGCCAATTTGTTCGCATGCGGAGAAATTGTTCTGAAAAGTCCGATTACTTTCTCCAGGCCAATATCCTGAAAGATAGGCTATTGGAAAAGGGCTATGATGAGAAAGCCTTGGAAGACACTTTGAAGGAAGTGGGGGGCATGGAAAGATCATCTTTGTTAACAAATGGCCCAAAAAAGAAACAAGAACAATTGTGTATACCATTCATCACAACATACTCTACACAGCATTATATGATAAAAAGAATCATTCGGAAACACTGGCATCTTTTGGGGAGTGACCGTATCATCAACACTTTCCTCCCAACAATCCCACAAGTTATTTTCAGGGGTGCCCCTTCCCTGAGAGATAGAGTGGCACCCAATGTGGTTGACCCTCCACCTAAGAAAGTCTCTTTTTTCCAAAAATTATCTGGGTACCATCAATGCCGTCGGTGCCAGGTGTGCTCCATAAACAAAATCAGATCTAAAAAGACTGAAGTATTTGTATCCAGCAGTACTTCAAAAACTCATAAGATCGATACTTTTGTCACATGCAGTTCCACAGGCGTTGTATACCTCCTGCAATGTCCTTGCGGGATGCAATATATAGGTAGGACAAAACGGACCATGCAAATAAGACTTGGAGAACACATAGCTAACATTAAGAGTGGCTTCCAATATCATTCGGTATCCAAGCATTATGACTTACACCACCAGCGCAATCCAGAGGGTACTTCCTTTTTAGGAATTGACAGGTATAGTCCTCATTGGAGGGGTGGGTCTCTAGTCAGGGAAATATCCCGCATGGAAATGAGCTGGATCCATAAGGTCCGCTGCTATACCCCTTATGGGCTTAACGTCGACATTGATGTCAATGCATTCATCGATAACAGCTAGGTGGATATAATTTCTGTATAGCAATGTAAACTGGATCTGAGCTCTCGGTACATCCCCATTCCATCACTATCGATACCCTTAGGGGACCTATGGCACCGAGACAAATACTCCAGTTATACACATTCAGATTGGTGTAGTGCATTGATCCATGGACATCTTAAGGGGGTCGCCCTTGGGGATGTCTATGGGTTCATTTGAGTACACATCAGGTTTGTTGAACATGTGTTTTTTCATTATGGTGTCGGGGTGTGTGCTTCGGCGGCACCCATACATTTATGGTGAATATATATGCTCATAGAATCCAACAGACAGATCCAATTCGCTTAGATATTTGGTTTACAATAACCTTTCTCCAATAATTCCCTTCTTTCTATTTTTTAGTTCCTTCTCCCATAGTGACATTCCATGTGCAGATGGCCATGGTTTTTTTATATTAAGAAACAATGAGTGTAATTGTGAATCTGTCCACAGGGTGGCGGTCACATTACACCTATCTAGCATATGGAGAAACACTTAAAATTTTTAAATATTTTAATGGCTTGGAATACATTTATACGTTATGATATATCCAGGAAATGTGGGGTAGGGATGTGAACCCCTTTATATCATATTAGGTTTGATTTCAACCAACGTATAGTATTTCTGTAGCCTTATATCTTATGTGCCTGTATATTTAGGATGCATATGGGCGGAGTGTGCTTGCTATTTTAATGCACGTTTCACTCACAGTGAGCTAACTGTTTAGTTGGATCCCTTTTTCGTTTACATATCTGATTTACGTCTGACATTGCCAACGCTAGTCAGTGTTTTGGATGTAAGGGCAGTTTGCCCATTTTCAATATGGTGATATGTGTAGCGGAGATGCCGAGAGTTCAGATCCAGTCGGACTCCGTTAATGTCACTGATATGTTACAATGATTTATACTGAATAGGTTCACTCATAGTGAGTGGATATCCCGGCCGTGATCTTTTGTATCTATATGTCGGAGTAGGATCCGACAGTGAGATCAAAGGTAAAAGGTTATTAATGTAAGGGCAGTTTGCCCATTTTCAAGATGGCGACACCCGCAGCTGGGATGCTGGGAACTCTGTTCTGGGCGGACCCAGCTATCGCTCACAGCACATAAAATGGTGGTGGATCAGCACGCCGCCCGTGCCCCTGGATGACGACAGGTTTGTCGAAACGACGTAGGGAGGAGCGGCGTGCTGACGTCACCACAATACGAATCCCGGAAGCAACGGGTAGTGAGAGCCGGCCGGCCTTATACACAACCACTGCTGTTTTTTATTCAACATGCTGTAAGTGCATCTTTTTATTTTAATAAACGTTTTATAATATTGGATTACGCTATGGGGCTTTCTTTTTCACCCTAAATGTGATTCGTGGAGATATCTGGGGACTACAGACTGAAGCCTAGAGGAATATAAGTACAGAGAGAGCCAATTAGAGACCCTGGCGGGGATAATAGCCATCTACTCAGACTAATCTCTCTCAGGGATCAGGATTTCTGGTAAGCAGCCTGAGAAAGATAAGGTGGTGGATTCCTTTCTGTCGTATCAGCACTTCTTCCATGGTGTTTCAGTTTTGAAGTCACAAATTAAATTTTGAAGAGATTGAACCCTTTTTCACTTTATTCTTTTTTCTGGGGACTTTATGCCATTTATGAACTGCTATTGAATTCTCTTGTGTTAATACCAAGGAATAGAGTGTAACATCATTTATTACCCAGAGGCTCAAAGTATATCATTCATTGTTTAATTTACATGTTACATTGTTCAGTCACGTCACCTTTAAGGTGATATCACATTGTGATTTCACACTAAATAATTTTCGGTTATTTTTATTCACAATTTATACAGTAATAGTGCATTTTCTTTAGCACTGGTCACTGTATTGGTGTCACTGGTACCCAAAAAAGTGTCACTATGTAGTTACTAGTGTAATGTAATATTCTAATCTGGAATGATAAACGTGTCACTGTTTTAAACAAGGTTAGGACCGTTTATAATACGTTAAAAATAGTTCTGTAAAAAGCAACACCTTATTTTCTGGCAGTGCCCCTCCCAACAGTAAACTCTGGATCCGCCCCTGAGAGGCCAACGCACAAGACGGCTATAATGGATGGAGCGGTTCCAAAAATAATTAAATTTGGATTTAAGGATTATGTTTTAGATGTTGGTGAAAAGAAGAGAACGGCGGTATGCAAGGTCTGCAGCTCAAAAATAAGAAGCGTCCACCACAACACCCAACCAGGGCCGATCCTAGACAGGGTGCGAGGGGTGCAGTTCACCCAGGCGCCACATAGGTGGGGGCGCTCAAGCGCCAGAGTGCTCCCCTCCCTCCTCTCCTTGTTGGTGTCCGAGGCAAGGCTGCTCTCTCAGCCAGTCACCACCGCGCTGCTGCTGCTGTATTTCCTGCCCTAGTCCGCTCCCTCCATCCTCCTGTCAGAGCAGATCGAGCGGCTGTCTTTGTTCGGAGAGAGACCGCGCTCAGCGCGCTGTGACGTCGTTGGGGGGCAGGACGGTCCGTGCCGTGCAGTGGCCGTCATTTGTGCTTCTTCTCTGTCATGAATCATGATCTTCTTCACCCGGGCGGCGTGGCTGCACACTGTCCTCTCCTCTCCAGCTGCAGCCCGGGTGGGGTTTTTCCCGAGGAGGGGGGTCTGTACTAATGGAGGTGGCTCTGTACTAATGGAGGGGGGTTGTCTGTTCTAATGGAAGAGGGGGGTCTGTACTAATGGAGGGGGTGGTTTGTGGTGGGTCTGTACTAATGAAGTGGGGGGCCTGTTCTAATGGAGGGGGGTGGTTTGGAGGGTGGTCTGTACTAATGGAGAGGGGTGGTGGTTTGTGGGGGGTCTGTACTAATGGGGGGTGGTTTGTGGGGGGGTCTGTACTAATTGAGGGGGGGTGGTTTGTCAGGGGTCTGTACAAATGGAGGGGGGTAGTTTGTGGGGGGGTCTGTACAAATGGAGTGGTGTGGTTTGAGGGGGGCTCTGTACTAATGGAGGGGGGGTGGTTTGTCAGGGGTCTGTACAAATAGAGGGGGGTGGTTTGTGGGGGGTCTGTACTAATGGAGGGGGTGGTTTATGTGGGGGTCTTTACTAATGGAGAGGGGTGGTGGTTTGTGGGGGGTCTGCACCAATGGAGGGGGATGGTTTGTGGGGGGGTCTGTACTAATGGGGGTGGTTTGTGGGGGGGTCTGTACTAATGGAGGGGCGGTGGTTTGTCGGGGGGTCTGTACAAATGGAGGGGGGTGGTTTGTGGGGGGGTCTGTACTAATGGAGGGGGGTGGTTTGTCGGGGGGTCTGTACAAATGGAGGGGGTGGTTTTTCGGGGGGTTTGTACTAATGGAAGGGGGGTCTCTACTAATGAAGGGGGGTGGTTTGTCCTGAGGGGGTCTGTACTAATGGAGGGGGGTGGTTTCTCCTGGGGGGTCTGTACTAATGGAGGGGGTGGTTTGTCCTGAGGGGGGTCTGTACTAATGGAGGGGGGGTGGTTTGTCCTGAGGGGGGTCTGTACTAATGGAGGGGGGGGTGGTTTGTCCTGGGGGGTATATACTAATGGAGGGGGGGGTGGTTTGTCCTGAGAGGGGTCTGTACTAATGGAGGGGGGGTGGTTTGTCCTGAGGGGGGTCTGTACTAATGGAGGGGGGGTGGTTTGTCCTGAGGGGGGTCTGTACTAATGGAGGGGGGTGGTTTGTCCTGAGGGGGGTCTGTACTAATGGAGGGGGGTGGTTTGTCCTGAGGGGGGTCTGTACTAATGGAGGGGGGGTGGTTTGTCCTGATGGGGGTCTGTACTAATGGAGGGGGGGTGGTTTGTCCTGGAGGTCTGTACTAATGGAGGGGGGTGGTTTGTCCTGGGGGTCTGTACTAATGGAGGGGGGTCTGTACTGAGGGAGGGGTTTATACTCAGTGGGGAGTCTGCACTGACGGAGGGGGGTCCATATTTAGTGGAGGGGGGTCTGTACTGAGGGGCGACTATAGTTGGTGGAGGGGGGGTGACATCAACCCTAGTGATGCCACTGCAGCCGCGGGCTCTTCTTTCCCCCCTCCCTCTCCCTCTCCCCCCTCCCTCTCCTTGCACTGCTGTACTAGTGAGCAGCGCTTGCCAGCACAGCCACCCACTATCTTTCTTCCCCCGCCTTCATATCGGCCAGGGAAGAAATAGAATAAAAAAATGAGCAGAGAAGAGGATTGTGGGGCATGTAGTCCCGAGGACTGGCAGCCCCACTGTAACACGGAAGCTGCAGCCCACACAGCATGCCCAGCTGAATAGGAGAGAGAGAGAGACAGGAGCCCGGAAAAGCTTTCAGGGAAGTGCACCCAGGACTCCAGAGGGAGAGGACAGTGCTGAGAGAACACCATCAGAGAGAGAACCCCGCTGCCCTGCGCCACCAGAGGGAAAGCAACACAGCCTGGCGCCATCCCTGGCAGAGAAAGGAATGGAGTCATTGCCAGAATACAGATCTGGACTCTACCCAGCGGAGACGCCACAGGCAATTCAGAGTGAGCTGACTCCTGATCAGAGGACCCGTTGTTGCTGTATCGCTGGGTCAGGTGAGAGGGCCGATCAGCCATTATCTTCAGTAGTATGTCTGCAGTCTGTGACCATCTCCTGTATTATATCTGCAGTCTGTGACCATCTCCTGTATTATATCTGCAGTCTCTGACCATCTCCTGTATTATATCTGCAGTCTCTGACCATCTCCTGTATTATATCTGCAGACTCTGACCATCTCCTGTATTATATGTGCAGTCTCTGACCATCTCCTGTGCTATGTCTGCAGTCTCTGACCATCTCCTGTATTATATCTGCAGTCTCTGACCATCTCCTGTATTATATCTGCAGTCTCTGACCATCTACTGTGCTATGTCTGCAGTCTCTGACCATCTCCTGTATTATATCTGCAGTCTCTGACCATCTCCTGTATTATATCTGCAGTCTCTGACCATCTACTGTGCTATGTCTGCAGTCTCTGACCATCTCCTGAGCTATGTCTGCAGTCTCTGACTATCTCCTGTATTATATCTGCAGTCTCTGACCATCTCCTGTATTATATCTGCAGTCTCTGACCATCTACTGTGCTATGTCTGCAGTCTCTGACCATCTCCTGTATTATATCTGCAGTCTCTGACCATCAGCTGTATTATATCTGCAGTCTCTGACCATCTCCTGTGCTATGTCTGCAGTCTCTAACCATCTCCTGTGCTATGTCTGCAGTCTCTGACCATCTCCTGTGCTATGTCTGCAGTCTCTGACCATCTCCTGAGCTATGTCTGCGGTCTCTGACCATCTCCTGTATTACATCTGCAGTCTCTGACCATCTCCTGTATTATATCTGCAGTCTCTGACCATCTACTGTGCTATGTCTGCAGTCTCTGACCATCTCTTGTATTATATCTGCAGACTCTGACCATCTCCTGTATTATATGTGCAGTCTCTGACCATCTCCTGTGCTATGTCTGCAGTCTCTGACCATCTCCTGTATTATATCTGCAGTCTCTGACCATCTCCTGTATTATATCTGCAGTCTCTGACCATCAACTGTGCTATGTCTGCAGTCTCTGACCATCTCCTGTATTATATCTGCAGTCTCTGACCATCTCCTGTATTAAATCTGCAGTCTCTGACCATCTACTGTGCTATGTCTGCAGTCTCTGACCATCTCCTGAGCTATGTCTGCAGTCTCTGACCATCAGCTGTATTATATCTGCAGTCTCTGACCATCTCCTGTGCTATGTCTGCAGTCTCTGACCATCTCCTGTGCTATGTCTGCAGTCTCTGACCATCTCCTGTGCTATGTCTGCAGTCTCTGACCATCTCCTGAGCTATGTCTGCAGTCTTTGACCATCTCCTGTGCTATGTCTGCAGTCTCTGACCATCTCCTGAGCTATGTCTGCAGTCTCTGACCATCTCCTGTATTACATCTGCAGTCTCTGACCATCTCCTGTATTATATCTGCAGTCTCTGACCATCTACTGTGCTATGTCTGCAGTCTCTGACCATCTCTTGTATTATATCTGCAGACTCTGACCATCTCCTGTATTATATGTGCAGTCTCTGATCATCTCCTGTGCTATGTCTGCAGTCTCTGACCATCTCCTGTATTATATCTGCAGTCTCTGACCATCTCCTGTATTATATCTGCAGTCTCTGACCATCTCCTGTGCTATGTCTGCAGTCTCTAACCATCTCCTGTGCTATGTCTGCAGTCTCTGACCATCTCCTGTGCTATATCTGCAGTCTCTGACCATTTACTGTGCTATGTCTGCAGTCTCTGACCATCTCCTGTATTATATCTGCAGTCTCTGACCATCTCCTGTGCTATGTCTGCAGTCTCTGACCATCTCCTGTAATATGTCTACACTCTCTGACTGTCTCTTGTAACATGTCTGCAGTCTCTGACCATCTCTTGTACTATGTCTGGGGGCTCTTTCTAACAGACTCTCTAACAGAAGCCCCCTCTGTGTGCATCAGAGAGACTCCCCTCCAGGTCTCATTAGTCTACGCTCTTCCTTTATTTTCTTTGTTTCCCTGAGGATCCCAGGGAAACAAAGACTTCTTAGGGGAGCATCTCTGTGTTTGAGTCGTTGCCATAGAAACATGTGTAAAGGGGAGGAGTTTGTAAGATAACCACGCCCACGTGGGGGCGCCAGAAATATTTCTGCACCCAGGCGTCTGTGACCCTAGGATCGGCCCTGCATCCAACTTCATCCGTCACTACAAAACCCACAAAGAAAGGTAGGTACAGTAACGTGTATGTGTAGCTAATTTTAACTAAATATTTGTCTCGTCAAACGTTAGCTAATGTTTTAATTTAAGATAGGTTGAATTTGAAATCCATCATGTATTTTGTTGAAAAGACCTTGTGAATGTAAGACAGGACTGTAAACTTGAATTAGAGTTTTGACTAGGCGAAATGACGTTGCAAATATTTACTGTATATGCAAATTAGGCCTGCATCCCACTTTAGGCGGGAGCAGAGTGTATTGTTGTTCAAATCAATAAATCACATAGCTAACTTTTTTTTCTATCTCTCTTCTGTTTACTCTATAGATATGAAGAGTACATCCAAACCAATGGGACTTTTGATGCTAGCCAGCCTCAAATCTCACAATTCATCGCACAGGTGACTGTGTAGCTATACCACTGCAACCACCAGCAGCAGAAGGCAATTATAAACTCAATCCTGTCAGACCTCATTATAAACTGCAACATGCCACTGTTCATCATTGAACATCAAAGCTTTTGTCGCTTTTTGTCAATAGTGGACAACAAGTACTCTCCAGTAAGTAGAAGAACAATTACTGCCAAGCTTGACAATCTGGTGGCAGATAGGCAAATGAAGCTGAAAAAAGAACTCACAGTGGTAGATCATGTCAGTGACTGTAGATATATGGTCAGACCGCAGGATGAGAGGCTTTCTTGGAGTCACAGTGCACTGGATCAACATTGAGGATGACCGTCTTCAGTTGAAATAACAGTTGCTTGCGTGCAACCGCTTCAAAGGTCCCCATACAGGGGAAAGAATTTGTGAGGAATTTGAGCATATATGTGAAGAGTACAAGATTAAAAAAAAGTTAGACCACATCATCTATGACAACGCCGCAAACATGAAAAAAGCATTCACTACATGTTTTCCAGGACAGGGAGATGAAGACGATGACCTTGATGATTCAAACATTTGGAATGACCTGTCAGTGGAAGAACAGGAGTTGTTTGACAATAATTTGAGTGCAAAAACTCAGACTAGACTTCAATGTTTTGCACATACGCTTCAATTGGTAATAGGTGAGGGACTTAAGACCCGGTTCACACAGGGGCGACTCCGGACGCGACTTCTGGTCGCCCCGAGTTGCCCCAAGTCGTGCTATTTTTAAAACTAATTGAAGTGAATGGAGATGTTTTAATGCACACGACTGCAGTCGCTCCGACTTCAAAAAAGGTTCCTGTACTACTTCAATCAGACTTCTAGCCGACCTGTAGGCAACTTGTACCATTGATTTCAATGGAAGTCGCTTAGAAGTCTGATCAGTGTTCATTTTGAAGGCAACTTTACAGGAAGATAATATACATTTCTCAGGCAAACCCCTCCCTCCCACAGAGCTGATTCTTGTTTTATTGGCCACTGGAATGTCTCCTGTCCTGGAGGCAACTTCAGTCGTTTTGTAAATCACCACTCAGGCCTCATACACACGACCGATTTTCTCGTCCAAAACCGTCAAGAAAAGTGCCGCGAGAGCTTTTTTGTCGAGAAAAACGTTCGTGTGTATGGTTTTACGACGAGAAAATTGCCGAGAATCTCGACGAGAAAATAGAGAACCTGCTCTCTATTTTCTCGTCAGGATTCCAGATTTCCTCGTCGTGTTTCTCGTCGGGCTGTTTTGTGACGAGAAAATGGTTCGTGTGTATGCTTTTACGACTCTTCCAAAAGCGCGCATGCTCACAAGCAACTATGAGATGGGAGCGCATCTTCTGGTAAAACAAGCCTTCGTAATGGAGAGAGCACATTCGTCACGCTCAAAAATATTGCATCGTTTAAATGTTCTGCATTGAAATCTTCGTTAGAATGTTACATTAATCAAAACGAGTGACCTTCTTTTGCTGCTGATATTCACACAGAGTTATGACTTTTTTTTTAACCTTTTTCATGCTGCTCTTAAGAAGATTTATGTGCATTATATCGTGCAAGTTTTTAGGAAAAATTTAAATGGTTATATTTTTAAAAATTATGTTAATTATAATTTCACAATGTTTTGATAGTGATCTCCCATTTAATTTTGGAATCTATATTAGTTAAATTTCCCCCCATGTTTTTTTGCAAATCAGATTTAGTTATTCTTTTGGGGGGGTGATATCTGTCCCTTTTTTTGTCAGTCAAATGTATCTGCTTACTCCAAAGCTAGATTTTTAATTTTTACAAATACACATAGTCAAGTATGAACTTAAACAAAAATCAAATTTATTCATGTTTCGAAATAAAATAAAGAGAAGGCAGCGCTGGAGAACCTGCTGCCATTTGTGCATCCCAGGGACCCCAGAGCACACAGCAACCCTGTGTGGACACTAAAATTGGGAGCTTGAGAAGGCCACATTTCTGAACACAATCTGATGCTGGCCTCCCAGAGGTCAGGAACAGCAGCAGGTGATATATATGTCCCTAGTGTGTGGTACTACAACAGGCTGCCTTCTGTCCGACCACAATGAAGCAAGGCCATCACTTCCTCTTCTTCCTGGCAACCTTCCCTGCAACCTTCCCTGAAGCCTTCCCTGCAGCCTTCCTTCTTTGTTTGGCTGGAGGCTGGGCCACTGGAGGGGTACTCCTGTCAGGAGGAGGAGGAGGAGATGTAGCAGAAGGGGGTGGGGCAGAAGAAGAAGGTGGAGGTGTAGCAGAAGGGGGTGGGGCAGAAGAAGAAGGTGGAGGTGTAGCAGAAGGGGGTGGGGCAGAAGAAGAAGGTGGAGGTGTAGCAGAAGGGGGTGGGGCAGAAGAAGAAGGTGGAGGTGTAGCAGAAGGGGGTGGGGCAGAAGAAGAAGGTGGAGGTGTAGCAGAAGGGGGTGGGGCAGAAGAAGAAGGTGGAGGTGTAGCAGAAGGGGGTGGGGCAGAAGAAGAAGGTGGAGGTGTAGCAGAAGGGGGTGGGGCAGAAGAAGAAGGGGGAGGTGGAGGTTGAGGTTGGGTCAGTTGTGCCACCTCACATATGGCGGTATTGGGGGTAATTTTCTCCATCACCCCCTTGTTGAGCAAGGTGATGAGCAGGGGCTCGCATAGGAGGCGTTGCTCCATGCTCATCACCTTGAACTTAGCCTCCACTAGGCCGGCAATGGCCTCTTCAGGGGATGTGGGCTCCTGGAGGGTGGCATGGGCCTCACGAATAAGGGCCATTGCTGCCTCACTCGTGCTCCTGTCCCTCCTGCCTTTTTTTGGGAAGCCGGATGGGAGGCACCTGGGATCTGGTGCTTCTCCTTTGCCCTGCCACCTCCTGTCTGAAACTGGGCCCTGCCACCTCCTGTCTGCCACTGGGCCCTGCCACCTCCTGTCTGTCACTGGGCCCTGCCACCTCCTGTCTGCCACTGGGCCCTGCCACCTCCTGGCTGCCACTGGGCCCTTCCTCCTCCTGCCTGACAGTTTCCAGACCCTCCTCCTGGCTGATTTCATCCTGTGTATGAAAAAGGGAAATAGTTTAATATGTTGGTTTAATCTTTGCATCAAACTTTGTAATCCTGATTGAAGCAATTAGAATGTAAATCCATAAATCCTTGCTTTAAATTTACCACTACATCAGATTGACTATTTAGCACCCAATTAAGTGCAGACTAATGTCTACAGATCTTGATTTCACTTGTGGAATCCAAAATATTTTATGTTTGTCATCTTGACATATTTGTCAAACATTAAGTTTATCCCAATACATTTTCAGTTAATACTATACCTGGCTCCAGATGGCCAAATCAGGATCATCCAGGATGGCTGCCTCCTCTTGCTCCAGAGAAGGCTCAGGTTGGCTGCAGGGAAGTCTGGGGGGAAGAGTGGAGAGTGATGGCCTTGTCTCAATGTGGTCATCCAGGAAGGACATCCTGTTGTAGTACCACAAAATCGGGACATAAACATCACCTGCTGCTGCTCCTGACCTCTGAGAAGCCAGCACCTTAGAGCGTTCAGTCCTGTAGGTACCTCTCAAGCTCCCAATTTTAGTGTCCACTTGTTTTGCTGTGGCTGTGGGCACCTTGGTATGCACAAATGGGAGCAGCTTCTCCAGCGCTGCTTTTCTCACCCCTCTTTTTTTGTGGATGGGGTTTTTCGTCTCCCACAGAGCCGGCAGCTCCCTTACCCGGTCAATAAATTCCGCCAGGAAATCCTTGTCGCTTATAAAGACATTCATATTGTATCTGCAAGTTAAATAAATTATATATAACTAATGTGAGGCAAACAGTCTAACCTCCTTAACATCCTAGTCACCATATATATCCTCCAACATTCTCAAGACAGTATAGGCCAACAATTTGTACAAGTCACAAAATCACATACCTTCGTTCGCACGTCCGTCACTTGAACTCCTCTCTCCGCACACCGAACGTACTATAGTCATATGTGTGTTTGCTATATACACACCACGCATGTGTCAAATTTCGAACACGTCGCTCCGCACACGTCGCCCGCCCATGACGTTCTAACTAACATCTTTTCCCCGCCCCTTCTCTTTCGGCGCGCAGACAGATATGGCGGAGTTACAGCAGGTGTCTGATAATTCCGCAACTAACGAGGAGGAGACAAGCCCGGAGACCGAGGAAACGTCACGATCAAGGAGGAGATTCAAGGCATCGAATATGTCTTTTGCGGAGATGGCGGAGATGGTGGACATCTTGCTCAAGTCTGATTATGATGCAAAGCATGGGCCGTATAGCAAACCAAATAGAAGGAAGGCCAAAATCCTCACTAAAGTCGTGAAGAAAAAGAAACCCTGGACTGCCGCACTCTGTATAGACAGTTATTTATTCCAAAATTTCAGGTAAAAAATCCAAATTCAAAATAAATCCATAAATCCAAAACAACAAATGCAGATGGTGTGCATGCAGGGAAGGGTGGCTAACGCGTTTCACGTCACGAATTGACGCTTACTCATAGCTATGAGTAAGCGTCAATTCGTGACGTGAAACGCGTTAGCCACCCTTCCCTGCATGCACACCATCTGCATTTGTTGTTTTGGATTTATGGATTTATTTTGAATTTGGATTTTTTACCTGAAATTTTGGAATAAATAACTGTCTATACAGAGTGCGGCAGTCCAGGGTTTCTTTTTCTCCCATGCATCAGTGCAGAGCCAGCACCTGTGTGAGTGACCGGGCGGAAGCAGCTATTTGGTGAATTCTCAAGCTTTTGAGCGGTACGTTTTTCCTTTCTAAAGTCGTGAAGAGTCTGAAGGCGAATTTCGGGGTGAAACGCTCAAATGAGCAGCTCAGAAAGAGGTGGTCAGACCTCAAACTGAGGGAGCCAGAGCAGTTGAGGAGCATAAAGAGAATGCTCGCTAAAAGTAAGTAAAATGTAGACTTTTCTGAATTTTTTTCTAAACTCACATGTTGCTCTTTATTTTGGTTTCTCATATTGGACTCCCTTCCAAAATGTAATATTTTGAACTTGGTTGGGCACAGTAATCGTTCGTTACGTTACCGACACTTCGTTCGGCCACTATCCGCGGTTTTGGCTTATTTTAGAGCCACAAAAGTAATTAGACATCTGCCATTTTTGCTCAAATATTGTGGCAAAATTTTTAGTCTAGATGATGTGTTTGTAAAGAGAATGAAATGCAAACTTTTATCAGTGTAAAGGAGAGGACACTCAGCAGCTGCTTCCACATCTGTACTTTGGAGCACTATAGTGTGGGCCACCAGACCCGCCTTTTTTGGGTGTCCCACACAGGTGCTTCAGAGAATTTTTGTGGTGCCTCCATGTCAAATAAATTACATCCAAAGGTGAATACTAAACATATTCTTGGTCATAAATAATGCATTCTTCTTTAAATTCCGCCCAAACACACACTTGTACCACACTTCCAAGCAATTTAGCCTGTTTTTATTTTAACATTGAGATTTACAGTGTGATAAATAGACCTTTTGTTTGATTCTCATAGGGGAGAGAAGACTGGGAGGAGGACACTCCAGGGAGCACATGCACCCCACAACTTCCAAGCAACCCCAAACTCCCAAAGACCCACAACCGAAAGATGTGCAGGAAGTTGAGGTGGAGGAAGGAGAAGTGCAGGAAGGAGAGGTGGATGACGTTGTGGATCTGGTCACCACAACAGGTCAGTATCTGTCACCACAGCTTCAGGTAAGAGATGTAGGCCTGCAGAGTTATAATACCTTTTGTTTTTTGTTTTTAGGGGATATAAATGTTGTGAAGGATAGTACACGGTTCTCTGCTGACAGTGACCTCCGCCTCATCCAGCAAGTGATAGAATGTAGCACGGAACTGGACCTAATTAAACAAAGAATCCATGTGATGGAACAAACATTTAAAGACATTCTCGATGTTTTGGGGAGAATTCAATAAGCCATCCAAACACATTTGTTTTTACATGTTTGTTTTTGCACCTTTTCGAATATTTTTGACAATCAAACCAGCCAAAAATTGAATCTGCACACAGTGTGTCAACATGTGCTATCTGCCATCAGGGGATATCCATGTACGTCTTTTGGGGGTGCAACCCCTTCCTCGTATCTAAAGTCGGTGAACTGAGGAAGGGGTTGCACCCCCAAAACACGGCCCTTGATCACCCCTGATGGCAGATAGCACATGTTGACAATAGGGATCAGGATTGTAAACTTCCTAGATGAAAAAAATCCCAAATGTGTGCATATTCAATTTTTGGCTGGGCAAGGGGTGGCAGGACCCCATATTAGGACGGGCACATAGAGACATAGTTTGTGTAAGTGAATGTCTCAGATTGCTCAGAGGTATCCAATGTTGTAATTTTTGGAATGCAACTGTTATTTTTGTATATTCATAAGCAAAAAATTGCCGGTTTGTGGCCAGGCCAACCCAAAAAACTAAAAATGGTGAGAATGTGCACAGAGTAAAATATTTGACCACAAACAACGTGTAGCTTCTTTTTATAATACCCTCTAAGCTTATTTGGTTATTTTGTTAGGTTACATAGTGAAATGGTTGTTAGTTACTAAAGTTAAATACACTTGGCACTACAAATGCACTAAGACAAACTAGGAGACAGGAAAGAACAAATAATTAAAGGTTTAAACAAGCTTTTTATTTGGATCCTTAGACATAGGCTGGCATAGGAATTGCCCCCCTACCCGTGAAATACTCCATGTATTTGTCCCGAACCTCACGGGCATTTTGGGAGGGCAAGCCAGGACGGGCAGATTCCAGGCCCGGCAGGGGATTTGCAGGGGAAAGTCCAGCCTCTGGCAAAACTGAGGCCATATAGGAATTTGATTTTTGGCTCAGAAAGTTGTGTAGCACACAGCAGCATAATACGACATAGTTTATTTTGTAGTCCGCCAAGTGTATTGAAGTCATAAAAAGGCGGAACCGGCTGGCCATTATGCCAAAGGCATTTTCGACAACTCTTCGGCCCCTGGCCAGCCCGTAATTGAACACCCTCTTGTCTGGGGTCAGGGTCCTCTGTGGAAATGGCCTCATAAGATGCCGTCCGAGTCCGAAGGCTTCATCAGCCAAAAAAACAAAGGGGAGTCCTTCAATATTCCCTGCATCCGGTGGCAATGCAAGGTCGTCACTCTGGAGACGGAGGGCAAACTCCGTCTGGATGAAGGATCCCCCATCGGACATCCGGCCATTCTTCCCTACATCAACATAGAGGAATTCATACCGTGCTGACACCACCGCCATCAGCACAATGCTATGAAACCCCTTGTAATTGTAGTAGTAGGACCCAGAACGGGGTGGCGGCACGATGCGGACGTGCTTCCCGTCTATGGCACCACCGCAGTTGGGGAAGTCCCACCGCGTGGCAAACTCCGATGCCACAGTCTGCCATTCCTGTGGTGTGGAAGGAAGCTGTGGAGTGAAACAAGATGAAATAATATTAGAATACAAAAGTCATACATTACAAGGAAATTCTCTGAAAAAACATTAGAGGCCAACATCAATCAAATTCTACGTTTATTAAGGTGTTTAAAATAAGTATAATGGAAGGCTCATTTATCATATTCATCACCCCCTCTGATGGGCCATTACTAAAAAATTTTTGGGGGGGGGGAGATGTGTTTGGCCACAGGATAGCATTGCAGTGGCGGTGCGTCCAGAGTGGGCGCTGGAGCACTGCCCCCTCTCTCCTGTGCCCATCACTCAGAACAATACATAGGTTCATGCGTTGCATTAACCTATGTATTGTCTATGCAGCCCACTATTCAGGTGGATGGCCTCTTGTAAAGCGACCGACATATGAATAATTGCGGCATTTAGGGGGTTCAAATTGCATAGCAGAAACAGGTAGTAAAAGAGTCTTGCACATTACAACCTGAGGGATGTAATTGGCTTCCTAAAAGTAAAATAGGGGACGCAGGGGGGGGGCATTCCTTGGGGAAACACTGGCAGGCTGCTCTGCCAATCATGTTCACCAAGTCTGTTTAATGGTAACATGATTGGCTGATGCAACATCAAGGGAAGGAGAACACATCAAGGACAGAAGAAGGATGGCGCTGACCACAAGAAGGTAAGTGCAGGGCTGGGGGGAAACTGGCTGCATTAGAGGGGACTAAATGGCTGCATTGGAGGGAACAAAATGGCTGCATTAGAGGGGACAACTGGGGGCGTTTAATAGGCACCAGAGCAAAAAAGGAGGAAGTTTATTTCCTAAATTGGTGTTTGAACCCCCAAACATTTGGAGCAACAGGCGCCCCTGCTGGAAAAGTTAGTGAAGGGAAATATTTATGGAGGAGAAAAAAGGGGCAATCTAAAGCTTCCAGCATGCATGGGGACAAAGGGGACATTCTCAGCATATTACAATCATGGTAATTAGGGAAGGATGAAAGAAATACAATACATTAGCATACATGTAATACATAAAATGTGATGTTAAGGGAGAAAACTTACCCTAATATAGTCCTCCTGCAGGACTTGTATAATGGCAGAACAGGTGTCTGGGATTATGAGGCCCAGAGCCTGGGGGGAGATGCCTGTGGTGAACTTCAAGTCCTGAAGACTTCTCCCTGTCGCCAGATAACGTAACGTGGCGATGAGCCTCTGCTCAGCACTGATGGCTTCCCGCATAACGGTGTCCTTCCTGGTAATATAGGGGGACACCAAAGCCAACAGTTCCTGAAAAACGGGGTCAGACATCCTCAGAAAATTCCTGTAGTCCTCAGGATTATTCTCGACGATCTCCCGCAGCAGAGGCATATGGCAGAATTGGTCCCGCTGGAGCAACCAATTCTTGGTCCATGAACTCCTCCTCACACCATTCATGGACTGGTCTTGGTCCAAAACAAGCAGACCAACACCAAGCGCACGCACAGCACGAACTCGATGACGAGAACGTCCAGGCGACATGGCTAAGAAACGGTTGTCTTATCAGAACGTACAGAACAGAACGCACTTTAGAACAGCAAGGCCTATGAATAACGAACTGAAAATCAGAAACGAACAGGCAAGAACGCACTGTAAAACAGATACGACCTGCCTAGACGCCCTGAAAGTCAAGATACGAACCCACAAGCACAAACTGAACCGCAGAAAACGATCTGAAAAGTACGAAGACTGAAAAGCGCGAATCGTCTCTTCCCAAACTTTTACTTCACACGCGGTAACACGAGATCAGCAAAAGCAGCCCAAGGGGTGGCGCCAAGAAAAAAGATCTTCCTCTTTATAGTGCCGTCGTACGTGCTGGACGTGAGCGCGGAGAACAACGAGGAAATTGGGAAATGTCAGTGTGTACGCATGGAAAGCTTGACGAGAAAATCGACAAGCTTAACAAGAATATCGTCGAAAAAAACGACGTGTTTTTTACGACGAGAAAATCGGTCGTGTGTACGAGGCTTCAGTCGCTCTGTGATTCATGCTCAAGTCGTGTCTGAGTCGTGTTGAAGTCTGAAGTCGTGTTGAAGTCGTGTTGCCCCTGTGTGAACCGAGCCTCAAGAGACTAAATTAGTCAATGCAGCTCTCGCCAAAGCTTCCAGGTTGAGCTCCTTGTTACACACAAGCACCTCTTTCAAGGAAAAATTTGAGGAGGAGTTTGGACAGCGTGGAATCCCTGCCTCTGTTACCACACGCTGGAATTCCACACTGAGGCAATTGAAATCAGTGGTCAGCTGTGACCAGCTGAAACTGACTAGAATGCTTGAAGATGGGGGACACAAAGACTGTATTCACAGCTAGAGAGTGGAATCAGATTAAGGAACTCGTGGATGTCCTTCAACCTTTTGGAGAAGCCACAGACCTCTCACAGGGAGAAAAAATTGTGACAATAAGTGCTGTTGTACCCTTTATCCTTTCTCTGAATCACCACTTGGAAAATCATAAAGAGAGCGTGCGCTACCTTGGTGGCTTGATCCGTACCCTGCAAGAATCACTCCAAAGACGATTTGAAGGGATCTTTGTCAATGTGAGGATGGCAGATGAACAGAATGATGTAGCAACCTTACCCTTCTCTGACCCTCTATACCTAAAAGCTGCTCTGCTGGATCCTTCATTTGGCACCTTGTGGTTGACCCATGATGTTTTGGCTCCCGAAAATGTCAAGGAGGCTGTGTCTGCGATCATAAAAAGTATGTTATGTTTTTGGTAATAATCCAATTTAATGCCAGATTGTAGGCTATAAAAGAATATGTCAGTATGTTGATATACTCTACTCAGAGGTCTTCAACCCTCTCCTCGGGGACCCCCAGACGGGCCATGTTTTTGTTTTCACCCTAAAATAACACACCTGTTTCAATTAGTCAACTACTACACATTAAGCCTTTGATGAATCAAATCAGGTGTGTTATTTCATGGGGAAAAACAAAAATATGGCCTTTTTGGGGGACCCCAAGGAGAGGGTTGAAGACCTATGCACTAGATTGTCATGATCTGGTTGCTTTTGATATTTCAGTTGTGTTGTGACCGTTTGCAGTAATAACACCTGAGTGCATTGAGTCACGGTTTTATGCTTGTGTTTTTCAGACTTGATTCTCAAAGCGGACTGCAAGCCCACCCCACCAACCACCGATGAAGACGAGCAAATGCCAGTGGCAGAGCCAGAGAGTCAGTCTGGACTGTTCTCAGCATACCGCAAAAAACAAGATAGATTCATGTTCTAGTCCCCAAATTCAGCTGAACCAGTATTTAGACATTTGTGATGGACAGAGCTGCCTTCAGTTTTGGGCCATGAACAGGCACATGCTCCCCTCTTTGTTCAGGGTAGCGGTAAGAGTTATGTCAGTCCCTGCATCAAGCGCACCTGTTGAACGTGTGTTCAGCCATGGTGGGGTGATAATGCGACCCCATCGCTCACAACTGAGCGAGAAAGTACTATCCAATTTAATTTTTTGCAAATGCAATGCATTTTAAGTGGCTATTCTCATCACCATTCAAGTGTCCAGATGTTGGCATTGTGTTTTAGATGTTTTAGATGTTAAAATTAGTGATGAGCCGAACACCCCCGGGTTCGGTTCGCACCAGAACCCGCGAACGGACCGGAAGTTCGAACGAACATTAGAACCCTATTAAATACAATGGATGCGAACGTTCGAATTCTAAAGTGCTAATTATAACAACTATTATGCATGTTATTGTCCTAAAAAGGGTTTGGGAACCCGGGTTCTGCACCAGGGGACATGTATCAATGCAAAAAGAAGTTTTAAAAACGGTCGTTTTTCGGGAGCAGTCATTTTAATGATGCATAAAGTGAAAAAAAAAAGTCAAATATTCCTTTAAATATCGTACCTGGGGGGTGTCTAAAGTATGCCTGTGAAGTGCCACGTGTTTCCCGTGTTTAGAACTGTCCCTGCACAAAATGACACTTCTAAAGGAAAAAAAAGCCATTTAAAACTGCTTGCGGCTTTAATGTAATGTCTGGTCCCGGTAATATGGATGAAATTCTTTAAGAAAAATGGCATAGCTACCCCATGACCCCCCCCCCCCTACCCCAGCCCATTACCAGCCCCTTTGGGTCTTGTATGGATATTAAGGGGAACCCCGCACATAAAATAAAAAAGGCCCTATATACTCTGAACAGCCGTATACAGGCGGTGCATACAAGACAGGGACTGTAGGTTTGTTCTTATGTAGAATCTGTTTGTAATTTTGAACAGGTACATTGTTGAAGTGTAGCTCCAGCCCAAAAATCTATTTTTAAACTTTTTGGAAAACATAGGTAAGGGTTATCACCCCTGTAACATTTGTTTTGCTGTCTGTGCCCCTGTTCAGAACATTTCACCTCACTTTCCGTCCCAATGACAACTGTTTTTGAAATGTGGTGTTTTTCTTGAAACAAGGATTGCTGATAAAGCATCAGTACAGAGGAGACACCTTTCTCCCATATTTATTCTTACAGGAGAGAATTTTCCTTCCTAGTGGTAGATTTCCTCTCACTTCCTGTTGTCTTCTTGCGTTTGCAAGTAGGAGTCGTTTGTAAGTTGGATGTTTGAAAGTAGGGACCTGCCGTATATACTCTGCAGAAATAGGCCCCTTAGTTGTTGGTGTTGGCACAACACTGTAAGCACTCACAGTTACTCTTGGTTGGTGCTGGAACGCCCTGCTGTCAACTATTATATCAGGAATTTTAATTACATATAATTGTTGAACAGTGGTAGTAAAAATTGGGCCTTTGATGGTGGTGCTGGTGCCACAACACTGTAAGCCCTGACAGTTACTCTTGGTGGGTGCAGCAATGGGCCCTGCTGTGAATTATTAGATCAAGAATTGTAATTACATGCCCCTGTTGAACAGGGGCTGAAAAATTGGGCCTTAGGCACTGGTGGCACAACACTGCAACCCCTCACAGATACTGTACTTGGAGCACAGCAATGAGCCCTGTTGCAAAGTATTGCTTCAAAAATTGTAATGACACGCCCCTGTTAAACAGGGGCTGAAAAATTGGGCCTTAGGCACTGGTGGCACAACACTGCAACTCCTCACAGATACTGTACTTGGAGCACAGCAATGAGCCCTGTTGCAAAGTATTGCTTCAAAAATTGTAATTACACGCCCCTGTTAAACAGGGGCTGAAAAATTGGGCGTTAGGCACTGGTGGCGGCACCCATAAACAAAAATGATCTTCCAAGCTATCATCATCAATCGTATCATTGAGGACTCGGAGGAGGAGGATAGCCAGTCAACATAACAGCACAGGCACTCAGCATCAGCATCAGTCTTGAAGGGATGTGACATTTTAAAATCAATTAGTCTGTTATATCAGCATCAGGTGTGTGGTAGCTGGTGGTGATCCAAGACTGGTTCATCTTGATGAAAGTCAGTCGATCAACCGAGTCGGTGGACAGGCGCACCCTGTGATCCGTGACAAATCCTCCAGCAGCACTGAATGTGCGTTCCGAAAGAACGCTGGATGCAGGACAGGCCAGTAGCTCAATTGCATACTGTGCAAGCTCTGGCCAGTGATCCATCCTCAAGACCCAGTAAGCCAGAGGATTTTCGGTGGGGAAGGTGTCCAAGTCTGACCTTGCCCCTAGATATTCCTGCACCATGTTTATCAGACGCTGGCGATGGTTGCTGGAACCAATCATACTTTGGGGCTGCGGACTAAAGAATTGTCTGAACGCATCGGTCAGACGGCCACCTTCCCCACCGCTCCTTCTTTGACTGGCCGAAGCCTCAGCAACTCGTTGTCCAGGACCAGGAGTTTGCAACCTCCCAGTCTCTGGGAACGCGTTGCACAGACCTTTCTGCAAGGCCTCCCGGAGTTGTCTCATCCTCTGCTCCCTCTGCGACGGTAACATAAGGTCCGCAACCTTACCCTTGTACCGTGGATCAAGGAGAGTGGCCAGCCAGTAATGGTCCCTCTCCTTGATCCGAAGAATACGAGGATCCTTCCGCAGACTTTGCAGGATCAGGGAGGCCATGCAGCGTAGGTTTGCTGAGGCATTCGCTCCGGAGTCCTCTGGGTCACTAAGGACGACATGATCCGCAGCCACCTCCTCCCAGCCACGTACAAGTCCACTGGTTTCTTGGGACTGTAAATCATCCCTAAAAGACTGCTGCTGATGATGCTGAGTGCCAGCCGCCACCTCCATGCTGACACAATCCTCCTCCTCCTCCTCCTCCTCCTCCTCCTCTTCCTGTGCGATGGGTGGGACAGAAGGAACACTGTCTGGGTAAAGGGGGCCTTGAGAGGCAAGGAAGTCCTCCTCTTCCTGCCTCTGTTCTGCCTCAAGTGCCCTGTCCATTATTCCACGCAGCGTGTGCTCCAACAGGTGGACAAGAGGTACAGTGTCACTGATGCATGCACTGTCACTGCTCACCATCCTCGTGGCCTCCTCAAATGGTGCCAGGACAGTGCATGCATCCCTGATCATGCCCCACTGGCGTGGAGAAAAAAAACCAAGCTCCCCTGACCCTGTCCTGGTGCCGTAGTCGCACAGGTACTCATTGATGGCCCTCTGCTGCGTGTGCAGCCGCTGCAGCATGGCCAACGTTGAGTTCCACCTGGTGGGCATGTCACATATAAGGCGGTTCTTGGGCAGGTTCAACTCCTTTTGCAGCTCAGCCAGGCGAGCACTGGCATTATAAGATCTGCGGAAATGCACACAGACTTTCCTGGCCTGCCTCAGGACATCCTGTAAGCCCGGGTACCTGCCCAAGAACCGCTGCACCACAAGGTTAAGGACGTGAGCCACACAGGGCACATGGGTCAGTTGTCCCTGTCGGAGGGCGGAGAGGAGGTTGGTGCCATTGTCGCAAACCACCATTCCTGGCTTAAGCTGGCGTGGCGTCAACCACCTCTCGGCCTGGCCCTGCAGAGCAGACAGGACCTCTGCCCCAGTGTGGCTTCTGTCCCCCAAACACACCAGCGCAAGCACGGCATGGCATCTTTTTGCCTGCGTACTTGCGTAGCCCCGTGAACGGCTACGGAGCACCGCTGGTTCATAGGACAAACCACAGGAAGAGGCCATGGAGGAAGAAGAAGAGGAGGGGGTGGAGGAGAGAGGTGTGTCACAACCAGTAGTAGCATTTTGGAGGCGTGGCGGTGGGACAACCTCCAACACTACTGCACCTTGTCCTGAATCCTTCCCAGCTGCCAAAAGAGTGACCCAATGGGCCGTGAAAGAAAGGTAACGTCCCTGTCCATGCCTGCTGGACCATGAGTCAGCGGTAATATGCACCTTACCGCTGACCGCCCTGTCCAGCGAGGCCAAGACATTGCCTTCCACATGCCGGTAGAGAGCCGGAATAGCCTTCCGTGAGAAAAAGTGGCGTTTGGGAACCTGCCACTGAGGAACCGCACATTGCACAAACTCACGGAAGGGGGCCGAGTCTACCAACTGAAAAGGCAGCAGTTGAAGCGCTAGCAATTTAGCCAAGCTAGCATTCAACCGCTGGGCATGTGGATGGCTGGGAGTGAACTTCTTTCGACGGTCCAGCAGCTGGGGCAGGGAAATTTGCCTGCTAGAATCGGACGTCGGTGTACTGCTAGCAGAGTGGGCGCAAGTACTTGGCTGTGACACACCTAATTCTACACCTTCATTCCTCTCAGTGCATGTTTCAGAGAGGACTGAAGTTATAGTGGGGTTGGAGATCCCAGCTGATGCGGTGCAAGGAGAGGTCCGCTTTGTTCTTTGGTGTGGGTCTTTGAGGTAGGCTTGCCAACGAGCTGCATGGCAGGTCAACATATGTCTGGTCAGGCATGTGGTACCCAAGCGGCTGATGTTTTGGCCACGCGATATACGCTTGAGACATATGTTGCAAACAGCAGCTGTGCGATCTGATGCACTAGCCTCAAAAAAGGCCCACACCAAAGAACTTTTTGAATGACGGGCAGAGGCAGCGCCCTGCACAGGCGGAGCTCTGCGGTGTGATTCCGTCGGTGTACTGCCCTTACGCTGGCCACCAAAGGGCATCCTGCCTCGTTGGAGATGTGCCTCCTCCTCATCCTCCTCCTCCTCCTCTCTCCTATTAGGCACCCACGTGGAGTCATTGACCTCATCATCCCCTCCCTCCTCATCACTGGAGCCAATCTGGCAGTATGCTGCAGCTGCTGGAACATGACTGCCAGATTGGTGTCCTTCTTGAGCATCCCCTCTGTCTGCTCTCACGCTACTGCCTTCCTCTAGCTGGGTTTCATCATCAGACCCTTCGAAACGCTGGGCATCCTCCTGGAGCATGTACCCAACACTGTGCTGAAACAGTTCGGGGGACTCCTCAGGAGGAGGACATGGTGGGTCTAGGGAAGGAGTGACTGATGATTTGTCTGACATTGATACCAGGGAAGACGACGCTTTGGCAGCTGCTTTTCCAGTACCCTGAGCCTGGGTGAGAGAGGATGAGGAGGAGGAGGAGGGCTTGGTCATCCACTCTACCAAGTCTTCGGCATGATGTGGCTCAACATGTCCAGCTGCCGAAAAGAAGGACAAGCGTGTCCCATGGCCATGTGCTGATGACAATGCACCGCGTCCACGACCAGCACTGTTGCCCCCAGACACAGAGCCTGCTTGCCCTCTTTTATTGCCTCCTGACTGTCTGCCTCTCCTTGTTTGCCTTCCAGACATTCTAATAGATGGCCTGCAGGGAGATGGGAAAAAAGCAATAAGGGCTACCTTCAGGTGTCCTTCTCTGTCCCTGGAAACAAGGACTTGCAGAGTGAAAGAAAAAAAACACTCTCCCTACCTACAGTTTTCTGTCCCTAGAAAAAATGTTTTTTTTAATCACAATATAGCACAAGGAAAATTAACTCACTGTCCTTACAGGTCCCTGGAAACAAGGACTTGCAGAGTGAAAGAAAAAAAACACTCTCCCTACCTACAGTTTTCTGTCCCTAGAAAAAAATGTTTTTTTTAATCACAATATAGCAAAAGGACAATTCACTCACTGTCCTTCCAGGTCCCTGGAAACAAGGACTTGCAGAGTGAAAGAAACTGACACTGTCCCTACCTAGAGTTTTCTGTCCCTGGAATAAATGTTTTTTTCAGCACAATATAGCACAAGGACAATTAACTCACTGTCCTTACAGGTCCCTGGAAACAAGGACTTGCAGAGTGAAAGAAAAAAAATACTCTCCCTACCTACAGTTTTCTGTCCCTAGAAAAAAATGTTTTTTTTAATCACAATATAGCAAAAGGACAATTCACTCACTGTCCTTCCAGGTCCCTGGAAACAAGGACTTGCAGAGTGAAAGAAACTGACACTGTCCCTACCTAGAGTTTTCTGTCCCTAGAATAAATGTTTTTTTTAATCACAATATAGCAAAAGGACAATTCACTCACTGTCCTTCCAGGTCCCTGGAAACAAGGACTTGCAGAGTGAAAGAAACTGACACTGTCCCTACCTAGAGTTTTCTGTCCCTAGAATAAATGTTTTTTTTAATCACAATATAGCAAAAGGACAATTCACTCACTGTCCTTCCAGGTCCCTGGAAACAAGGACTTGCAGAGTGAAAGAAACTGACACTGTCCCTACCTAGAGTTTTCTGTCCCTAGAATAAATGTTTTTTTTAATCACAATATAGCAAAAGGACAATTCACTCACTGTCCTTCCAGGTCCCTGGAAACAAGGACTTGCAGAGTGAAAGAAACTGACACTGTCCCTACCTAGAGTTTTCTGTCCCTAGAATAAATGTTTTTTTTAATCACAATATAGCAAAAGGACAATTCACTCACTGTCCTTCCAGGTCCCTGGAAACAAGGACTTGCAGAGTGAAAGAAACTGACACTGTCCCTACCTAGAGTTTTCTGTCCCTGGAATAAATGTTTTTTTCAGCACAATATAGCACAAGGACAATTAACTCACTGTCCTTACAGGTCCCTGGAAACAAGGACTTGCAGAGTGAAAGAAAAAAAATACTCTCCCTACCTACAGTTTTCTGTCCCTAGAAAAAAATGTTTTTTTTAATCACAATATAGCAAAAGGACAATTCACTCACTGTCCTTCCAGGTCCCTGGAAACAAGGACTTGCAGAGTGAAAGAAACTGACACTGTCCCTACCTAGAGTTTTCTGTCCCTAGAATAAATGTTTTTTTTAATCACAATATAGCAAAAGGACAATTCACTCACTGTCCTTCCAGGTCCCTGGAAACAAGGACTTGCAGAGTGAAAGAAACTGACACTGTCCCTACCTAGAGTTTTCTGTCCCTAGAATAAATGTTTTTTTTAATCACAATATAGCAAAAGGACAATTCACTCACTGTCCTTCCAGGTCCCTGGAAACAAGGACTTGCAGAGTGAAAGAAACTGACACTGTCCCTACCTAGAGTTTTCTGTCCCTAGAATAAATGTTTTTTTTAATCACAATATAGCAAAAGGACAATTCACTCACTGTCCTTCCAGGTCCCTGGAAACAAGGACTTGCAGAGTGAAAGAAACTGACACTGTCCCTACCTAGAGTTTTCTGTCCCTAGAATAAATGTTTTTTTTAATCACAATATAGCAAAAGGACAATTCACTCACTGTCCTTCCAGGTCCCTGGAAACAAGGACTTGCAGAGTGAAAGAAACTGACACTGTCCCTACCTAGAGTTTTCTGTCCCTAGAATAAATGTTTTTTTTAATCACAATATAGCAAAAGGACAATTCACTCACTGTCCTTCCAGGTCCCTGGAAACAAGGACTTGCAGAGTGAAAGAAACTGACACTGTCCCTACCTAGAGTTTTCTGTCCCTAGAATAAATGTTTTTTTTAATCACAATATAGCACAAGGAAAATTAACTCACTGTCCTTACAGGTCCCTGGAAACAAGGACTTGCAGAGTGAAAGAAAAAAAACACTCTCCCTACCTACAGTTTTCTGTCCCTAGAAAAAAATGTTTTTTTTAATCACAATATAGCAAAAGGACAATTCACTCACTGTCCTTCCAGGTCCCTGGAAACAAGGACTTGCAGAGTGAAAGAAACTGACACTGTCCCTACCTAGAGTTTTCTGTCCCTGGAATAAATGTTTTTTTCAGCACAATATAGCACAAGGACAATTAACTCACTGTCCTTACAGGTCCCTGGAAACAAGGACTTGCAGAGTGAAAGAAAAAAAATACTCTCCCTACCTACAGTTTTCTGTCCCTAGAAAAAAATGTTTTTTTTAATCACAATATAGCAAAAGGACAATTCACTCACTGTCCTTCCAGGTCCCTGGAAACAAGGACTTGCAGAGTGAAAGAAACTGACACTGTCCCTACCTAGAGTTTTCTGTCCCTAGAATAAATGTTTTTTTTAATCACAATATAGCAAAAGGACAATTCACTCACTGTCCTTCCAGGTCCCTGGAAACAAGGACTTGCAGAGTGAAAGAAACTGACACTGTCCCTACCTAGAGTTTTCTGTCCCTAGAATAAATGTTTTTTTTAATCACAATATAGCAAAAGGACAATTCACTCACTGTCCTTCCAGGTCCCTGGAAACAAGGACTTGCAGAGTGAAAGAAACTGACACTGTCCCTACCTAGAGTTTTCTGTCCCTAGAATAAATGTTTTTTTTAATCACAATATAGCAAAAGGACAATTCACTCACTGTCCTTCCAGGTCCCTGGAAACAAGGACTTGCAGAGTGAAAGAAACTGACACTGTCCCTACCTAGAGTTTTCTGTCCCTAGAATAAATGTTTTTTTTAATCACAATATAGCAAAAGGACAATTCACTCACTGTCCTTCCAGGTCCCTGGAAACAAGGACTTGCAGAGTGAAAGAAACTGACACTGTCCCTACCTAGAGTTTTCTGTCCCTGGAATAAATGTTTTTTTCAGCACAATATAGCACAAGGACAATTAACTCACTGTCCTTACAGGTCCCTGGAAACAAGGACTTGCAGAGTGAAAGAAAAAAAATACTCTCCCTACCTACAGTTTTCTGTCCCTAGAAAAAAATGTTTTTTTTAATCACAATATAGCAAAAGGACAATTCACTCACTGTCCTTCCAGGTCCCTGGAAACAAGGACTTGCAGAGTGAAAGAAACTGACACTGTCCCTACCTAGAGTTTTCTGTCCCTAGAATAAATGTTTTTTTTAATCACAATATAGCAAAAGGACAATTCACTCACTGTCCTTCCAGGTCCCTGGAAACAAGGACTTGCAGAGTGAAAGAAACTGACACTGTCCCTACCTAGAGTTTTCTGTCCCTAGAATAAATGTTTTTTTTAATCACAATATAGCAAAAGGACAATTCACTCACTGTCCTTCCAGGTCCCTGGAAACAAGGACTTGCAGAGTGAAAGAAACTGACACTGTCCCTACCTAGAGTTTTCTGTCCCTAGAATAAATGTTTTTTTTAATCACAATATAGCAAAAGGACAATTCACTCACTGTCCTTCCAGGTCCCTGGAAACAAGGACTTGCAGAGTGAAAGAAACTGACACTGTCCCTACCTAGAGTTTTCTGTCCCTAGAATAAATGTTTTTTTTAATCACAATATAGCAAAAGGACAATTCACTCACTGTCCTTCCAGGTCCCTGGAAACAAGGACTTGCAGAGTGAAAGAAACTGACACTGTCCCTACCTAGAGTTTTCTGTCCCTAGAATAAATGTTTTTTTTAATCACAATATAGCAAAAGGACAATTCACTCACTGTCCTTCCAGGTCCCTGGAAACAAGGACTTGCAGAGTGAAAGAAACTGACACTGTCCCTACCTAGAGTTTTCTGTCCCTAGAATAAATGTTTTTTTTAATCACAATATAGCAAAAGGACAATTCACTCACTGTCCTTCCAGGTCCCTGGAAACAAGGACTTGCAGAGTGAAAGAAACTGACACTGTCCCTACCTAGAGTTTTCTGTCCCTAGAATAAATGTTTTTTTTTAAGCACACTATAGCAGAAGCACAAAACACACTGACACTCTCCCTACCTATCCTTCTCTTTCCCTAAACTAAAGGAATCCAGGTTAAGCAAGAAAGAAATAACAGTCACTGTCCCTGCCTATGCTACTCTATCCCTGCTCCGGAACACACTACACTAGGCCGCCGTGCTGGCGGCCTTTTATAGTGTGGGGCGTGTACTAAACACCCTCAGCAATAATTGGCCACAGGCATCCTGCCTGTGGCCAATCATTGCTCTCCTCGCTGCCGGCGCTGTGATTGGCCAAGCATGCGGGGTCACAGTGCATGCTTGGCCAATCACAGCGCCTGGATGACACTGCGATGGCGTAGTGCATTGTGGGCCGTTCGCGTCACTCGAATTTGGCGCGAACGGCCCAAATCGTTCGATCTTCGTCGAACGATCGAACAGCCAATGTTCGAGTCGAACGTATGTTCGACTCGAACACGAAGCTCATCCCTAGTTAAAATACTTTGTTATTAGTTTGAAGTTCAAACTTTGAACTTGGTTATTTTCCCCTTCAGCAAGGACTACATTTTTTCAGGCTTGTTGGCCATTTAATTGCTGAGTGTTCTGCTCCTTGTCTGCTGTTTGGGCATTCAAAGTGTTTCTTTAATATGCCAAGAAAAAATCACTAAGCAGTTTTGTTAATGTTGAAAATAAAACAAAACCTTTCCTGAACACTGACTTTTAACTCATTTAAAGGTGGAAATGGGGTAGATCAGTATTTTGACTTGATTTGTGGCTTGACCAAAATAAATGACTTGACTTGCTTGACTTCTAGCAGGGACTCGATTTGACTTGCTTGCTTTTCGCCACAGTAACTTGGGACTTGCTTGAGACTTGAAGGTTAAGACTTGAAACTTGCTTGTGACTTGCACATGTGTGACTTACTCTGCAGGACACCATTAAGTAGTTGCAATGGTAATTAGCAGACTCCAAGACTTCTATGAAGCCATGCACGGAAAAGCACCCAGCCGGACACCACATCTGCATGTGTAGGAGCGCTGTCTCCTATGGTAGCAGTCTTATAACAGATTTTAACACAAGTTGTAACAAACTCCTTTACTTCCTATACAATCACTTCTTGTAGATCTTCCCTCCACTGAGCTCCCAGTCTATCTCACTAGACTTGCTGATCCACTGCATCTCCTGAGCTCTTCCAACCTTCTCGCTGAGGATCTTCCTCAAGCGTCACCCCCGCTTCCCTCCTGGGTCCCTAGCTTAGCACTCACAGATACTCCTCAAGCGTCACCCCACTGGCCTGCTCGGTCCCTGGCTCGGCACACAAGGCTGCTTTGCAAGCGTCACCTCCGCTGGCTGGGTCCCTCGCTTGACACCTGCTGAAGTTTCCCAATTCTTCACCGTCCCCAGTTGGTGAGAATACTGCTCCAGTACTTGCTTCAGCTACTCATTGTGGTCCCTGGTAATAAGGTGGTTGGTCCCTTAGTGGCGACAGCTTCCCCTCCACCCCCGACCATGACAGGTTCTCCGGTCGGCAGAACCGTCACTTATGGTTGGACTGCAAGCCGCGTTCATGGTACTAGGAACTGGAATCCATGGGGCATTAGACGCCATGTTACCCGCTTGCCGATTCATGTCGCACTGTCCCTTTGGCGCCAAAGCCACCACGTGCAACTCCTCACATGGCATGGCTCCTCCCATCTCTCTGCAATGTTTGTGGGCTTTTTCTCTGTAGGCACGCCCACGAACTACGCAGCATGGGTTCTCCTCGTAGTGCAGACACTTTTCTCTCAATATGGCCGACCTCCACGGAACTTCACAGGGGAATAAAGTTCAAACTCTGGGGGGGGTTTCCAACACTTTTTAACACTTTTTCACACTTTTTCACACTTTTCTGCCGTAGAAATCCCAGACTTGAGCCCAGAAGTGTAGCGCGCACACACCCCACTCCTACCTGCATTAACTTTGGCTCCTCGCAGGAAGAGAGAGGCACACCGCACTACCAGCCCGTACCCTCCTGTGTGAGGAGGTTGAGCGGTGTTGTTGGGTCTTCTACGGTCAGAACATGAAAACCTCCAGAGCCTGATTCTCACCTCTATGTTGAGATAGAGACAAGTCCTTGACTTCCCAGTAAAGTGAATGTCCACACCAGCTGAAACTCCAATTCAGAGTTTATTTTCTCTTAGCCAATAACACAGTCTCTGATAGGAAAAGGTTGGAGCAAGAAACAGAACAGTACAAGGTGTGGAGGAGGTCCAGGCACAAACGTTACAGATGTTTGCTCAGATTCTCAAGCAAGTTTAACTAGGCGCACAGTCTCTGCCACAGACTGTGAAGTTGATCTCTGCCACAGACCTGGTGAAACTGATCCCCTTCTTTAGCTATGGCCCCTTTTTAGGAGAAGACATCCCTCCGGAGAGTTACCGGGACCCTACCGTCACCATGACACTGCACTGGGTCTTCGGAGAGTTCCTTTCCCGGCCTCCTCATCATGGATACGGGTCCCCTCGCAAGGCGGCACCCTGAGAGTACTCGATCCTAGGTGGACCCCAGCCGAAGGTGCTGGGCCCCAGACCTCCGCTGCAGTCCCTGGACTTAAATACCCAGGGCAGACAGGAACAGCATGGTAGTACCTCACCCAGGGCTAAAGGTGCCCAGGATGGAACAGGAACACCCGCCCCTGGGCCTAAGGTGCCATGGGCAGACAGGAACACACCTCCCTGGGAGTAGGACTCCCGATGACCGACAGAACCCCAAACAGGCAGCGTCTGCCCCTTTTTATATCCTCTCCCAGCATGCACAGCAGGCCTACCACACCCGCTGTATGGCTGCTAAGAGGGGACACACAAGGCACAGCACTGTATCAGCAGTTCTGTCACGTACCTGGATCGTGAGCCTGACGTGTAGAGGAGAGCCTCTCTTGCCGCACCAGCTTGCGGGCCCCTGAGGTTGAGACAGCGGCCACGGAAGCGCGGTGACGCAGGAGTGCCTAGGATCAGTCCAATATAGTGGCTGAATGCTCGTCGCTGGAGATGCAGCAGGCAACCAGTTGGCTGGGTAGACCAGGACGGTGGCAGACTGGATCGCAGATGGAAACAGGAACTGGTGCGATTTGCAGAGAAGACCTGCAACAGGCTGGAGGAACAGATGCAGTGTCAGGCAGGCCGGATCGGAGACGTACTGGTGGAACAGGCAGAGCAGCAGGCAGAAGAGAAGTCCAAAACAAGCCGAGGTCAGGGTATCAAGCAGACAAGGTTAGTGAGGGCAAGCTGGGTCACGGATCAGAAGTCAGCACAGATAATGGGTTTCAGGACACACAGAAGCTGCAGACCAAACAGCAAGGAGTCTTTGGTGCACTCGCTTTAAATAGCCCGTCTGGCGCCAATGTTGGTGACAGGCGCACGCGTATGTGTGCGCGTGCATGCGTGTGCGCACCAATGCGCACGCCGATGCGCCGTGAATGTGCGTGTCTGCCGTGCGATTCCTATTGCACGGCCATGCCTTCCCTGACAGGTTAAACCCTAGCCTACTATGGCAGCACCACCTGTAGGCCACCGGGAACTGTACACCGATAAAATTGGTTGCAAAAACCCTGACAAATTAGGGTGTTTGAGTAAACTACCACTCAAACACTTCCCCTAAATTTAGCACCCTGCTACATAATATTATAATTCTTTGAGGGGGGGGGGGGGTATGCTTCTCATTTAGTATGTATACTTGTATATCTGCTTTAGCTATCGAGTTGTCACTCTTGTGCTATCTTCTGTTCGAAAAATTACAGTTACTTTTTCTGCTGCACTGTATCAGGAACATTGGAGACATTGGTATTTTCATTCTTCCTCACGGTTTTCTACACTGGACTGATTTGAACTAAGCTTTAAAATTACATAACCACCAGAAAAACAAGATACCGGTTACTCCTGTTACACAACATAGATTCTCAGAAGCAAATCGAGATTCCAAATGACACTATTTTGACCTCATGTACACAGAGAGGCTGAAAATATGCCCGCGCCCAGTGTAAAATAAAGGGTGTTTTCTTCAAACATGAACTCTTTTCCTAACCAACTTAAACTCTCTTCCATGCCAACTATCCTAGAGAATCTTTTTCTTCAAGACTCGCCCCCAACACCTTATCTTACTGATGTATGCTATTTTCTTCTCTGACACTTACCCTTCTCTTCTGAAATACTAAAACAAACAGAACTCAGCATCTCCCTCTTACCTGACGATTGGGGAAAAAGCATTTATTTTAACTCCTCAACCGTCTCTAGTAAGCATAGGCGTGTGCATAGGGTGTGCCAAGTGTGCCAGGGCACACCCTAATCAACATGTGTGGTGCAGATTCCCGCCCTTGATATTTTTCCATGCCCAGTAACGGGGCTTCTAAAAAAAATTGTAAAAAAAAAATGTAAATGGTAAAAAATAATAAATAAAATAATAAAAATAAAACTACTGACACTGTCCACTGCCCTACTGACCAATCTCTGCCCTACTGACACCGTCTATTGCTCTACTGATGCTGTCAATATATATACATGTAGCGGCCTCCTCTCTCTCCTCTTTTTATCAGCTTGTCTGTCTCTTGTCTAGGGGTACCTTAGAGGAGAGAGTGCGGGGTCACCACGCCAAGCCTTCACCGCAGATATTTGTTTGGTGTAAACAAAGTTCTTATTTTACCTTCGGGTCGGTGTTCTGCACCTGGAACCTCCAAAAAGAGTTACCTTGAACAATGTCTGCCAGAAAACGAGCCCCACACCATTAAAGTCCAACACTCCTTTATTCTTCTCAATGCAAAGTGAACACAATCAGTTGGACTCCCTTAGAGAACAGAACAGACAAGGAGGTTGTAGATGCGAGTAGGCCCAGACACAATGAACTCTCCACTTTCCTTCCTGAAAGTGGGTTGCGGTCTCCGAGCGAGGGGGGATTTTCTTCCAGGCGGTCTCCGATGGAAGGCTCACCTGTCACTGGCAATATGCTGCACCAGATCTTCAAGCAAGTATCTCCCACCGGTCCATTACGCCTTCCGGATTCGGGTACCCACTCCCGGGGTTCCCTAGGACCTCCTTCCCTCGCGGAACTCAGTGGTGGGCACTGAGCTCCAGACCTCCATCTGAGTACCTCACCCCAGGCTAAAGGTGCCTGGGATGGAACACGACCTCCAAACGTCCTCTAGGCCTAGGCCGCCTAGGGGACCGACATGAACCACCGCCCTCAGGCTGAAGGTGCCCGGGACTCGACTCCCGCCACCAAAAATGGCCGCCCTCTTTATACCCCCTCCCACCAAGCACGGCGGGTTCCCCGCCCCACCATACAACCGCTGAGAGAGGCCAAAAAGGAGGTACGCCACCGCAACGATGGCTCAACCCCGGGCCCAAAGCGACAGCGCCACCTGGTGGGCCCCCAGGGAACCATACATCATAGTTGTGCAAACCTATGCTAGTAAGTAAAACCCAATCTAGTTTCAAAACCTATTTCTCCCTTTTGAGTAGATCAAGATAAGGCGTAGTCTTTAAATTAATTTTTATTAAAAGCTGTGCACAAGGTGAGGAGATTTTTCCCTACTTGCGAAATGACCATACAAGTCCACACTGGTCTTTGCAGCTGAACCATTTGTTTATATCTCTCTGACGCTCCCCCTTCTCTTCTGAAATACACAAACCAATAGCCAACGTCTCTCTGAAGAATGGGAAAAAGCATTAATTTAAACTCAATAACCGTTTCTAGCAAGTAAAACCCAATAAACTACTGTTTCGGGTATCAATGTCCTTATGTTCCACCAAATATACCTATCGGTATCAAATATTTGTTGGAAATGTCAAACATGCACTATGTGTTGCATGTCTGGTGGTCCTGGGACACCGATCTTGTGATCATTACCAAAACGACAAAAGCCACTGTTCCTGATACTCCCCAAACTTTCTGTGCTACTGGGCCCTAAAAAAACACTAATAAATAATTTTCAACACCGCAGTCCGCACCGTGAACCCATGATATTGGCACTCATCGCAGGCTCCCTCCCTTCTAGTATGGGTCTCTGAATTAGACTTCATTACCATAATGGAACTCCACCTGCCCCCAAGAAATCAATAAACAGGATTCCTATAACCAGATTCGTGTTGCATTGACAATTTTGTGGGCTTCTCAAGAATTCTACAACTATCTTTTGGTCTAACAGACCTATTTTTCATTTCCCAGATTGTGGTGACAGCAGAGGGGGGGGTTCTTAACACTTCTCAATGCTTCCCAATCCTTCCCTACTCCTTCTCTTTCCCCTAACCATGACTCTTGCTATGTTTAATCTCATTACCTCCTTCTCTGTCCTCCTCCCTCTGCCCTTGTAATTTCTATACTATTTTCTTACATCCCTTTTCTTAACTTATAGATATGAGCACACGACCCAAACAATTACCATTGTAATGCCGCGTACACACGGTCGGAATTTCCGAGGAAAAAAGTTAGACGGAATTTTTTCATCGGATTTTCCGACTGTGTGTATGCCCCATCGGACTTTTTCCGTCGGAAATTCCAGCGGAGTTAGAAAGAGAACATCGGAAATTCCGTTTGTCTGTATGGAACTACGACAGAGAAAAAAACACACATGCTCGGAAGCAGTGAACTTCATTTTTCTCGACTTGTTGTACGTCACTGCATTCTTGACGGTCAAAATTTGGTGTGACAGTGTGTATGCAAGACAGCTTGAATGGATTTCCGTCTGAAAAATCAGTCGGAAAAATAGGATTTTTATACTCACCGTAAAATCCTTTTCTCTGAGTTCATGGACGGACACAGCCTTAATCTTGACAAAGTGGGCATTAGCCTTCCTTCAGGAGTGACTAGGCAGAATGTGTTAACTTCAAAGCTGAACAGCCCTGCCCAGGGGGCGGTCCTACTGGCTATATCCCCTCAGCCTGCACTAAGCAGCTCAGTTCATCAAAAGCAGTACAAACTTAAAAAGGAGGGGTGGGTGCTGTGTTCGTCCATGAACTCAGAGAAAAGGATTTTACGGTGAGTATAAAAATCCTATTTTCTCTTTCGTTCATTTATGGACACAGCCTTAATCTTGACAAAGTGGGACGTCCCAAAGCAGTGTCAAAAACGAGGGGCGGGAACAGCATTAAAACAACTTCACCCCAAAACAAAACCGAGCTCCTCAACTGAGGAGTTGTAACTCTAAACAGCCGCCTGCAAAACTTTGCGGCCGAAGAAGCATTCGAAGATGCACTCACATCAACTTGTAAAGTTTAGTGAAAGTGTGAGCGGACGACCAGGTCGCTGCCTGGGAAACCTGGTAAACCGACGCTTGATGTCGGAAAGCCCAAGAGGCACCTATTGCCCTGGTCGAATGCGCCGTGACAGGAAAGGGGGGCGCCCGACCCTTTATGGCGTAAGCCTGAATCACAGTCTGTCGGATCCACCTCAGAATGGTGGTCGACGAGACCGCTGGGCCCTACTTGGGGCCAGCCATCGAAACAAACAGTGAGTCTGAACTCCAGAACGGAGCAGTAACAGACAAGTATACTCTCAGAGCTCGGACAACGTCCAAGGAATGCAACGTCGTCTGCTTAGGATTCGACGGATCCTTAGCTAGGCAGGGGCTGTTCAGCTTTGAAGTTTAACACATTCTGCCTAGTCACTCCTGAAGGAAGGCTAATACCCACTTTGTCAAGATTAAGGCTGTGTCCGTCCATGAACGAAAGAAAACCGGTCGTGTGTACGAGGCATAAGGCTCTCACTTTCCTATATACTGTATATCCTCTGAGAAATGTTCCCACTACTTCTTACTATATACCTGCCGGTTTATAGGTTATTTCCTACACCCAACCTGAATAGCAGTGCTTCTGGGCAGTGGCCGCAATACATTTTGAGACCAGCTGCGGTTCTGCAATTATGTTTCTATCATTGTTATATTATGCCTATGTGATGTCATTTGTACCCCTCCCCTTCCTTCTTTTTTGTACCCTTTGTTTTTTCTGTAAAATCAGTAAAACGTAGATTGGAAGAAAAAGTTGAATATTAACATAAATAAAAGTAAAATTTAAGCAGAAACCTCTATCAAAACATATTTCTCCCTTTTGAGTAGAGAAGGATAAGGCTTAGTCCTTAAATTATTTTTTCTTCAAATCTGTGCACAAGGTGAGGAGATTTCTCCCTACTTGCCAAATGACCATACAAGTCCAGACTGATCTTTGCAGCTGAACCATTGGTATTACTGGGTCCTGTTAGTAAACTTGGCACAGGAACCATAGCTCCACTGATAATTTGAGCTCAACTTAGTGGAGTAATGCTACTGGAGAAGATCTTCAAAGCTGTCAATTGAACCTCACCACACCCCAAATGATAACATTTTTAATGAGAGTTGCCCTTTAACATGCCTACAGATGAATGTTTTACAGTACTCAAAACCAGGGCCAAAAAGCAGTCTCACTTCCTGGAACTATATTCATGTCACATTCTAGCGAAACTGATGCAGCCTACAGTCTAAGCAAGAGCATGAAATAATAGCTACTGACACAGAATGTACTATACAACTTTATTGTGTTACTTAATCTATATTTCTATTCATGTGGACAGTGCGATTTACATCAATTATTGCTATAAAAATGAAGGCATGGGAGTGTCTTTTCTGTAAAATAAAATTGTAAGTGTAGCGGGCAGTTCCTCCCCTCTCCCCGTCCCCTCTATTAAAGTTCTGCTCGCAATGTCTCTGGTCTAGGGATATGATAGGGGAGGGAGAGGGTGCGCTACGCCTGGCTTCCACCACAGGTGTATAAGTGGTATCAGCAATGCCTTTCTTTACCTTCGGGCCTGTGTTGTGCATCGGATCCTCCCTCCAAGAGTCTCCGAGAGCCTCGTCTGCCAGGAACTTGAGCCACACACCGTTAAAGTCCAACACTCCTTTATTTAGAACATAACATGGACTCCCTTGGCTATAGAACAGAAAAAGGAGGTGTGTGTACGAATAGGCCCAGACACAAGTTCGATCCTCCACTCTCCTCCAAAGAGTGGGTTATGGTCTCCGCACGAGGGAAATTCACCTTCCGGACGGTCTCCGACAAGAGACTCACCCGTCACCGGCAGTATGCTGCACCGGGTCTTCAGATGAGGAGCTCTACCCGGTCCATTACGTCCACCTCGGATTCAGGCATCCATCTCCGGAGTACCTTAGGATCCTTCCCTCGCGGAACTCAGTGTTGGGCACTGAGCTCCGGACCGCCGTCCGAGTACCTCACCCCAGGCTAAAGGTGCCAGGGATGGAACACGATCTCCGGTGGTCCTCTAGGCCTAGTCCACCTAGAGGACAAACACGAACTCCGTCCGCAGGCTGGTGCCAGGGACCAACAACCCCGTGACCAAGATGGCCGGCCCTTTTATCCCCTCTCCCAGCAAGCACGGCGGGTTCCCCGCCCCACCATACCGCTGCCCAGAGAGGACAAAAGTAGACTCAGCACACAGCGGTATCCGTCCGTCGACCCATAGTGACAGCACCACCCAGTGGACCGCCAGAGAAACACCACTGGTGTCACCGAAAAATTCAAAAACGTACTGCGGGAAAGTAAGTACCCGCTATATACTCCCTCCTGTTATTTGACACTGGTCCCCAGTGTCTGGAGTAAACCACATCCTCAACAACTGACATGATCCAGTCCAGAAACCACTAACAATTGAAAAACAAAAACTTTTGGAAACTCTCCTAACGAAGAAGTTGTGTCTGAGCCCCTGTAATAAAAGAGGAGTGAAAGACAACACATTCAACATGAAAATCACATTTCAACATTTTACTTTTCCCTCCCCATCCTAACTAAAGACCTCCTCAGAGTATGTAATATTGCTGGGATGTTCTCCTGTAGAGGGAAAAGAAATACAATTTAAAATGTAAAACCCTGACACATGTATCTGTGTGCATGAGGAAAATAAATTTCTCCTAAAAGAAATCCCTGTTTCTCCAAAGAGTGTGTGCGTGAGAAGTGTTTGTAACGTTGCACGACACTGCCACCTGGTGACAGCCTTGCGCCCGTGGAACTTCTTCTCCTTTCTCTCTAACCCTATCTACCCCAGAGTCTGTGATCTCCTTGCAGGAAGATAGAAACAAACAGGAACAGTCCTTTTTTTTTTCTGTGGGCACACAAAACACAATTTCCCCAGAAAGTTCAGCAGTATGATAATATTGGAGTCTTTCTCTCCTAAAGGTAGAAACGGGGATGTGGCAGAATCAGTGGCTTCAAGTGCTGATCCATAGTCTCTAGATGGTACTCTACATCTTCGCCTTCTTTGCGTCTGATCACTACTTTGTCTGCGTGGATGTGTCTTCCCACCATCCATTCTGCCTTGCAGTCTTTGAAGCGCTGTGAAGCCTTTGGAGAACATGTTAGGTATCTGCGGGCGTGCGGAACTTTGAGGTGAGTCCACACAAAGTCATTGTACCAGCGCTCCCGGTACACTTCCACCTCATATAGCAAGTCCTTCGATAAGTAGGGGTACTCCCAGCCATACTCCGCTGCAACCTTTTGACTAAATAAACGCTGTAGTCTTGCCAAAGGAGGCATGATAGCTTTTTCCCCTTCACCAGGCAAAACAACTGAGTCTGGATGACGAGGTGCCTTGACCACCTCCATTCTGGGCATTGGGGGCCGCAGCAACAGTCTCATGACCCCAACGTCAGATACAGATGGTGCCGGGGATGCAGGGACAATTTGAGGAAGGGATTCTCCTTCAGGCGCTGACGCCTCCACCCTGGGTGTGCTCTCTCCTATGGACATAGGTGAATTCCCACTTCCACGGAATGAAGCAAGCGGTATCTTGTCCCAGCCCTTCTTGGCAAACAAGTCATCTATCAAGGCATCATCTCACGTATCAGAAAGAGATTCTAGGTCGGAGGTGTCACACTCCTCCGCGGGTATGTAGCCCTGTGTGGAAACAGAACATCCACACTCCGGGAACTTGCTAGGCCATGCCTTCTCGACACCTCCTCCCTCACACCAAGTCTTCTCTGCCGGCTTACCTTGACCTTTTCTGGGGTGTCCGGAACTCCCGTCAACGGATCCCTCTGGGTCTGGCGTAAGCATGCGAGATGGTCCACCACCACCGCTGGTCGGGGCTACCACGCTGGTTCTTTTCTTCGGTGGCGGACGCTGTGAGACAGTGGTGACCGAGTCAGCATCCTCAGATTTCTCCCGTTGATGTTTCACGACCTCCTCCGCGGTCGTTGCAGTGTGTGCAGGGGTGACTCTCACAGCCGCGATTCCTCCCTTCTGAGTGGCGGTACCTGAAGCCCGACCTGGGTAGATGGTTTTTGGCCTCTCAACCTCCGGATCTACTTCAAACATGAACTCTCCACAGGCCTCACAACGTCCGAACGGCTTCAACAGGCACACCAGTCCCGAACACCCGGGGCAAATCATACCCAGGGCCTCAACGTCCATACATGAGTATAGGGCGAATCGACCCCTTGGCTTCAGTCGGATCCCTGTATCCGTTATCGGAGCAGTAGCAGTCAATGTTGTAGTCGCCGGGTGAACCGGAATCCATGAGGCGGGTCCAAACATGGCGACCTGTTGCTGTTCCATCTCACACTGCAGAGTTTTCGCGCCAATGTCCCACGTGTAGTCCGTCACACGTATTGGACTCCTCCCCTTTTTCTCCAGTTCGCGGTCTTTTCCACTTTGCTTGGTTGAGACACGCCCACGAACTAAGCGGTGGGGGTTGTGTCTGGTGGCGCAGTGCAATTAAAAACCCCCACGTGTAGTCCGTCAAGCGGCTGGGTTTTCCCCCTTTCACCACTCTTCCTGCGTGGGCCTTTCCCCTTCTGAGGTCATGTTCACGACTTTCGAGCAGGGCTGCACTTTGGCCTATTCGTTTAACTCTGTCCGGCAGACACCTTCTACCAAGTGATGCACAACACATATACCGGACCCGAGCCCCCACGTGTAGCAGGCAGTTCCTTCCCTCTCCCCGTCCCCTCTATTAAAGTTCTGCTCGCAATGTCTCTGGTCTAGGGATATGATAGGGGAGGGAGAGGGTGCGCTACGCCTGGCTTCCACCACAGGTGTATAAGTGGTATCAGCAATGCCTTTCTTTACCTTCGGGCCTGTGTTGTGCATCGGATCCTCCCTCCAAGAGTCTCCGAGAGCCTCGTCTGCCAGGAACTTGAGCCACACACCGTTAAAGTCCAACACTCCTTTATTTAGAACATAACATGGACTCCCTTGGCTATAGAACAGAAAAAGGAGGTGTGTGTACGAATAGGCCCAGACACAAGTTCGATCCTCCACTCTCCTCCAAAGAGTGGGTTATGGTCTCCGCACGAGGAAAATTCACCTTCCGGACGGTCTCCGACAAGAGACTCACCCATCACCGGCAGTATGCTGCACCGGGTCTTCAGATGAGGAGCTCTTCCCGGTCCATTACGTCCACCTCGGATTCAGGCATCCATCTCCGGAGTACCTTAGGATCCTTCCCTCGCGGAACTCAGTGTTGGGCACTGAGCTCCGGACCGCCGTCCGAGTACCTCACCCCAGGCTAAAGGTGCCAGGGATGGAACACGATCTCCGGTGGTCCTCTAGGCCTAGTCTGCCTAGAGGACAAACACGAACTCCGTCCGCAGGCTAAAGGTGCCAGGGACCAACAACCCCGTGACCAAGATGGCCGGCCCTTTTATCCCCTCTCCCAGCAAGCACGGCGGGTTCCCCGCCCCACCATACCGCTGCCCAGAGAGGACAAAAGTAGACTCAGCACACAGTGGTATCTGTCCGTCGACCCATAGTGACAGCGCCACCCAGTGGACCGCCGGAGACACACCACTGGTGTCACCGAAAAATTAAAAAACTTACTGCGGGAAAGTAAGTACCCGCTACATAAGTTACAAATTTGCACAAGAAGATAAAAAATAAATGTTTTCCTAAACCCATTACTATTACTCTTATGCCCCGCACACACGAGCGGATTTTCTGTCGGAAAAACCTTGGATGGTTTTTCCGATGGAATTCCACTCAAGCTTGGCTTGCATACACCCGGTCACACAAAAGTTTTCTGAACTTTCGACCGTCAAGAATGCGGTGACGTACGAGGAGCCGAGAAAATTAATTTCAATGCTTCCGAGCATGCGTCAAATTGTTTCCGAGCATGCGTCGGAATTTTGCGCGTCAGAATTGCTACAGACAATCGGAATTTCCAATCAGAATTTTTTCCGTTGGAAAAATTGAGAACCTGCTCTCAATCTTTTGCTGGTGGAAATTCCGACAGCAAAAGTCCGATGGAGCATACACACGGTCAGAATTTCTGACCAAAAGCTCAGTTACTTACTGACCAGGGTTGCCAACCGCCATTAAAGTGGAACCCTCCCCCCCCTCCGGTGTCACAATTGACACCTTTCAGGGGGGAGGGGGGTGCAGATACCTGTCTAAGACAGGTATTTGCACCCACTTCCGGGAGTCCTCTCTGCGGGAAATCTCGGCTCCCAGAACACAGGGGGACCAGTCAGAACGGCCCAGCGCGGCTTCACTGCCTGGTTCCCTCACCGAGGATGGCGGTGGGGGCAGCAGAGTGACGAGCGATTGCTAGTCCTCTGCTGCGGACGTCGCTGGACTCCATGACAGGTAAGTGTCCTAATATTAAAAGTCAGCAGCTGCAGTATTTTTAGCTGCTGGCTTTTAATATTTTTTTTTTCGACGGAGCTCCGCTTTAAATTTACTGTCAGTTTGTAAAAAACTGTCATTTTTTTTACAACTGCCAGTAAATATTAGAGGCTGATCATGTCATGCTGTGTTGACTTTTTAAGTGTAAATCAAGCAAATTACTTTGTTATAGGTATTGTCAGTGTTTCCATGTCATGTTTATACTGTTCAAATATTCACTGTGTTAGTTTTTAATAGGATTTCTGTAATTTCTCAGGTTGTTAGTAAAAAATATGCTCCGCCAGTAAATTTTCCATGTTTTGTCAGTAGGTTGCTGGAGGTTGTCAAGCCTGCTACTGACAAAGCAAAAAACAAAGATTTTTACAGTATGCAAACTTATTGCTTGATGTGAATTGTCTCTGGGACGTTAATGACCCATATATCAGAAAACTCATTTCACTTGTCATTTCTCCAAGTGAAAACTTTGGCGAAAATACCAACATATTCCTTTCCTTAAGATTTGGCAGACTAGGCCAGTAAGCTACATAGTAAACATCTTAAAAACCCATAGACCTTGCACTGTTAGCTTTGAAAAAATGTCAGTCTAATCAGTAGGGTATTTAGGTTTAGTGCTGCCCTAGGCCTGACTAATCTCGTGCACCCCCTAATTTAAATATGACCCACCCCTTTATGTCAAGGCCACACCCCTTGCTGTTTAAGACCTGCCCTGAAATTTTCAAGTAGGGAAACTAGTTCTGAATTCCCTTCATTTGCATAGATTTCTTCTCCCTTCCTGATTGGCTGTGCGACATGATGTGAAGGGAAATCTCTGCAATGGGACAGGGATGGTAAAAAAATAAACTGACAGGGGCTATAATCCTCCCTTACTCTATCCAAAATGAAAAAAAAAAGTGTTGCCTATAGTTCTACAAATTTCTGATAATTTTATGGAGAGGACTAAGAAGATATAACCATGCCAATGGTGCAGAAGAAAACATATAGCACAGCGAGGAAGGTTTGTGGTCCAGAATGACAGGACAGTCAAAATTAGAAGCAGCCCCCCCCCCCCCCACAGTTGCGGAATGCCGGCCACCCGCATACCAGAAAGAGTGCCGCTGCTTTGTGGGGCGCTAGACTAATTTGCCTCTAAACCCAGTTCGCCCCATAAGACTGGTGCTACACTAACAGTGTAGCGCAAGCCGGCGGGGACTCTTTCCGTGCTGCCCCCCTGCAAAGTGCTGCCCTAGGCCTGGGCCTTGTTGGCCTAGGCCAGGATACAGCGTTGATTCTAATACTGGTCAAAGTGAGTCACTTATGGCCACCAGATCACTCCGGGATGAAGTGACACTTCTATTGTTACATGTGCACCATGTTTAATCCCATGGTTCCCCTGTACTGGTGTCCTGGTGTCAGTCCAGAAACCGGGTCATAAGCCTGATGGGCAGGTACAGTACATGAATGTTGGATCTGTCCAGCATTACATTGTTTTTTCACTACTTTTACTACATGCACCTTGTAACCCTTCCCAAATTCATCTTAGGTTTTAAAAATGAGCTCCAGTCAGGTCGAAATCATAAAACATCTGTTGCACAGGCCAATACAATTTATTGTACGCAGCAATACTTTTCAGTTTCAAGCTGCATCAAGAAATTGTGTTTACTTTTGCTGCAGCTATGACAACATTTCTCCATATATAGGTCTTCCCAGACATTCCATGCTTCTAAAAGGAGGAAATATTCGGCTTTTGGGATTTATGGAATTTTTTCTTAGCTGGGACTAATTCAAGTTGGCTGGTCATGAGATATTTGCTAAGGGAAAGATCAGAGTTCAAACAGTTATTGACTGGCTGGCTGCGCCTAAATGTCAATTGTCCCAAGCCTTGTTACCTGAAATCTTGTGACCAAATTTATAGAATTTGGTTATATGACCAGCACTGAACATCAGGAATATATAGTATTTTGCAAATGTATGGTGTGACAGCAGGAAGGTAAAGTCACCTGGTTGCATCCAGGGGGGTAGATATATTTCGCCCAGATTCAGGCTTTACGCCGATTTGTACAACTAGGTGGAGAGTTGTATAAGGCTAGTGTGCTCATGGATGACTCATACCTCTAGGGAGAGGGCTGGGCGTCGTGCAGACAGGGAGTTGATGAGGCCAGCTGAAGCTTGTCAGCTCATTTAGGCCTCTATAAAAAACTCCCAGATTCATTAGGTGTTAGCTCATGCCTGGAACCAGACCTGTGTGGACTGTCTAGGGAGAGTGAACCCCTGTGCGGTGAGAGAAAGCCTGTGTGGCTATATTTTGCTTGGACATTTAAAACCAGGGACTAGGACAGCACTAGGCTGATCCCAGTTGTTAGTTAGGAAACCTGTATGTTTAGTCAGAGGTCAAGTTGACCAGGATTTATTTTGTTTATGTTTTTTTTGCCTTGCTGTGTTTTTGTCACTGTAAATAGAAAATAAACCGCACCTTTTTGATTTTGAAAACCACAACCTCCGTCTGCTGGGCCTGTTTTTGGGTGGGGAGCCCATCCCGGGGGTCACACATACCCGCTGCCGAGCTAACCCCCTCACAGTTGGTGGAGAACCAGTGGCAGTTTTTTTTTAAGCCAGCATGGAGGAGATACTGAAACAGCTGGCTCTAGCAAATGCCAATCAACAGCAGACAAATGCAGGTTTGCAAAGGAGCCTTGCAGCCCAGCAGCAAGCTCATCAACAGAGCCTTGCAACTTTACAACAGAGTCTGGAGGCTCAGCAACAAGCCCAACAGCAATCTGAGGCCCGCTTCATAGACCTGTTGCAGAAGCAAGAGCAGAGACTACAACAACAGATGGAAGCAGTAATGCAGCAACGTCCGCAGACCAGTGAGGAAAGCCGTCCCACTAATACCGCGTCCTTTGGGGTGAGTCGTTTATTGACAAAAATGACTGGAGAGGATGATCCAGAGGTATTTTTGACCACATTTGAAAGGACCGCTGAAAGAGAAAAGTGGCCTGAGGAGCAGTGGGCTGGACTAGTGGCTCCTCTGTTAACTGGTGAATCGCAGAAAGCTTACTATGACCTAGAGCCTAACCAAGCAAAAGACTATGTGATGCTAAAAGCTGAAATATTGGCAAGGCTGGGTGTCACCCTGGCTGTCCGGGCTCAGCGTGTGCATAACTGGACTTTCCAGCTTGGAAAACCCCCCAGGTCTCAAATGTATGATCTCATTCACCTGAGCAGAAAGTGGCTACAGCCAGAGACTTTGTCCGCACCAAAGATTGTGGAACGTGTTGTAATGGATCGGTTTTTGAGAGCTCTTCCTACTGCCATCCAAAAGTGGGTAAGCCATGGAGACCCAGAGACGGCCGATGGTCTTGTGGATCGTGTGGAGAAATACTTGGCTACAGAGAACCTGACGGCCTCTTCCAGAGACACTCGGACTTTCCACCCTAAGACCAGACCATCCCCAGGGGCGGATAAGAGGATTCCAAGGGGTGAGGGTGGAGAGAGTGAGAGGGTGGGAGCTCTACCCCAAGTTTGGCGAGAACAGCCTGGGAAATCAGCGGCTCAAGAGGCCGCAAGAAGGATCGTTTGCTACCGCTGCCGGCAAGCGGGACATATTGCAGCAAATTGCCCGGTTGTGGAGGAACCCATGCAGTGTGACTTTCTGACGGGCAGACGTCAGTCGCTGTGTGCGACAGTCGCATGCACTGCCATTCGGGGAACTGAGAAACATTTATGCAAAATGTGTATTAATGGTAGAAATGTTGTGGTATTGCTGGATTCAGGTAGCCTTGTGACCCTGATAAAGGCTGAGTTAGTTAAAACAGAGGTCTCTGGGAATAGCAAGGTAGCCGTTATTTGTGTGCATGGGGACACCCGAGAGTATCCAGTGACTACAGTGTGTTTCGAGACCCCCAAAGGTACCCTCTCTCATCCAGTGGGCTTAGTATCTCAGTTACCGCATGACGCCATTGTGGGAAGGGATTTTCCGAAGTTCTGGGAACTGTGGGATGATCCTGAGCCCCCCACTGGTGCCCCTATGTACCAGGAATGTGATAGCCAGAACTCCCCTGAGAGTGGTGAGGACTCTCCGGAATTCCCCTTGTCAGTATTGGCAGGGGAGACTCAAGAAACTGGAGAGGAGCCCACCTCCTCAGACGAAAACCTACCGTCTGTGGAGTTTTCTGATCTTGAGGTTCACAGGGAAAACTTTGCCACAGAACAGTTGAAAGACCCCGCCCTAATAAAGGCACGGGAAAACGTAGTGAAAATAGATGGCGAGTTAGTGAACCCAGATAATACCGGCACTTACCCATACTTCAGCGTAGAGAAGGACCTACTGTATCGGGTGGCAAAAAGGGCAGAAGAAACCGTTGAGCAGCTTGTGGTGCCCAAACCTTACAGGAAGTTGGTGTTGGAGTTGGCCCATGGGCACATTCTTGGAGGTCATCTGGGGACAGAGAAAACCCGAGAGAGGGTATTACAGAGATTCTATTGGCCTGGGGTGATGAAGGACATAGAAAATTATTGTTCCTCCTGCCCTGTGTGTCAGAGGTCGGCCCCGATGCCACATTTCCGTAGCCCGCTGGTCCCTCTACCCATCATTGAGGTCCCGTTTGAGAGAATCGCAATGGATTTGGTAGGTCCTATAATCAAGTCCGCTAGGGGGCACCAGTACATATTGGTTATAATGGACTATGCCACCCGTTATCCAGAAGCGATCCCTCTCAGAAATACCTCGGCCAAAACCATAGCCAAAGAGCTATCTCTTGTTTTTAGCCGGGTGGGTATTTGTAAAGAACTGCTTACGGACCAAGGTACACCCTTTATGTCCCGGGTTATGAAAGAGCTGTGTAAATTGTTCAAAGTGACGCAATTGCGTACATCTGTGTATCACCCCCAAACCGATGGGCTGGTTGAAAGATTCAACAAAACCCTAAAACAAATGTTGAAGAAAGTGGTGGATAGAGATGGAAGGGATTGGGACTGTCTACTTCCTTATTTGATGTTTGCTATTAGGGAGGTGCCCCAATCCTCTACGGGATTCTCCCCCTTTGAGTTACTGTATGGGAGACACCCAAGAGGGCTGTTGGATATTGCCAAGGAAACTTGGGAAAGTGAGAGTTCTCCCCACAGGAGTGTGATTGAGCATGTCGCCCTGATGCAAGATCGAATTGCACAGGTAATGCCCATCGTGAAGGAACATTTGGCCCAAGCGCAGTTGGCACAGCAGAGAGTGTACAACCGTGGAGCCAAGACCCGTACCTTTTCCCCGGGGGATAGGATATTGGTACTTGTCCCTACGGTTGAAAGTAAATTCCTTGCCAAATGGCAAGGCCCCTACGAGATAATGGAAAAAGTGAGCGAAGTGAATTACAAGGTCAGACAACCAGGAAGGCGAAAGCCCGAACAGATCTATCACGTTAATCTGTTGAAAGCCTGGAGGGATAGAGAGTCCCTAGTCGCAGACACTTGGTCACCAGCTCAAACTGGTTGCGTGATTCCTGAGGTTGGAATCGCAGCCACCTTGTCACAACCCCAACAACAGGAGGTTAAGGAGTTTGTGCTTCGCAACAAGGAGGTATTCTCTGAGCTGCCGGGACAAACATCTGGGGTAGAGCATGACATTATTACCCCGCCCGGTGAAAGGGTGAAGTTAAAACCCTATCGGATCCCAGAGGCCCGACGGGAGGCAATACGGGAGGAAGTACAGAAAATGCTGAACTTAGGGGTGATAGAGGAGTCCCAAAGTGATTGGTCTAGTCCCATCGTGTTGGTGCCTAAACCGGATGGGAGCTGGCGATTTTGTAACGATTTTCGTCAGTTGAACAAAGTTACAAAATTTGACACCTACCCCATGCCACGTATAGATGAGTTGATCGACCGGCTGGGAACAGCCCGATACATGACGACTCTTGACCTCACAAAAGGGTATTGGCAAATCCCCCTGGCCAAGTCGGCCAAAGAGAAAACCGCATTTGTAACCCCAGACGGGGCGTTCCAATATAAAAGAATGCCGTTCGGGTTACAGAATGCGCCGGCCACATTCCAGCGGAAAATGGACCAGATGCTGAGGCCCCATCGGAAGTATGCTGCGGCTTACCTGGATGACATAATTGTCCATAGCACAGATTGGGCCTCACATCTGCCAAAAGTGCAAGCAGTCCTGGACTCTGTTCGGGAAGCAGGGTTTACGGCTAACCCCAAGAAGTGTACCATTGGGCAGGAGGAGGCCAAATATCTTGGGTACACCATTGGGAGGGGAGTAATAAAACCCCAACTCAACAAAGTCGAGGCCATCCAGAGTTGGCCACGTCCCAACAGCAAGAAGCAGGTACGAGCCTTTCTGGGAATCGCTGGGTATTATCGGCGATTCATTCCCCACTTTGCTTCTAAGGCTGTGCCCCTAACCAACCTGACGAAGGGGAAAGGGTCGGTCATGATTAAATGGACCCCCGAGGCTGAGGCAGCATTCCAATTCTTGAAACAAGCCTTATGTAGCCAGCCAGTGTTGTACTCACCCGACTTCTCTAGAGACTTTGTCGTACAAAGTGATGCGTCAGATGTGGGGTTAGGAGCAGTATTGTCCCAGGTCTGGAACGGGGAAGAGCACCCAGTCATTTACCTCAGCAGGAAGTTGAAGTCCCATGAGGTAAATTACGCCACCGTTGAAAAGGAGTGTTTAGCGGTGAAGTGGGCTCTAGATTCCCTTCGGTACTACCTGCTAGGTAGGCACTTTGACATGGTTACGGATCACGCTCCGTTAAAGTGGATGGCTCAAAACAAGGAAACAAATAGAAGAGTGAATAGGTGGTTCCTGGCCCTCCAGGAATTCAACTTCACAGTAAAGCATCGCCCTGGCGTTCAAATGGGGAATGTGGATGCTTTGTCTCGAGTACATGAATGCCTGATTGCTGGTGTTCCAACCCCGAGGTTAAAACAAGAGGGGGGGGTATGTGACAGCAGGAAGGTAAAGTCACCTGGTTGCATCCAGGGGGGTAGATATATTTCGCCCAGATTCAGGCTTTACGCCGATTTGTACAACTAGGTGGAGAGTTGTATAAGGCTAGTGTGCTCATGGATGACTCATACCTCTAGGGAGAGGGCTGGGCGTCGTGCAGACAGGGAGTTGATGAGGCCAGCTGAAGCTTGTCAGCTCATTTAGGCCTCTATAAAAAACTCCCAGATTCATTAGGTGTTAGCTCATGCCTGGAACCAGACCTGTGTGGACTGTCTAGGGAGAGTGAACCCCTGTGCGGTGAGAGAAAGCCTGTGTGGCTATATTTTGCTTGGACATTTAAAACCAGGGACTAGGACAGCACTAGGCTGATCCCAGTTGTTAGTTAGGAAACCTGTATGTTTAGTCAGAGGTCAAGTTGACCAGGATTTATTTTGTTTATGTTTTTTTTGCCTTGCTGTGTTTTTGTCACTGTAAATAGAAAATAAACCGCACCTTTTTGATTTTGAAAACCACAACCTCCGTCTGCTGGGCCTGTTTTTGGGTGGGGAGCCCATCCCGGGGGTCACACATACCCGCTGCCGAGCTAACCCCCTCACAATGGATATAGTATGTGCATAACGAATATCCATTAGCCATTGGGGCATTTCAACCCTTAATCAGCCCCCAAACCCACACCTAACCATATTTGGAGGGGTTGTACAGGCAGAAGGTTTTTTTATTTTAATGCATTCTATGCATTAAGATAAAAAATCTTCTGTGTGGAGCAGCCCCCCTAATACCTACCTGAGCCCCATCTCTATCCAGCGATGTCCATGAGTCCCTCGGCCGTCGATGCCATTGGCTCCCGCTGCTGTCAATCAAAGTCAGTTAGCCAATCAGGAGAGAGAGGAGCGGGGCCCAACGGCAGCTCTGTGTCTGTCTGAATGGACACACGGAGCTGCAGCTTGGCTCGGGTGCCCCCATAGCAAGCCGCTTGCTGTGAGGGCACTCGACAGGAGGGAGGGGCCAGGAGCGCAGAAGAGGGACCCAAGAAGAGGAGGATCCGGACTGCTCTGTGCGAAACCACTGCAGCAGAGCAGGTAAGTACTGTAAATCATGTTTGTTCTTTTTTAATTTTTTTTAAAACAAGACTTTACAATCACTTTAACTTCATGTGTTTTGCTAAGCCCTACCCCTTTTGAACCAGAAAACAACAGAAGGATGTGCTTTAACCACTTGCCGACCGCCGCACGCCGATATACGTTGGCAGAATGGCACGGGCAGGGTAATGGGTGTACCTGTACGTCCCTTTAAATTTGCTGCCCAGTGGGCGCGCGCCGCCGGAGTCGCGCGCCCGCTGCGTGCCTCGTGAGTGCGCCCGCGGGTCCCGGGAGCTCTATGTTCCCGGGCGGCCCGTGATTGCGGTCGGCAAAGGCAGAACAGGGGGATGCCTTTGTAAACAAGGCATTCCCCTGTTCTGCCTAGTGACATGTAAGGGATCTACTGTTCCCTGTGATCGGGAACAGTGATCGCTGACGTGTCACTGGTAGCTCCTCCCCCTAACAGTTAGAATCACTCCCTAGGACACACTTAACCCCTTCAGCGCCCCCCCTAGTGGTTAACCCCTTCACTGCCAGTGTCATTTTTACAGTAATCAGTAATCAGTGCATTTTTATAGCACTGATCGCTGTAAAAATGACAATGGTCCCAAAAATGTGTCAAAAGTGTCCGATGTGTCTGCCATAAAGTCACAGTCACGATAAAAATCGCAGATCGCCGCCATTACTAGTAAAAAAAATAATTATTAATATAATATAAAAATCCCATAAAACTATCCCCTATTTTGTAGACGCTATAACTTTTGCGCAAACCAATCAATATACGCTTATTGCGATTTTTTTGTTACCATAAATATGTAGAAGAATACATATCGGCCTAAACTGAGAAAAAATTTCCTTTTCTAAAAAAAAATGGAGATATTTATTATAGCAAAAAGTACAAAATATTGCTTTTTTTTCAAAATTGTCGCTCTATTTTTGTTTATAGTGCAAAAAATAAAAACCGCAGAGGTGATCAAATACCACCAAAAGAAAGCTCTATTTGTGGGAAAAAAAGGATGTAAATTTTGTTTGGGGGCCACGTCGCACGACTGCGCAATTGTCAGTTAAAGTGACGCAGTGCCGAATCGCAAAAAAAGGGATTTTTATAACAGCTTACCTGTAAAATCCTTTTCTTGGAGTACATCACGGGACACAGAGCGACTTAGTCATTACTAATGGGTTATATAGATTACCTTCAGGTGCTGGCACTGGCCACTTCCAAACCGGAAGTACCCTCCCCTATATAAGCCCCTCCCATCCGGGAGCACCTCAGTTTTGTAGCAAAGCAATAAGTGTCCCAAAAAGAGGGGTGGGAGCTCTGTGTCCCGTGATGTACTCCAAGAAAAGGATTTTACAGGTAAGCTGTTATAAAAATCCCTTTTTCTTTTTCGTACATCACGGGACACAGAGCGACTTAGTCATTACTAATGGGACGTCCCAAAGCAATGCCAAATGAGGGGAGGGATACATAAGCTGGGCGCCATCAGGCATGAGGCTCTTTTGCGGCCTGCAACACACTGCGCCCAAAGGCGACATCCTCCTGACTTCTAACGTCCACCTGGTAGAACCTAGTAAACATGTGTACTAAGGACCATGTTGTGGCCTGACAGACTTGAGCCAGGGAGGCTTGGTGATGCACTGCCCATGAAGTTCCAACTGCTCTTGTGGAGTGCGCCCTAACTTTGAACGGAGGCGGTCTCCTTTTCAAGCCATAGGCTTGTATTATGACCTGTCGAATCCACTTGGCTAAAGTAGATTTTTGATGCTGCCTGACCCTTTCTGGGGCCTTCCGGCAGAACAAACAAAGTATCCGTTCTACGAATCTGAGCAGTGGCTTTAAGATAAGCTTTAACTGCTCTTACTACATCCAAGAATGCAATAACTTTTCCTCTACCGAACTAGGTTTGGGGAAAAAGGAAGGAAGAACCACATCTTGGTTCAAATAGAACCTCGATACCACCTTAGGAAGAAGGCTGGATGAGGACGTAATACTACTCTGTCCTTATGGATAACCAGATATGGCTCCTTACAGGACAAGGCGGCTAATTCCGATACTCTTTTAGCCGAACAAATGGCTACTAAGAACATCAATTTCCTGGTGAAAAGAACCAAGGAAACGTGCCGCAATGGTTCAAATGGTTGTTTCTGTAGAACCGACAGAACCAGGTTTAAGTCCCATGGACATATGGGAATACTAACCGGAGGGCTAATACGCATCACTCCTTGTATGAAAGCTTTGACTAATGAATGCAAAGCCAAGGGCCTTTGAAAAAAATATTGACAAGGCCGTCTGACCCTTGATAGTACTCAAGGCAAGCTTCCTATGTACAGCCCACTGTAGGAAGTCCAGAATCCTACCTATTACGTACTTACGTGGATGCCATTTCCTGGCCTCACACCACGTGATGTACGCCTTCTAGATCCTATAATAGATCTGCCTGGATACCGGCTTCCTGGCATTGATCATGGTAGATACCACAGGATTAGAGAGCCCTCTCTTTTTTAGAATGTGGGCTTCAATAGCCAGGCCGTCAAACCTAGGGCTGGTAAGGAAGGGTAGTATATCGGTCCTTGCGAAAGCAGGTCCGGACGATGTGGGAGGGTCCAAGGACTTCCCACTGACATTTTTACAATCTCCGCGTACCATGCCCTTCGGGGCCACGCTGGAGCCACCAGAATCCAGTCTTAGCCCCCAAGTATTCCAGGCTTTTGACTGGTTTTAGGGCTGACTTGTCTCGGTTGATAATGCAACCGTGAGATTCCAGATACTTGATTGTCTTGTGAACGACCACTTCTAGTTTTTTTCACTGAGTGGTCTATCAGCAACAAGTCGTCTAGATATGCCATTATCGTTACACCTTGTGTTCCTAGTTTGGCCAATCGTAGGGCCAGAATTTTTGTGAACACTCGTGGTGCCGTGGCCAGACCGAAAGGTAAGGCTCTGAACTGAAAATGGCGCCCTTCTACTGCAAGGTGTAGAAATTTCTGGTGGGCCGGACAGATGGGAATATGCGAATAAGCATCCCTTATGTCGATCGAGGCTAACCATTCCTGCCCTTGTAGGGCGGTGGCCACCGATCGGATCGACTCCATCCGAAAAAGTCCTGATATGTAGGAACTTGTTTAGCCCTTTTATATTTAATATGGGCCTCATGTCCCCATTTGGTTTGGGGACTGTGACAAGGTTCGAGTAAAACCCGAACCCGTTTTCTTCCAAGGGAACCTTCATGATTACCCTTGGGGCAATAGTTGCTCTAGTGCCAGAAGGAGGGATCCACTCTTCTGGGGATCGCTTGGCACGTTTGACCTTATAAAATGGGCAGGAGGAATGTCTTTTAACTCCAGCCTGTATCCCACACTTACCGCGGAGATCACCCATCTCTGATGGTGTCCCGCCAGGTCTCTGTGAACAACTGAAGTCTTCCCCTCACCCGATTGAGTGGGGGCAACCCTTCATGACTTAGGGGGAGGTTTTGTACCTCTCTTGACCCAGGGTTTCTTGTTACCCTGTGATTGTCCCTGATTTCTGCCCCCTGGATTTGACCGCGGAGGCCGTCGGAACTGTTTCACAGCCGATGTGCCAGGGACTGGAGAAGTAGGCCTCCTAAAAGAAGGACTTCTACCCTTGTTCTTAACCGGCAAGAGTGTACTTTTACCGGCAGAAGTTTTCTGGATATATTTGTCCAGATCATCTCCAGATAAGCGTTCTCCATGAAATGGGAAGCTAATCAGCAATTTCTTACAGGGAGCTTCAGCAGACCAGTTTTTTGAGCCATAGAAGCCTACGCATATGTCTACAGACAGCGTAAAGCGGGATGCCTGTTGGATTGTATCCTTTATGGCGTCCACCGCAACACAAGGCTCTAGGTAGGTCAGCTAGGGCAAGAGCCTGCTGATCTGGTAAGTCCCTTAAGACTTGTTTCAACTGATCTTTCATTGCTTGGCAGACTCCAATCGCTGCTACCGCAGGTTGTGTCACCATGCTTGCTGTAGAGAAAGCAGATTTTAGTAAAGACTCCAATTTTTTATCTATTGGGTCCTTGAACATTGGAACATTATCTACTGGACATGTCAGTGATTTATTGACACAAGAGATGGCTGTGTCCACTGTAGGGACCCTCCATTTTTTTTTTTTTTTTTTATGAACTTATCCTCCATGGGATAGATCACTGGAAATCTCTTGGGGGGAGTAAATATTTTACAGGATGCTCCCAATCCTGGTAAATAAACCCTTCCAATAAAGGGTGGATTGGGAAGGAACAGACAGTCTGGGGAGCTTTCAGCGACCCCAGCGAGGAGACAGTAGTGGTTGATGGTTCCGCCAGAGGCATTTAAAATGCTGCTCGGACCATGTTAGTCAGAGACTGAACCCATAATCTTTCAGCCTGAGATGCTGAGAAAGGTTCTTCCACTGTTGATTCCTCTATAACTGAATCAACCTTACCTGATCCCCTTCAGGTAGGTCGATCTCTGGGACTGTTCCTCCACTAACAGGCACTCTGCAGGAGGAGACGGAGATCGGACGCGCTTTTCCTGTGACAGGGAAGCAGCGATCAATACTGTTAATCTCTCTTCCAATCCTCCCAGAGTTGAGGATAAAACCTCCTCTGTTATATATACAGGAGCAGGTGGACTGGGGACAGCCGCAGTACCAGGTACTCCTGCGGGGTTCCTACGGCTACTGACCTCTAAAATTTCAGGGGAGATTGGCGCAGTACAGCATGCCCAAAATCCTCAGAGCCCGACGGAGACCCCTTTCACTTCTTGGAAGATCTATTTCCAGAGCGTCTGGACGACATATCCTATAAGCACAAAGCTGAGGTATTCCCGTCGTCATACACCAATTTTGCTGGTAATAGTCTAACACAGTTGCTGCTATATACCAGCTGGTGTCCACTAAAGTGCCTTTCTATGGGGATGCCTGCATCAACCGCCTCTGTGTGCCACTGTTTGTTGCTAGCTCTGTTTGCATCCAGCTGACACTTGTACTGTGTCTTTATACAAGCTGGGACGCCTGCACATGCGCAGAAGCGCCGTGGCGCGCATCGAGCGTCATCCACCCGCCCCGCCCCTTTTTTTTCATAGGAGGCGCGTGCGCGCGCCCGTGCGCCATTGGCGCCCTTTTCGAAAATCAAACAGGGACTAGGAGCCAGGGCCCTTTTTGCCGGAGGGCCTGTGCGGTGGATGAACGCAGCAACAGGCCAGAGGAAGTGGATTCCCACAGAGAAACTTACCAACTGCCTGGATCTTTTGACTTGAGAAAACCAAAGATCCACATGACAAGAAAAATGGACCACAGCGGCCTCTAGTGGTTTAACACAGGTACCGCGGTCCTTTTTTTTTTCTTGACTACTATTAAAATTTTACATTTTCAGTAGTTACAGGCATACACAGATATTAGCGGGAATACCGTTAGGTAACAGACAGAAAGACAAATTAGGCTTGGGGGTCCCCCAATAGAACCAAGTTCCTGGGGGCCCCCACTTACCTGATCCCCGCCGCAGGACTTTGTTTGGTCCACAGAAGCCCAAACTTCACCTATCACGGCAGGCATTGTAATTAAACCTTCAGGGACCGGGTTCCCAAGGATTCCACTCCCCTGGACCTGTATAGCACCCTGCACAGACAACATCTTGGTCGTGGGTATGACCAGAGCTCTGGATCCCAGGGTCCAGCCCTCCTAAGAGAGGCATTACAGGCAAAACCTTGCTCTTCTGGTGCAAGGCCCGGGTACCGACCGTTTAGCTATGAAGCTTTTTTGGTGGGATCCGGAACAGCTTACTAAGGCCCACAAGAACCTGTACGCAAGCCCAGTGAAAACACATGTTACTCTTTGGCCAACACCTTAGACACTGGCAAAAAACTGAGGTGCTCCCGGATGGGAGGGGCTTATATAGGGGAGGGTACTTCCGGTTTGGAAGTGGCCAGTGCCAGCACCTGAAGGTAATCTATATAACCCATTAGTAATGACTAAGTCGCTCTGTGTCCCGTGATGTACGAAAAAGAAAGGGGCCTGGTCATTTGGCAGCCAAATGGTCTGGGGCTGAAGTGGTTAAATATTGTGACATGCAACTAGTGGTTTAGGGAAAGCCTTACATAAGCAAGTTACTGGATAAATTGTTGCTATACCATAGGCTACTTATATCTCTGATGCTTTTCCCTTTCTTCTGGTGTCTAGACTTAAAATTCATACAATTACCTTCGTACAGATTTGACTTGAATCATATCACATCTGGCTTTACCTCAAATGTACTTGATGGAGCGCATTGCACTCAAATACCACTGTTTCTTAGTAGTACATTTCAAAAAGAAATGCTGCAAAAAGTAGCTATATTTTAATGTATTGTTTATTACAGAGTGGTACACTTAAAGCTGAATTTGAGACATACAGTATATAAAGGGTACACACTAATGCAACTATGTCATCATCAATACATCATGAAATTCATTTTTAAATGTTAGCAGTGGGAAAGAAAGGCAGCACTAGAAGCCATTCAGCTGTGCTTTAGTGCAAGTAGCATGCTGATAGATGGAGAGAACAAGGTGACAGAGAGATGAGCTTTTCTGTGCACTGCTTTTCCTGTTACAGTCAAGTCACAGGCTGAGACTTGTAAGTGCAGCAGAGAACAATCAAGTCCTTTCCCCTGCCAGACAGGGGCTGTGTGGCAGAGCTATGTAAATCTTAGGACTTGAATGACCAAAATATGAATCCTTGGCAGGTGAAGCAATTCTCATATATACTTTATTTCTGTGTAATTTAGCTGTTTGCCTGGAATTCAGCTTTAAGAAGAGTTCTATTTTTGCAATAATTAGTACTAAATCTTTGTCAAACAGATAAAAAAAAAAGGCTAACTATTAGTAGCCCATAAAACATTATCTCATAGGTGTTACACAGAAATTACCAGGTAGCTTAACAATGGCTATAGCAGCTCACACAACTGCTATGGGGCCTGGGGGTTGAAGGGGAGCCATTAGGGGAGGGGGCTGTTGAGGCATGCTAAACACAGAAAATTGTTATGCTTGTGACATACTGTATACTAATCACTGTTTTAGTAAAGATTGCAGAGGTTGCTGTTGACGCCGACCCTGTACTATCTGTAATATTTGTAATCAAAAAGAGCTGAGAGCAGACTACATGAGACTTCAGAATTGTTGATTCTGGTTACAAATCACTTTTGTGGGCTCTACAATAGGGAGAATTTGTTTAGCTGTCTAATGCTGGCCATACACTATACGAAAAATTGGCCGAACCCATTTTCGAAAAACTAACATTCGGCCGTGAACGCAAACAGTAGTGCCATCATGTAATGACCGATAAATTGTTCAGTGGACATAAATGAATACATTTTTTGTTAGTTTTTCGGCTCAAAAACGTCCAAACGATTATCAATTTTGTACCCATTAACTGGCCGAAAAACTACCAAACTGTCTAAATGGCCGAATTTCGGTCAATTTTTCGTATAGTGTATGGCGTATGGCCAGCATTAGAAGTGTAGATTACCCTCAGAGGTTCAGGTCATCCTGTACAGAACTGAAATTAACCCTGTATGCCTAGTGTTCCTGTAAAATTCCCAGCGTGTCTCCTCAGCTAAATCTCACTAGCTATTTCTATTTCTGCAAAAAAAAACAAAAAACTAAGGCCCCTTTTACACTGGGGCATTTTTCATGCGGTTTAGCGCTAATAATAGCGCTATTATACCGCATGAAAAATTCCTGCCTGTAGCCTTCAATGTGAAAGCCCGAAGGCTTTCACACTGAAGCAGTGCGCTAGCAGGACCGCTCCAAAAGTCCTGCTAGCCGCTTCTTTACAGCGGTAAAGGAGCGGTGTGTTCACCGCTCCTTTACCGCGGCTGCCCATTGAAATCAATGGGACACCGCGGTAATACCGCCCGCAAACCGCGGCAATAGCCACGGTTTGCGGGCGGTATTAACCCTTTTTCGGCCGCTAGCGGGGGTTAAATTCACCCCCCGAGCGGCCGCATACCGCGGTAAGAACGACGGTATAGCAGCGCTGAAAATCGCGCTGCTATACCGCCACCACACCTGCCCGCCCCAGTGTGAAAGTGGCCTAAGAAAACCTAAAACAGTTTAAAGCAGAACGCCTGAATTGTAAAAATTGTGAGCAGGAATATTTTTTTACTGCAGAACAGACAGAAGATGTCTTAGCTTCTTCCTCACAAGGCACTTTAGAATGTACATTGCTCAGGGGAGGGCTGGGCCAGGGGGCAGGGTGGCAATTGCCGCCCTAACTTATGTTCAAAATGGCCGGCAGCTGCTGCCCGCTACCATTTTCTTTTTTATTCTGGTCTAGGAAGTCGGGCCGGGGGCATGGCCATGGCGGCCGACCACTAGCTGTTGCATTCCGGGAGTTGTGGTGGGTGGAAAACACAGCAGCGCAGAGGAAACTACAACTCCCTGGGACCGGATTCTTGGAAGCAGGCAAAGGCAGGGCATGCCAGGGAGTCGGGATGCAGGGCTGGGCGCTGGCTGCAACTTGACCCCAGGATCAGGAGCGTTACCCCCCCAGGAAACCGTGGCGTGCAAGGACCTGCTGAGCTGAGATCGCTGAGGTGAGAGACCCTGACACCCTTAGCTGACCCCCCCATCTCCCCCCCCATACACCCCATGTAACCTTCCCCAGTGATCAGGCTGCATTGATGGGCACTGGAGTTGGCTTCACTGATGGGCACTGGTGAGGCTGCATTGAAAAACCAGGTGGGCCATGGATGGTGAGCTGATTCGGCGGTTCAATGAGCCACTTGACTGGACTTGCCCCCCAGGCCTAAGGCCACCAGCCCTCCCCTGACACTGCTCATGCAGAGGGGAGAAGATGTCGGTGCCACAAGGGAGCTCAAGACCATTGCATGGCTGGAGTGGAGGTGAGGACTAATGCCGCGTACACACGGTCAGAATTTCTGACAGAAAAAGTATGATCCATCGGACTGTTTCTCTCGGAAATTCCGACGGACTTAGAGAGCAGGTTCTCTATTTTTCCGACGGAAAAAAATTCTATCGGAAAATCCGTTCGTCTGTATGCAAGTCCGACGGGAAAAAAACACGCATGCTCGGGAGCATTGAACTTATTTTTCTCGCCTCGTCGTAGTGTTGTACATCACCACATTCTTAACGCTCGAAAGTTCAGAGAACTTTTGTGTGACCGTGTGTATGCAAGCCAAGCTTGAGCGGAATTCCGTCGGAAAAAACATCCAACTTTTTTCCGCCGGAAATTCCACTCGTGTGTACAGGGCATAAAGGATTTTGTTCTGCTTTAAAGAGGTTTGTATTAGGCTTACAGAGTAATTGTGTGCAGTATTATTAACAATCATGTTATAATATAAAAATTTGTGATGGTCATTATTAATGCTACTACAACAACTTTTTTTTTTTTCACTTTTTTTTACTACATCACCTTTTTGTACTACATCACCTCTTTTAGCACTTGCTTGCTGTGGCAATGGAAGGGTGGGAGGGCTTGGAATTTACACTGAGGCCTTGAGATCTGAATTGCTGTAGGAAGACTCAGGACAGAGCTGTTAGCTAGAAAATTATTGTTCAAAGTTATTTCTCATCTGTCTTCCCTAACAACTTCAGGCCACGGCTCTGGTCCCTAGTAAGGTACTGTACAGTTCTCCTGTTACCCATCATTGATTTTAACATACAGTATGTTAAGATCAATGAGAGTTGGAAGGTTGCTGGTGGGGCCCCATCAAAGTTTTGCTATGGCACCCTATGATCTATATTTATGCCTTTGGTAAAATCATACAAGTTCTAGCATTTAAATTCCAGGCCATACAAACCACGCTGCTTTTGTATGCTTAGTAAACAAAATGTATAGCTAATAGAGCTGCACCATTAATAATTAAATAATCGCGATCTCGATTCAACCCCCCTTATGATCTTAATCTGGCATTTCCACGATTCATGTACCAAGTGTAGAGCCGTTCTCTGCTCAGAGCTGTCAAAAAAAAAAAAAAAGGCAGCCGGCAAAGTTCATCACAACATTGCTCAGTGCTGAGAGATGAAAAGAAACATTGTATCACTTGGTTCTTTTAGTTCAAAGGGATGAACTTCAGTCTGCAAATGAGGGCAGTTTAACCACTTAAAGATTAAGCTTTTTTCTGACACTTATGCTTACAAGTTAAATCAGTATTTTTTTGCTATAAAACTAACTAGAACCCCTAAACATTATATATATATTTAGCAGAGACCCTAGAGAATAAAATGGCGGTCGTTGCAATATTTTATGTCACACTGTATTTGCGCAGTGGTTTTTCAAAAGCAATTTTTATGAAAAAAATACACTTCAATGAATGATAATAAAAAAAAAAAAAACAGTAAAGTTAGCCCAATTTTTTTGTATGATGTGAAAGATGATGTTACGCAGAGAATCGTGATCTTTATTCTAAGCAAAATAATTGTGATTCTCATTTTATCCAGAATTGTGCAGCTCTAATAGTTAGAATATTATGTGTTACATCTTTCTGTTTTGAATATACTGTATATTATTCAAAAGGGATCCAAATCCATTGATTTTAGGTAGTGTTCACTTTGGTTGTTTTTTCTTTTCTTCTTTGGTTGATTCTTTGGTTGATTTTCTCTTTTTCTTTAATGCATGTAACCAGTTCATAGAATGACTGAAAATAAAAATAAAATAATTGTTCAATACAAGAACGTATTACAAGGCAGAGTATTGGGTGAAGACTTTTACTTGGGAAATTATACATTAGGTCTAAGTGATAAATGCAACTTAAAAAAATTCTCTCCCTAAACTGGAGCATTCCATATCTTTTTTCAAGGTGTCTTTGGTCTGGAATGGTGACATCACATGTTCACCCTCTTCTATCTCCTGTGGCGTGTGGATATTTTAAGGCTTCAAAGAGCGGCACAGCATAATGATGTAGCAGCAATCTCTGCAGCAATCTCCTGTGATTTCAGGGCAGGGGATGGAACTATGACACCCTTGGCTCACAAGAAGTAAGCTTGTGTTATTCAAGCTAGAAGAGGACTTGCATTGAGTGTTCCATTCCATAGGGACAGTGCTGGAGATGTGAAGGAGGGTGAACAAAACATAGCAGCATTTTTTTTTAAACAGAGCTGCTGGGGGATCCATGTTTTTATTTTTTCCTCAAGCTGGACTTGGGATTCAAGTTACAAACGAATGCTGATGGACTTACCCACCAGCTTTTTTTTATAAATTGTGTTTTTATTGGTTTTTATACAGTACAGAAAACAACACTCCACACAGCGTGGAGACAGCCGGCCTCAACATTCGCCGGTGCATACAGCATACAACAAAACACAAATTATCAACATCCCCCACCCCGCAGAACCAACAAAGTACACCCCCCCCCACACTTGCCTAGATAGGAACACAAATGTCACGGACCACCAACTAGAGGCGGCCCGCCATGATTCAGAATTACAGTCCAGTAGCTCTCTGCAGAAACAAGTTGGATACAGCATATGAAATCAGCTCCCCCTCTCCCCCAAACCCCCCTCCCCCGCCCAGACCTAGGACAACAGGGAGGAAGACATTACCCCACCTTCACATATTTAATACACAAGTACACAATAACGCCTCAAGGCCCTAGCATCCTAAACATTTTCCCCCACCCATAATGGATTACTCAAAAAGGGCCTTACACCATGCTTTGCTGTGTTTAGTCGGATGCCGTATACACAGTAGCCATCCAACCCCCCCAAACCTTGTCAAATTTAGTCAGTGCCCCCCTACTCAAATAAGTGGCCTTATAAAAGGGTATGGCCTTATTAACCAACGCTTTCCAAGTGTTAACAGTAGGAGCTACAGAACTCTTCCATGATAGGATGATGCGCTTTTTAGCATAGTACAACAGAAGCGTGAGTAAGGTTCGTATAGCCCTGGTAGTGGCCAGGGGTTCGACCAAATGTAAAAGACAAACCTCAACAGATATGGGGATAGATATGGAAGTGACCAACCTGATACAGTCAGCAATGGCCTGCCAGTAGTTTTTGATTGAAGGACACTCCCAAAAGATATGCATAAAGGTGGCTAAAGGTGCAGAGCATCTCCAGCAGAGAGAGCTCTGCGTCCCATACATCCTTGCCAGTCTGGAGTAAGATAAACTCTGTGCAGGAACTTATAAAGGATCAGTCTGTCCCTACTCGAGACCAAATATTGAAAAGCAGTCCCCCACATGTCATCCCAATCATCCCTGTCCAACCCCGGGGCCACAGCCTCCCAGGCCCCCCTGCAAGGTCGGAGTAGGAGAGTCGTCTCCGGGAACAGGTCTTTGTAAAATCTAGAAACTGGCTTAGGTAGGGACTCACTGTGCGCCAAGAGCTCAAGATCACTGGGCTCCAGGCTAAGGGTCCCCCCACCAAACTGTGAGTGAAAGGCATGCCGTAGTTGCAAATACCTGAAAAAGTGGGAATTAGGCAAATTATACTTCCGTTTTAGTTCATCAACGGGCAGCAGGGTACCGTTGGATATAATATGGGCCAAAAGCTTGATTCCATACCCCGTCCAAACTACTGGGTCCGGATAAGAGAAAAAATGCGGTAAGTTGGGGTTTCTCCAAATGGGGAGACTAGGTGATAAGCTAGACGAGCTAGGTGACTGCAATTACTGAACCACAGCCCAGGCCCTCATTACTGAGCGCATAGAGTGCGTCAAGGGATAGGGAGCCCTCAGGCCCCTGTAGACCAAATGAGACAACGCCTCATAGGAGCCCACACAGGCAGCCTCCAGAGACACAGATGTATCATCTGGAGGCGCAGTTAACCAGCAGTGAGCCACCGTCAACTGTCCAGCCAAAAAATATTTGTGGAAGTGAGGGACTGCAAGCCCTCCCTCCCCACACGGCTGCTGCAGGATCGCTAATTTCAGGCGAGGAACGCCTCCCTGCCACAGAAAGGAGGAAATCATGGTGTCAATGGACTTAAAAAGGGACTTGGGAATCCACACTGGAGAGTTTCTAAGTGTATACAACAATAGTGGCAGAACTTTCATTTTGACCAGATTGATTTTCCCTACGAGAGACAAGGGGAGATTTTTCCAGGCCTGAAATTTTTTAGACATTGTGATGAGTAGCGGGGAGATATTAAGATTGATAAAGTCTGTGACAGAGTTAGTGATTTGAAGCCCTAAGTATTTAATTTGGGAGACCCACAGCAAAGGAACGGTAGGATCGGCCTGAGCAGGGACTGTATGGGAACACAGGGGAAGTATCTTAGACTTAGTCCAGTTAACCCGGAGCCCAGAGACCATAGCAAATTTTTCCAAAAGTGACAATGCAGCCCGCAGAGAGGGTCCAGTATCCCTGAGAAACAGTACCAAGTCATCCGCATATAGTGCTGTGGTTTCAATTAGGGTGCCTACTCCAATTCCCTGAATTTGGAGGGAGGAACGAAGTGCAATCGCCAATGGCTCCATTACGAGAGCAAACAGGCCGGGTGAAAGTGGACACCCCTGTCTGGTGCCCCTGGACACTGGAAAAGTCCCAGAGACCCTTCCATTAAAGCGGAGGGCCCCCACCGGGTGGTCATACAGCAGCGAAATCCATTTGAGGAACCTGGGGCCGAACCCCATGCGCTGTAGGACATAGGTCATATAACCCCAATCTATGGAATCAAAGGCCTTCTCCAGGTCAAGGAACACCAAAGCCCCCCGAGAAGACACCTCGGCCCCCAGCTGCGTGTGGGTAAATACCCGTCTCAAGTTTATATCAGTGGCTTTTTGGGGCATGAACCCGGTCTGGTCAGGCGATACTAAGTAATGTATAATGTTCATCAGTCTATTTGCAATCATCTTGGTGAGGATTTTTAGATCCATATTTAAGAGCGCTATGGGCCTATAGGAGGAACAGCAGAGAGGGTCCTTATCGGGCTTGGGGAGTAAAACAACATGCGCCTCATAAAAAGATGCCGGAAGGCTTCCCAAGTCAAAACAGTCACTATATAGTTTTAAGAGTCTGGGGGATAAAACTTCTAGATATTGTTTATACCACTCCGCTGGGAGTCCATCAGGGCCTGGCGACTTAGCATTAGGGAAAGATGCAATGGCAGACGTCAATTCTTTGTCCGTGAAGGGGGCCTCGAGACTGGCTACCACCTCCCCGGACAGCTCCGGGATCTTAAGGGGACCCAGCAAGTCAGTCAGGTCTCGGTGGTCATACGGTGGGATAGCTGAATAAAGGTCTGCATAGTAGGATACAAAGGCCTGCATTATGCCCTCCCCATCCCTCACTATGGCACCATCCGGGGAAGAGATGCATGGGATAGCCGCCTGTGCCCTAGTGTCTGCTGATAGGTATGCCAACAACTTCCCATTTTTATCGCCCCTCTCAAACAATTCCTCAGCCCTACTCTGGCGAGTATAGTGAGTCAAGTCCTGAAAATGCACCAGAAGGGCCCTTCTAGCTACTTGCAGCTCAGCCAGAGAAGCCGGGGAAGGCGCATCAGCGTGTGCCTGTGCACACTGGGTTTAATGGGCCTGCAACTCCTCAGATTTTGAATTTTTCCCAATCCTAGCAGCCTTTATGGCCGACACATGTGCCCCCCGTGTTGACGCTTTAAACGCGTCCCACAGTACCGGCCCACCCGCTGAGCCCTCATTATGCTGCCAATATTCCTGCAAATGGGGCGAGACCAGGGCCTCGACGGAGGATTCGGCCACCCAACCAGGGTGTAGCCTCCAAACCCTCCTGCGGCCCTGAGCGGCGAAGGTCAATGTCACCCACAAAGGGGTGTGATCAGAAAGACCCCCTGCTAGATAACGGACCTCCTCAACGTGGGGCAGGAGAGCAGGGTTAGCAAACGCCAAGTCAATGCGGGAGGAGGAGGCACTGACATGGGAAAGATAGGAGTAACCTCTCTCACCAGGATGTTTCCACCGCCAGACCTCCTCCAAAGCCGCAGAGACTGCTCAAAGCCACAGGTCAAGGTTCCGCACCCTATTCGGGTTCGAGGAGTCCAAGGAGTAGTCAAGAATATTATTAAAATCCCCAGCCACAATTAGCCTCAGGGGGCCAAAGGTGGCAACCTTGTCCAGGACCTGATAGAGTACCTCATTTTTAAAGGGAGGGGGTACATATATATTAACAATTGCAATCAATTGAGCCTCAATAGTCAGGACCACAATGGCATAACGGCCACCAGGATCCGTCACCACATGTTTAATAGCACATACCAGTTTCTTATGTATTAAAATAGCCACCCCTCTCGCATAGGAGGAGTATGTAGAGTGAATGGCCCTCTGTATCCAGTTCCTGTTAAGGGATAGTATCTTAGAGCCCACAAGGTGAGTCTCTTGCAAAAGGATAATGTGGGGACCAAGGGACTTAAGGTATTGCAGAACCAGTGCGCGTTTAAACTTAGAGTTAAACCCACGGACGTTCCATGAAAGAAGTGTAAGGTCACCCATCACGTCGGAGGGAATACAATATGAGGGAAGGAGAAAAGCACCAGATAGGGAAGGCCGGAGGGGGAGGAGCCCGGACACAGAGAGCCACCAACCACCACATGACAGCAGTTACACAGTAGGAACCATACTAGGCAAGGCAACCTCCCATCCGCACCAGCTTGTAAGGCAGGGTGCAAACGGGATAGAAAAGGAACCCCCAAACAAAAAAAAGGAAAAAACAAAGAAAAAGAAAAACAACAAAACAGTCTGAAAAGTTAACAGTTCAAAATCCCAACCCCCGGGGGCGTGGCCTGGCGGTGAATGGAGTAGGACGTGTGTGACAAGAGCTCCGGCCATTAATCCTTCTAACTACTAATCCTCTTGCCCTGGGACCTTCTAACTACTCCGGATCAGCGAGGAATAGAGCCGGGCATACTTCCAGCCATGTCACAGATGAGAAGTAGCGCGGCGCTTGCTAAGTTAAATCAGTACCGCCGGCAAGACAAGGACGCCGAGGGGGAAGATGGCGGCGCCACGAGTTCAGAACAGGCCGCGCCGGGAGGAGATACTGAGAAACTACTGGAAGCCATCACGTTCTGCCGCACGTCCCTTGCCACCCAGATTGAAGAGGTCAAGATTGATCTATCCCACATGCGGCAGGACTTTCAAAAGCTACGGGAGCGGGTCACTGAGTCGGAGACACGTATCAGTGATATAGAAGATGCCATACCTCCTCTACAGACGAGCTCCGACCGCATGCAACGGCAAATCCTTCAACTGATGGGGAAGCAGGATGAAATGGAGAATAGGCAGAGGAGATGTAATCTCCGTTTCATTGGATTACCTGAGGGGGCAGAGCGGAAGGATCCGACCACCTTCCTAGAACAAATCCTGATCTCCACATATGGTCGAGAGGCCTTCTCCCTGACCCTAGCGGTAGAGAGAGCACACCGCATCCCGGCCAAGGCCCCACCACAGGGAGCCCCCCCTCGCACGTTTATAGCCAAGCTACTGAACTTTAAGGACAGAGATGCAGCACTACGGATGGCGAGGGAGAAGGGCAACATGGAGATTGGGAACAACAGAGTTGCCATTTTCCCAGATTTCTCTGCGGATGTACAACGTCGCCGCCAGGGCTTCACTGAGGCGAAACGCAGACTCCGGATCAAACACCTCAAATATTCTATGCTGTTCCCGGCGCGCCTGCGAGTAGAGAGAAACGGCCGGGCCTACTTTTTTGAGGATCCGGAAGAAGTTCTCTCCTGGATGGAGCGACCTGAACCTGATCGACAGGCGGACGACAAGTAGCCCACATTTGAGCGGGACCCCGATTGCCACCCCCATCCTGTTTGAGTCCTCCTAATCACCCGGAATATGGGTATGTCTATTTGTTTTCTTCTTCTCCCCCGTTAGGGAGTATTATCCTATTCAGGTCCTCCTTATGGCTGCCGTCCCTTGCTCCACCTGCCATGTCTGCGGTCTCCTGAGACCCTCAATCCCCACCAGGATATCCCCTCTTCCCCTTCTAAGGATAGTTTATAACTTTTTGTTCCCCTCTCCTTCACTTCTCTTGCCCGGTTCAAGATAATTTTCCTCTCATCCTAGTTTACAGTCCATTGGGGCCCTAACATGGGAGCACACCCCGTTCTACCTCCTAAAACTCTGAGCAGCGATTTTTCCGCCCCCCTGTGCAACCAGGATCTTCGTTGGACCCTTTACGGCCCGGACTGCCTGTGAGTGCCTTGGGTCATGTCTCTGGTTTATGGCATGGTCGGGGCTGAACACTCATGATGGGACTGTGACTATTCGATACACCTACTGTCTGCTTTTTTACTTTGTTATAGCACAGTCTGAACACAAGTCACGTGGCTATGAGTCCTTCCTGCTTGCTAGTTTGTATTCTGTTTTGGGTCATACCCACACCAGTTGGGGAAGGTGCAGGGTGGGGAGGGGGGGGGTTAGTTGTAGTTCGATATCTAAACGGCAATGTACATGATTACTGGTTGAATGTTATTCCATCCATGGTGTATGGGTTATGCTTATTTCCACTGAATACTTTATTGCTTAAATACTTTAAATGTGAGGTCTATACTACACTTATTAACACACTCCTATGGTTCCTGGGTTGCGTGGGCCCGGGTGCACCGCATCTCTCCCCCCCTCTCGGATGGCCAGCCTGAAATTCCTTACCTGGAATGTCCGGGGCCTTGGGGATAGGGTGAAGAGATCTGCTGTATTTACTTTCCTGAAAAAACAGAGGGCTGATGTGGTGGTTTTGACCGAAACCCATGTGGACGGTCGACTTCAGTTGGCACTCAAAAGGCCGTGGATAGGTTGGGTGTACCATTCCACTCACTCTACCCAGGCTCGCGGCGTCTCTGTTCTTGTCGCTAAGACAGTCCATTTTGAAATTTGTAGTGTGGAGTCTGATCCACACGGTAGATATGTGTTCCTCTCTGTAAGGCTGTATGGGGAGTCATTTCTTATCCTGGCATTCTATATACCTCCCCCGTTTAACGCCACCGTTATTACTACAGGTCTGATGTTCATGGCTCGTCATCCCTCGGTCCAAGCGATCTGGCTGGGGGATTTTAATGCAACCCTTAACCCAGCCTTAGACAGACCCCAGACAATTCAACCTACCGGTCCAGTCCCATCGAGTTCCCGATTCAGCAGACTTATTTCCACCTTTAACCTCATTGATACCTGGAGGCACAAATTTCCCCTCTCTAGAGCCTATTCCTGTTTTTCAACCCCCCACAATACAATGTCACGTATTGACTATATACTGTTAACTAAAGCCCTTATCCCGCGCTTGCTAGAAGTAAAATTCTCTCCTAGGCTGCTTTCGGATCACTGTCCTTACTGGATCACCCTTTCCTTCCCTATTAATAGACCTCAGCAGACGTGGCGATTGAACCCGTTTTGGCTGTCCCTGTTACCGGAGGATGACGAGCTAACGAACGAATGGACCACCTGTTTCGCTGACAACGCCGATTCGGCTGTGGTATGGGAATCCTTTAAGTTACACGCCCGCAGGGTTCTGACCTCCAGGATCAATAGATTTAAGGCAGACTCGGCTGCTACCTTTGATAGAGCTTTGGGAGTATTGCTGGATACTGAACAGTCCTACCTGGCAGATCCTTCCTCTGCTAATGCAGACTTGCTGAAGCTACACACTAGGGTGGTAGAACAACTGCAATACGAGGCAGCCAGACGTAAGTTATTTTTTACAAAACAAAAATTCTTTGAACATGGGGAAAAGGCGGGCAAACTACTTGCTTATCTAGCTCACAACAAAGATAGGCCCCCGACTGTCATTTCCCTTACTAGCCCGAATGGGGATGTAGTCTCGGACCCTCAGGAGGTCTCTGACCGACTAAGAGGGTTTTTTTCACGGTTGTACACTTCCCAGTTGACTGACCCTGATGGACATTTAGAGAACCTGCTAGCGGGGATTGCCTTCCCGAAGTTGACAGACGAACAGGTTGAAGCCCTGGACGCACCCCTCACGACCGATGAAGTATCCGCAGCTCTCAATAGCTTCCACAAATCTAAAGCCCCGGGTTCAGATGGACTGCCTATTGAATTCTACCTGCAATATGGGGAAATGCTTTCTCCCAAATTGCTAGAATTATACAATGACCTATTTGACACTTTTACTCTCCCTCCTTCTATGAGAGACGCGACCATTGTTCTCATACCTAAGCCCGGTAAGGACCCGGGGCAGCTGGAGTCATACAGGCCCATTTCACTCTTGCAGGTGGATGTTAAGATCCTGGCTAAGATTTTGGCGCTTCGTTTGAATCAGGTGATACTGAATCTTGTACATACTGACCAGGCAGGCTTTATGCCAGGCCGCAACACCTCTTTCAACCTTAGAAGACTTTATATTAACCTGCAAGCTATACACGACGAAGTTGGATCACGAGTGGTGGTTGCCCTGGATACGGCCAAAGCATTTGACTCAGTCGAATGGCAATATCTCTGGGGATGCCTTAGGGGGTTTGGGTTTGGCCCAAAATTTATTAAATGGGTCCAACTACTATACCAGGCCCCAAGAGCTAGAGTTGTGTCCAATGGATACACCTCCCAACCCTTCGATCTCACTAGGGGCACTAGGCAGGGCTGTCCCCTGTCCCCACTATTGTACGCCCTTGCGGCGGAACCTCTTGCAATATCCATCAGGGAAAATCCCAGGATCCGTGGCCTCCAGGTGGGAGCAATCGTGGAGAAAATCAGCCTATACGCTGATGATACGTTGCTATACTTGGCAGACCCGGATGCCTCCCTTCAGACGGCATTGCAGATGATAGAATATTTCGGATCATTTTCTGGCCTCAAAATTAACTGGGGTAAGTCCCAAATCCTGCCCATTGACAGCTTCCCCTTCCCCAGACCACGGGAACACTTCCCCCTACAGAGGGTTGACTGCATTAAATATTTGGGCATTTCTGTGTCCAGGTCCCCGGCGGATTATATCCCCCTGAACGTTGAACCTCTTTTTACCCTGATTAAATCCAGGACTCAGGTCTGGGCCAAGTTACCGCTTGGGGTCTGGGGCCGAATCAACATCATAAAAATGATACTGCTACCTAAGATTCTCTACACTCTCTGGCACGCATCGGTATACATCCCCCTCAAATACTTCAAAATCATAGACACTCTGCTGAATTCGTTCATATGGGGGAAGAATAGACATAAACTGGCCTGGAATGTCCTCAAAAACCCCACTGATCTAGGGGGTACAGCCCTGCCTGATTTTAACTCCTATTATTTGGTGTCCCAGCTATCCCAGTTATATCATATTGATAAGACAGATAGGTGGCGATTCCTTGCCCTCCTCTGCCCGCATTGGGCCCAATGCACTGCCGACCCCATAACGGCGGTGGCAGTTGGACTAGGAGGCAACGAGTCTGAGGGTAACCGCAAATCACTTTTATATCAATATAGATGGATTTGGGACATAGCTACTGGGCTGATTGGGACTCCTGTATTTAATGATTACACCCCTTTGTGGCATAACAAATCTCTGCCTGAGCTTAGGTTGCTCCCGGACACAGAGTTATGGAGTAAGAGGGGAGTGTTTTATCTGCATCATATCTTATCTGGTGGGTCCCTCAGGTCCTTCCTCGAACTTCAGGAACAATACTCTTTGCCTGACTTCATGCAGTTCAGGTTTCTTCAGCTGGTCCATGCAGCCCACTCCCAGTTCTCAGTAGACATTCCACAGCCAGCCTCTAACGCGCTGATCGCAGTGATCAAGGGATCGGACCCTCGTAGGCTCATTTCCGATTTCTATAACATGCTCATCACCCCGACGGCCACCACACTAGCATATAGCTTGAAGCCGAGGTGGGAAGGAGATGTGGGGCCGCTGGAGGATGAGGAGTGGAGCGAGGCTTTAGATGCATGTAAACTAGTGTCACCCAGGCTCTCTGACAGGCTATCGCAACTGTATATTCTGCACCGGACGTACCTCACCCCTCTTAGGTTGGCGCGCTTTAAACCTGATGCCCCGACAGTCTGCCCAATGTGCAAGCGTGACCCGGCACGTTCTTCCACTTGATCTGGTCATGTCCCAAACTCCAGGTACTCTGGAAGCAGGTTGTAGACTTCCTACACGACGACATGGGCTCCCCCTTGTCCCTGGACCCTAAACAGTGCCTGCTGGGTATTTTCCCTGACTCCGAGCTCAATAAGTTTACGAAAACATTTTTGCATGAGACACTCTTCTCAGCTCGGAGGATCATAGCCAGGCACTGGATGAGGCCCACACCGCCCTGCTCGTCTGAGTGGAAAGCCGACATTAATGCTGTCCTCCCGTATAAAAAAATCATATATATTAACCGTGGTTGCCCTGATAAGTATAATAAAATCTCGGACAGATGGCTTGAATCCGCTGGCACTTGTGTGAACTGGCCCTGAGGGGCACACAAACATATTTAAAATAAAAAAAAAGTCTGCTGTGTTACCATCCTTATTGTTATTGTCTAGCCCGGAAGCCCGGTTGCTCGCTCCCTTCTTACTTAAATAATACCTCTATATTGTACTATGCATTCAGTGGAATAATATGGAGTTGATTACCTTGTCTGTATACTATCTCTGATGGCTTGGCATGCTAAGCTTATTGTCATGTACACTGCACTGTCATGTTTCAAATAAAAACCGTTTAATATAAAAAAAAAAATCCCAACCCCCTGTTTGCTCTAGGCGAACAGAACAAAAAACACGCCTGAGAAACTTTGTTCCCAAAAACCAGAAAAACAATAGTGGACAGTTCGGAGAGTTCATCCACTCAGTGGGGGGTCACGCCAATGGACATGTAGTACCGTCCAGCAGGGCTCCCGATGATGAACGGACCAAAGACCCCGGGTATTAGACACAGTTCCCACCCCTAAAAGGGCAGGTGCAGCTAAACGACAGCGCCGCATCAGATATTCAGTTGGGCAACAAGAACCACAAGTCCCAGCAAGGGGGCGCGTAGTCCCATAGTTAGACATCACAAGTGCCAGTCACAACCAACATGCCACTCGCAAACATCCCTAGGCAATGGAATCCAGCCATTCTGCCACCTCCACAGGGGAATCAAAAAACTTTGCAGAGCCCTGGTGAATAACCTTTAGACGACTCGGATACAGAGCATACTGTAGACCAGGTTCTTCTCCCTCAAGCGCTTGCGGACATCTGAAGTCAGGATAGAGCTGGATAGTAGCATTTTCATATTTCAATTCCTGCTGTTTGCGAGCCTCCGCCAGGATCAGATCCCTATCTCTGAAGTTCAGCAGGCGGACAAGAAATGCACGTGGCCATGCGCCTGCAGGCCTCCGACCAGTGGGCACTCTGTGGGTACGCTCCACAACATACACTGGGGACAACTGCTGCAGGACAAGAAGTTGTTTATAAAAGGCCTCCGCAAAGACAACAGGGTTGGGGCCCTCCGCACCCTCAGGGAGCCCCACCACCCGCACATTATTGCACCTGAGGCGATTCTCGGCGTCTTCAGAGCACGCCATAAGAATTTTAACCTGCTGCTGCAGTTCAGACACAGAGTGCAATGTGGAGGCAGCAGTATCTTCCACAGCAGATATGCGTTGTTCTGTTTCAGTAAGGCGGCCCCTGAACTTGTCCATGTCCTGCCTAATGAGCCCACATTCCATGGCCAGGGAGTCAATCTTACCCTCTACAGAGGCCTTACTGTCCGCAATGGCTGCCAGGATCGCCGCTGTGGACTGCTCCCCAATGGGCTCCGGGTCGTCCCGCAGTGCTGCCGAGGCTCCCTCCGGAGCAGATGTCCGAGAGCCGCCATCCCTAGGTCCGTTTGCACCGCAATAGAAGCCAGAGACAGGGAGATGGCAGGCAAGATGGCCGCCGCACGAGTGACTGGCGGCGAGAGCTGAGAGGATTTTGCCGCTGCTTTTTTAGCCAATTTGCGTTTACCAGTCATGGGGAGGACCGGAGTGTCCCCCCAGACCACAACCCGGTGTTTGCTAAGCAGGATGGCAGGGTAAATAGCTGGATTCCGGTGGATTAGCTGTACGGATGGCGGGAGCCTGAGCTGCACACGTCCTTCCTCACTCACATCGTGGCCACGCCTCTACCCACCAGCTTTTTACTGTATATCTTTTATGAACTCCAGAATCAGGACCCTTTAGATTATTTCTCCTTTTTTTAATAATTGTATACTGTATATAACAATACAACAGAATGAAACCCAAATGTAATGGATACAGCAGATGAAGCAGAGATGGGAAGAAAGGTGTTGAGAAGGTGTAGGTGTGTGTGTGTGTGTGTAAAAAAAAATCCCATACCCCGTTAAATTGATTTTGTTAAGATGCACGTCAAAGAGTCTTTTAAAACTATCCATACTTCCTGCCGACATCACCGATTGTGGAAGGGAGTTCCACATCCTTCCCGCCCTGACAGTGAGAAACCCCCTACGCAGCCTAAAGCCCTGTACACACGGCCAAGAATCTCGTCAGGAAAAAACCCGTCGTTTTTCCTGACGAGATTCTTGACAAGAATCTTGTCCCGACCGAGTGTACACACGTACCTTTCAAAAGAACCGGCGTTGTTTTGAATAGCACAAACGCGGTGACGTCATCGACAACGACGAGCGTGCGCTCGTCACATTCGATGCCGTCGCCGCCATCTTGCTACACCCTACCTATGCCTAGGAAGCTACCGCGCATGCGTCAAAGTCATTTCGAGCATGCGCGGGATTCCATGGCGACAGGTAAGTATACACACACTCGGGTTTCTCGTCGGGAAACAGGCCGTCGAGAATCCCGACGAGAAAAAAAGCAGGTCTTCTTTTTTTCTCGTCGAGATTCTGGTCAGTTTTCCTGACGAGAAACCTGAGAGCCTCGTACACACGGCCGGTTTTCTTGGCAAGAAAGCTCTGCAAGCAGTTTTCTTGTCGGTTCTTGCAGAGAAAACCGGCCGTGTGTACGAGGCTTAAGGTTAAACCGCTTCTCTTCCAGTCCCATCGTGTGGCCCCATGTCCTCTTACACTAGCTGGGACTGAATATGTATTTTTGTATATCGCAATCATATCTCTTCTCAAGCGTCTCTTCTCCAGGGAGAATAGATTTAGGGCTTGTAGTCGTTCCTCATAATTGTGGTCCTCCGGTCCCCATATTTATTTAGTTACCCTTCTCTGGACTCCTTCCAGCTCCAGCACATCCCTTCTGAAGATTGGTGACCAGAACTGGATTCAATACTCCAGATGCAGCTGAACCAGAGTTTTATAAAGTGGTAGAATAATTGTCTTATCTTTTTAATGCATGCTAATATACTGCTGGCTTTGGTAGTCACAGCTTGACACTGCATGCTATTGCTCAGTCTGTCTTCTACTAGGACCCCTAGATCCTTCAGCATCCTGGAAGCCCCTTGGGATTCTCCCCCTAAAGAGTTATATTTTTACCCCCCAAGTGCATTACCTTACATTTTTCAATGTTAAACTTCATTTGCCATGTAGTAGCCCACTCCATTAATTTATTCAGGTCCTGTTGTAAAGTTTCTATATACTGCTGTGTTGTTATTGCCCTGCATATTTTTGTGTCGTCAGCAAACACTGAGATTGAGCTATTTATCCCATCCTCTATATAATTTATAAAGAAATTCAACAGAATTGGTCCCATTCTGAGTATATATTATTTATCACAACCCTTTGGACATGCCCCTGTAGCCAGTTTTCTATCCAGGTACATACCCTATGGTTCATGCCTACAGACCTCAGCTTGTAGATCACAGGTGGCAAACACAAGGCCTGCAGTCCGAATCCGGCCCGCCAGGCCTTGTCAGGCCTGCCAGGCTGCCAGCCTCCACCTTCTGTTCTCACCTGCCGCTTTCCACTGTCTCGAATAGGTCTCCTTGGCAACAGGAGTAAACACTTCCTCCGCTATCCTCCTTAGTCTCCTCAGCGGCGCCGGTGTTCCGTCAGGCTAGGTGACCCGTCAGAATTGGTAACGGAAGTGACGTTTCGTCGCCGCCATCTTGCTACCCCCCACACTTCACCACAGTAAATATACACTGAGAAGGGGGCAAGCGGACATTTTTTTACACCCATCGGAGTTTTGCAGTTTACACTTTTTTTTTAACAGTAAACTGAGTTGATATAGTAAAATACAGTACTTACAACTCTGTGTATATGTTTACATGTTGAATTTTAAAAGCAGCAAACTTCTGTCCGATTAGCAAGCCTGTGAGATCAGCAGGCTTGCCGCTGCTTTTAATATTCAACATGTAAACAAACTGAGTTTTAAGTACTGTATTACACTATATCATCTCAGTTTACTGTTAAAAAAAGTGTAAAATGCAAGACTCCGGTGGGTTTATCTTTACTATGGTAGAGTGTGAGGTGTAGCAAGATGGCGGCGACGAAACGTCACTTCCGTTACCAATTCTGACGGCTTTGTGTGTAGCTGAGCGCATGCGCTGTCGATCCGAGCACCGGTGTTCTGTCGAGAAGGGTCCCCCATTGGATAGTGCATCGGGAGCGAGCGGCGTGTTGATGGGGCATGCGCCATCTACAGCTGATGAACACCTGTTCATCCTCTGATATTTCCGTCAGCTCCGATTGCACATGCGCAGTCCATGCCGGGCACTATCCGATGGGGGACCCATATCGACAGCCTGTCTTTGGCAGAAGTACCTGACGGCTCCGGTGTCTGTGAGTTCCAATCTACATGGAGTGGTTGCATCTTGAGGGAGGGGTTTTAGGGACCTGTAGCAGTACTGGCCATGAAAGCATTCTTGTAAATACCATCTTACACCAGGTAGGAGAGAGTACAGATGGGAAGTTTGCTTTGGTAGGAAGATGTGTTTAGAGGTGGGGGGATGGGAGCAGAGTACTGGGTGCAGGGGTCAGAATCCAGGAGGAGATGGAAGTGAGATGTTGCACATTGGGCACAGATCACCCCTGAACCCTGCCCTCTGTATGTAGCGCACCCCTGAATCCCTGCCCTCTGTACGTAGCGCACCCCTGAATCCCTGCCCACTGTACGTAGCGCACCCCTGAATCTCTGCCCGCTGTACGTAGCGCACCCTTGAATCTCTGGCCACTGTACGTAGCGCACCCCTGAATCTCTGCCCGCTGTACGTAGCGCACCCCTGAATCCCTGCCCGCTGTACGTAGCGCACCCCTGAATCCCTGCCCACTGTACACCCCTGAATCCCTGCCTGCTGTACGTAGCGCACCCCTGAATCCCTGCCCTATATACGTATCGCACCTCTGAATTCCTGCCATCTGCACGTATTGCACCCCTTACTCCCTGCACTCTATACGTAGCGCACCCCTCACTCCCTGCACTCTATACGTAGCGTACCCCTCACTCCCTGCACTCTATACGTAGCGTATCCCTCACTCCCTGCACTCTATAAGTAGCGCACCCCTCACTCCCTGCACTCTGCACAAAGTGCACTGCTGAACCCTTCTCTCTGTACATAGCATAATCCTGACGTAATCCTGCACTCTGTACGTAGTGCGACCCAGATAGAATGTCAATAGTTTGGTTTGGCAAGAAAGACCTTTCGTAAACCCGTACTGATTATTGCTAATTATACTATTTTTATCAGCAAATTCTTGGATATGGTCCTTTACTATTCCCTCAAATAGTTTACAAACTACCGACGTTAGACTGACAGGCCTATAGTTCCCAGAAATGTCAGTATGTCATACCTATCAGTATGCTGTCCATGAAGATTAGGAATAGCGGTCTGGCTATAACCTGACTGAGTTATTTAACCACTTGCTTACTGGGCACTTAAACCCCCCTCCTGCTCAGACCAATTTTCAGCTTTCAGCGCTGATGCACTTTGAATGACAATTGCGCCGTCATACAACACTGTACCCAAATTACATTTTTATAATTTTTTTCGCACAAATAGAGCTTTCTTTTGGTGGTATTTGATCACCTCTGTGGTTTAAATTTTTTGTTAACATTTTTTTAAAAGACCAAATTTAAATTATTATTTTTTTATATTTTGTTATAAAAAATTTCAAACAGGTTATTTTTCTCCTTCATTGATGTACACTGATGAGGCTGCACTGATGGGCTCCACTGATGGGCACCAATAGGCTGCACGGATGGGCACAGATGGGCTGCATTGATGGGCACCGATAAGGCGGCACTGGTGGGCACTGATAGGTGACACTGAGAGGTGGCATTGATGGGTGGCACTGAAGGGCATTGATAGGTGGCCCTGGTGGGCACTGAGAAGTGGCACTAATAGGTGGCACTGATAGGTGGCACTGATAGGTGGCAGTGATGGGCACTGATGGGTGGCAATAATGGGCACTGATGGGTGGCAATAATGGGCACTGATCGGCACTGGTAGGTTACACTGATAGGCAGCACTGCTAGGTGGCACTGATGAGGCACTGATTGGCACCACTGGTGGACATTGATAGGTGGCACTTGTGGGCATTGATAGGTGACACTGGTGGGCACTGGCAGGTGGCAATGGCAGGGGGTACTGATTGGCACAGATGAGGCAGAATTGCCTCTTCCTCTTCGGGACCGATGTCCCTTGCACATAAGCCGGCGATCAGATTATTATTTTTTTCCTCACACTGTCAGTGTGAGGAGAAAAAAAACGATTACCGAGCTTTTGTTTACATCACGTGATCAGCTGTCATTGGCTGACAGCTGATCACGTGGTAAGGGGCCGGGATCGGCCCCTTACTCGGATCTGTGATCACCCGAGTCTCAGTGACTCAATGATCACAGCGCGCGCCGAGTGAGCCCTGCAGGGGCGCGCGGGGAGCGTGCGAAGGGGAGGACGTCTATTGACGGCCTCTCAGCAATTCAGGTCCGCGCTCTGGCCGTCATTTGGCTATAGCACGGATCTCAAGTGGTTAAGGACTCTCTAATCCTTTCCGGATTCTGTTAGCCACAAGGGTAGATCCTGTGGCATGTTGCTAACAATACTGTCTTGGTCGGTATACCCCTCCTTTTCCTGTGTGAAGACTGAGTAGAAGAAAGCATTTAGTACAGCTGCCTTCTCCTTGTCATCTGAAACCACCTTCCCTTCCTCGTCCTATATGGGGCCTATGTGTTCCGTCCTCGCTTATATTTAAAAAACTTCTTGGGATTATTTTTACTCTCCTCTGTGTCTCTCATATTCTTTTTTAGCTGCCCTGATTGTGTTCTTACACCTCACATTGCATTATTTGTATTGTTTGAATGCTGACACTGACCCCTCCTGTCAGGGAAATAGGCGCATCCCTGTGCGTAATGGTGCAGGGTTGGCAAACCTGCATAGGCAAAGGCACTGTCAGGGAACCAACAGAAGGAGAAGGACTTTAGGACCCAGCATCTCTACCAGCAGGTCACATGGGCCTATATAAGGAAGTCTGCTAGTGTCTGCATTTGCTGGTTTATCTTCAGCTCCCCCTGTGTTCCTGTATCCTGAATCACCTGTTGATCTGATCTCCTGTGTACCGACCCGGCTTGTTCTGACCCGCTCTTCCTGATCCTTTGGCTCGACTCTTGGCTTGCACCTGACCTCCTTCTGCCTGCTCCCTGCATCGGTCCCCGGCTTGTCTATTGAACTCTGCATATCCTGCTCCCTGCACTAAGACTCGGCTCATCCCTGGTCATTCTGATTACGGACTGTCTTCCTGTGAATGATCCTTGGCCTGGCTCCCGACTCAGCTTTCCAGTTGCTCCACTGGTCTCTGTCTCCTGGACCCTCCAAGCACGTCTGTCTTCAGTTACCAGGCACCCGTGCTTCTGTGGGCACTACACCTGCTGTGTCATCTTCAGTGGTGTGCTGCACTCGGCCGCAAGGGGAGCCCTCCCAGCATCTCGGCCTCCTACCAAGTTCCTGACAGTATAAACCAGCCATGTCAGAGGCCGACGGAGGTGTCTCCCTGCTGGAAGCCGCCAGCCTACAGATCACAGCCCTCACCCAGGCCATCCAAGAACTCCAGAAAGAGTACCGCCAATTAGAGGGCCGACTGTAGCACCTGCCTGCAAAACCTTCTCCCGCAGGTCAAGGGTCATCTTTAACTAGTTCCTTGGCAACCACTCCTGCTGTGGTGATGCCCCCTCCGGAACCACGAGTGCCAACACCTGAACGCTTCTCCGGTGATCGGAAGAAATTCTGATCCTTTAAAAACGCCTGTTACCTGTACCTGGCTCTGCAACCACGGACCTTTCACTCTGAAGCAGTGAAAGTGGGATTCATCATTTCTTTGCTGACTGACGAACCCCAAGTATGGGCTCATGGCTTACTGGAGCAGGAAAGTCCCCTCATCAATTCTGTGGACCAGTTCTTTGAAATCATGGCCCAGTTATATGAGGATCCCCTGCGGGCGGCCACTGCTGAAGCTGCTCTACATGCCATACGGCAGGGTCAGCGCCCTGCGGAAGATTACACAGTGGAATTCCGTACCTGGTCCTCAGACTCAGGATGGAACGAGGCAGCGTTATGTTATCAGTATCGGCTGGGACTGTCTGAATCCCTCAAGGATGAACTGTCTAGAGTCAAGACCCCTTCAACTCTAGAGGGTCTCATCCTATTGACTATTTAACTCGACAGACGCTTACGAGAGCGCCGGTCTGAACGCATCCAAACCCCCCAACTTCTCGAAGCTCCGCCCACATCTAGTTCTATGCAGCTTGGCCTGGCTCATCCGGCATTAACCTCAGGGGAGAGACTTCGTCGCCGACAGGCGAACCTTTGCTTCTACTGCGGGGGAACCAGTCATTATATAACCTTTTGCCCCATAAGACCCAGGAAATCGGTCCTCCGCACCACGGTCAACTGTCAGGTGTCCAGGTCCTCCTCCTCTCACATTACTCTTCCTGTCACATTACTGATAGCAGGACAAGAAGTTCACCTCCAAGCAATACTGGATTCCGGGGCATGTAGTTGCTTTTTGGATCTGACACTGGCAAAGAGACTCGCTATTCCCCTCACCACAAGGGCCAAAGACTGACTGTCCACCTGGCCGACGGCTCAATGCCCAGTTCCGGGCATGTCACCCAGGAAACGGCACCTATCCTTACCTCCATCAATTCTGGTCACCAGGAATTTCTACATTTTGATGTCCTGAGCTCTCCTATATTCCCTGTCATCTTGGGAACCCCATGGCTACAGGCACACAACCCTCAGATTGACTGGTCCAAAAGGGAAGTTTTCTTCACCTCTCCCTACTGCCGGCAGCATTGTCTTGTTCCTGAAACCAAGGACTCTTCCAGTTGCATGTCTGTTCTACCCTCACCCAGTGTGGATCCCAATATACCAGCAGCCTATCAGGAGTTCAAGGATGTCTTTGACAAGAAGAAAGCAGATACTCTACCCCCGCATCGTCCCTACGATTGCCCCATTGAGTTGTTACCGGGGGCTGAGATTCCTTTTAGCCGTATTTTTCCCCTCTCTGAGACTGAACTTGAGACTTTGAGACAGTATATTGATGAAAACCTTGAAAAGGGATTTATCCGCCCTTCCTCCTCTCCTGCCGGTGCCGGCATTTTCTTAGTTGAGAAGAAGGATAAAACTTTGAGGCCATGTGTGGATTACAGAGAATTGAATAGAGTTACTCTTAAAAATCGCTACCCGCTCCCCCTCATCCCAGAACTCTTCCAGAGGTTCCGTACAGCTCATGTCTTCACTAAACTAGACCTACGTGGAGCCTACAATCTTGTCCGCATCCGGGAGGGGGACGAGTGGAAAACAGCGTTCAGAACAAGGTTTGGACATTTTGAATACTTAGTAATGCCATTTGGATTATGCAACGCCCCAGCCACATTCCAACATTTCATAAACGATATCTTCCGGCAGTACCTAGACCACTTCATTATCGTCTACCTCGATGATATCCTCATATTCTCAGCTACTCTGGAGCTTCACAGAACACATGTAAAAAAGGTACTGGGCATCCTCAGGGTACACGGATTGTATGTAAAAGCCGAAAAATGTGACTTCGAGAAGACGACAATCCAGTTCCTCGGACTCATTATCACCACCAATGGGATAGCCATGGATCTTTAGAAGGTGAAAGCCATTCTTGAGTGGCCGGCCCCTTCTGATAAGAAGAGTGTTCAGAGGTTCATCGGCTTCGCAAATTTTTACCGAAGATTTATAAGAGACTTTTCTACCATTGTAGAACCAATTACCCAGATAACACGTCAGCATACCAGATTCCAGTGGTCCGAAGCAGCACAAACGGCCTTTGATCAACTAAAGGTCCTCTTTACCTCTGCACCTGTTTTACAGCATCCCGATCCTGCCTTGCCCTATGTTCTGGAAGTTGATGCCTCCGAAGTAGCCACAGGAGCAGTTCTTTCCCAGCGTCAGGGGCCCAAAGCCCTACTTCATCCCGTGGCCTTCTCTTCACGGAAGATGACCCAGCCTGAGAAGAACTACGACGTAGGGGATCGAGAGCTCTTGGCAATAAAGACCGCCCTGGAGGAATGGAGATATCTCCTGGAGGGCGCCGTCCACCCTATTTTGATCTTTACAGATCATAAGAACTTGGAGTATCTTCGCACGGCCAAGCGACTGAGACCCCGGCAGGCTCGATGGGCTTTATTCTTTTCTCGATTCAATTTCCATATCACCTTCCGCCCAGGGTCTAAAAATGGAAAAGCCGATGCCTTCTCCAGAATGTTTCCTGATACCCCTGAAGAGATTACACCCAGTCCAATTCTGTCCCCTCAAAACTTCCTCTTGATCCAGCCCGATTTAAGAGCTTCAATTGAACAAGCATCCACTCAGTGCACAGAAACAGAAATCTCCTCCCTCAGAAGCCAGGAGGGACTCTTTTGGCATCAAGACAGGATTTTTGTCCCACAGCAAGCCAGGCTTCAGGTCCTAAAAACTTTCCACGATCACCAGCTGGCTGGCCACTTTGGGGTCCGAAAAACGACCGAACTGGTCGAACGGTCTTTATGGTGGCCCACTCTGAGAGCCGATTGTAAGGACTATGTCAACTCCTGCACAATATGCCAAAGGAATAAGGGGTCCAACACGAAATCCTGGGGCCTGTTAAGACCACTGCCAGTTCCAGAACAACCTTGGAAAAATATTTCTTTAGACTTTTGTCAAGGTCACCTGTGGCCAGGTGACAGATGCACACCGTAGGGGGACAGGAGTGCACCGCGAGGTAGTGAACCCTATGGCTGGCTTCTGCGGATAGGAAACTGGGTGGTTGTGGAAAGCGGGACCAGAGGAGCACAACCGGGATCCTAACGGAAGCTAGAGCCAAGATTCCCCAGGGCGCGGAGTCTAAGACCCAGCTGGTCTTCTCCAGGGCCTCTAGTGGTGAGGATGTTAAGCTGCAGGCTGGGACCAGGTCGCGGCCCCTGGAGTTTCCTAGCTCACGCCCCGTAGGATAAGGGGAAAAGAGGGGAAGCAGCAGCACGAGATAAGAGAGAACCGAATAACAAGCTGAAGGTCAGGGGCCACAAGCAGACAAGGATAACGAAAGAACGAGCCGAAGGTCAAGGGTCACGAGCAGACAGGGATAGTCGGGGACAAGCCAATAACGTAACAGAGAGACAGACGTAGCACACGGCAGGCAGGAACCCAAACACACAATGCCTAACAAACACGTTGATCAGCAAAGCAGGCTTGCAGTGCACAGGTTAATATAGTGTTCTGTGATAGGGCCTGGGGTGGAGTCAGGCTGGGAGGAGATTATAAAGGAAGCCAGGTGAAGGAGGTCTGGTCTCTAAGATGAACACAGAGGAGGAAGGTAAGATGGCAGACAGACATTAATGCATATCCATGACAACTTTATTGTGGATTTACCCCCTTCAGAAGAGTTTACAACCATTCTAGTAGTAGTAGACCGGCTATCCAAGATGGCGCATTTCTTACCAATGATGGGCACACCTTCTGCCATGGACACAGCAGAAATTTTCATTAAAGAAGTAGTCAGACTACACGGAGTACCAGATAACATCGTGTCAGACAGAGGTGTACAATTCACCTCTAGGTTCTGGAGGAACCTTTGCAAATCACTATCAATTGAGACATGTTTTTCCACAGCTTACCATCCCCAGAGTAACGGCCAAACAGAAAGGACTAACCAGACCTTAGAGCAATACCTGCGTTGTTTTTGTTCCTTTTCTCAGGACGATTGGATCTCATTATTGCCCTGTGCGGAATTCGCATATAACAACTCTGTGCACACTGCTACCAACCAGTCACCCTTTTGGGCGAACTATGGCTACCACCCTTCATTTTTACCCAATGTCATTCCCGAATCCTCAGTCCCGGCAGTCCAGGACAGAATAAATTCCATCCAAACCAATTATCAGATTCTCCAGGACACAATGCGTAAAGCCCAAGAAGGATATAAGAGACAGTATGACAAGAAGAAGAGAGGAAACCCTGCCTTTAAGGTGGGGGACAAGGTGTGGCTCTCATCTGCAAACCTCAAACTGCCTTGTCCTTCCCGAAAATTGGGACCGAAGTTTATTGGCCCTTTTGAAATAAAACGGGAAATAAATCCAGTAGCCTTCGAACTTGCCTTGCCTGAATCGTATAAAATCCACCCTGTATTTCATGTTGCACTTCTTAAACATGTAATTTCCAGTCCTTTTTCAGGGAAAGAAGAAATACCCCCACCTCCGGTCTTGGTTGGAGACGAGACTGAATTCGAAGTGGAGTCCATCCTTGACTGTCGTCGGAGAGGTAGGACAATTCAGTTTTTAATTAAGTGGAAAGGATACCCTGCAGAAGAGAGCTCTTGGGAACCTGCGAGTCATGTACATGCCCCTAGGCTTATACAAAGATTTCGCACCAGTCATCCCGCAAAATGGGCGCAACTGGGCATCCGGAGGCTGCCCGTTGGGGGGGGGGCACTGTCAGGGAAATAGGTGCATCCCTGTGCGTAATGGTGCAGGGTTGGCAAACCTGCATAGGCAAAGGCACTGTCAGGGAACCAACAGAAGGAGAAGGACTTTAGGACCCAGCATCTCTACCAGCAGGTCACATGGGCCTATATAAGGAAGTCTGCTAGTGTCTGCATTTGCTGGTTTATCTTCAGCTCCCCCTGTGTTCCTGTATCCTGAATCACCTGTTGATCTGATCTCCTGTGTACCGACCCGGCTTGTTCTGACCCGCTCTTCCTGATCCTTTGGCTCGACTCTTGGCTTGCACCTGACCTCCTTCTGCCTGCTCCCTGCATCCGACCCCGGCTTGTCTATTGAACTCTGCATATCCTGCTCCCTGCACTAAGACTCGGCTCATCCCTGGTCATTCTGATTACGGACTGTCTTCCTGTGAATGATCCTTGGCCTGGCTCCCGACTCAGCTTTCCAGTTGCTCCACTGGTCTCTGTCTCCTGGACCCTCCAAGCACGTCTTCAGTTACCAGGCACCCGTGCTTCTGTGGGCACTACACCTGCTGTGTCATCTTCAGTGGTGTGCTGCACTCAGCCGCAAGGGGAGCCCTCCCAGCATCTTGGCCTCCTACCAAGTTCCTGACACCTCCGCTTTGTACTTTTTAAAGACCATTTTTTTTCTTTCATATGACATTTTAATTTTTGGTTCTGCCACCCAGGTTTAACCTTTATTCTTCTATATTTATTACCCCTTGGAATGCACTCTGTGATACATTTATTTAATCTATTCCTAAAGCATGCCCATTTTTCCTCTGTGTTCAATGTTTCAAGGATTTGGTCCCACTTAATAAACTGCAGCTGAGCATTGAGCGCAGTTTAGAAAAGTTGGCTCTTTTGAAATTTAGTGTTCTTGTACTCCCCTCGTGCATCCCATTCCTATGATTTATGCAGAATGTAATAATCCTGTGGTCGCTAGTTCCCAAGTTATTCCATATTTCCACATCTGCAATCAGATCTGTATGATTTGTAATTAAAAGGTCTAGCAATGCGTTGCTCCTAGTTGGGAATCTTGCAATTGGGACATTAAGAAGTGGCAGGCCTTTAATGAGTGGGCTGTCCCTTCCGCCCAGTCAATGTAGGGATAGTTGAAGTCCCCATTATGATGACATTTCCCTGTCTTGCTGCCATTTCTAATTGTGAAAGGAGATCCAACTCCACCTCTTCTCTCAGGTTAGGGGGCCTGTAACATACCCCCACTAGTAATTTCCAGCTTACTTACACCCTTTGGAGTTCCACCCATACGAACTCCACCTCCCCCCTTGCCCCATCACTGATGTCATTCTACCTGTAAATCACTCCTGATATATAGACACACACCTCTCCTACCCTTTCTGTCCCTCTGATACAAGGAATACCCCTGGATGTTTGCCAGCCAGTCATGTGGGCTGTCAAACCAAGTTTCTGATATTCCCATGAAGTCCAAATCCTCCTCATGTAGTAGCAGCTCCAGTTCCTTCATTTTATTGACTAGGCTCCTGGCATTTTTGAACATTCCCCTGAGTTTTGTATTGATGCGCATATTTTTTTCCATATGATTTCTCAGGCTTCTTTTTTAATTAGTAACTCATTTACCCCAGGATTAAATGTTATGGATGTAACATCACTAGTGTCCCCACTATTCCCCTCTGTCCTATGCTCACTGCCGGTTATCTCTACCTCAACCCCCCCCCCAACACCTAGTTTAAAAGCCCCACCAACTTTGTGGCCAGCTATCTTCCCAATAGAGCTGTACCATCCCCATTAAGGTGCAGCCCGTCCTTACTAAAGAGCCGGTAACCGACTGCAAAGTCAGTGCCATTTTCCAAGAACCCGAACCCCTTTTTCCTACACCAGTTCCTTGTTCAGTATTTCAGAGAAAACCACCTTGGAGGTCCTACTCCTCAAACGATTCCCTAAGTCCCTGAAATTTTGTAGCACAACCTTTCTTCTGAAAATGTCTCCACCAGGTTGTCTTCTTAGTTCAAATGTGTGCCATGGCCCAAATCATTGCAATGGGTGAACTGTATCCAGCCATCCTGCAGATCATGGCTCATTTATAGGAATGAATGGGTTCATAAAGCAATAAAAACAGGAGCTTCAATTGGCTGAATGGTGCCAGGCAGAGACACACAGTAAAAGAATGGAAATGTAAGTATTTAAGGTGCCAGGCTGCACTCAGGGGAGTTGGGGGGGGGGGGTTTATTAAAGGACAAGTCCTCCAAAAGTTGATTATAATAAATATAGTAAATAATATAAATTAAATCAAATACATGAACACAATGATTATGATTTTTATGTTTTTTCATTATGGAACCTTAAGGCTACTTTCACACTGCAGCGCCCGAGCAGCACCCGGCCATTAGTGCTAAAGCGCAGCTCGTTTTAGCAGCGCTTTTGCAGCGCTTTTCGGCCCTTAGCAGGGTGCTGTATACCCAAACCGCCCCAAAGATGCTGCTTGCAGGACTTTTCCTAACGTCCCGCAAGCGCACCGCCCCAGTGTGAAAAGTCACACTGAAATGAATGGGAGGCGGTTTTCAGGCATTATTTAGAGGCTATTTCTCATGCTAAAACGCCTGAAAACTACCGCCTTGGTCGAAAAAAACGACCGTGTGTGGGCTCCCCGGCAGTGTTTCCCTATGAGAAAACTGCAGCGGCAAAAAACGACGGGAATCACGACGAGAAAAATTAGAGCATGTTCTAATTTTTCTCATCGTGATTAATGCCGTTTTTCCCGTCGAGAAAAACGACAAAAAGCCCACAGACGATCGTTTTTCTCGTCCAAAGGAAAACATTTCATTTTTCTCGATGGGAAAAATGATCGTGTGTACGCGGCATTACCTTTTGTAAAAAAAACAAAAACAAAAAAAAAAGCCACTGTGTCTAACAAGTGTCCTTATACTGTAGCTACATAGTTACATAGTTTATAAGGTTGAAATAAGACACAGGTCTATCCAGTTCAACCTATGTGTGTGTGTGATTTGTATTCTTTGTTCTGTTTCAATCTTTTTATTAAAGATTTTGACAAAAAAGTAATAGATAAACATGTCACAAATTGTTATCCGAAGACAGAAGAATTAGTGTATGCATAAGGAGAACACATGGGATAATAAAAAACTTAAAACATAGAGAATGGTACCTGAGTAATGGTAATTCCAAAAGCAAAATAAGAATGCCAATATTTTAATTTAGCATAACACACTCGTGTAACAGGGGTATTTTTTAATATTTGTTGTACCATATTGCAGTCTGTTCCCAGACTAAACGCAGTCATCCCCCAATATGTTACACAAGTCCCCATTATCCATATCATGTGTAAATGTAGTTATTTATATTCTCTAACATTTCCCATAGTTCTGTGTATTCTACTTCCTGTGGAAGACATCTAAACGTTTTTTGAAGCTGTTGACACTCTCAGCTAGTACCATTGTCTGGGGGAAATAGTACCACATTTTTACTGCTCTAATGCCTTGTACACACAAAGTCCGACTGAATTTTTTCATCGGATATTCCGACCGTGTGTGTGCCCCATCAGACTTTTTCCGTCGGAAATTCCAACGGAGTTAGAAGGAAAACATAAAAAAAAATTGGGCGGAAAAAAGAGAACATATCAGAAATTCCGTTCGTCTGTATGGAGCTCCGACAGAGAAAAAGCATGCATGCTCAGAATCAAGTCGACGCATGCTCGGAAGCATTGAACTTCATTTTTCTGGGCTCGTCGTAGTGTTGTACGTCACCCCGTTCTTGACGGTCGGAATTTGGTGTGACAGTGTGTATGCAAGACAGCTTGAACGGAATTCCGGCGGAAAAATACGTTGGGGTTTATCTCAACGGAAAATCCGATCATGTGTACAAGGCATTACAGTACAAAACCCTTTCTGCAATCTAAGGTGAAACCTCCTTTCTTCTAACCACAAACCATGACCATGTGTCCTCTACAGGGACCTTGGAATAAAAAGTTTATTACAGTTACTGAAGTCACCTTTGATGTATTGAACCAGTGTTTTGTAAAGTGGAAGAATTAATGATTTATCTCTTGAATATAGCGCTTTTTAATGCATGAGAGTATTTTTCTAATTTTGTCAGTTGCAGCTTGGCATTGCATGCTATTGCTAAATGTGTGATCTGCAGGATCTTTTTCCATCACTGATTCTTCCAGGGGAACCCCTCCTTTTGTGTATTTTGCATGTGTATTTATAGCACCCAAGTGCATTTCTGTTTTCTTTGCTTTTTGTCTTGGTTTCATTGTATGACTGAAAAAAATGAAGAAGGTTCTTCAAGGGCTGCCACACATTTTGGTTTTACGATTGTAATAAATTATGGAACTATAATGATAGATGAGAAGTAGCTCCTCTCACTCCCAATGTTTCACACACACACTAAGACATTGTAATTAAAAAGGAACTAAACCAGTGGCGGCTGGTGCTCAAAATTTCTTGGGGGGACGCAAACAAACTGAAAAAAAAAAATCATCAATTGTCGCCACTGTGCCCATTAAACGCAGCCACTGTGCCCAAACACCACCAGTTTGCCCCCTCAAATGCAGCCAGTTTCCCCCCAAATGCAGCCAGTTTTCCCCCAAATGCAGCCAGTTTTCCCCCAAATGCAGCCAGTTTGTCCCCCCAAATGCAGCCAGTTTACCCCCAAATGCAGCCAGGTTGTCCCCAAATACAGCCAGTTTCCCCCAAGCCCTGCACTTGCCTTCCTCGGGTCAGCGCCGTCCTTCTTCCGTCCTCAATATCTTCTCCCGCCCTCGATTTCGCTTCAGCCAATCAGGTTACCGTTAACCAGACCCGGTGAACCTGATTGGCTGAGACGCCTGTCAGTGTTAACCAAGGAACGCACCCCCCGGGCGTCCCCTGGTTAACTATTTGGAAGTCGATTATAGCCCTCAGGCTGTAATCGGGAAGCCTATCAGAGCCGCTGGCTCTGATAGGCACTTCCAAAAACCAACCAGCCGCTGTTATTCAGATGGCCCGCGCTCAACAGGGGGCCAGGCCATCTGAATAGTGGGCGGCAGCAGCAGCGACAATACATAGGTTCATGCAATGCATGAACCTATGTATTGTTGTTGTAAGTGACGGGCGCAGGAGAGAGAGGGGGCGGCGCTCCTGCGCCCACTATGGACGCACCGCCACTGAACTAAACAAAAGCCCAAATTTATCAATTGATCGATCAATTGATCATTCAGAACATTGATTGATCATTCAATCTTGTTTTAAAGTAGTTATTTAGACCAGGGATCTCTAAACTGTGGCCTTTAGCTTATCCGGCTCTTGGCGCACTATACCTTCCACTGATACAAGGCACTATTTCTCCTACTGACACCAATGATTAGACACCATTCCTTCCAATGACTACAAAAGTTAAGCATAATTCCTCCCATTGACACCCAACGATGGGACACTATTCCTTCCACTGACACCAACAATGAGGAACTATTCCTTCCACTGATACCAATGATTAGGCACTATTCTTCCCACTGGCACTAATGATGGGGCATTATTCCTGTCACTGGCAAAAATTATGCTTTTATAATTAATCTTTTAAAATGTATAAATAAAGATACTGTTTTTATAAATTTTGTTTAGTTCCTCATGTTGTAGCCTCTAAAGTCCAGAATTTAGGCAGGATCTGATGTTGTCTGGTCCTGAACCCTTTTTTCTTGCATCTTGTGTTTCGAATGTGGCTCTATTACCAAAACTATTCCTTCCACTAACACTAACTATTAGGCACTATTCCTTTCACTGGCACCAATGATGAGGTACAATTCAACCCACTAACACCAGTGAAGGGGCACTATTCCTCCCACTGACACCAATAATGAGGCACTATCCTTCCCACTGACTCCTACAATGGGGCATTATTCCTTGCGCTGACACCAACGATAGGGAACTATTTATTTCAGTAAAACAAATCCCCCCTCCTAGCACAACATCCGCCAATCCCCCCTCCTAGCACAAATCCCACCCAATCCTCCCACCTAGTACAAATTCCTCCCCAGTCCCTCCTCCTCGTACAAGTTCTCCCCCCTCCTAACACAAATATCCCCCCAATCCCCTCTCCTAACACAACCCCCCCAATCCTCTCTCCTAGCCCCCCCAATCCTCCTTCCTAGTACAAATCCCACCAATCCCCTTCTCCTAGCACAACGCCTCCAATACTCCCTTCTAGTGCAAATCCCCCCATTACCCCCTCCCAGCACCAATCCCCTTCTTTCAATTCTCCCACCTAGGACAAATTCCCCCAAACCCCTTCTCTAGCTAAATCCCTTCCAAATTCACTCAGCGGCCAGTCACAGCGTCCATGGAAACAGCGGCCGGGGGGGGGGGCACAACTGAAATATGGTTGGGGCATAGCCCACACCCAGCACCCCGTGGCTGCGCGCTCTAGGCGGAAGTGTGCCCCAGACAGCCGCGTTGTTCGCCCAGTGGTAGCACCGGCCCTGATTGTATGCTTCTGGCTGATACATCCTACAATAATGAACACTTTCCAGTTTTAAAGGGAAACTATAAACAAATAAGTTACTATTATTTTTTCTAAATGCAGGCACAAACAGTACTGTTAAAGCGGAGGTTCTGCGGTGCATTTTTTTTTATTTTTTATAATCATTGTATGTGTGAGGGGGTTAGCTCGGCAGCGGGTGTGTGTGACCCCCGGGATGGGCTCCCCACACAAAACAGGCCCAGCAAACGGAGGTTGTGGTTTTCAAAATCAAAAAAAGGTGCGGTTTATTTTCTATTTACAGTGACAAAACACAGCAAAGCAAAAGAAACATAACCAAAATAAATCCTGGTCAAGTTGACCTCTGACTAAACATACAGGTTTCCTAACTAACAACTGGGATCAGCCTAGTGCTGTCCTAGTCCCTAAGTCCCTGGTTTAGTAAAAGTCCAAACAAATAGCCACACAGGCTTTGCCTCACCGCACAGGGGTTCACTCTCCCTAGACAGTCCACACAGGTCTGGTTCCAGGCATGAGCTAACATCTAATGAAGCTGGGAGTTCTTATAGAGGCCTAAATGAGCTGACAAGCTTCAGCTGGCCTCATCAACTCCCTGTCTGTACGACGCCCAGCCCTCTCCCTAGAGGTATGAGTCATCCATGAGCCCACTAGCCTTATACAACTCTCCACCTAGTTGTATAAGTCGGCGTAAAGCCTGAATCTGGGCGAAATATATCTACCCCCCTGGATGCAACCAGGTGACTTTACCTTCCTGCTGTCACATACCCCCCCCCCTCTTGTTTTAACCTCGGGGTTGGAACACCAGCAATCAGGCATTCATGTACTCGAGACAAAGCATCCACATTCCCCATTTGAACGCCAGGGCGATGCTTTACTGTGAAGTTGAATTCCTGGAGGGCCAGGAACCACCTATTCACTCTTCTATTTGTTTCCTTGTTTTGAGCCATCCACTGTAACGGAGCGTGATCCGTAACCATGTCAAAGTGCCTACCTAGCAGGTAGTACCGAAGGGAATCTAGAGCCCACTTCACCGCTAAGCACTCCTTTTCAACGGTGGCGTAATTTACCTCATGGGACTTCAACTTCCTGCTGAGGTAAATGACTGGGTGCTCTTCCCCGTTCCAGACCTGGGACAATACTGCTCCTAACCCCACATCTGACGCATCACTTTGTACGACAAAGTCTTTAGAGAAGTCGGGTGAGTACAACACTGGCTGGCTACATAAGGCTTGTTTCAAGAATTGGAATGCTGCCTCAGCCTCGGGGGTCCATTTAATCATGACCGACCCTTTCCCCTTCGTCAGGTTGGTTAGGGGCACAGCCTTAGAAGCAAAGTGGGGAATGAATCGCCGATAATACCCAGCGATTCCCAGAAAGGCTCGTACCTGCTTCTTGCTGTTGGGACGTGGCCAACTCTGGATGGCCTCGACTTTGTTGAGTTGGGGTTTTATTACTCCCCTCCCAATGGTGTACCCAAGATATTTGGCCTCCTCCTGCCCAATGGTACACTTCTTGGGGTTAGCCGTAAACCCCGCTTCCCGAACAGAGTCCAGGACTGCTTGCACTTTTGGCAGATGTGAGGCCCAATCTGTGCTATGGACAATTACGTCATCCAGGTAAGCCGCAGCATACTTCCGATGGGGCCTCAGCATCTGGTCCATTTTCCGCTGGAATGTGGCCGGCGCATTCTGTAACCCGAACGGCATTCTTTTATATTGGAACGCCCCGTCTGGGGTTACAAATGCGGTTTTCTCTTTGGCCGACTTGGCCAGGGGGATTTGCCAATACCCTTTTGTGAGGTCAAGAGTCGTCATGTATTGGGCTGTTCCCAGCCGGTCGATCAACTCATCTATACGTGGCATGGGGTAGGTGTCAAATTTTGTAACTTTGTTCAACTGACGAAAATCGTTACAAAATCGCCAGCTCCCATCCGGTTTAGGCACCAACACGATGGGACTAGACCAATCACTTTGGGACTCCTCTATCACCCCTAAGTTCAGCATTTTCTGTACTTCCTCCCGTATTGCCTCCCGTCGAGCCTCTGGGATCCGATAGGGTTTTAACTTCACCCTTTCACCGGGCGGGGTAATGATGTCATGCTCTACCCCAGATGTTTGTCCCGGCAGCTCAGAGAATACCTCCTTGTTGCGAAGCACAAACTCCTTAACCTCCTGTTGTTGGGGTTGTGACAAGGTGGCTGCTATTCCAACCTCAGGAATCACGCAACCAGTTTGAGCTGGTGACCAAGTGTCTGCGACTAGGGACTCTCTATCCCTCCAGGCTTTCAACAGATTAACGTGATAGATCTGTTCGGGCTTTCGCCTTCCTGGTTGTCTGACCTTGTAATTCACTTCGCTCACTTTTTCCATTATCTCGTAGGGGCCTTGCCATTTGGCAAGGAATTTACTTTCAACCGTAGGGACAAGTACCAATATCCTATCCCCCGGGGAAAAGGTACGGGTCTTGGCTCCACGGTTGTACACTCTCTGCTGTGCCAACTGCGCTTGGGCCAAATGTTCCTTCACGATGGGCATTACCTGTGCAATTCGATCTTGCATCAGGGCGACATGCTCAATCACACTCCTGTGGGGAGAACTCTCACTTTCCCAAGTTTCCTTGGCAATATCCAACAGCCCTCTTGGGTGTCTCCCATACAGTAACTCAAAGGGGGAGAATCCCGTAGAGGATTGGGGCACCTCCCTAATAGCAAACATCAAATAAGGAAGTAAACAGTCCCAATCCTTTCCATCTCTATCCACCACTTTCTTCAACATTTGTTTTAGGGTTTTGTTGAATCTTTCAACCAGCCCATCGGTTTGGGGGTGATACACAGACGTACGCAATTGCGTCACTTTGAACAATTTACACAGCTCTTTCATAACCCGGGACATAAAGGGTGTACCTTGGTCCGTAAGCAGTTCTTTACAAATACCCACCCGGCTAAAAACAAGAGATAGCTCTTTGGCTATGGTTTTGGCCGAGGTATTTCGGAGAGGGATCGCTTCTGGATAACGGGTGGCATAGTCCATTATAACTAATATGTACTGGTGCCCCCTAGCGGACTTGATTATAGGACCTACCAAATCCATGGCGATCCTCTCAAACGGGACCTCAATGATGGGTAGAGGGACCAGCGGGCTACGGAAATGTGGCATCGGGGCCAACCTCTGACACACAGGGCAGGAGGAACAATAATTTTCTACGTCCTTCATCACCCCCGGCCAATAGAATCTCTGTAATACCCTCTCTCGGGTTTTCTCTGTCCCCAGATGACCTCCAAGAATGTGCCCATGGGCCAACTCCAACACCAACTTCCTGTAAGGTTTGGGCACCACAAGCTGCTCAACGGTTTCTTCTGCCCTTTTTGCCACCCGATACAGTAGGTCCTTCTCTACGCTGAAGTATGGGTAAGTGCAGGTATTATCTGGGTTCACTAACTCACCATCTATTTTCACTACGTTTTCCCGTGCCTTTATTAGGGCGGGGTCTTTCAACTGTTCTGTGGCAAAGTTTTCCCTGTGAACCAACCTCAAGATCAGAAAACTCCACAGACGGTAGGTTTTCGTCTGAGGAGGTGGGCTCCTCTCCAGTTTCTTGAGTCTCCCCTGCCAATACTGATAAGGGAAATTCCGGAGAGTCCTCACCACTCTCAGGGGAGTTCTGGCTATCACATTCCTGGTACATAGGGGCACCAGTGAGGGGCTCAGGATCATCCCACAGTTCCCAGAACTTCGGAAAATCCCTTCCCACAATGGCGTCATGCGGTAACTGAGATACTAAGCCCACTGGATGAGAGAGGGTACCTTTGGGGGTCTCGAAACACACTGTAGTCACTGGATACTCTCGGGTGTCCCCATGCACACAAATAACAGCTACCTTGCTATTCCCAGAGACCTCTGTTTTAACTAACTCAGCCTTTATCAGGGTCACAAGGCTACCTGAATCCAGCAATACCACAACATTTCTACCATTAACACACATTTTGCATAAATGTTTCTCAGTTCCTCGAATGGCAGTGCATGCGACTGTCGCACACAGCGACTGACGTCTGCCCGTCAGAAAGTCACACTGCATGGGTTCCTCCACAACCGGGCAATTGGCTGCAATATGTCCCGCTTGCCGGCAGCGGTAGCAAACGATCCTTCTTGCGGCCTCTTGAGCCGCTGATTTCCCAGGCTGTTCTCGCCAAACTTGGGGTAGAGCTCCCACCCTCTCACTCTCTCCACCCTCACCCCTTGGAATCCTCTTATCCGCCCCTGGGGATGGTCTGGTCTTAGGGTGGAAAGTCCGAGTGTCTCTGGAAGAGGCCGTCAGGTTCTCTGTAGCCAAGTATTTCTCCACACGATCCACAAGACCATCGGCCGTCTCTGGGTCTCCATGGCTTACCCACTTTTGGATGGCAGTAGGAAGAGCTCTCAAAAACCGATCCATTACAACACGTTCCACAATCTTTGGTGCGGACAAAGTCTCTGGCTGTAGCCACTTTCTGCTCAGGTGAATGAGATCATACATTTGAGACCTGGGGGGTTTTCCAAGCTGGAAAGTCCAGTTATGCACACTCTGAGCCCGGACAGCCTGGGTGACACCCAGCCTTGCCAATATTTCAGCTTTTAGCATCACATAGTCTTTTGCTTGGTTAGGCTCTAGGTCATAGTAAGCTTTCTGCGATTCACCAGTTAACAGAGGAGCCACCAGTCCAGCCCACTGCTCCTCAGGCCACTTTTCTCTTTCAGCGGTCCTTTCAAATGTGGTCAAAAATACCTCTGGATCATCCTCTCCAGTCATTTTTGTCAATAAACGACTCACCCCAAAGGACGCGGTATTAGTGGGACGGCTTTCCTCACTGGTCTGCGGACGTTGCTGCATTACTGCTTCCATCTGTTGTTGTAGTCTCTGCTCTTGCTTCTGCAACAGGTCTATGAAGCGGGCCTCAGATTGCTGCTGGGCTCGTTGCTGAGCCTCCAGACTCTGTTGCAAAGTTGCGTTTGTCTGCTGCTGGGCTGCAAGGCTCCTTTGCAAACCTGCATTTGTCTGCTGTTGATTGGCATTTGCTAGAGCCAGCTGCTTCAGTATCTCCTCCATGCTGGCTTAAAAAAAACTGCCACTGGTTCTCCACCAACTGTGAGGGGGTTAGCTCGGCAGCGGGTGTGTGTGACCCCCGGGATGGGCTCCCCACACAAAACAGGCCCAGCAAACGGAGGTTGTGGTTTTCAAAATCAAAAAAAGGTGCGGTTTATTTTCTATTTACAGTGACAAAACACAGCAAAGCAAAAGAAACATAACCAAAATAAATCCTGGTCAAGTTGACCTCTGACTAAACATACAGGTTTCCTAACTAACAACTGGGATCAGCCTAGTGCTGTCCTAGTCCCTAAGTCCCTGGTTTAGTAAAAGTCCAAACAAATAGCCACACAGGCTTTGCCTCACCGCACAGGGGTTCACTCTCCCTAGACAGTCCACACAGGTCTGGTTCCAGGCATGAGCTAACATCTAATGAAGCTGGGAGTTCTTATAGAGGCCTAAATGAGCTGACAAGCTTCAGCTGGCCTCATCAACTCCCTGTCTGTACGACGCCCAGCCCTCTCCCTAGAGGTATGAGTCATCCATGAGCCCACTAGCCTTATACAACTCTCCACCTAGTTGTATAAGTCGGCGTAAAGCCTGAATCTGGGCGAAATATATCTACCCCCCTGGATGCAACCAGGGGACTTTACCTTCCTGCTGTCACATATGTCAAATCATTAGCAGTGTATGTACTCACGTCCGCGGCTCTTTAGAACAGTCCATGTCACTTTTCCGTCTAAAAAAGAGTTTATAAAACTCTTCCTTATTTTCCCATTTTGCTTGTGGGCATCTTGAAGCCCACAAGCATATCCTTCCGGGTAGAGAACAATTCCTCTCTCCCGGCATTCAGCGCTGATCTCGCGCACGCGCAGTGTTGACGGCGAGCAGCGCCATCAACACTTGCAGGTTGCCATGACAACCTGCATAAACATTTAAAGTTCACACCCACTACACACCCAGATGTGATGCAAGGGAAAGAAAAATAAACAGCATGAACGGATAACAACACTCTTGAGACACAGCTGTGCAGGTAATGTTTATTTCTCCCTCTCTGGCAAAGCAATTCTAAAATTGTATTATTTAATTCAGAGCATATATATAGATATTAAAAAAAGCAATGTATTTTTGTGAGTATATTTGTGTATATGTGTGTATATATATATATATATATATATATACGTACACACCTCTATATATATATATATATATATTTATATAGATATATATATATATATATTTATATATATATATACAAATACACATACATATATACACACACATACATAAATATACACACACACACACACATATACATATACTATATTACTATATATCTAAATATCTATATTTCTATATATTTTATTTTGTCATTTTTATTGTAAAAATAGATATTAAATTTTGATTTTTAGATAGAGATTTCTTTAATTTTATATAAGTATATTTATATTGCAATCTAAAATTAATTTATTTTATTTTTTTGCTTTTTCTGTCAAAATTAAATACACAGCTTCATATTCAAAAATCACATCAAATAGAAATGGTACGTCCCTTTTTTTTATCAACAGTTTTCACACTGCATGTATGTATCCCTTTTTTTTTAATATGACTATTATTTTTATTTATTTTTAAAGGACAATACTCAAGAAAATCGGGCTAACAGCTTGCTCAGTTATCGCTCTTTGTCAAAGGATGAAAGAGTTAGTAATGTATTATTAATCAATATATATATATATATATTTTTTACTATTTTTTTTTTTTTTTAATATAATTATTTAATAATTTTTTTTTATTTCAGCGAAGTATAATGGTAGCTCAGTTACTTGCAAGGTATCCAGACAAAAAATCGGATAGAGCCTTTCCAAGAAATCCAACAGTAGATGCTTCCAATTCGTCGTCGACTCAAGAGACATCAGAGGAGGATCGAATTGGAAACACACAATGGTGTTTGTGTCAGTGTTGCATAGCCATGCCAACACAAATAGAATCGGTTTGTTGTCGTGAAATACATCAAGTTGAAGTCTGTATACCAGAGGGAGAAAAATGCATAACAACCACACCTATATTCTGCTCCCAGATGGCAACAGAGGAACATGTAAGAATAAAATTCATGACTATGCATCTGGAGGACTTGCCTGTCGTGGATGCTGACAACAATAGGTAAATAGACTAATCTTTTATATATTTATTGTCATAATATTTATTTAAAAAAAAAGAAAAATTATATATATTTTTTTTTATAGACGTTTGCGTAAAACAGCATATCGGTCTTTTATTGCCTGGACTTATGGATTTCTTGGAAAGGGAAACAGACGTGTCATTCCATCTTGCGCTGTAAAATTAATCCGTGAAGTATTTCCCGATCCAAATGGTTCTTATGTTGGTTTTATGTATTCTGATGATTATGATGCATCATAAATGGCATTTCATTATTTATTTATTTTTTTAATTGTGTTTCAATGTTTAATATTTGTTAAATTATAATAAAAAACATTTTGTTAAATTTAAAAAAACATTTATAGTATAGAAATTTGTTTAATTATTTTTAAAATTTAATTTTCTACAGTTATATAATTTGTACAGACTTCTGAAATATACGTATTAATCTTGAAATTAAACACACAAAGTGTATAAAAACATTTTTAATAAAAAAAAAAATATTTACATTTATATTATATTGTTTATTTTAACACAGAAAACTATACAGATATGTACACCAAAAATTCCATAATTGTAGTCTTATTTAGCAACTTTTGGAAATCGTGACATGTGTTCCTTTACTGCGACACTTGTTTCAGGCCTTTCAATTGGGGCAATGTTTCTCGGCATGAGTTTGTTTTTGGATTCCCAAGAAGAAATTAGTGTACCCTCAACAATGCTAATCATGTCGGATAGCATAATGTAAAGATGTTCGTTATTCATGTTTTCAAAAACATTACGCACAACCCATTTTTTTCTACCTCTTGGAAATTCCAGATTTTTACGTTCAACAACAAATTCTTGTCCACTTTCATCTTTTTTTTTTGTCAGAGCGGGGTTTCGTACCACATTGTGATTGTGGCATAAAGCAGCCAATTTTGTCCTTGCTTCCATGGAATCAAATCTGTAATGAATTCTTTTGGGCCGATATTTAAGAATCATACTGTGGTATGTTTCAATAACCCCTGTCTGACAAAAAAAAGTTAGATGCTTTATGTCTTTATCCAATTGACTATCCAAGACAATTGTGGACAATGAATGAAATGCAGGTGTGTTTTTGCTTATCCAGGGAACAGGATGAGAATCCACACTGAGTGGATCGTGTAAGCATTTGTGCTGTGCACCGTCAATTTCCCATTCATGAACATTTACTACATGATATAGCAGAGATTGCCAAAGCTCTCTGAAAAGCGTCTCGTCTCCCTCACAACGTCTACTACAAAAATAGAAATGCAGCAAAATGGGTCCAATCCATGGTAAAATTGCGCGGTTTATTTTTTTCTTTGAAATTTGCATCAATTTTCTTCGTATATTTTTCACGTAATGCCACATATCAAATTGATGGTTTATGTTTTTGTATTTTTCGTTTGTCGAAAGTAGTTTACGAATACCAGTGTGTCGATCCGTTCCCACAAATTGAACATCCAATCCATTGTCAATTATGCGATCTAAACATTTGGTAAATCCAAACTTCTCCATCGCAACAGAAGAAGTGGTCTGTGACACCTGCACTAGTTCAAAGTCCACAATTTTCTTTGAACTAAAATCCATGAACGTGTATGTAGAATACTTTGCTGAAAACCCTGGGCTATCACATTGCCCATCCCCTAAGAAGAAGACTGGTTTTCCTAACAATTCCTCATTGACATTATAAATCATACTTTGCCAACTATGATCAATTGCTTTAAAAACAAAAGCATTTTGAGATCTGTGGAAAGAAGTTTTTCCAAAAATTTGTATGCCACAGAGATCAAACATTTCTCTTACTTTTGCGTAGCTTCCTCCAGTTAAAGTTATTGCCCCAGAAAGCATAATATTACCAGCCGAATAATGTTTAATTTTGGGCTGGCTTTCCCAAAGTTTTGACCGGTGAAAATCTGTACAGATTGAGTGAACAGAAATCATTGTGCCAATTATATTTTTATCAATCTTTCGGATTTTTGAAAAACAGCCAGGTTCAGGGCAAATCATCGCATAAAGTAGTTTATCAAGGCAGCTTTCGAAAACAATAAATTTTTTCTCTTTGACCAAATTCAAGGGATGAGGAAGTGCATCTTCTGTTTCAATTTCCACCTCACTTTCACAAAGACTATGATCGCCTTTTTGGGGTGTATCACAATCTAAATCGTGAAAGCTCGTATCCTCCAGATAAGCCAATTTTCTTTTAGTCCCAACTTCTGGACTTTCAACATATGGGTTGAAGGCTGATTGACTATTTCCTGGTATTAGCGAAGGGGTAGACAAGACAGGTAAAGCGGGCGAAAAAGAGATCACCGATTGAACTTCTTTTGTCTTTTGATGACTTTTTGGTGTTGACACTAGTAGTGGTGTCATTTAAAGATCCTCTTTACTGCAATATGAATGTTCTAAAAAAATAGTATCACTTGTAACCTCAGATTCCACAAATTCAGAATGTCCACGGCCAGTTTGTGTGCTGGCATCGTTATTTGACACTTGTTTACATTGACTACTAACATGACATTGGCAAGTACATGTAGCACTCTCCATGGCTGTTTGAGAGGTTCCAGCCTTCATGTGTTGTGTCATCCATATTTTTTTCAAACGATTAAGCCATTTATTTCCAGATTTTTCGGTAGTTCCTGTTTCGGTAAATATGGTAGGAACAGATTCAGGCCTTAATCTCCTTTGACTTCCCCTCATAATAAAGCACTCACTTTCAAAATGTGAAGAACACATCCGATAAATATCTGAACGAATGTCCGCTTTGATAATTGGTATATATTCATCTACCATTCCTGTGTCCATTCCAGCATTGCGCAGCCATAATTTTATTTTCCTGGCCAGCCTCACGTCAGCACACTATGGGTTAACCCCTTCCTCCGGTCTCCCAGTACCACCTTCTTTTAGCTGATAAATAGGGGGCCCCTCCTCCCTTGCCCTTGTTCCTTTTTTTTGGTCGGACGACCAGACCACCACGAAAAACAACAAAACAACACAGAACAAACCCCCCTGCCGAACCCACCCACCCAGGTTCAAGCCTCTCCTGGGACTGGAAGGTCCAGAATACTAAAGGTAGCATCCTTTTAGAACACTGGACGCTCGAGGTGCATGAGCTATGCGGGCATATTGAGCTATAGGAGCTTACATACAGGGCTGTGGTGATGCTGTCTCCTCTCATGCTCCATGCTGCTGGGCTCCTTAGGAGCGTGCCGGCCGCCCCCTCCGTGCTTTCTGTGGAATTGCGATGACGTCACGGAGGGGGGCGGCGCTGGGGGCGTGAACTAGCGTGGCTAGAAAAGCCCTGTAAGCCAGGAAAATCATTGCTGTATGCCTCAGTGCTTGAGAGAGACGTCCTGGTGAGTCTCCTTCAGTGAGGGGGAGTGGAGAGATTGTGTCAGCATTATGCACTGCCTGTTTTGTTAAAGTGACATGAACTTTATTTTACCTAACAGCACTCAGTGTTTCTCAAATATACTGCTGCCACCCCTAGAGAATTTGGACTAAATGCAAGGTGAAGAGCATTTATTTAAAAGAGATAACTATTATATATATATGAGAGTGAGAATTTTCCTGTTGCTTATTGGCTAAATCCTGTCTTTTATATAGCATGAGCTCACCACAGCCCCATAATGCACGAAGATCACCAGAAAGGTAGGAGGGGTCTACGGGGGCCACAATATAAAAGAGTGCAACACCAAAACTAAAGAGGTGTTTTGTCTTTTAGGAGCAGAAGCCCTAATACAAGACAAGTGCGGAAGAAAAAGTCCCGCCACCGTTCTAAATCTCCGCAAGCGTCTGGGTCTCGGACAATGCACAAATCCCAATCCAGCCCAGGTCGCAAAACTACTCAAACTGCTACAGTAGCAGAGCCAAATGTGACCGGAGGCCGCCCTAATGAGGGGTTTTGCTGGGCATGTTCAGCACCATCCGCTCCTGGGAAACTCTTATGCGCAGACTGCATCAAAGAGATAGCCACAGACAAAGAAGCGGAGGCACGCAGAATAAAAGACTATATTCAGGAGGCAGTGACAGAAAGTATACAGTCAGCCTCAGGCTTCAGGGCTCCGGGGACTAAAGCTAGAATCAGGAGCACAGCGGAGCAAAGGCGAGATTCGTCTCCAGTGCTAGAGGTGTCGTCACGAGATTCCTCGGACTCAGAGGAACCCTCTGAGTACTTATTTGACTTTCAATGCATAGAGCCTTACGTTGCGGCCGTAAAAGAGGCCATAGACTGGGAACAGGATGCCCAGCCACCTGAAAAAATTAAAAGGTTTTTTCCTAGCCGGAAGAACCAAGGGGAGACCTTTCCGCTCTTGCCAGAGATCCGAGAGTGGTTCGAGGAGAAATGGGAAAAGCAAGAAAAGAGGTTAAATGTACAGAATCGTTTCGCAAGGCTATACCCATTTAAGACTCCAAAAGCTGCCCTTTGGGAATCCCCACTAGGCATAGACGCGGCCTTACAGCGCTTGGCTAGACAAGTGGCCCTGCCATTGCAGGATTCTACAACTTTCAGAGACCCGATGGACAGACGTGCGGATACAGACCTAAAGAAGGTTTATTCATCTGCTGGTGCGGCTTGCCGCCCTGCCATAGCCTTAACCTCAGTCTCCAGAGCCTTGAAGGTTTGGACCACAAATGTCCAGACAGCTCTAAGGTCTAACGTGGAAATGGACAGAATCATTTCGGCAATGGAGGAATTGGATCTCTCAGCCGACTTCCTGGCAGAAGCCTCTATGGACTTAGTAAAACTTCTCGCTAGGATCATGGCTTTTGCAGTGACCGCAAAAAGGGCCCTATGGCTGCGTCATTGGGTAGCAGACAGTACCTCAAAACTGGGTCTCTGTAATATTCCATTTAATGGCAAAACGTTGTTTGGTGGCACCTTAGAAGAAGCTATTAAACGAGCAACAGGAGGGAAGTCGGGCCTGATACCACAAAGACCTAAAAGAAGACAGCAGGCCACCCGGTCAGGCCAATCAGACTACAGAAGGGCGCAGGATGCCAGATCATACAGACCGGGGCGAGAATACACAAGGCCCTATTAGAAGAGCTCCCAGAACTCTTTTCTACGAAACGTAAAGACCAAGGCCGCGCAGACCGCTAAGAAATCGGAGAAGTCTTTTTGACGGGTCAGCCGCCCATCCTCCCCAGGTGGGTGCCAGATTGGCATCCTTCTGGAGAGTATGGGCGGAGACGGTCAAGGACCAATGGGTCCAGAAGACGGTCAAGCAAGGATACAAGATAATTTTTCGACAAAGACCACCCAACATAGTGGCCCAGACAGAATGGCCACAAGACCAGAAAAAACGGAAGTGCTTACTAGAATACATAACCGAATTACTTCAAAAAAATGCAATCACACCGGTACCTCTAAAACAGCGGAAAACGGGAGTTTATTCACCAATTTTTCTGGTACCCAAAGCATCAGGAGATCTAAGACAGGTTTTGGACCTAAGATCCTTGAACCACTATATTGTCCCCAAAACATTCAAGATGGAATCAATATTTACGATTATATCAGTTCTGCAACCAGGAGACTGGTTAATATCCGTCGATTTAGCAGATGCGTACCTGCGTGTCCCAATCAACAAGAAGCACCAAAAATACCTAAGATTCATGGTAGGGGAAGACCATTTCCAGTTCAGGTGTCTACCCTTCGGGATCAGCACAGCGCCTCGGGTCTTCTCCAAGATCTTGCTAGCTGTCATCGCCGTCATTCGATTAAGAGGCATAAAGATCTTCCACTACCTAGACGACATCTTAAGTAGTGGCTCGTACAAGCGAAGAGTTAGCGACACAGCGCGAGCTAGTACTGGAGACTCTATCAGAATTCGGCTGGATCATCAACAAGCAGAAGAGCCAGCTGATCCCCTCTCAAGAGATGGAATACCTGGGACTTGTTTTCAACACAAGAAAAGGTCTTGTCTCGCTACCAGGACGCAAGAAAGTCGAGTTAGTAGCCTGCGTAAACAGCGTGATGGAGTCCTCATCACTGTCAGCAAGGGATTGCATGACACTTCTGGGAATGTTTACCGCAGCGATCCCAGCTATCCCCTGGGCAAGATTCCATACAAGAGCATTCCAGACATCCTTCCTGAACCAGTGGGATGGCGTATCATTGCACCAGAAGATCTTCATACCAAGACGGATCCGCCAAGGCCTGGCGTGGTGGATAGCACCAGAAAACCTGTCGCAGGGCATGCCCCTCAGCCCCAGAGACTGGATTCGGATAACCTCGGATGCCAGTCTCTGGGGCTGGGGCGCTCACTGCCTCGGCAGGCAGGTTTAAGGCGAATGGAGCAGGATGGAAACCAGACACTCCAACCTCTTGGAATTACAGGCAGCATACCTGGCCCTGCGGGCCTTCGAGAATCTAGTCCACGGGGCTCGAGTCAAACTGATTTTGGACAACCGAACGGCGGTGGCTTATATAGCCAAACAGGGTGGAACCAAGAGCTTGCCGCTGTTGCAGGTGGCAACCAACATATTCGTTTGGGCAGAAGCGCATGTGGAAGCCCTAACGGCAGCCTACATTCCGGGCAGTCAGAATCACATAGCAGACCGTCTGAGCCGGGATTTCCCCAACAAGAACGAATGGACACTCAACAGGGACGTCCTAGAGACAATCTTCCACAAGTGGGGGACACCCTCGGTAGACCTAATGGCGACTCCATGGAATGCAAAGACACCCCGGTTCGTGTCAAGGTTTCGCTGCGACGAGGCAGTAGCCCAAGACTCCTTCTCAATTCCGTGGGATTTTCCCTTTGTCTACCTTTTTCCACCGTTACCTCTGGTAATGAAAACCCTACTGAAGATTGCGAGGGAGAACGCCCATGCAATTGTAATCCTGCCCTTCTGGCCACGGAGACCATGGTTCCCTCTGCTCCTACAGATGGCGGCAGTCCCCCCAATACAGCTGCCGCTGAAGAGAGACCTTCTACAGCAGGGCCAATGGTGTCATCCCAACCCGGGCAGGTTACAGCTGATGGCTTGGTTGTTGAATCGGCCAGACTACAGTCACAAGGCATCTCGGAGGAAGTAATTTTGACGCTACTAAAATCTAGAAAAGCCACAACCAATGTCACTTATAACAGAATTTGGAAGAAATTTATGGCATTTGCCCTGCAACAGAAGTTTTCTCCGTTATCCCCAAGCATTGCGCAAGTGTTGGACTACTTACAGTCAGCTCTAAAAGCGGGCTTAGCCTATAACAGCATAAAGGTTCAAGTGTCAGCATTGGCGTGCTTCACAGGTCACAAGTGGGCAGGTGAGCCTCTAATAAGACAGTTCCTCAGAGCAGTCATAAAATTGAAACCACCAAGGAGACCCCTGTTCCCAGCATGGGATCTGGGCACGGTACTAAAAGCCCTGCTCCTACATCCATTCATCCCTGCAGAGACATGCCCGCTTTGGTTCTTGACAGTCAAGCTGATCTTCCTTACAGCCATAACGTCGGCAAGAAGGGTTTCAGAACTAGCAGCTCTGTCCTGCAAGAATCCATATTGCATCATTCTCCAGGACAAAGTGATCCTAAGGCCCTCACCGGCCGTAACACCTAAAGTGGTTTCCAAATTCCATGTGAATTGGGAGGCAGTCCTACCAAGCTTCACACAGCCACCAAAACAAGCGGAAGAGCTAGATCTCAGACCACTGGACATGGTCAACTTGTTCTCAATTTACCTACACCGCTCTCTACAGGTACGCAAAACTAATACCCTTTTCGTCCTGCCATCCGGGCCTAGGAAAGGACAAGCGGCATCCGCAAGAATCATAGCGACTTGGATCGCCTCACGTATGAGAAACAGGGGCTGACGCCTCCACAAGTTCTTAGAGCTCATTCTACCAGAGGGGTGGCAGCCTCATGGGCAGCTTCGGCTAAGATACCGATTGAAGACATATGCAGGACCGCTAGTTGGAGCTCCTGCGAAACCTTCGCTAAACACTACAGTTTAGATGTCACAGCGGCCAACGCATCAAATTTTGGAAACGCAGTGGTGTCCACACCTCTGCAAGCAAAATAAAATATTCACTATAGCAGCATTTTCAGTTGTTGTTCGAGTCTTATCTTTTCCCCACCCTAAATTGGCTAAATTAAATCCCATAGTGTGCTGACGTGAGGCTGGCCAGGAAAATGGAAAATTGTTTTCAATACTTACTGTAATTTTCCTTTCCTGGCCTGTCCTCACGTCAGCACAGCTCTTTTCCCTCCCGATAAGCCTGTCGTCCTCCAGTTAAGTGGAACAAGGGCAAGGGAGGAGGGGCCCCCTATTTATCAGCTAAAAGAAGGTGGTAGTGGGAGACCGGAGGAAGGGGTTAACCCATAGTGTGCTGACGTGAGGACAGGCCAGGAAAGGAAAATTACAGTAAGTATTGAAAACAATTTTCCATTTTCTGTTCCTCTTTTGGAAAAGCAAAATAACTGACTTTGCTTTCTTTATTTCCTGGATTAGTGCAGTTTGAACAAAATTTTGCCATGCATCCTGGCATTTCTACTGCTTATATAAAAAATCAGAGTTAGTGAAGAACAAAATTTAAATTTATATTAAAAATATAAACAAAAGACAACAACGCTTTAATTTCATAATATAATATATCTTTATTTAAATTTATGTAGTGACATTAAAAAATAATAATTTTTACAAATATATTATTCTTACATAGAGAGTCGAAAAATTTATGAAAATAAAACAAGTTCAATAAAAATATATATAAAAAAAAAATATATAAATACAGCAAGAGAGCGAGAGACCTAGAGAGTAAGAGAGAGGGTTACATAAAGGGAAAGAGGGAGAGAGGTATAGATGGAGTAACAGAGGGAAAGAAAAAGAGGTACAGGCAGAGAGAAACAGAGAGTGAATGACGGATAAAAAAAAGGGAAAAGGGTAGAGAGAGAAAGGGAGAGAGTGAAAGAGGGAGTGATATAAGGAAAGAAAGTGGAAGTGTGGGATAGAGGGGGAGAGAGAGAGAGAGAGAGAGGGAGGTAGAGAGAGGGAGAGAGAAGGAGAGGGAGAGAGAGGGAGAGAGAGGGAAAGAGAAAAAAAAGGGAAAAAGGTAGAGGAAGAGAGAGAACGGGAGAAAGAGGGAGTGATATAAGGAAAGAAAGTGGAAGTGTGGGATAGAGGGAGAGAGAGAGAGAGAGAGAGAGAGAGAAGGTAAGAGAGAAAAAAAGGGAAAAAGGGAAGAGCAAGAGATAGAATGGGAGAGAGAGAAAGAGGGAGTGATATAAGGAAAGAAAGTTGACGTGTGGGATAGAGAGAGAGAGAGAGAAAGAGAGAGAGGGAGAGAGGGGGAGAGAGAGTGAGAGAGAGGGAGAGAGAGGGAAAGAGAAAAAAAAGGGAAAAAGGTAGAGGAAGAGAGAGAACGGGAGAAAGAGGGAGTGATATAAGGAAAGAAAGTGGAAGTGTGGGATAGAGGGAGAGAGAGAGAGAGAGAGATAAAAAAAAGGGAAAAAGGGAAGAGCAAGAGATAGAATGGGAGAGAGAGAAAGAGGGAGTGATATAAGGAAAGAAAGTTGAAGTGTGGGATAGAGGGAGAGAAAGAGAGAGAGAGAGAGAGAGGGAGAGAGAGGGAGGGAGGGAGAGGGAGAGAGAGAAAAAAAAGGGAAAAAGGTAGAGGAAGAGAGAGAAAGAGGGATAGAGGGAGAGAGAGGGAATGAGGGGAAGAGAGAGCAAGAGAGACAAAGAGTGATAGATGGATAAAGAAAGGGAATGAGGGAGGGAGAAAGAATTAAAAAAAAATATATATATACCAAGAGTACTAATAAGATAATCTTGCATGGGTTTGAAAAATTCAAATCAACTTGTCTTGTGTAATCTATGAAATAATAATAAAAAAAAAAAAAATTATATGTTGTATTAAAATATATGTTTTTTTTTTACAAGATGTGATATTTAATATGTTTGTTATACATATGTTTATATACACACACACACATTATATATATATATATATATATATATATATATATATATATATATATATATATATATATATTTTTTTTTTTATTATTATTACACACACACACACCAAAAATATACCTTCTAAAAGTATATAAAAAAAAAAAACATTTTTTTTTTTAAGTTATTTGTATTTATAGACAATAAAAGACATATGCACACACGCAAACATTCAACACATGACAAAGACCTAAAAAAATATTATAAAATTATTAATAAAAATAAAATGTTAAATTACATCTATAATAATATGAATTTTATTTAAAAAAAAAACACAAAATATGTAGAAGGATAGAATGTTTTTAAAAAATTATTTATTAATAAAATAATTATTTTTTTTTATTTGTTTTTTTAGGATTAAGCATAAAAAAAAGAGTGAATATAAATGCACACACATAAAAAATATTTAATTTAGAACACTTATTAATACATTTTACATTATAAATTTATATAAATTTGATCAATATACATACCTGTAAATATATGCAAGTAAACGTGGAAGAAACTGATGATCTGTTCCTTTCTTTGAAGACGAACAAATAAAAATTACCTTTAAAAAAAAAAAAAAAAGTAAAAAAAAAATTACAATGAATGAAAACATAAATAGACATTGAACATATATGTATAAAAATAAAATTGCTTACCTTTCAAGTAATTTGCGAAGATAAATCGATAATCAAATTTTTCGATGAGATGATTGGTATGCCGTCCTTAACCTCGTGTCCGCAGGTGTATAATGGCAAAATACACCCGCGTGCCCTTATCTAAAATGGCGGAATTAGATCCGCCCCCCCTCGTCACGTGACCGACCGGCTAGACGAGTCACGTGACGATACAATTATCGTGAGATCTCACTGGAAGGAAGCTGGGCAAGTTGATCCCAGGAGGCACTGTGGGAATAGGACGTAGGAAAGGACACGCCTACTCCCGCGGGAGTGAATACCGGAAGAAGCATCTTCTAAATCATTTATTAGCAAAACTATGAAGGATAAAAAAAAAGGTTAGTGATCGGGTTATGTACTTGCTAAGCGCAAGTAATGTATTTAAAGTCGAATATGTGGGTGAACCTCCGCTTTAAATGTATTTAGCCAAATTTCATTACTGCTATAAGGATCTCTGATCTTGAGCTACCAGCTACATCTAGCTGCCACAGCCATTATGAAGGGGGCCCATTTTAAAAGCTGTTCTTAGCAAATAAGTTTATTTCACTATAAATGCAGCAAGAGAAAATAGATTCCCTTTGCTTGAATCCATAAAAATACAGCGTGGTTCCAGTTTAAAGTATGTGTAATTACCCTTTAAGAAACACAGGCTTATAACAACACAAAACAGCATCTACACTACTTGCTAAAATTCAGCAGCATAAACTTTATCTTTATCAGTGCATTCCTAATAGTGTGTTACTGTCTAGATACAGCTGTAAATGCTCCTTCTTACCTTGAAGACTCTGGTTTTTCTTTTCCAGGTGATTTTGACTCTTCTGCCTCTGGTCTAACCGTTTCATCCTCAGTAGTTTTGCTGCGAGTTTTTAACCGACCCTGCGTATAGTTATTTGTATAGTTATCGTTCTTCTAAATACATGCTTATTCTATTCACGTACATGCAGTCATAATTAAAGCAAATCTCAATGATTTTAAAATATTAACGTTGTTCTTAATACATGTACGGAGAAAAAAGTTGAAAGTCATTGTTGAACTGTCATTGTTGAAAGTCACTGTTGAAAAATACAAGTTGCTTGGCAAACATTTGGATTCTTTGCCTTCAATATTTTCTAAGTGACGGACCAGAGATTTGAATTCAACCACCACCACCATTACCCTGCATCCCTCTTTTAGTCATTGAGGTGCAGTTGCATTACATATAAAGTATATACCTCTTAGACAGTTGTCATGTGAACAAGTGTCCCTATTAGAGGATCTCTGCTCTATTCCTGGTGATAGCTAAAATGTTTGGATTTACTCTTACTTTAATTTCCAGTGACACTAGTAGTCAGGACAATTAGAGAGTTCTAATGGGGACACAGACCGCAATAAAATCATCAATTCGATTCCCTTAGCACTTTATCCTAATCTAAAAAATTTAATTCCGTTGGTCATACTTTGACCTTATCTGTCCTTACTCAAAATCTCTAGGCTCCTCACACTTACTTGATAGCGTTTTCATTTGCCTCCTCTTAAGGCCAAACTTTTCACTTTCTGAGGGGAGCTCTTTTGCAAAAGTCAGACATAATTTTTTTACTTGTGCTGTTAGCCACCTTCTAGCTGCTGGAGGCTTCTAATTAGAAGCACACATTTTCTCTCCCCAGTCCTAATCTATCACTCTTGCCCTTCCATGAGTCATTAGTCTTGCAAATGCAAACTGCTGTAAAATTCTAAATTGTATGTAAAACCTGATGTAGCACCCTGTAGCTTAGTCATGGAGCTCCTCACAAATTTACTTACCAGGAGTAGTTATCCTGATCGATTGATAGAGATTCATTGATTTCTCCCTAAGTTTGGCCTTGTTGCACTTTTCTCTTCTACGACTAGGTGGCCGGGTACTTGGTGGTACTAGATATGAGAAGGGCAGCCCAAGATCAGGTTTTGGGTATATGGGGTATCTCAGCCACTGAAGTCTCAGAGTCTGCCAATTGAATCTACAACTACTTAAGTGTGTCCTGGCCCTAACCCTCTCCCCCCCAAAAATACAAAAAGGACTGTTAAGAGAAATAAAACCGCTTTTACATCCAAGAAGTGTCTGGCGCCAAATAACTTTATCCACCTTGCACCCACTATGCCTCACAACCCCCCACATACAGAAGAATGTCAGCTATCTCTGGCCCTGGAGGTTCTCATTAGACTGAAGGAGGCCGGAGACCTTGCTACATTTGGTGCCCAACGTGGGGCTAAGGTGTTTTCCTTGTAGCAGTCGTCCATAGCAACCGGCATCAGCTCCATTGGGATTTCGTCTGGCTCCGTGGGAAGGTGGCAAGTAACATTTATCCGTCTTATAGACTGTGTTGTCGTGTGTACTATTAATGTGGGGAAGAACCACCAAGTCTCATTGCTCTGGGGAGAAGATCAGCCTGGTCTTTTGACACTTTCCGCCAGTGCTGTGAGGGTTAATACAGGCTCCAAAATGGACTCCATTACAGTTTTGGCACGCGGCAGCAAGAAGAAGGCGGGCGCCACAGTTCCCAAAGAACCTTTGCACCAATCTGTTGTCAGGGGGAGGAGTCCCCACTCTGCAGAGGAGGATAAGGAAGTGCCGCCACGTGTGTCCGATTGTGGGTTAGTGAAGGAGATGGCGCAGTTCGTGAGTGAGATGGCAGATTGGCAAAAGTACGCTCCTGTTTCGGCTTAAGTGACAGAAAACCTGTCCTGACTGACACTGGAGTGCGGTACACACCGAAGGGTGAGCTTGCCCTGTATACAACTGGAGTCTACGAGTCTCTAGGACTGATTTGTGGAAAGTGTTCTGGCCTGACTACGTATTTGAAGCCTTGAATCATCTGGGGACGCTGTGGGGAGCATCTGTTCGAGGTTGTCCCTCCAACCCTACCCCCACGGTTTCTACAATGATTGGGACAAGATGTCCAAAGCCCGTTGGAGGTCACCCATGTGGTGGCGAAAGCTGATGATCTTGCCTCTGCCATTATCCCAGGACCCAGCGTGCTAATCGCTCCTAAGGGCCGAGGTCAGGCCCGGCTGCTCGCATTGATGTCTGAGTTACCCGAGAGAAAAATACCGGGGTCAGGTAAGCCAACAAAAAGCGAGAGTTGTGTGCCTGTGGGAGAAGTGATACCAGTAGCGGTGAAAGGGGATGTTATGGGTTTGTCAGTCAAGGCGAAAACCAAGCGCAACTACATCCCAGCCGAGGTATTGTTCGACCAACTAAGATTCGAACACTCCGTCTGATGGTCTGTCAGAACTCTTGTCGGACACCTTGTCTTAAAGTGATGAAGAGTTAACCAGTAATGTGCAGGAAGACGAAGCACCTGCTACTACTACCGCAAGTGTGCAGATTATGCTGTCAGCCAGTGCAGTGCCACTGATTAGCATTGCCAGGTCCTTTGAGGAGGAGCAAGGGAATCAATGGGTTCCCACAGCCCAGCCTATCCCACCCATACTAAGATCCAAAGCGTATCGTAAGACGGAGGAGATTTCTCGGTACCCAGTTTAGCGTGCCCCAGACGCTCGGGTTCTGTCTGGGTACGGAGACCCTAAGACCCTGCCTCGGCTGTCAAAAATACAGCGCATAATTATGAAGAGAGTAGCGGAAGATTACGGTTATTTATACCCCTACATTGCTCCTCATTTGGAAGAGGTGATCCTGAAGAAGGAAACGCAATGGGTAGATGAGGCCGTCCGTGACTTCCTCCAAATACCCCTCAAGATAGACTTTCTAATGTTATCACCCAAAATGTCAGGGAAATATCTTTCGGTGATGAATACCTGGGGCTACAGCCGCAAGATTAATCTGGACAGCGTAATCCTCCGTAGGTCAGACAAGTAAGATGCCAAATATTATGTTGTCACTGTAAATGCCAAAGGAGAAGATGTAACACTGCCAGATCCCAGATATTATTGGTGAAGTCTCATCAAAGTGATAACATGACTTTGTGGATTACAAATATGGGTTGTGTGATGTCAAGGACGCTACGCTGACAACTACCTTGCACACCCATTCAAAGTATTGTTAACGGGGAATACCCCAGAAAGCTTTATTACCAGAACTGGACTGGATGCTACCGGCAATTACAGGAAATTAACATCTGAGCCACGTTGGCTAGAATTGAAGTTGTTGGGGTGTCACACCCTGAAGATTGATCTGTTGACTTCAGCAGATTGTTGATTGCAAATGATGAAGAACGTCTCTTTGCCTTTGGCTGTCGTGCGGACAGACTGAAGATGTTTTTGCAAGGGGGCCTGTGTCCCGAAATGTGGTCCCTTGCATTGAGGCCTGGCTGCTTGTTGCCTGGAATGCAGCTGTGCCTTTGTGCCTGGAGTTGTCCCTGGTAAAAAAGGGAAACTGCTGGGAAATGTAGTTCATCCAGAAGTGAATTGATGAACTGTAACATGCCTTGGACTCTAAATGTTAGCTAGTTAGATTAGGCTATAATAGAAGTGTCAATGCTCACTATGCATGTGAATAATGGACTGAACCATATGTCTTGACTGTTTCTAGTGTGGTCACCAGGTGGCGTGAGCGGTTCCGACCTGAGTGAACTTTATTCACATTATGTGCTGATGTAAATTTGTTGATCAATGGGAAGAAGGTGGTATTCTCTATGGAGGATGGGATCTGCTTCCAAAAATTTAAATAATGCAATGTTCTATACAGTGTTTACACTGCTATGCTGTCTTCGGCTGAGGACAATTGAAACTTGCTTAACCACTTGCTACCCACCGTATAGCAAAATTACGGTGGCAAAGTGGTTTAGTTATCCTGATCGGACGTCATATGACTTGATCAGGATAGCAGAGCTGGCACGCGCCCGGAGGTGCTGTGTGTCAGTCTGACAAACCGCAACTCTGATCATACCACGTGATCAGCTGTGACCAATCACAGCTGATCATCGTGTGAACCAGGAAGTGCTGGTAAACTGAAGATTGCTTGTCTCACCATACAGGTTAACAGCAACCTCACCAGTTGTAAGTTATTTAATTGCCTCTTTTTCTACCTAACTTTTTTTTTGGTTCACCACTATACCACAGATACACACTACACTATAAGGACTCTTCTGCCTCTCCTCTATTTTAATTTTTTTCTGGGGGACACAACAAAACCACCTTATGGGTCTTTTTTGCCTTTTCAGGCTTGACCCCTCAAGCATTTGAGGACCACCACCATTCAAATTCCAGCTAAGAACAATATATCACTGTTATCAGTCAGCACAGGATGTTGTCATGTCACAAGATTTCTGCCAAGATCAACAGGTATTTTTTTGAACTTATCAAACAGGTATAACAAAATACTTTCGATGGTATATTTAACAGATCAAAAGGAGTCAAGTAAAAAAAAAATAGCTTTTAGGACTTATATATACTTTAAAGTGGGGGTCGGCAACCTGTCGATCGCGGTCCACCTGTTGACCGCAGGCAGGTGGCAGGTAGACCGCGAACAGGTTCCTGCGCCGCCGACCCCCGCCTTCTAAGTGCCAGTTCTTGTCTCCACTCCCAGCCTCCTCCGTGGCTCCGCCATGCCATCTATGTCCCGGTCTCTCTCTCTTACTCCTGCCTCCATCCTCCTCCGATGCTGTGATCAGTGAACAGCGGAGACCAGGAGGAAGCACAGCTCAGGACGGAGGGCAGGAGGAGGAGCTGGCCAAACAAACTTTTTATGTTAAACCGCTGGTGATTGGTTTCTAGGACACAGGGTGGTCCTAAGCAACCAATCACCAGCTTGCTATTATGAAAAGTGACTCTGACAGCCCCCTGTCCAGAACTGTGCTGCCTCCCAGTCTCCGCTGTGGAAACAGGTAGGACACTGTGCTATGCGAGGGGTGATGTGAAGGGGCAGAGGACACTGTTATGGGCAGGGTCACTCCCGTAGCAGGGTCCTCTACCACCCTTCACATCACATCCCCCCCCGATCACTGCATTCTGAACGCAACCCACTCCTAAACCCTGAATTCTGAGCGTAACACACTCCTGATCCCCTGCATTCTGAGCGCAACACACTCCTGATCCCCTGCATTCTGAGCGCAACACACTCCTGATCCCCTGCATTCTGAGCGTATGGCATTCCTGATCCCTGCATTCTGACTGCAACGCACCCCTAAACCCTGCATTCTGAGTGCAACGCACTCCTGATCACCTGCATTCTGAGGGCAACGCACCCCTAAATCCTGAATTCTGAGCACAACGCACTCCTGATCCACTGCATTCTGAGTGCAACGCACCCCTAAACCCTGCATTCTGAGCGCAACACACTCCCGATCCCCTGCATTCTGAGCGCAACGCACTCCTGAACTCTGCACTATGAGCGTAATGCACTCCTGATCCCTGCATTCTGACTGCAACGCACCCCTAAACCCCGCATTCTGAGCGCGACGCACTCCTGAACCCTGCATTCTGAGAATGCATAATGCATTCCTGATCCCTGCATTCTGAGTGTAATGCACTGGTGAACCCTTCATTATGAGCACAGCACAATCCTGATTCATGCATTCTGGGCATAATGCACTGGTGAACCCTGCATTCTCTGGATAACACATTCCTAAACTCTGCACTCTCTTGTAATACTTATTTTTGTTCTGAGTAAAAATATTTTATCAAAAAACATACTTTTTTTAGGGGGGGGGGGGAGACCCTAGTACAGGAAATCTGTAACTTGTAGGATCACTAAGCAAAAGTAAAAGAAAGAAAAGCCTGAAAGAAATAAAACAAATGCAGTCATACACTTTGAAGGATAAATGTACTGGAAAGGGTCACTAGGCTCTTCATTTAAGTGAAATTAGTCTTTGATGCATATGAATGGGGAGCATGAGAAAGAATTTGGACATTTTTGGGAGAGAAGCTAAGCAGTGCTGGAGATGCCACACAGTTAATATCTTGGCAGGGTTACAAGTAAGTGGCATCTATTATAAAAACTGTCAATATTTATCATCAGTCGCACACATAAGTAGCAAGAAGTTATTAAAAAAATCTCTTCTGGTCCCTTTCCTTAATTTCTCGAGCATGTACATAATAGGATTTTTATAACAGCTTACCTGTAAAATCCTTTTCTTGGAGTACATCACGGGACACAGAGCGACATAGTCATTACTAATGGGTTATATAGATACCGTCAGGTGCTGGCACTGGCAACTTCCAAAACCGGAAGTACCCTCCCCTATATAAGCCCCTCCCATCCGGGAGCACCTCAGTTTTGTAGCAAAGCAATAAGTGTCCCCAAAGAGGGGCGGGAGCTCTGTGTCCCGTGATGTACTCCAAGAAAAGGATTTTACAGGTAAGCTGTTATAAAAATCCTATTTTCTTTCTCGTACATCACGGGACACAGAGCGATATAGTCATTACTAATGGGATGTCCTAAAGCAATGCCAAATGAGGGGGGGGATACACCATATATAAGCTGAGCGCTATCAGACATGAGGATCTTTTGCGGCCTGCAACACACTGCGCCCAAAGGCGACATCCTCCTGACTTCTAACGTCCACCTGGTAGAACCTAGTAAACGTGTGAACTGAAGACCATGTTGCGGCCTTACAGATTTGAGCCAGGGAGGCCTGGTGATGCACTGCCCATGAAGTTCCAACTGCTCTCGTGGAGTGCGCTCTAACTTTGAACGGAGGCGGTCTCCTTCTCAAGCCATAGGCTTGTATTATGACCTGTCGAATCCACCTGGCTAAAGTAGATTTTGACGCTGCCTGACCCTTTCTGGGGCCTTCCGGCAGAATAAACAAAGTATCCGTTCTGCGAATCTGAGCAGTGGCTTTTAGATAAGCTTTAACTGCTCTTACTACATCCAAGGAATGCAATAACTTTTCCTCTACCGAAGTAGGTTTGGGGAAAAAAGAAGGAAGAACCACATCTTGGTTCAAATGAAACCTCGATACCACCTTAGGAAGAAAGGCTGGCTGAGGACGTAATACTACTCTGTCCTTATGGATAACCAGATATGGCTCTTTACAGGACATAGCTGCTAATTCCGACACTCTTTTAGCCGAACAAATGGCTACTAGAAAAATCAATTTCCTGGTGAGAAGCACCAAGGAAATATGCTGTAATGGTTCAAATGGTTGTTTCTGTAAAACCGACAGAACCAAGTTTAGATCCCATGGACATATGGGAATATTAACCGGAGGACTAATACGCATCACTCCTTGTATAAAGGCTTTGACTAGTGAATGCGAAGCCAAGGGCCTTTGAAAAAATATTGACAAGGCCGAAATCTGACCCTTGATAGTACTCAAGGCAAGCTTCCTATCTACAGCCCATTGTAGGAAGTCCAGAATCCTACCTATTACGTACTTATGTGGATGCCATTTCTTGGCCTCACACCACGCGATGTACGCCTTCCAGATTCTATATTAGATCTGCCTGGATACCGGCTTCCTGGCATTGATCATGGTAGATACCACAGGATTAGAGAGCCCTCTCTTTTTTAGAATGTGGGCTTCCATAGCCAGGCCGTCAAACCTAGGGCTGGTAAGGAAGGGTGGTATATCGGTCCTTGCGAAAGCAGGTCCGGACGACGTGGGAGAGTCCAAGGACTCCCCACTGACATTTTACAATCTCCGCGTACCACGCTCTTCGGGGCCACGCTGGAGCCACCGGAATCACTGGTTTCTTTTCTACCCTGATTCTGCGGAGTAATCGAGGTAACCATTGTGGCGGTGTGAATGCATATATCAGCTTGAACTGATCCCAAGGGAACACTAGGGCATCCGAGCCGCAAGCTAGGGGATCCCTTGTCCGAGAGACAAACCTGTCCCCCTTTGCGTTGAATCTGGATGCTAGAAGATTTACATCCGATGTTCCCCACCGCTGACATATTGTCCAGAAAACCTCGGGGTGAAGGGACCCTTCCTCTGGGCATAATTGCTGGCGACTTAGAAAGTCCGCCTTCCAATTCTCCACTCCTGGAATGAATACCGCAGATATGGCTGGGACATATTTTTCTGCCCATTTCAGGATGTAATTTACTTCCCTCTGGGCTGCACGACTCCTGGTGCCCCCCTGATGATTGATATATGCCACTGCTGTGGCATTGTCTGATTGAATTCTGACAGGGGACCCTTGGAGTTTGGATGTCCATGCTACTAGGGCATACCGGGCTGCTCGTATCTCTAAGAGATTGATGGGCAGGGCCTTTTCTGCATCCGACCATCTGCCCTGGAGAGACTATTGCTCCAGTACTGCTCCCCAGCCTATAAGGCTGGCATCTGTAGTGACCACCTTCCAAGAAATCAGACTGAAGGATTTCCCTTTTTCCAGATTCTGGGGAACCAACCACTAACGGAGGCTCTTGCGAACGGAAGGGGACAAGGACATTGTAAGTCTAGGGCCTGAACTTTTTTGTTCCAGGCTGACAGTATGGCCCCCTGCAAATTCCTTGAATGGAATTGACCGTAGGGTACTGCTTCGAATGATGCCACCATTTTTCCCAGCAGCCTTATGCACAGGCGTATGGACGGCTGTCTTTTTTGTACCCACTAAGTGGATCAAATCTTTCAAAGACAACACCTTTCCTCGAGGCAAGAATATTTTTCTCTGGCCTGAATCCAACCTTAGCCCCAAGTATTCCAGACTTTTGACTGGTTTTTAGGGCTGACTTTTCTCGGTTGATAATCCAACCGTGAGATTCCAGATACTTGATTGTCTTGTGAACGACCACGTCTAGTTTTTTCACTGAGTGGTCTATCAGCAACAAGTCATCTAGATATGCCATTATCATTACACCTTGTGTTCTTAGATTGGCCAATAAAGGGCCAGAATTTTTGTAAACACTCGTGGTGCTGTGGCCAAACCGAAGGGTAAGGCTCTGAACTGAAAATGGCGCCCTTCTACTGCAAAGCGTAGAAACTTTTGGTAGACTGGAAAGATGGGAATGTGCAAATAAGCATCTTTGATGTCGATCGCGGCAAACCAATCCTCCCCTTGTAGGGCAGTGGCCACCGATCGGATCGACTTCATCGGAAAGTCCTGATATACAGGAATTTGTATAGCCCTTTTAGAATTAATATGGGCCTCCCATCCGCGTTTGCTTCGGGACTGTAGAGAGGTTTGAGTAAAACCCGAACCCTCATTCTTCCAGGGGAACCTCCATAATTACTCCTTGGAGCAATAGTTGTTCTAGTGCCAACAGGAGGGACTCTCTCTTCCGGGGATCCCTTGGCACGTTTGACCTCAAAAATGGGAAGGAGGAGAGTCTCTTAACTCCAATCTGTATCCCAAACATACTGCGGAGAGCACCTATCTGTCTTGATCGCGTCCCGCCAGGTCTCTTGTGAACAACTGGAGTCCTCCCCCCACCCGACTGAGTGGGGGCAACCCTTCAATGAATTTAACTTTGGGGGAGGTTTTGTACCTCCCCTGACCCAGGGTTTCTCATTACCCTGCTATTGTCCCTGTTTTTTACCCCCGGGAATTGACCGAGGAGGCCGTCGGAACTGTTACACAGCCGATGCCCCAGGGACTGGAGAAGCAGGCCTCTTAAAGAGGGACCTCTAACTCTGTTTTTAACCGGCAAGAGCGTATTTTTACCGCTGGAAATTTTCTGGATATATTTGTCCAGGTTTTCCCTGAATAAGCGTTCACCATGAAATGGGACGCTAACCAGCCATTCCTTACAGGGAGCTTCAGCAGACCAGTTTTTGAGCCATAGAAGCCTACGCATATGTACTATAGACAGCGTAAGGCGGGAGGCCTGATGGACTGAATCCTTAATGGCGTCAACCGCAAAGCCTAAGGCTCTAGGTAGATCAGCTAGGGCAAGGCCTGCTGATCTGTCAAGTCCCTCAAGACCTGTTTTAACTGATCCTTCACTGCTTAGCAGACCCCAATAGCTGCTACTGCTGGTTGTGTCACCAAGCTTGCTGTAGAAAGAAGCAGACTTTCATAAGGACTCCAATCTTTTATCTATTGGGTTCTTGAACATTTGGACATTATCCACTGGACATGTCAGTGATTTATACATACAAGAGATGGCTGCGTCCACTGTAGGGACCTTCCATTTTTTTTTTTTTTTGATGAACTTATCCTCCATGGGATAGACCACCGGAAATCTCTTGGGGGAATAAATATTTTCTCAGGACGTTCCCAATCCTGGTAAATAAGCCCTTTCAGTAAAGGGTGAAGTGGAAAAGAACAGACAGTCTGGGGGCTTCTAACGACCCCAACGAGGATACAGTAGTGGTTGATGGTTCCGCAAGGTGCATTTTTAAATGCCGATCGGACCATGTTAGTCAGAGACTGAACCCATAATCTTTCAGCTTGAGCTGCTGAGAAAGGTTCCTCCACTGTTGATTCCTCTATAACAGAATCAACCTCGTCCTGATCCCCTTCAGGCAGGTCGATCCCTGTATGGGACTGTTGCTCTGCTAACAGGCACTCTGAAGGAGGAGACGGAGATCGGCGTGCTTTCCCTGACAGGGAGGCAGCGATCAATGTTGACAATCTCTCTCTAATCCTCCCAGAGCTGAGGAAAAAACCTCCTCTGTTACATACACAGGAGCAGGTGACTGAGGACAGCCACAGTACCAAGTACCCCTGCGGGGTCTCTATGGTCACTTACCTCTGAACTTCAGGGGAGACTGGTGCAGCAGAAGCATGCCCAAGATCCTCAGAGCCCGATGAGACCCCCTTCGCTTCCTGGAAGATTCAGTTCCGGAGCTTCTGGACGGCATATTCCTAAGCCTAAAGCTGAGGTATTCCAGCCGTAATACACCACTTTTACTGAGAATAGTCTAGCACAATTGCTGCTATATCACAGTTGGTGTCTACTAAAGTGCCTTTCTAGGGGATGCCTGCATCAACCGCCTCTGTGTGCCTTTATCTGTTGCTAGCTCTGTCTGTGCATTCAATAGCCAGCTATAATGTGCTTTAAAACACGCTGGACGCCCGCACATGCGCAGTAGCGCCGCGGCGCACACCTGAGCGTCATCCACCCGCTCCGCCCCTTTTTTCAGATCGCCTCTATGAATAGAGGCGCGTGCACGCGCACGCGCGCGGGCATGTGCGCCTTCGGCGCCCTTTTTTAAAAACAATAAGGAGCTAGATGGGAGCCAGGGCCCCCTTTGCCGCAGGGCCCGGGGATGGATGAGCGCAGCAACAGGGCAGAGGAGACAGCTTCCCAGCAGAGAACATACCAACTGCCTGGATTTGATTCTGGAAGAAAAAAATCCACATTACAAGAAAAAGAACCATAGCGGCCTCTAGTGTCTAACACAGGTACTGCGGTCTTACATTTTTTTTTTTTTCTTGCCTACTATTAAAATTTTTACATTTTCTCAGTAGTAACAGGCATACACAGAATATTAGCGGGAATACCTTAGGTAACAGGCAGAAAGACAAAATAGGCTTGGGGGTCCCTCAATAGAACCAAGTTCCTGAGGGCCCCCACTTACCTTTTCCTCGCCGCAGGACTTTGTTTGGTCCACAGAAGCCCAAACTTCACCTATCACGGCAGGCATTGTAATCAAACCTTCAGGGACCGGGTTCCCAAGGATTCCACTCCCCTGGACCTGTATAGCACCCTGCACAGAAAACATCTTGGTCGTGGGTATGACCAGAGCTCTGGATCCCAGGGTCCAGCTCTCCTAAGAGAAGCATTACAGGCAAAACCTTGCTCTTCTCTGCAAGGCCCGGGTACCGACCGTTTAGCTATGAAGCTTTTTTGGTCGGATCCGGAATAGCTTACTGAGGCCCAAAAGAACCTGTACGCAAGCTCAGTGAAAAACACATGTTTCTTCTTGGCCAACACCTTAGACACTGGCAAAAAAACTGAGGTGCTCCCGGATGGGAGGGGCTTATATAGGGGAGGGTACTTCCGGTTTTGGAAGTTGCCAGTGCCAGCACCTGACGGTATCTATATAACCCATTAGTAATGACTATGTCGCTCTGTGTCCCGTGATGTACGAGAAAGAAAATAACGGTAGTTCCACTTTTGTCATTGACATTTACTGATCCCTTTTCATTTTGCAGCAGCAATGGCCGATCTCCCAGGCTGGTGAGGCAACAATAATACCTCAAAACATTATTGACCAGTAAATCACAAGCCCTTTGAAAATGTTGTTAATGCTTTCTCGCCACGTATCAGTACAACTTCCCCAAAAGTGCAGTCACTAACCTAAACTGCTTATCAATCACTTTTTAACCAGCAGCAGAATAGATCTTATCAGCTTTGAGCAGTCAAAATCAAATTGCTCTGACTTACAAACATATACATTTATTTAGTCTTACATATTAAGGCCTCATGCCCACGGACGTTTTTACAGCCGCGTTTTTGAGCGTTTTTTACAGCTTAAAAACGCCTGTCCATGTTAGTCTATAGCTTCATGCCCACCTAGACGTTTTTGAGCTGCAAATAGCATAGACGTTTTTAAGCTGTAAAAAAAACCCAGGACCAGTGCGTTCCTCAGCGTCAGAATTAGGCAGAAAAAAACGCGAGCGTCAAAAAACGCGCACTAACGCGCGGTCGCGTTTTTAGCTCCAACGTTTTTTTTTTTTTTTTTTCAAAAAAAAATAAAATAAAAATATTTACAATAACATGGACAGGCGTTTTTAAGCTGCAAAAAACGCAGCTGTAAAAACGCCAGTGGGCATGAGGCCTAATAGTGTTACCTTCAGAAGCGACGGAGAGATGATTCCACCAAAAATTCCTTTTTTGTTGGGAGATTTAACTGGTGATGGGGAATTGTTTGGAGTTTCATCAGGAGTTCCACCAGGAGATTTCTCAGCTTTATCCCCTTCATCTGAGTTTCTTTCTGGGAAGCTCTTTGGCTCTAGTAAAAAGAAGTATGGACATTTCAGAACACAACGAATCATAATATATGTGTATATATTGAAATTAGTGCATATATTATTTCTTGACCGGTTCTTTATTATGATTATTTATTTATTTTTTATTCTATATGTTCTGAAGTGTAAATATGTAGCCAGGTCCTGGCTGTGTTACTATCTTCATTCAAGAGACACTTCTTCTAATGCTATACATCGAGCATTTTCCCTCTAGTGCTCAACCAGGAGATAATCATATCACTTCCTGAATGCAGAGGAAAAAGCATTCACTATAGCAGAGGATTGTGGGACGTGTAGTCTGATCATCTGAAGTTACCATAGACACTATACCGTTTGAAACTACAAGTTCCAGAGTACTGAAAGACTAAAATCAATTTTGGGCAAGCAAATAAATTGGACTGTTCTGGACAGGCTCGCTCTCTTGGGACATGGGCTTCAAAGCTGCATGACCCGGAGGCTGTCGCTCCAGGTGTTGCTGGTGGGCACCGTGGCCTAGGCAGGGCTGGGATCTCTTGCTCTGGGGACTACATCGCTGGACGCAAGGTGGCTGTCGCTGTCACCGCATCCGCTGCACTGCTGCTTGGGTCCACATTCCCTGCACATCCACGCGGTCATCACTGAGTTCCTAAATCCACAGGTGGCCAGTCGAGCGCCTCACAATTCACTGCTGTCATTCAAGAGTCTGCGCAGGGACTTCTTGCCTCACAGAGCCTCAGAATCTGCTGGATTGGTGAGCAGGCAGAAGCCCATCTTATGTCTGACACTGTTCTCAAGGACACTGCATGCAGACACCGTTACACCTGACTCATTGTAGGGTCTTTGCTAAGGAAACATAACACCATTTGCATCCAACCTCTTTAGGCTGTCGTTGCCCTGTAACATCTCTGGGCCCCATCCTAGCTAGCTGAAGATCAGCTGGAGGGGAATTCCAACACAGACCTTTTACACTGATTGCCCCTTACTTCTTGTGGCATCAGGGTCTAGGGGGAGTGGACTGACTAAACGTCTCCTTTTCTCCCTCTTGTTCTAGGGTCATAAATCCCTTTTCAACCAAAAAATGATAACAATTTGTCTTACTGTTATGGCCATATCTTTGTGTCTCCCTGTGAATTCATGTTGCTGCATTATCACTCAACTTGGGTTATACCTGTGTCTGTTATAGTCTGTTGGACTTATTTTCCCAGTAAATCGATAACTTGCAAACCTTACTAATTATTGGTAGAATACAGTCTATGCACCATCACAAGGTGGCCCAAGTGGGTGTTAAAAATATATATATATGTGAATGCCAAATCCTATTACAATCTATGGAGAATAATTGAGTGCAAACATGGACTTTAATGGCACTAAATACGGTTAAAACCATAGAAGTTTATTACAATTTTTTTAAAACAATTTATCAAGCGGGGGTACTTTCAAAAGGCTAACCGAACCTTGAGCTGAAACGCATGACATGTAGAGTTGAGTTTATTCATCCATAGTCCCGACATACTCCCAAGTCCTCCTAGTACACCCCTCACATTTTTGTAAATATTTTATTATATCTTTTCATGTGACACTTTGCTACAACATAAAGTAGTGAGTGTACAGCTTGTATAACAGTTTAAATTTGCTGTTCCCTCAAAATAACTCAACACAGCCATAAACTGCTGGCAACAAAAGTGAGTACACCCCTAAGTGAAAATGTCCAAATTGGGCCAAATTAGCAATTTTTCCTCCCCAGTGACTTGTTAGTGTTACAAGGTCTCAGGTGTGAATGGAGAGCAGGTGTGTTAAATTTGGTTTTATCACTCTCACTCTCTCATATTGGTCAGTGGAAGTTCAACATGACACCTCATGGCAAAGAACTCTTTGAGGATCTGAAAAAAAGAATTGTTGCTCTACATAAAGACGGCCTAGGCTATAAGAAGATTGCCAAGGCCCTGAAACTGAGCTGCAGTACGGTGGCCAAGACCATACAGCGGTTTAACAGGACAGGTTCCACTCAGAACATGGTCGACCAAAGGAGTTGAGTGCACGTGCTCAGCGTCATATCCAGAGGTTGTCTTCGGGAAATAGACGTATGACTGCTTCAAGCATTGCTGCAGAGGTTGAAGGGGTGGGGAGTCAGCCCTTCGGTGCTCAGACCATACACCACACACTGCATCAAATTGGTCTGCATGGCTGTCATCACAGAAGGAAGCCTGTTCTAAAGATGATGCACAAGAAAGCCCACAAACAGTTTGCTGAAGACAAGCAGACTAAGGACATGGATTACTGGAACCATGTCCTGTGGTCTGATGAGACCAAGATAAACTTTTTTGGTTCAGATGGTGTCAAGCGTGTGGTGGCAACCAGGTGAGGAGTACAAAGACAAGTGAAAGTTAAGCATGATAGTGGGAGTGTCATGATCTGGGGCTGCATGAGTGCTGCCGGCACTGGGAAGCTACAGTTCATTGAGGAAACCATGAATGCTAACATGTACTGTGATATACTGAAGGACACACACCTCTAAGACGACTACTGTCTTGCTAAAGAAGCTGAGAATAAAGTTGAGGGACTGGCCAAGCATGTCTCCAGACCTAAACCCTATTGAACATCTGTGGGGCATCCTCAAATGCAAAGTGGAGAAGCGCAAGGTCTCTAACATCTACCAGCTCCGTGAATTTGTCATGGAGTAGGGGAAGAGGACTCCAGTAGCAACCTGTGAAGCTCTAGTGAACTCCATGCCCAAGAGGGTTAAGGCCGTGCTGGAAAATAATGGTGGCCACACAAAATATTGACACTTTGGGGCCAATTTGGACATTTTCACTTAGGGATGTACTCACTTTTGTTGCCAGCAGTTTAGACATTAATGGCTGTGTTGAGTTATTTTGAGGGGACAGTAAATTTACACTGTTATACAAGCTGTACGCTCACTACTTTACATTGTAGCAAAGTGTAATTTCTTCAGTGTTGTCACATGAACAGCTATAATAAAATATTTACAAAAATGTGAGGGGTGTACTTACTTTTGTGACCATTTTGCACAGGAACATCTAATTACAGGGCCTTGTATGTGATGTCCATGTTTGCACTTACGGTAATTATTCTCCATTTCTTCATTATTGGTGTCTGCATTTCATGTCTGCTTTAAATATGTCAGAACCCAGAGTGTCAGAGGGGTTGGGAAGCTTGCAAGGTCAGGGCAACCAATGGGGACCATCAACTTGCAGTGGCCCTTATGGGGGTAGTGCTACATATACATTATTTTTTTATTTGTTTTTATATGTTCTGAAATTTATATGTCAGGCTTTATGCATTACATGGTATGTATCTATTCTGCATTAATGCGGATGTAGTAGGATATTTGCAATATTTATGCAGTAGTAGAGGATTATTGTGGATAGCCATGTTAACTGGGGCAGAGAGATACTGCATGGGATATTTTGATCTCTTCCATCACTGTGATTAGTGTTCCAGGTCCGGATCAGAGCCCTTTTTATTTTTTTTTGCTCCTTCCGGGACATGGGAGAAAGCTGTGCCTCCGATTACATCACTTCCTGTTTTCTAAGATATATAAATGAGCATGGCTGTCGGGCTTTGGTTCTACTGAGGAAGCCCAGAATACAGGTGTAATGCGTATAGGTGGGTAAGACACGTTTATTGCGGCCATTTGTGGGTCAGGAGAGTCTGAGTGGTGAGGAGGAGATAGTTCCATTTAATGTATCCATGCCTGTATCATAGCACTGAGTGTGCTTTTTTATGTGAGTGCATTTTTATTCTTTGGGTTTAATAAAAGTTTTTTATACATGGAAAGCACTATTAGTCCCATTTTGTTTTGCATGCTACAGTATATGGCCATGAGAGCGGATCTAGCAAAGAAGAAGTCTATCCAGGGAGCTGTGGATATTATAGCCCAAGAAGGGGCAAAAGCACATTTTGACCTTGATTTATGATTGGGGTCAATACAATAAGGTGAGTATTCACTATCGACATGAGGTTGAAGCATGCAAAACACAAGTGGTATTTGATGAATCTGAAGATACGTGAATCTATCACAGCACTTTGGTGGCCTGACGCCCACTCCTGAATGGACGTGTAGCGCCCTGCTCCTGATGATCAGGTGCTATGTTAAATTTAGTGGGTGTTTGAGCTGGTAATTAGCTCAGACTCTGTAAATAATTAAGGCTAAATCGGCCTCTGTTCCGGCTATGGCTGTGTTTGGGAGGATTTCCCACTGTTGCCTGTAGGTGACGTTACCACCCCAGGCCAATGTGGAAAACAGACAGGCCAAAGTGCATTGGGTGTCTTTCCCCGGGAACAGTTCAGTGGGAGTGGTCTACCCGCTGAGCATGCTGGGGAAGGGTACTTAAGGGGCAGACGCCATATTTCGGGGCTCTTCTTCGCCTTGTGCCCTCCTGGCTCGAGGCATGTGTTACTGAGAATTCAGCCTTGGAGCCATGTTGGTCCGAGGCTGTAACTATGCCAGGTAGGCCCAGTTGTCTTGACTGGGGCCTACGCTTGAAGGTGATCCTGTGCTGTCCGTCTTGAGGGAGGAAGCCACTCAATGGAGGAATCCAGGGGAAGACCTGTCCAGGAGAGGACCGAGCGGAAGGTCGGCATCTTGCGGAAGGCCTGGGGACCTTATTGAGGGATGCACCGTAACTAAAGCAACCTTACAGTCTGCCGGGTTGGCTTAAAAGGCTTTTAGACTGTAAGGCTGGATATCCGGGTACTAAAAATCCTGTGGCAGAGGATAATTGAACGGTTCAACATAACCATTAAAGAGGTCTGTGGCAGAGACTGTTCCTTCTCATCTGTTCGTGTATCATTCCGGCTGCTAGGCCAAGTGAGAGGGGCCTATCCGGGTGAGCAATACCCACTCGAAGGAGAGTGGTGAGTGAGACTTTGTACATTAGGAGTTTCCCCCAGTGATCTGCTGTGTGTGTGCCTGAACCTTCCCCTAACCCTCCATCCCTCTACCTATGCAAGTTAGTTTGGAAAATAAAGCCTGAAGAAAAAGGATTCATAACTTGTGTGGACATTGCAGTTACTGTAGACTCTCAACCCCTAGACAACAAACATTGAGGTAACTAGTGATGAGCCGAACAACCCCGGTTCGGTTTGCACCAGAACCTGGCAACGGACCGAAAGTTTGCGCAAACTTTAGAACCCTATTAACCACTTAACGACCGCCCACTGTATATATACGTCGGCATAATGGCACGGACAGGCACAATCACGTACCTGTACGTGCCTGCCTTCGTATGGGTGGGGGGTCCGATCGGACCTCCCTCCGGTACAGTGAGCAGCCAGGATCGCTTCGGGAGCGATCCGTGATGAGGGGGCCGCCATTCAATTCTGGCCACCCCCTCGCGGTCGCTCCCGGCGAATCAAATGCTTCCTCTGCCTGTGTAATGTTTACACAGGCAGGAGGAAGTGATGTCATCTCTCATGCGGCGCTCACATATACCGAGCGCCGCATGAGAGAAGACATCAGGTTAGTGCACTAAACAGCACACTGACACCAGGACACATATGCACACGATCTCCCCCCCAGGCCCCCCTAGACACCCCCAGATCACCCCCCAGATCACCCCCAGCCCCCAGTCACAGTGTCACTGATTGCAGTGACCATTTATTTACTGATCACTGCAATCAGTGACATTTGTGACTGTAAAAGTGTCAGGTTTAGGTCCAGTGTAGCCCCCTAACCCCCCCTAATAAAGGTTTAACCCCTTGATCGCCCCCCAGGTAACCCTTTCACCGATGTCACTAAGCGATCGTTTTTCTGATCGCTGTCTAGGTGTCGGTGATGCCGATAGGTAGCCAGTTATTTTTTTTAGGTACGCCGCAGGTTTTTATAGCGTCGGGTACCCCCATATATTACCTAATAAAGGTTTAACCCCTTGATCGCCCCCCCAGGTAACCCTTTCACCCCCTTTTGCCAGTGTCGCTAAGCGATCGTTTTTCTGATCGCTGTCTTAGTGTCGGTGATGCAGATAGGTAGCCAGTTATTTTTTTTAGGTTCGCCGCAGGTTTTTATAGAGTCAGGTACCCCCATGTATTACCTAATACAGGTTTAACCCCTTGATCGCCCCCCAGCTAACCCTTTCACCCCCTTTTGCCAGTGTCACTAAGCAATCGTTTTTCTGATCGCTGTCTTAGTGTCGGTGATGCCGATACGTAGCCAGTTATTTTTTTTAGGTTCGCCGCAGGTTTTTATAGCGTCAGGTACCCCCATATATTACCTAATAAAGGTTTAACCCCTTGATCGCCCCCCCAGGTAACCCTTTCACCCCCTTTTGCCAGTGTCACCAAGCAATCGTTTTTCTGATCGCTGTCTTAGTGTCGGTGATGCCGATAGGTAGCCAGTTATTTTTTTTAGGTTCGCCGCAGGTTTTTATAGCGTCAGGTACCCCCATATATTATCTAATAAAGGTTTTAACCCCCTAATTGCCCCTAGTTAACCCTTCTGTTACATTCTGTTGCTTTTCCTGAGTACGGGGATACCACATGTGTGAGACTTTTTGGGAGCCTAGCCGCGTACGGGACCCCAAAAACCAAGCACCGCCTTCAGGCTTTCTAAGGGTATAAATTTTTGATTTTACTCCTCACTGCCTATCACAGTTTCGGAGGCCATGGAATGCCCAGATGGCACAAAACCCCCCCCAAATGACCCCATTTTGGAAAGTAGACACCCCAAGCTATTTGCTGAGAGGTATTGTGAGTATTTTGCAGATCTCGCTTTTTGTCACAAAGTTTTGAAAAAAAAAAAATGTATTTTATTTCTTCATTTTCAAAAACAAATGAGAGCTGTAAAATACTCACCATGCCTCTCAGCAAATAGCTTGGGGTGTCTACCTTGAAAATGGGGTCATTTGGGGGGGGGTTTGTGCTATTCTGGCATTTTATGGCCTTCGAAACTGTGATAGGTAGTGAGGAGTGAAATCAAAAATTTGCGCCCTTAGAAATCCTGAAGGTGGTGCTTGGTTTTCGGGGTCCCGTACGCGGCTAGGCTCCTAAAAAGTCCCACACATGTGGTATCCCCGTACTCAGGAGAAGCAGCAAAATGTATTTTGGGGTGCAATTCCACACATAACCATGGCATGTGTGAGCAATATATCATTTAGTGACAACTTTTTGTAATTTTTTTTTTGTCATTATTCAATCCTTTGGGACAAAAAAAAAATATTCAATGGGCTCACCATGCCTCTCAGCAATTTTCTTGGGGTGTCTACTTTCCAAAATGGTGTCATTTGGGTGGGTTTTGTACTGCCCTGCCATTTTAGCACCTCAAGAAATGAGATAGGCAGTCATAAATGAAAAGCTGTGTAAATTCCAGAAAATGTACCCTAGTTTTTAGACGCTATAACTTTTGCGCAAACCAATAAATATACGCTTATTGACATTTTTTTTACTAAAGACATGTGGCTGAATACATTTTGGCCTAAATGTATGACTAAAATTTAGTTTATTTGATTTTTCTTATAACAAAAAGTAGAAAATATAATTTTTTTTCAAAATTTTCGGTATTTTTCCGTTTATATCGCAAAAAAATAAATCGCAGAGGCAATCAAATACCATTAAAAGAAAGCTCTGTTTGTGGGAAGAAAAGGACACAAGTTTAGTTTGGGTACAACATTGCATGTCCGCACAATTTCCAGTTAAAGCAGCGCAGTGCCAAATTGTGAAATCACCTCTGGTCATTAAGCTGCGTAATGGTCCAGGGCTTAAGTGGTTAAATACAATGGACTCGAACGTTCAAAATCAAAAGTGCTAATTATAAAGGCTAATATGCAAGTTATTGTCCTAAAAATGGTTTGGGGACCCGGGTCCTGCCCCAGGGGACATGTATCAATGCAAAAATAAGTTTTGAAAACAGCCGTTTTTTCGGGAGCAGTGATTTTAACCACTTAAGGACTGCCTCACGCCGATATACGTCGGCAGAATGGCACGGCTGGGCACATCAATGTACAGGTACGTTGCCCTTTAAGAGCCCAGCCGTGGGTCGCGCACGCCTCGGTCCTGAGCTCCGTGACCGCGCCCGCGGGACCCACGGACCCAATCGCCGCCGGTGTCCCGCGATCGGGTCACAGAGCTGAAGAACGGGGAGAGGTGAGTGTAAACAAACCTTTCCCCTGTTCTTCTCCGTGGCATGTCAGTGATCGTCTGTTCCCTGTCATCGGAACAGATGATCAGTGACGTGTAACGTGTAGCCACGCCCCCCTACAGTAAGAATCACTTCTTAGGGTGCACTTAACCCCTATAGCGCCACCTAGAGGTTAAGCCCTTCACTGCCAGTGTCATTTTCACAGTAACCAGTGCATTTTTATAGCACTGATCGCTGTGAAAATTACAATGGTTCCAAAAATCTGTCAAAAGTGTCCGATGTGTCCGCCATAATGTCGCAGTCATGAAAAAAATCACTGATCGCCGCCATTACTAGTAAAAATAAAAAATTTATAAAAATGCCATAAAACTACCCCCTATTTTGTAAACGCTATAACTTTTGCGCAAACCAATCAATAAATGCTGATTTTAAATTTTTTGTATTTTATTTACTAAAAAGATGTAGAAGAATATGTATCGGCCTAAACTGAGGAAAAAAAAATGTGTTATATATTTTTGGGGGATATTTGTTATAGCAAAAAGTAAAAAATATTGAATTTTTTTCAAAATTGTCGCTCTACTTTTGTTTATAGCGCAAAAAATAAAAACCCGCAGAGGTGATCAAATACCACCAAAAGGAAGCTCTATTTGTGGGAAAAAAAGGACACCAAATTTGTTTGGGAGCCACATCGCACGACCGCGCAATTGTCAGTTAAAGCGACGCAGTGCCTAATCGCAAAAAGGGGCCTGGTCCTTTAGCTGCATTTTGGTCCGGGGCTTAAGTGGTTAATAAAGCTTAAAGTGAAAAAAAAATAAGTGAAATATTCCTTTAAATATCGTACCTGGGGGGTGTCTATAGTATGCCTGTGAAGTGGCACGTGTTTCCCGTGTTTAGAACTGTCCCTGCACAAAATGACATTTCTAAAGGAAAAAAAGTCATTTAAAACTGCTTGCAGCTTTAATGTAATGTCTTTAGAACCCTATTAAATACAATGGACGCGAACATTCGAAATCAAAAGTGCTAATTATAACGGCTAATATGCAAGTTATTGTCCTAAAAATGGTTTGGGGACCCGGGTCCTGCCCGAAGGGATATGTTTCAATGCAAAAAGAAGATTTAAAAACTGACGTTTTTTCGGGAGCAGTGATTTTAATGATGCATAAAGTGAAAAAAAAAAGTGAAATGTTAAATATCGTACCTGGGGGATGTCTAAAGTATGCCTGTGAAGTGGCATGTGTTTCCCGTGTTTAGAACTGTCCCTGCACAAAATGACATTTCTAAAGGAAAAAAAGTCATTTAAAACTGCTTGCGGCTTTAATGTAATGCTTGGTCCCGGCAATATGGATGAAAATCATTGAGAAAAATGGCATGGCTACCCCCCCACCCCAGCCCACTACCAGCCCCTTTGGATCTTGTATGGATATTAAGGGGAACCCCGCACCCAAAATAAAAAAAGGCCCTATATACTCTGAACAGCAGTATACAGGCGGTGCAAACAAGACAGGGACTGTAGGTTTGTTCTTAAGTAGAATCTGTTTGTAATTTGGAACAGGTACATTTTTTAAGTGTAGCTCCAGCCAAAAAATCTATTTTTAAGCTTTTTGGAGTACATAGGGATTAGGGGAGGGTTATCACCCCTGTAACATTTGTTTTGCTGTCTGTGCACCTGTTCAGACCTGTTCAGCTCTCTGCCTGTGGTTTTATTATGAGAACACCACAAATTGTATTCAGGTAAGCTTTAGGTGAACGCTATGCAAAGCACACAGTACACTAAGTGAAACACTGACTGCAGCTAGCACAATCACCTGCCTGCCTGTCACAGTATAGAGAATAACAGTAATGGATCTAGCTAAACTGAGTACAGTGTATAAATATATATAGGAGGTAGTGCTGAGCGGTTGAATATAAATAAAAAACAAGAACGGAGAGCACACTAAAGTGTACTTACAGTAAGAATGTATTGCACAATCTGATCCTCAAAGAAAAGTGCAAAGTGCCAAATATATATAATAATCACTTATTATGCAACATAAAACTTTGGTGTACTGATGATACTAAAAAAGTGTTACACATATGTAGCGGGGTCTCTAAATTTAAGTGGGGTACACCTGGGTGGTAGTGTGGTCCAGGTGTGTAAAGTATGGGAGTAATTGGACCATTTGTATTCGTGGAGGATTGGGCGGTGTAATAATCTCCTTGGCCTGTGGGTGGCAGGTGCCCGCAGGCTCGAGGTAGATTTGCCGCCACAGTGCTGTCCTTTTTGTCCCTTCTCGGAGATGGTACGGCTAGGGCGGGGAACCTGCCGTGGCATCATTGGAGGGGATAAAAGGGGGAGACACCCTGGTCACGAGGTCTTGCTCTTCTGGAGGTCCTTCATCACGCGCCCAGGCACCTTAGGCCTGGGTGTAGGCGGTTCTGAATTCCGGCTCAGGTGCCCTAGGCCTGACCGGAATGGAGTTGGAGTCTATCTCAGGCACCTTCAGCCTGGGGTGAGGTACTAAACCTGGGGCCCAGTGACTTCGACTGGGTCCCGCGAGGGTGGAGAAGTCTGAGGGTCCCTGAAGTGGATGGGGCCCATGTCTGAGGTGAGGAGGCCGGGGAGGTTACCCATTCGGAGAGTCTGGAGCAGAATCAACCCAGTGACGGATGGGCCTCTGGTAACTCCCTTGGAGGGACATCTTCCCCTGACAGGGGCCACAACGCAGCGAAGGTACTCCTATCTACGTTCTCTTGAGTCGCTGGTAGAGACTCTCAAGTTCTAAGTTCTCTCTAGCCAAAGCTATAGTAACCGCTGGTGAGATCACAGTGGTTTAGCTGACAATCAGGATAGTGCCTCGACCTGCTCAAAATTAGTACTCACATTTTGTATGTAAAATCGTGCATATACGATACAAGCGCCGAACTCGTCCGCGTCACTTCCAGAGCTTGTTTGCGTCGCGGAAGTGACGCGGACGAGTTCGGCGCTCGTATCGTATATGCACGATTTTACATACAAAATGTGAGTACTAATTTTTAAATAAAGTAATACCTGTTTCAAAAACGATACTACACTATTGGGATTCCTTTATCTTTCCCTGGCAAATGTATACCTTATAAACCGGAGACCCCACACACCCCCTGGATGGATGAATAATACACCCAGAACCCACATCCCCAGGCTTCAAGGCTCCATCCAGGCAAACACCAGGACCCTAACAGGATTGACACACATGCTGTAACCTCACAGCAGTGAGGTAAGGGGCCACCCAATCACTATAATAAGTGGGATAAACACAGCACTGCTGGAAGTCACAGAAGAAACACCATTTAAACCAGCACTTAATATTTCTGTTGGACTGTAGAAATACACCATATATTTTGCACGTTCACTTCACCCCCAAGATCAACCCCTTTTTCCAGGAATATATTCATTTGTCCGGAATTTGCATGTTTGCACAACAATATGATTTTAATCGTTTGATATATTTGCGTTGTCACATACTTGCATGATTTGCATTTTTTGATTGTTTATATTGCTTCAGCACTTGCTGACATAGCAATCACCTTATTTTCTTTTTTGCATTGAATATCACAATTTCTCACACAGTTGTACTTTACCATTGCTTCAGCATTTGCTGACGCCGGCAGCTATTTCACACAGGCATCTGTTGGATTGCTATTTATGTTTTTTGCAACTTGCACTATTTATGTGTAACACTTTTTAGTATCATCAGTACACCAAAGTTTTATGTTGCATAATAAGTGATTATTATATATATTTGGCACTTTGCACTTTTCTTTGAGGATCAGATTGTGCAATACTTTCTTACTGTCAGTACACTTTAGTGTCCTCTCCGTTCTTGTTTTTTATTTATATTCAACCGCTCAGCACTACCTCCTATATACACTCACATTATCAGGCTATGGTCTTTGCCTCTTCAGTGCTTTGCAGCAGTTGACACCTCTATCAAACATAGTAGCGCGGCAATACTTTTTATACAAAAAGTGTATAAATATATATACATGTAGCGGGGTGCCGATTTTTAGTGTGTTATAAAGGAATATGGTTATCTTGAGAATATCCTTAGCTCCCTCCGGAGATTAAGATATTGCAGCAACTGTTGTTTAACCTTATTTAACAATGCATTGTGGAACTTATGGTACAGGGAGAAAGGGACTCCATTGCCATGGGTATCTAATAGACTATGGTACCCACAGTGCAGCTGTACTCCCAAAGTGCATTGCATTCTCGCGCAGCTTTCTGGGGGAGGTTACTTGAAGGGAGGGGCTACACTAGCTCTCTCTGGACTTCACCCTCAATCAAGCAGGAAGTAGGGATGAGCTCGGTGTTCGAGTCGAACATAGGTTCGACTTGAACATCGGCTGTTCGCGCGTTCGGCGAACAACGAACGATTTGGGCCGTTCGCGCCAAATTCGAGTGACGCGAACGGGCCACAATACACTGCGCCATCGCAGTGTAATCCCGGCGCTGTGATTGGCCAAGCATGCACTGTGACCCTGCATGCTTGGCCAATCACAGCGCCGGCAGCGAGGAGAGCAATGATTGGCCACAGGCAGGATGCCTGTGGCCAATTATAGCTGAGGGGGTTTAGTACACGCCCCACACTATAAAAGGCCGCCAGCGCGGCGGCCTTGTGTAGTGTGTTCCGGAGCAGGGAAAGTGAAGGATAGGCAGGGACAGTGTCAAATCGTGTCAAATCTATTCTTTGCTAAACCTTGTGTGTAGGGACAGAGAAGGATAGGCAGGGAGAGTGTCAGTGTCATATTCTTTGCTAAACCTTGTGTGTAGGGAGAGAGAAGGATAGGCAGGGAGAGTGTCAGTGTCATATACTTTGATAAACCTTGTGTGCAGGGAGAGAGAAGGATAGGCAGGGGACAGTGTCAGTGTCATATTCTTTGCTAAACCTTGTGTGCAGGGAGAGAGAAAGATAGGCAGGGAGAGTGTCAGTGTCATATACTTTGATAAACCTTGTGTGCAGGGAGAGAGAAGGATAGGCAGGGGACAGTGTCAGTGTCATTGTTGCTAAGCCTCCTGCACATTATACACCTGAAGTTAGCCTGTATTGCTGCTTTTTCCTGGTGTGTTACACAAACAGGATTTTGCGGCACTTACAGCGGGCGGAGTGTACCTCCTGACCATATTACACCTTAACTTAGCCTGTATTGCTGCTTTTTCCTGGTGTGTTACACAAACAGGATTTTGCGGCACTTACAGCGGGCGGAGTGTGCCTCCTGACCATATTACACCTTAACTTAGCTTGTATTGCTGCTTTTTCCTGGTGTGTTACACAAACAGGATTTTGCGGCACTTACAGCGGGCGAAGTGTGCCTCCTGACCATATTACACCTTAACTTAGCCTGTATTGCTGCTTTTTCCTGATGTGTTACACCAACAGGATTTTGCGGCACTTACAGCGGGCGGAGTGTCCCTCCTGACCATATTACACCTTAACTTAGCCTGTATTGCTGCTTTTTCCTGGTGTGTTACACCAACAGGATTTTGCGGCACTTACATCGGGCGGAGTGTGCCTCCTGACCATATTACACCTTAACTTAGCCTGTATTGCTGCTTTTTCCTGGTGTGTTACACAAACAGGATTTTGCGGCACTTACAACGGGCGGAGTGTGCCTCCTGACCATATTACACCTTAACTTAGCCTGTATTGCTGCTTTTTCCTGGTGTGTTACACCAACAGGATTTTGCGGCACTTACAGCGGGCGGAGTGTGCCTCCTGACCATATTACACCTTAACTTAGCCTGTATTGCTGCTTTTTCCTGGTGTGTTACACAAACAGGATTTTGCGGCACTTACAGCGGGCGGAGTGTGCCTCCTGACCATATTACACCTTAACTTAGCCTGTATTGCTGCTTTTTCCTGGTGTGTTACACAAACAGGATTTTGCGGCACTTACAACGGGCGGAGTGTGCCTCCTGACCATATTACACCTTAACTTAGCCTGTATTGCTGCTTTTTCCTGGTGTGTTACACCAACAGGATTTTGCGGCACTTACAGCGGGCGGAGTGTGCCTCCTGACCATATTACACCTTAACTTAGCCTGTATTGCTGCTTTTTCCTGGTGTGTTACACAAACAGGATTTTGCGGCACTTACAGCGGGCGGAGTGTGCCTCCTGACCATATTACACCTTAACTTAGCCTGTATTGCTGTTTTTTCCTGGTGTGTTACACCAACAGGATTTTGCGGCACTTACAGCGGGCGGAGTGTGCCTCCTGACCATATTACACCTTAACTTAGCCTGTATTGCTGCTTTTTCCTGGTGTGTTACACAAACAGGATTTTGCGGCACTTACAGCGGGCGGAGTGTGCCTCCTGACCATATTACACCTTAACTTAGCCTGTATTGCTGCTTTTTCCTGGTGTGTTACACCAACAGGATTTTGCGGCACTTACAGCGGGCGGAGTGTGCCTCCTGACCATATTACACCTTAACTTAGCCTGTATTGCTGCTTTTTCCTGGTGTGTTACACCAACAGGATTTTGCGGCACTTACAGCGGGGCGGAGTGTGCCTCCTGACCATATTACACCTTAACTTAGCCTGTATTGCTGCTTTTCCCATTTCCCTGCAGGCCATTAGAATGTCTGGAAGGCAAACAAGGAGAGGCAGACAGTCAGGAGCCAAAAAAAGAGGGCAAGCAGGCTCTGTGTCTAGAGACAACAGTGCTGGTCGTGGACGCGGTGCATCGCCATCAGCACGTGGCCATGGGACACGCTTGTCCTTCTTTTCGGCAGCTGGACGTGTTGAGCCGCATCATGCCGAAGACTTGGTAGAGTGGATGACCAAGCCCTCCTCATCCTCCTCATCCTCTCTCACCCAGGCTCAGGGTACTGGCAAAGCAGCTGCCAAAGCGCCCTCTTCCCTCGTATCAATGTCATCATCAGTCATTCCTTCCCTAGACCAACCATGTCCTCCTGAGGAGTCCCCCGAACTGTTTGAGCACAGTGTTGGGTACATGCTCCAGGAGGATGCCCAGCGTTTCGAAGGGTCTGATGATGATACCCAGCTAGAGGAAGGCAGTAGCGTGAGAGCAGAGAGAGGGAATGCTCAAGAAGGACACCAATCTGGCAGTCATGTTCCAGCAGCTGCAGCATACTGCCAGATTGGCTCCAGTGATGAGGAGGGAGGGGATGATGAGGTCACTGACTCCACGTGGGTGCCTAATAGGAGAGAGGAGGAGGAGGAGGAGGAGGAGGAGGAGGATGAGGAGGAGGCACATCTCCAACGAGGCAGGATGCCCTCGGGGGGCCAGCGTAAGGGCAGCACACAGACGGAATCACACCGCAGAGCTCCGCCTGTGCAGGTTATTCAAAAAGTTCTTTGGTGTGGGCCTTTTTTGAGTCGAGTGCATCAGATCACACAGCTGCTGTTTGCAACATATGTCTCAAGCGTATATCGCGTGGCCAAAACATCACCCGCTTGGGCACCACATGCTTGACCAGACATATGTTGACCTGCCATGCAGCTCGTTGGCAAGCCTACCTTAAAGACCCACACCAAAGAACAAAGCTGACCTCTTCTTGCACCGCATCAGCTGGGATCTCCAACCCCACTATACCTTCAGTCCTCTCTGAAACCTGCTCTGAGAGGAATGAAGGTGTAAAATTAGGTGTGTCACAGCCAAGTACTTGCGGGCACTCTGCTAGCAGTACACCAACGTCCGATTCTAGCAGGCAAATTTCCCTGCCCCAGCTGCTGGACCGTCGAAAGAAGTTCACTCCCAGCCATCCACATGCCCAGCGGTTGAATGCTAGCTTGGCTAAATTGCTAGCGCTTCAACTGCTGCCTTTTCAGTTGGTAGACTCGGCCCCCTTCCGTGAGTTTGTGCAATGTGCGGTTCCTCAGTGGCAGGTTCCCAAGCGCCACTTTTTCTCACGGAAGGCGATTCCGGCTCCCTACCGGCATGTGGAAGGCAATGTCTTGGCCTCGCTGGACAGGGCGGTCAGCGGTAAGGTGCATATTACCGCTGACTCATGGTCCAGCAGGCATGGACAGGGACGTTACCTTTCTTTCACGGCCCATTGGGTCACTCTTTTGGCAGCTGGGAAGGATGCAGGACAAGGTGCAGTAGTGTTGGAGGTTGTTCCACCGCCACGCCTCCAAAATGCTACTACTGGTTGTGACACACCTCTGTCCTCCACCCCCTCCTCTTCTTCTTCCTCCGTGGCCTCTTCCTGTGCTTTTTCCTCGGAACCAGCGGTGCTCCGTAGGCGTTCAAGGGGCTACGCAAGTACGCAGGCAAAAAGATGCCATGCCGTGCTTGCGCTGGTGTGTTTGGGGGACAGGAGCCACACTGGGGCAGAGGTTCTGTCTGCTCTGCAGGGGAAGGCCGAGAGGTGGTTGACGCCACGCCAGCTTAAGCCAGGAATGGTAGTTTGCGACAATGGCACCAACCTCCTCTCCGCTCTCCGACAGGGACAACTGACCCATGTGCCCTGTGTGGCTCAAGTCCTTAACCTGGTGGTGCAGCGGTTCTTGGGCAGGTACCCGGGCTTACAGGATGTCCTGAGGCAGGCCAGGAAAGTCTGTGTGCATTTCCGCAGATCTTATAATGCCAGTGCTCGCCTGGCTGAGCTGCAAAAGGAGTTGAACCTGCCCAAGAACCGCCTTATATGTGACATGCCCACCAGGTGGAACTCAACGTTGGCCATGCTGCAGCGGCTGCACACGCAGCAGAGGGCCATCAATGAGTACCTGTGCGACTACGGCACCAGGACAGGGTCAGGGGAGCTCGGTTTTTTTTCACCACGCCAGTGGGGCATGATCAGGGATGCATGCACTGACCTGGCACCATTTGAGGAGGCCACGAGGATGGTGAGCAGTGACAGTGCATGCATCAGTGACACTGTACCTCTTGTCCACCTGTTGGAACATACGCTGCGTGGAATAATGGACAGGGCACTTGAGGCAGAACAGAGGCAGGAAGAGGAGGACTTCCTTGCCCCTCAAGGCCCCCTTTACCCAGACAGTGTTCCTTCTGTCCCACCCATCGCACAGGAAGAAGAGGAGGAGGAGGAGGAGGATTGTGTCAGCATGGAGGTGGAGCCTGGCACTCAGCATCATCAGCAGCAGTCTTTTTTTTTTTATATCTTTTTTTTTATTAATTTTTCAACAACATATCATACACTTTACAATACATAAAACCCATATACAGTCTCAACAATTCCCCAAAAAGGAGAGAAGGAGAAGAAAAAAAAAAAAGGAGGGGAGAGTGAGAAGAGGGAAATATAGGGGGGAAGGAGGAAATGTCCTCCTAAGTGTTTTATGATTTAATTATATATTAGATCTCTGATGTTAGTGTCCTTTTAAGAGAGAATCCATAGTGTAAAGTGACAAAAAGTGATTCCAAAAATTTCTTCAAAACTAGATAAGGAAGGAAAAACCCCCAACCAATATTAAAATCCACCAATGGACTATATGAGTGACTGTAAAATAAGTTTATCTGGGACTGTGTAAGTAAAGTGACAAAACATGTATATAGGGGTAAAATGTAACCAGGTCAAGTGCCCCCACCAATATATGAGGAAAGAAAGAAAAGAAAAAAAAAAAAAAAAGGGGGAGGGGGAAGGGAAAAGGGAGGGGGAGGGAGAAAAAAAAAAGGGGGTGAAAGCTTGTGTAAGGGGGGGGAAGCAGGGGAGTAAAGTCCCCTCCTTCTCCCCCCAGTATCTTGTGTAGTGAAGTTCTAGTGTTAATACCCTAGTTATCCTTTAAAAAAAGAAAAAAAGTGATTCCCAGGATTACTTCTAACTAAAATCCTAGTGTTAAAATCTATTGGACTATTTAAAGAACTGAGAAATTATTCTGCAGTTGGCTATATTAAGAAAGATAAGTGACCCAACTTGTATGTGAAAGGGGGAAAAAAAAAGGGGGGGGAGGGGGATAGGCCGGCATGCAAAGTATCCAATAATATATATGTCTCAGTCTTTTAGGGATGATTTACAGTCCCAAGAAACCAGTGGACTTGTACGTGGCTGGGAGGAGGTGGCTGCGGATCATGTCGTCCTTAGTGACCCAGAGGACTCCGGACTGAATGCCTCAGCTAACCTACGCTGCATGGCCTCCCTGATCCTGCAAAGTCTGCGGAAGGATCCTCGTATTCTTCGGATCAAGGAGAGGGACCATTACTGGCTGGCCTCTCTCCTTGATCCACAGTACAAGGGTAAGGTTGCGGACCTTATCTTACCGTCGCAGAGGGAGCAGAGGATGAGACAACTCCGGGAGGCCTTGCAGAAAGGTCTGTGCAACGCGTTCCCAGAGACTGGGAGGTTACAAACTCCTGGTCCTGGACAACGAGTTGCTGAGGCTTCGGTCAGTCAAAGAAGGAGCGGTGGGGAAGGTGGCCGTCTGACCGAAGCGTTCAGACAATTCTTTAGTCCGCAGCCCCAAGGTATGATCGGTTCCAGCAACCATCGCCAGCGTCTGATATACATGGTGCAGGAATACCTAGGGGCAAGGTCAGACTTGGACACCTTCCCCACTGAAAATCCTCTGGCTTACTGGGTCTTGAGGATGGATCACTGGCCAGAGCTTGCACAGTATGCAATTGAGCTACTGGCCTGTCCTGCATCCAGCGTTCTTTCAGAACGCACATTCAGTGCTGCTGGAGGATTTGTCACGGATCACAGGGTGCGCCTGTCCACCGACTCTGTTGATCGACTGACCTTCATAAAGATGAACCAGTCTTGGATCACCACCAGCTACCAAACACCTGAAGCTGATATAACAGACTAATTTATTTTCAAATGTCACATCCCTTCAAGACTGATGCTGATGCTGAGAGACTGTCCTGTTATGTTGACTGACTATCCTCCTCCTCCTCAATGATCCGATTGACGATGATAGCTTGGAAGAACATTTTTGTTTCTGGGTGCCGCCACCAGTGGCTAAGGCCCAATTTTTCAGCCCCTGTTTAACAGGGGTGTGTTATTACAATTTTTTATGCAATGCTTTGCAGCAGGGCTCATTCCTGCACTCCAACTAGAGTATCTGGGAGTGGTTGCAGTGTCGTGGCACCAGCACCAGTGGCTAAGGCCCAATCTTTCAGCCCCTGTTTAACAGGGGCGTGTAATTACAATTTTTGATGCAATACTTTGCAACAGGGCTCATTGCTGTGCTCCAAGTACAGTATCTGTGAGGGGTTGCAGTGTTGTGGCACCAGTGCCTAAGGCTCAATTTTTCTGCCCCTGTTTAACAGGGGCATGTAATTACAATCTAATAATTCACAGCAGGGCCCATTCCTGCGCCCACCAAGACTAACTGTGAGGCCTTACAGTGTTGTGTCAACACCACCACCACCACCACCACCAAAGGCCCAATTTTTCAGCCCCTGTTCAACAGGGGCATGCAATTACAATTCTTGATCTAATAATTCACAGCAGGGCCCATTCATGCGCCCACCAAGAGTAACTGTGAGGGCTCACAGTGTTGTGGCAACACCAACATGTAAGGGGCAAATTTCAGTATATACGGCAGGCCCCTACTTTCAAACATCCAACTTACAAACGACTCCTCCTTGCAAACGGAAGGATACAACAGGAAGTGAGAGGAAATCTACCCCTAGGAAGGCAAATTCTCTCCTGTAAGAGTTAATATGGGAGAAAAAGTATCTCCTCTCCACTGATTCTTTATCACCAATTCTTGTTTCAATAAAAAAAACAAATTTTCAGAAAACATTTGTCATTAAGACGGAAAGTGAGGTGAACTGTTCTGAACAGGTGCACACTGCACAGACAGCAAAACAAATGTTACAGGGGTGATAACCCTTCCCTATGTTTTCCAAAAAGCTTAAAAATAGATTTTTTGGCTGAAGCTACACTTAAACAATGTACCTGTTCAAAATTACAAACAGATTCTACATAAGAACAAACCTACAGTCCCTGTCTTGTATGCACCGCCTGTATACGGCTGTTCAGAGTATATAGGGCCTTTTTTATTTTGTGTGCAGGGTTCCCCTTAATATCCATACAAGACCCAAAGGGGCTGGTAATGGGCTGGGGTAGGGGGGGGGGTTTGATGGGGTAGCTATGCCATTTTTCTTAAAGATTTTCATCCATATTACCGGGACCAGACATTACATTAAAGCCGCAAGCAGTTTTAAATGGCTTTTTTTCCTTTAGAAATGTAATTTTGTGCAGGGACAGTTCTAAACACGGGAAACACGTGGCACTTCACAGGCATACTTTAGACACACTTCTTTTTGCATTGATACATGTCCCCTGGTGCAGAACCCGGGTTCCCAAAGCCTTTTTAGGACAATAACATGCATAATAGTCGTTATAATTAGCACTTTAGATTTCGAACGTTCGCATCCATTGTATTTAATAGGGTTCTAAAGTTTGTGGGAACTTTCGGTCCGTTCGCGGGTTCTGGTGCTAACCGAACCCGGGGGTGTTCGGCTCATCACTAGCAGGAAGCATGTGTGAGGCCTGCTGCTAGGGTTGCCACCTCATCCCTTTAAACACGAACACATATGAATTACACAGGTTCTGAGGCTAATTTATTGCAGATAAGGCACCAAGTGAGTTTAATTATCACCTTAACCACTTAACGACCGCTCACTGTATATGTACGTCGGCAGAATGGCACCGACAGGCACAATCACGTACAGTGTACGTGATTGTCTTTGTACAGTTGGGGGGTCCGATCGGACCCCCCTCCTATACAGTGAGCGGTCGGTATTCATTGGGGAGCGATCCGAGATGAGGGGACGGCCGTTCGATTCCGGCCACCCCCCCCGCGATCGCTCCCGGCGAATGAAAATGCTTCCTCTGTCCTGTAATGTAAACACAGGCAGAGGAAGCAGGAGGAAGTGATGTCATCTCTCATGCGGCGCTCACATATACCGAGCGCCGTACAAGAGAAGACATACAGGTTAGTGCACAAACAGCACACTGACACCAGGACACATAGGCACACAAATCGCCCCCCCAGGCCCCCCCAGATCACCCCCCAGCCCCCAGTCACAGTGTCACTGATTGCAGTGACCATTTATTTACTGATCACTGCAATCAGTGACATTTGTGACTGTAAAAGTGTCACTAAAGTTAGTTTTAGGTCCAGTGTAGCCCCCTAACCCCCCTCTAATAAAGGTTTAACCCCCTGATCACCCCCCAGATAACCCTTTCACCCCCTAGCACCGCCGTCGCTAAGCGATCATTTTTCTGATCGCTGTCTTAGCGTCGGTGATGCAGATCGGTAGCCAGTAATTTTTTTTAGGTTCGCCGCAGGTTTTTATAGCATCAGGTACCCCCATAAATTATCTAATAAAGGTTTAACCCCCTTGATCGCCCCCCAGGTAACCCTTTCACCCCCTATCACCACTGTCGCAAAGCGATCGTTTTTCTGATCGCTGTCTTAGTGTCGGTGATGCAGATCGGTAGCCAGTAATTTTTTTTAGGTTCGCCGCAGGTTTTTATAGCGTCAGGTACCCCCATATATTATCTAATAAAGGTTTTAACCCCCTAATTGCCCCTAGTTAACCCTTTCACCAGTGATCACCGTATAAGTGTTACTGGTGACACTGGTTAGCCAGTTAGTTATTTTGTTATTTAGGTTCCCCGTCAGGTTTTTATATAGCGTCAGGTACCCCCATATATTACCTAATAAAGGTTTAACTCCCTGATTGCCCCTAGTTAACCCTTTCACCAGTGATCACCATATAAGTGTTACGGGTGACGCTGGTTAGTTAGTTTGCTTTTCATAGTGTCAAGGTGATATCAATTAGGTTTTAGCGTCAGAGAGGGTCTGCGTCACACCCCAGGCAGCGTCAGGTTAGTGCCAGTAACGCTAACACCCACGCGTGAAGCATACACCTCCCTTAGTGGTATAGTATCTGAACAGATCAATATCTGATCAGATCTATACTAGCGTCCCCAGCAGTTTAGGGTTCCCAAAAACGCAGTGTTAGCAGGATCAGCCCAGGCCACCCAAGTGCAGTATCGATCGATCACTGTCACTTACAAAACACAACACACATAACTGCAGCGTTCGCAGAGACAGGCCTGATCCCTGCGACTCCAGTGCCGTAGGAGGTGATTTCACCACCACAGTTAAAAAAAAAAGCATATATGCCGAAGCATTGGTGCAGCAGGGGCGGAGGAGCGATTTTGCTCCTAATGCCGCGTACATACGGTCGAAATTCCGACGGAGGCTTGCCCGTGGAAAAGTCCGACCATGTGTGTGCGGCATAACTTTTTTGCGGGAGGATGCCCCCATGCTTCGGCATATATAAATGGTGCATGTATGCCCATCATTAGAAGTGGGTGGATGAAGGGCGGTATTCTAATGGTGGGCATGCTCACCGATCAATCTCTTTTTTTCGTTCAGCCAACAGGCTGCATGAAAAGAAAAGATTACAATACATGTCCAACAAGGACCAGCAACGTACTGGTATGTTGCTGGACTTTGAATGTTTATACCAGAATGATGCCTGCGGGTTTAGGTATCATCTTGGTATCATTCTTTTCAGCCAGCGGCCGGCTTTCATATAAAAGCAATCCTAGTGGCTAATTAGCCTCTGGACTGCTTTTACAAGCAGTGGGAGGGAATGTCCCCCCCGGATATAAAAAGCGCCATTGGGAAATTGGGAAAGCATTTTATCACACCGATCTTGGTGTGGTCAGATGCTTTGAGGGCAGAGGAAAGATCTAGGGTCTAGAAGACCCCAGTTTTTTCAAAAAAAGAGTACCTGTCACTACCTATTGCTATCATAGGGGATATTTACATTCCCTGAGATAACAATAAAAATGATAAAAAAAAAAAAAAATATGGAAGGAACAATTTAAAAATAAAATAAAAAAGCAAAATTAATAATAAAAAAAAGGAAAAAAAAAAAAGCACCCCTGTCCTGCCCTGCTCTTGCCCAATGGCGAACGCAAGCGTCGGTCTGGCGTCATATGTAAACAGCAATTGCACCATGCATGTGAGGTATCACCGCGAAGGTCAGATCAAGGGCAGTAAGTTTGCAGTAGACCTCCTCTGTAAATCTAACGGGGTAACCTGAAAAGGCTTTTAAAGGCTTTTAAAAATGTATGTAGTTTGTCGCCAATGCGCATTTGTGCGAAATTTTAAAGCATGTCGTGTTTGGTATCTATGTACTCGGCCTAAGATCATCTTTTTTATTTCATCAAACATTTGGGCAATATATTGTGTTTTAGTGCATTAAAATTAAAAAAAGTGTATTTTTTCCCCAAAAAATGCGGTTGAAAAATCGCTGCGCAAATACTGTGTAGAAAAAATAAATACAACACCCACCATTTTAATCTGTAGGGCCTTTGCTTTAAAAATATATATAATGTTTGGGGGTTCAACATAATTTTCTTGCAAAAAAAAAAAATGATTTCATGTAAACAAAAAGTGTCAAAAAGGGCTTTGTCTTCAAGTGGTTAGAAGAGTGGATGTAAGCTTCCTAATGTTGTGTATAAAATGCCAGAACAGTTCAAAACCCCCCCAAATGACCCCATTTTGGAAAGTAGACACCCCAAGCTATATACTGAGAGGCATGTCGAGTCCATGGAATATTTTATATGTTGACACAAGTTGCGGAAAAAAGACAATTTATTTTTTTGATTTCACTTCTCACTGCCTATCACAGTTTCGGAGGCCATGGAATGCCCAGATGGCACAAAATCACCCCAAATGACCCCATTTTGGAAAGTAGACACCCCAAGCTATTTGCTGAGAGGTATTGTGAGTATTTTGCAGATCTCGCTTTTTGTCACAAAGTTTTGAAAATTGAAAAAAAATATATATATATATTTCCTTTCTTCATTTTCAAAAACAAATGAGAGCTGTAAAATACTCACCATGCCTCTCAGCAAATAGCTTGGGATGTCTACTTTCCAAAATGGGGTCATTTGGGGGGGTTTTGTGCTATTTTGGCATTTTATGGCCTTCGAAACTGTGATAGGTAGTGAGGAGTGAAATAAAAAATTTGTGCCTAGAAATCCTGAAGGCGGTGCTTGGTTTTCGGGGTCCCGTACGTGGCTAGGCTCCTAAAAAGTCCCACACATGTGGTATCTCCGTACTCAAGAGAAGCAGCAAAATGTATTTAGGGGTGTAATTCCACATATAACCATGGCATGTGTGAGCAATATATCATTTAGTGACAACTTTTTGTAATTTTTTTTTGTCATTATTCAATCACTTGGGACAAAAAAAAAATATTCAATGGGCTCAACAGGCCTCTCAGCAATTTCCTTGGGGTGTCTACTTTCTAAAATGGGGTCATTTGGGGGGGTTTTGTGCTATTTTGGCATTTTATGGCCTTCAAAACTGTGATAGGTAGTGAGGAGTGAAATCAAAAATTTGCGCCCTTAGAAATCCTGAAGGCGGTGCTTGGTTTCCGGGGGCCCGTACGCGGCTAGGCTCCCAAAAAGTCCCACACATGTGGTATCCCCGTACTCAGGAGAAGCAGAAAAATGTATTTTGGGGTGCAATTCCACATATAACCATGGCATGTGTGAGCAATATATCATTTAGTGACAACTTTTTGTAATTTTTTATTTTTTTTTGTCATTATTCAATCACTTGAGACAAAAAAAAAAATATTCAATGGGCTCAACATGCCTCTCAGCAAATTCCTTGGGGTGTCTACTTTCCAAAATGGGGTTGTTTGGGGGGGTTTTGTACTGCCCTGCCATTTTAGCACCTCAAGAAATGAGATAGGCAGTCATAAATTAAAAGCTGTGTAAATTCCAGAAAATGTACCCTAGTTTGTAGACGCTATAACTTTTGCGCAAACCAATAAATATACGCTTATTGACATTTTTTTTTACTAAAGACATGTGGCTGAATACATTTTGGCCTAAATGTATGACTAAAATTGAGTTTATTCAATTTTTCTTATAACAAAAATTAGAAAATATCATTTTTTTTCAAAATTTTCGGTCTTTTTCCGTTTATATCGCAAAAAATAAAAATCACAGAGACAATCAAATACCATTAAAAGAAAGCTCTATTTGTGGGAAGAAAAGGATACAAATTTAGTTTGGGTACAACATTGCATGTCCGCACAATTTACAGTTAAAGCAGCGCAGTGCAAAATTCTGAAATCACCTCTGGTCCTTTAGCTACCAAATGGTCCGGGGCTTAAGTGGTTAATCAGCCACAGAATCTGTGCAATTCATATGTGTTTGGGTTTAAAGGGATGAGGTGGCAACCCTACCTGCTGCCGGAGAGACTAGGCCCAAAGCCTGGGCCTACAGCTTTTGCGGAGGATCACTCAGCTAAAAGAGGGATCCTTTTCCGTGTGACCAGCTCGTGCTTCTCAGAGACTGGAGTCATCCATCAACCGACATCCACTGCGGCTGTGAGAGGAACTGGAGACTGCAGGTTGCGGAGAGGTCGCGGATCGAGGTACCGACAGCGGGACGTACCGGAAGGACGAGGCCTACTTTGGTGAGAGGGCACCTGCCCGGACTTCATTAACTGTTTGTGTAGGCCGTGACTTTGCTAAGGCCCACCATTATTAGTAGTGCGCCACCCGCCAGGACATAGCGTATCTCACGGAGGCCGGATGGCTTAAAGTTGGCGTTTGCACCGCTATAGAGTTTCATTCACAAACATTGTGGAAGTTTAGTTTGCTTTCTTCTAATACACCTGTGGATTACAAATGTTATGTGCACCAACGTTTGCTAGCGAAGACTCCTACCACTGAAGGAACTGGACATTGAATGTAGTCAGGCCTGACTAGGATTGATAGTGACGGGACAAGGGCACAGTATTGCCCATTAGGGGGAGCTCGCGAGCATAGGCCTTTTTACTTATTTCGAAAGTGCGCATTTAGATTGTGTTATATTATTGTCATATATTACCATTGACATTGCAGGGCCCTGCACAAGTCAACTGTACAGCTGTCTAACTCTGCTATTTTTATCACTAAGTAAACGTGATTTTTGGTTAAGCAGAATACTGTGTGGAGTTCTCTATTATCCTGCCGGACCAGTGGCTATAAAAGGTAACAATTTTATGTACCATTTAACTGTTGTGTAGTATTATTGTGTACCCTATTGCCATTGGGTTCCGCAATCTCTTGCAGACCAGTTGTGCCAAGGGAGGGTTCGAGACAGATTCTTGGGGTTGATAGCTTGGGTACAGACTCAAAACAAACCAGCAGCTCTCTTAACTGGGGGTAGTGCTAAATACAACACCCAGGATGCATATATATCCTCTACACACTGTAACTGCAGCTAACTGATCACTAACTAATCTAATTCAATATAAATGACACTGTCTCTCTCTGTAATCTCTCTTTAAACAACTCCAACACACTACACAAGGCCACCAAGCCGGCAGCCTTATATATTGTGGGGCGTGTACTAAACCCCCTGAGCTATAATTGGCCAAAGCCACCCTGGCTTTGGCCAATTACGGCTCTCTGTTCAGACGGCGCTGTGATTGGCCAAGCATGCGGGTCATAGTGCATGCTTGGCCAATCATCAGCCAGCAATGCACTGCGATACCACAGTGAATTATGGCCCGTGATGCCCCACTCGAATTTGGCACGAACGGCCCATAATGTTCGATCTTCGTCGAACGATCGAACAGCCGATGTTCGAGTCGAACTTGGGTTCAACTCGAACACAAAGCTCATCCCTAGAGGTAACGTGCAAGGCCCAAAATATAAACCAGCAGCTCCCACAGTGGTGTGCTACAGGCGTTTTATTTTTGGGGATTTCTTTCTATAAATGATTATATATGGGTGTGCTATATCACTGTTTATGACTATATGCTTTTAGGAGTGTAGTGAAATCATACATTGGTTGTTAGACACACACATCTGAATGGACTTTTCATTATTTGGGACCTTTTTTGGGATATATGATTGTATAGGGTTGTGCTACATCACTGTTTATGATTATATGCTAGTAGGCTTATAAACCTTAAAATCTATATTGATTTCATCAGACAAGTCTCTGTGGCGTTTAATCATGCATCTCAACACTTCCATACCTGTAGAGTCTCTAAACATCCAGTATTCAGGATCCTCTTCAGAAGCACAGGTTCCAGCAGGGGTCCTGTGGCCTCTTTTCTTGCCCAGAGAGGCTTTGCCTCTCATGAAAGACGTATCTAGAACAACAGTACCCTGAAAAGAAAGCAAGAAACAGTTACAGAAACATGGGAATTCGAATGGTTAGACAACAAAAATATTACAGTTTTAGGTGAATTCTGTTATAATATAATGGTTTCTTATATTTATCTTCAATTACAGTGCCAAGATCTTTAAAACTGAAACCTACATCTATTTATCTGTTTATGAAAGCAGTTTTGCATGAACTAGCCATTAAGGCCTCATGCCCACGGACATTTTTACAGCCGCATTTTTGAGCGTTTTTTACAGCTTAAAAACGCCTGTCCATGTTAGTCTATAGCTTCATGCCCACCTAGACGTTTTTGAGCTGCAAATAGCATAGGCGTTTTTAAGCTGTAAAAAAACCCCAGGACCAGTGCGTTCCTCTGCGTCGGCATTAGGCATAAAAAACCGCGAAGCGTTAAAAACGCAAAAAAAACGTGAAAACGCGCAAAACCGCCGCAATTGCGTTTTTGAGCTCCGACATTTTTTTTTTTTTTTTTCGAAAAATAAATAAATAAAAATGGATACAATAACATGGACAGGCGTTTTTAAGCTGTAAAAAACGCGGCTGTAAAAACGTCTGTGGGCATGAGGCCTAATGGTCAAGAAAATGTTTTTCTCAAGTGCAAAAGCAGAAAATATAAATTTGCAGCATTGTTAAAAAGAATGTAGTAAATCATGGATCCAAAACTAAAAATAAGGCTCTAGTCCTATTCTCCTGTACCAACACATCTGTATTATGGGACTTCCTAGAAACCACAAGTGTAGCACATTATGTCATTACGCTGTATCTGCAAATATAAAACTGTAGAAAAACTGTTTAATGTAGGACGGTTGAGGATTATGACTACATGATTATTACTATTATTGGTTCCATAGCTCCCAACCACCACGGATTTGCTGGGACCATCCTGAAATCTCAACCAAATCCCGGCATCCTCCCAATCCAGAGAGATGTTGGCAACCTGTCACAATAATTCATTTCAGAGCTGATGGAAGCTTCCTCTAGGCTTATCATGTACATAGGTCAGAAGAAGCAGCAGGGGAGGAGGGATGTCCCCCTGCAGCAGCCATGTTGATCTGAGGTCTGTAATTAGTTTAGTACGGGAAATGGAGAATTGCAAACTGGGAACACAATGACCTGGTGGGGGTGGGGTGGGGAAGTGATACAGGTAACAAACATTTAAGCTTGGAGGAGTGATTTGGGGGAAAATAAAAGGATATGTGCACAATGGGGCTTTGGGAGGGGAGGGTGTTATGTTGGGGGGAGGGTTTGTGCTGGGAGCAGGGATTTGGGTGGGAGGATTTAGAAAACAAAGAAGCAAAAAAAAAAAAGGGACTTTAAAAGGTGCTATTCGCTTTTAGGAAAATGAAAATACACACAATATAAAACACAATTTTTTATTATAACAAAATTAAATGCACCTTTCAATGCAATACATAAAATTGATTTGAGTTCACACAAATGTATGAAGAGTACCCTGCATATAATCTCAAAACATCCAAAATTACAACCCTTTTGAAAGGTGCCTTTTAATGCTGTTATAATAAATCATTTGTGTTTTATATTGTTTGGTATTTTCTTTTTTCCTAAAAGTGAATAGCACCCTTAAAGTATGACTTGCTCCAGGGGCGGAGCAAAACGGCGTTAGGTCGTGGCCTGGATGGATGCCCAAGCTGAGGCTGTCACACACTTTCCTCTGGGTTTTGCAGAGATGTGCGACTTCCAGGACTTTTTTCTTTTTCATTTGATGTCTAGAACTGGGACGAGCTCTGTCCTTGTCTGCACTCCAAGCGTTTGCTATAGCGTGTGCAGGAGGAATTCTGTACTTTCCTGACTCCTACTGTTGTGTTACACTATGTGATTATTCTTGCTCTGTGTCTTTAAGATCTGTCCCCTTCTTTCTAGCTGAACTCTCTCTCTCACCGTAGTTCTTTATATATCTCCTCCACTTCCTGATTCTGGTCATTACTCCTGTATTTCTTCCATGCTAAACATCTTACATGTGGCTTACAACTGCAACGTTTTTCTACCTATGAATATCCATCATTAAACGGAACATTCAAAAGGATTCATCGTCTGTCGTCCTAACTGTGAGTTTATTCATTGAGTTAAACTGCCTGTATCGATGCAAGGGATGAATATCAAACCAGCTTGAGTAAGGCCTACTTAAACCTGGAGATGAACTTTATCGCTTTGTAGTTGAGACAGAACAGTAGAAAAACGGAGTTTCACAGCCTAATTACAAGATTTCTGCATGTCAGTACTGAAACAGACAAGATTTACTGCCCTCATAGCAAGACAGAAGGGACAGAGCAGCACATGGCAGCCTTATAGCCTGAGACAATCTGCACAGTGTCATATTTAAGCACACAGATCCTGCCTGCTTTCACAGTCAGTCTGCTATCATGAGTGACCAAGCTTCTGCATGTGAACTCACATCTACCTCCCCACAAGTTCCTGAAGAAACTGAGTTACCCAAACGCTCAGTTAAACCCACTTGGAAATTAATGGAGAATTATGAAGCTTCAAGGACTGAATTGTCAAATAGCTTGGAATTAGTCTGGGAGAAAATCCTTGCTGAAGCCAATACAGTGTCTGTTGAACGTGAACTACTGACACTAGAGGGCGCCATTAAACAACTTTCTGCCTCATATGAGCTTTATCAGCTTACCAGCATCAAATTCACTAATGTCTTACAAAACATGAAGTCAGAAAGTGCGATGACGCAATTAAAGCGCGTCAATGCTCTCAATATTGAAAGAGACAGTTTTATCCAGCAAACCAGATTAAAGGCAGAAGCAAAAATAAAGCTGTTACAGGACACTGCATCTCACAGATCTGTTTCCACCAGACGTTCTAAAAACTCGTCAAGATCCCATAGTTCAAGATACTCAACACTCAGTGAGCAACTTATTAATGCCCACGCTGAAGTGGAAGCCAGCAAAGTGCAGGTGGCATATGCAGAAAAAAGAGCAGAGTTGGAAGCTCAAAGGGCAGAGTTGGAAGCGCAGTCAGCACGTCAGAGAGCAGAGTTGGAAGCGCAGTCAGCACGTCAAAGAGCAACAATGGAAACCTTAAATCAACAGTGTAAACATGACGCAGCTATGGCAAAGCTAAGGGTCCTACAGCAAGCTATCAGTGCAGACGAAGGTGCAAGTGAGAAAGACAGCATTAACCTAAACATAGCAGATATGGAAGACCCCCTCAAACACACTAAAGACTATGTCCTAAGCCACTGCAGTGCACACTTCATTGTCTCCAATGCTCCCGACTACATAGAGACTCCATCACAGCTTCAAGTTAAAGAGGTTCCAGCAACTTCCTGCACTCAAAATCACTCCACTGCATTTCCTACCTGCCTACCTTGCCTGCCTTCATACGTCACAGAGCATCAGCGCAAGCTTCAAGCAAGTCATCAATCTCCAGTCATCGGTACAGCCTTGAATCAACGTACCATTGGAACAACTGACTTCAAGCAAGCAACTCACCTGGATGCATCTACTGCACCATATTTCCCTGTGTCCTTTAACAACAATGTCAAAGATAACACAATCAGCACAATTCAGCCAACAGCATCTCACATAAAGGCGGAGACAACTGAGACAGAAGAGTTTGTGAGGTACATGCTTCGCAGAGAGCTCACAAAGACTGGTCTTACAAGTTTTGATGACCAACCTGAGAACTACAGAAGTTGGAAATGTGCCTTCAGAACTACAATCAGCAATATTGGCATTACAGCTGATCAAGAATTGAATCTGCTGATCAAATGGCTTGGTCCTCTATCTGCTGCACGTGTTAAGCCATTAAGATCGGTTTTCATGGACAATCCTACTGCAGGCCTCACAGCTGCATGGGAGCGACTAGAGCAAAGTTATGGCAGTCCAGAAGCTATAGAAAATGCTTTGTTCATGCGTCTGGAAACTTTCCCAAAGATATCCGGTAAGGACAACAAGGAGTTCCAGAGACTGAGTGACCTTCTCCTTGAGCTTCAGCTAGCCAAGACAGACCCAAAACTACCTGGACTCAGTTACCTTGACACTCCAAGAGGGGTAAACCCAATTGTCTCCAAGCTCCCGTATGGTTTGCAAGAGAAATGGACTGCACTAGGGTCATCATACAAAAGAGAGAACAAGGTTTCCTTCCCTCCATTCTCTTTCTTCTGTGAATTCATCAGGGAAATTGCAGAGACCAAGAACGATCCAAGTTTTTCCTACAGTAAGTACAGCCTCTTCTCACCCTTTCCTAAGAGTACCAGTCTTCAGGGCAACTATAGAAACCATAGAGGCCCAGTGTCCGTGAAAAAGACTGACATCCTTCCCACTCCTACCACAGTTCTGGCCACGAACAAACAGAGTAGGAAGATTGAAAACCCTAACAGAGAGTGTCCCATACACAAGAAGCCACACCCCCTCAAAAAATGTATCGGCTTTAGGAAAAAGCCTCTGGAAGAGCGCAAGGAGCTTTTAAAGACATTTAGGGTATGTTTCAGGTGCTGTGCTTCTACAGAACATTTTGCAAGGGACTGTAATGTGTCCATCAAGTGCATAGAGTGTGGCTCTGAAGAACATGTGCAAGCCCTCCATCCTCTTGAGCCCAGCTCTGCACAACCTGCCAACACTCCTCCCAGGTTAACGCATGGCGGGGAGAATACAGACCAAGTGCCTAATTCTACCATCATTTCTTCATCCTGCACTGAAGTTTGTGGAGAAGACCGCTGTGGTAAGTCCTGTGCTAAGATATGCATGGTGAACATATACCACAAGGATCAACCAGAAAAGTCTCTAAAGGCATATGCTATCTTAGACGATCAGAGCAATCGATCACTTTCAAAATCGGAATTGTTCAATCTATTTGAAATAAAAGGCGAAGCTCATCCTTACACCTTGGGTACCTGTAGTGGAACTATAGAGGTTTCTGGAAGAAGGGCTCATGGACTCATGGTATCTTCTCTCAAAGGTAACTTGCAATTACCCTTACCTACACTTGTTGAGTGCAATCAGATACCTGCTAACAGGGAAGAAATCCCTACTCCAGCTGCTGCTTTCCATCACCCTCACCTCAAGGTAATAGCAAATGAGATACCACCGCTTGACAAAGATGCTCAGATCCTTCTTCTGTTAGGAAGAGACATTCTAAGAGTTCACAATGTACACAGACAAGTCAGTGGACCCCCAGATACCCCATTTGCCCAGCGCACGGATCTAGGGTGGGTCATCATAGGCAATGTCTGCATAGGCAAAATGAAAAGACCTACCAACATTTCGTCATTCAAGACAAATGTTCTGCCAAATGGCCGAAACACTTACTTTGAGCCATGCCCACATCACTACTGGGTGAAAGAGAAGATAGCCAGCCACGAATGGCAACATGGTATCTCAGGTGACACAAGCCCTTTCTCCTGCCATGATGGCGACTTCGGCTCTACAGTGTTTAATGCAACCAGTGAAGATGACATACTGGCTCCTTCAATGGAAGACAAAGAATTCATCAAGGTAATGGACAATGAGTTCTTTCAAGATGACTCCAATAACTGGGTAGCACCGCTACCCTTTCGTCTCCCAAGAGAGAGATTGCCCAACAACTTACAGCAGGCCATCAGTAGATTCTCCTCCTTAAAGCGAAACTTAAGCAGGAAACCAGAGATGCAAAAGCACTTTGTGGACTTTATGCAAAATGTATTTGACAGAGATCATGCAGAGCCTGCTCCCCCACTAAAGGATGGAGAAGAATGCTGGTACCTTCCATCCTTTGGCGTGTATCACCCACGCAAACCAGACCAAATCAGAGTTGTCTTTGATTCCAGTGCTCAGCACAAAGGTGTTTCTCTTAACAACATGCTCCTTACTGGACCCAACTTGAACAACAGTCTAATAGGAGTCTTGATTCGTTTCAGACAAGAGCCTGTAGCAGTAATGGCCGACATTCAACAGATGTTTCACTGCTTCATCGTCAGAGAAGACAACAGAAACTACCTCAGGTTTCTATGGCACAAGGACAATGACCTCAACAAGGAAGTTATAGATTATCGCATGAAGGTACATGTCTTCGGTAACAGTCCTTCCCCAGCAGTGGCAACTTATGAGCTAAGGAGAACAGCTCAGACTGGAGAAGTTGAATATGGATCTGATGCCCGTCAATTTGTTGAAAGAAACTTCTACCTTGACGACGCACTTAAGTCCTTTCCAACTGCTAAAGAAGCAATTGATCTTCTCACCAGAACAAAGGAGATGCTGTCTGTAGCAAACCTTAGACTGCACAAGATTATATCCAACAGCCAGGAACTTATGAATGCCTTTCACTCTGAGGACTATGCCACTACTCTAAAAAAACCTTGACTTAGGTACAGATGTGCCTCCTGTACAGCGAAGTCTGGGTTTGTTGTGGAACATCAAGCAAGACAAATTCACCTTCCAAGTGTCAACTTGTGACAAACCCTTCACTAAGAGAGGAGTCCTGTCCGTGGTGAATAGCATCTATGACCCACTGGGTTTCCTTGCTCCAGTTACCATTCAAGGTAAGATTTTACTAAGACAGTTGTCTACTGAGAACATAGACTGGGATACTCCCTTGCCTAGTGAGAATCAACACAAGTGGGAAAGGTGGATATATTCTTTGAAGTCACTAGAAAAACTTCAGATTCCCCGTTGCTATGTTCCAGGATCCACTTCAACTGCTAACCGGAGAGAGATTCATATTTTCTCTGATGCATCAGTTGAAGCTATTGCTGCAGTAGCCTATTTGAAGACCTCTGAACTGAATGGAGAATCACACTGTAGTTTTGTCCTAGGCAAGGCAAAACTCACTCCCAAGCCTGTACATACCATACCAAGACTTGAACTTTGTGCAGCCGTGCTAGCAGTAGAAATTGCAGAGGTCATACGAAGTGAAATGGACACTACAATTGATTCTTTCACCTTCTATACAGACAGTAAGGTAGTACTTGGTTACATAAACAACCAAACAAAACAATTTTATGTGTACGTCAGCAACAGGGTTGAACGTATCAGGAGATTCTCTCTACCAAGTCAATGGCATCACGTTCCCACTGAACTCAACCCAGCTGACTGTGGGACCAGAGCCGTGTCACCTGCCGCTCTTCAGGACAGCTTATGGCTGTCACCTCCAAGGTTTCTGTGTGAGGACTCTTACTTACTCCCTATTGACACCACCTATGGGCTAGTAAACCCTGAAGATGATAAGGAAATAAGAACTGTGAACACCTCACTCCACACTTCTGTAAGTACAAAACAGAAGCTGCGGTCACACCATTACAAGCATCAATGGAAGCAGGTGCAGCATCTAGCCAATGTGTTCTGGGATCGCTGGAAGAAAAAGTATCTTCACCACCTTCAAGGTCGTAACAAATGGCAAGCATCTAAGCCGAATCTTAAGGTTGGAGACCTCATCCTTCTAAAAGACAAGGAAGTTTGTCGGAATGAGTGGCCTATGGGCCTTATTACTAAAAGTTATGCCCAGCGACGATAACAAAGTCCGGAAGGTAGAAGTCAAGGTAACCAAGGGAGGATCGACACGAACCTTTAGTCGACCAATTACAGAGTTAGTACTCCTTTTGTCAGGTGAGTGACTTGTGCAAGGACTAGCCATGCTGTTGGCACGGCGGGGAGTACATTGCTGCCATCTACAGGTTCTACTCAGAACTTTGGAATTATTTGAAGACATCATACTGTGACTTTATGTTCTTCATCCTGTTGAACTTACGTTTATTATTTGCTTGTTGCATGTTTTTTATTACAGGTTCCAGGACATTCGTCAGTATTGGACTTTTTGAAAATATATATATTAGTTTAAGGTTATGAAATCTAAAGATTTCAGACGGGGAGTGTTGTGTTACACTATGTGATTATTCTTGCTCTGTGTCTTTAAGATCTGTCCCCTTCTTTCTAGCTGAACTCTCTCTCTCACCGTAGTTCTTTATATATCTCCTCCACTTCCTGATTCTGGTCATTACTCCTGTATTTCTTCCATGCTAAACATCTTACATGTGGCTTACAACTGCAACGTTTTTCTACCTATGAATATCCATCATTAAACGGAACATTCGAAAGGATTAATCGTCTGTCGTCCTAACTGTGAGTTTATTCATTGAGTTAAACTGCCTGTATTGATGCAAAGGGATGAATATCAAACCAGCTTGAGTAAGGCCTACTTAAACCTGGAGATGAACTTTATCGCTTTGTAGTTGAGACAGAACACCTACACTGCGTGTTAGGCACCCCTGCACTCTTTTTGTTTTTGTAGAACCCCTACACACGCCTTACAGACTCCTGCAATATATATATCCACTATATTGTACACTACATACTCTCACCAAAGTGTTCATTGTCTACACAGTTGCTTGTTGCTAAGCAGTCCCTGATCATTTTTATTAGGTTCTTATTTAAGGTAGGCTCAGACAAAGCTTTAAAGCTCTCTGTCTATTTTCAGTGTTTGCAAACCTACACAGTATGTAATGGAAACGTTTTGTTTTAATGATTGTGCTGAGGTTTATATGTGTCTAAGCCCAGGTTTTGTTTAGTCATGCCCCTAAAGCCCCGTACACACGGTCGGACTTCTATCGGACTTTTCTGTGGTTTTTTGTCTGAACGGAGTTGGTTGGGAACACCCATAGCATACACACGCTTAGACTTTTCTGCAAACTTTCCCAAAACTTTTTGCAACATCACGTGGTTTTTCTACTCTTTTCTGCTCTTTACCGCCACCCTTTGGTCAACTTCTGCTATTGTTGGTTGATTTTAACATTAGTTGTTTTGTCCATCGGACAAAAGTCCGATGGTTTTCTGTACACACGGTCGGACTTTGCTCCATCTGACTTTTGTTGGGCAAAAGTTTGTCCGTTTGCAGACCCAACTTTTGTCCAATGAAAACAAGAAAATAGCAAAAAAAGTTTGTCCGATGGAGCGTACACACGGTCGGATTGTTGGTCCAACTTGCTCAAAATGAAGTTTGTTGGCCAAAAGTCCGACCGTGTGTACGGGGCTTTAGACATGTGCAATTTGTTTAGTTGGGACAATAAAGGTGCTATTCACTTTTAGGAAAAATGAAAAACCACACAATATAAAACACAAATTATTTATTATAACAAAATTAAATGCACCTTTCAGTGCAATGCATAAAATAGATTTGAGTCGACACAAATGTATTAAGAGTACCCTGCATATAATCTAAAAAAACATCCAAAATTAACTATACAACCCTTTTGAAAGGCGCATTTTAATGTTGTTATAATAAATCATTTGAGTTTTATATTGTTTTTTTTTTCTTTTTTCCTAAAAGTGAATAGCACCTTTAACGTATGGAAAAAAGAGTAAAACTGCGCTAAATATATTGATAAAGAAAAGACACCAAGTGTTCTCACTGGTGACTCAATGGGAGCTGCGATTAAGATGTGAACCACCATACATAATAGCAAAATAGGAAAAGAGAAAAATCGCGCTAACCCGTGGCATAGGCTCCGTGAGGAGTCTATAAATAATTTGGATCTGTAATTATTTAAAAAAGAACAGAACATAAGATTTAAATAAATTAAATAAACACCCATCAAACGATGAAGAACTGAAAAAAAAAAAAAAAAGTGTACTGTGATGTAACTTCAAAATGTAAGGTCCATAAATGATATAAAGTCCATAAAATAAATCTCTTAGGTAAAGTCCGTTATGAAACACCAGTGCTCCGTGTAAAAAGTCATACGAAGTGGATAATTGCATCCAATTTTGTGATCTTCCACCACCAAACAACAGACATTTCTCCTTACCAGCTACAATTGACCCCCCATGACAGAGGATCAATAAATGCAGAGATTAAGCATTTCCTCCCACAGGTCAGCACAGCAATTGGGACTCCTAAATCACCAATCCCCGATGGACATCCGTGGACACAGGTAGTATGTAAAAGATAGACACACTCCACATAGCGCATTACCGTTTAAAATATTTATTCTTTAAAATAAAATTTGCACTTACATTAATGCAGTTTTAAAATAGCCCATTCAGTCTGGTGTTCCGGCCGCTGCACATTCATCAGACACCCGTCCCGTCCTTCTCGGAAGCGTTTGAGGTGACGTCAGTGCGTCGCTCCGCACTGACGTCACCTCAAACGCGACGCACTGACGTCACCTCAAACGCTTCCGAGAAGGACGGGACGGGTGTCTGATGAATGTGCAGCGGCCGGCACACCAGACTGAATGGGCTATTTTAAAACTGCATTAATGTAAGTGCAAATTTTATTTTAAAGAATAAATATTTTAAACGGTAATGCACTATGTGGAGTGTGTCTATCTTTTACATACTACCTGTGTCCACGGATGTCCATCGGGGATTGGTGATTTAGGAGTCCCAATTGCTGTGCTGACCTGTGGGAGGAAATGCTTAATCTCTGCATTTATTGATCCTCTGTCATGGGGGGTCAATTGTAGCTGGTAAGGAGAAATTTCTGTTGTTTGGTGGTGGAAGATCACAAAATTGGATGCAATTATCCACTTCGTATGACTTTTTACACGGAGCACTGGTGTTTCATAACGGACTTTACCTAAGAGATTTATTTTATGGACTTTATATCATTTATGGACCTTACATTTTGAAGTTACATCACAGTACACTTTTTTTTTTTTTCAGTTCTTCATCGTTTGATGGGTGTTTATTTAATTTATTTAAATCTTATGTTCTGTTCTTTTTTAAATAATTACAGATCCAAATTATTTATAGACTCCTCACGGAGCCTATGACACGGGTTAGCGCGATTTTTCTCTTTTCCTACCTTTAACGTATGACTTGCTCCAGGGGCAGAGCAAAACGCCATTGGGTCGTGGCCTGGATGGATGCCCAAGCTAAAGCTGTCACACTCTTTCCTAAGGGTTTTGCAGAGATGTGTGACTTCCAGGGCTTTTTTCTTTTTCATTAGATGTCTAGAACTGGGACGAGCTCTGTCGTGTCTGCACTCCAAGCGTTTGCTATAAAAGTGGGGGAGAGTATTGTGTGCAGGAGGAATTCTGTACTTTCCTGACTCCTACACTGCGTGTTAGGCACCCCTGCACTATTTTTGTTTTTGTAGAACCCCTACACACTGCCTTACAGACTCCTGCATTATCCACAATATTGTAAACTACATACTCTCACCAAAGTGTTTATTGTCTCAACATTTGCTTGTTGCTAAGCAGTCCCTGACAATTTTAATGAAGTTCTTATTTAAATTAGGCTCAAACAAAGCTTTAAAGCTCTCTGTCTATTTTGAGTGTTTTCAAAACTACACAGTATGTAATGGAAACTTTTATTTTTAATTATTGTGCTGAGGTTAATATGTGTCTAAGCCCAGGTTTTGTTTATTCATGCCCCTTAGACATGTGCAATTTGTTTAGTTCCGTATTCGTTTTTTTAACTAATTTAGACAAATTTGTTCATTCGGAAATATCAGAATTTCCGAATTTTTACGATTATTTGGAAATTCCAAAATTCGAAATTCGCAAATTCGAAATTCGAAAATTTGGAAATTCGGAAATCCAAAAATAAGAATGAAAATTCAAAAATTTTAAAGAACGAAAATCCGAAGTTTCAAGAACCCAAAAATAATAAATAACTAACTAATAATAACTTAACTATTACTAACTCTTAAATTATAGGTATTGGAATTTCCTTTAAAACTCAACTGTTAGTGAACATAATGAATACGAATTTGTCCGAAGCTACAAATTATCCGTAATAACGAATGCCGTATCTAAGCGAATGGAACATAACAAATTAATAATAATGAATAACAATAATAATAAAAATGTATTATTATTATTTATTATTATTTTGTTCCGTTCCATTTGTGTAGATGCGGCATTCGTTATTTCGGAAAATTCGGAAATTCTGATAATTTTGTATTCGTTACGTTTACCAACAGCCAAATTTTAAAGGAAATTCCAATACCTAATTAGTTAATATTTGAAATTTTTGGATTTTTGGATTTTCATTCTTTCTAATTTTTGGATTTTCCTTTCTTATTTTCGGATTTTAGAATTATCGGATTTTGAATTTCCGAATTTCAAAATTTTAGGAATTTTGACTTAGGAATTTTAGAATTTCAAAATTTTCAGATTTTTGAATTAGGAATTTTAGAATTTTAGAATTTATGAATTCCGAATTTTAGAATTTACGAATTTTAGAATTTCCATAAAAAACAAAAAACTAATGAAGCGAAAACAAACTAATTTTTCAGCAGCGCACATGTCTAATGCCCCTCTGTTAACAGAAGAAGAGGAGATTAAGGGGCGATATGATCAACATGTATAAATAAATCACTGCTCCATATAGTGAACTTTGTGTAGAGTTATTCACTTTAAGGTCATCACTTTTAAGTCTGGAGGAAAAGAGATTTAACCTCCAAATACGGAAAGGCACAATAAAAGCTATGAAAATGTGGAATAGGCACCCTCAAGAGCTAGTTCTGGTGAACTCAGTAGATTGTTTTGAAACAGGCCTTGATTCCTTCCTAAATGCACAAATATAACTGGATACTAATATAGTAAAGTTGATCCAGGGAATATCTGATTGCCTCTTGGGGGATCTGGAAGGATCAAGAAGGAGCATTGGATCATGCTTTATTTGGCCTTCTTCTGGATTAACTGTGGGTATATTGTGTATATGGAGGTTTTCAATTTGTGTGTGTGTTTTTTTTCTCGGTGGGTTGAACTGGATGGACTTGTGTCTTTTTTCAACCAGACTAACTATGTAACAGTTTGGCCACAGTGTGCTTAGTGAGCCATAGATCACTATCTCCCTAAAGTGTCCTCCCAAGCTCTAAATTTGGAAGGTATGTTGGTACTCTTAAGAAGAACATACCTCGAGAAAGTCAAAATTTTCTGCAGGGAGTTCTTCTGCCTGTGTCTCTTCTGGTTCTTCAGCTTGGATCTCTTTCACTGCTTCTGACGCATAGTCGACTATCTGTAATTCACTATGTTCGGCATGTCCATTCAGGATTTGGTAAGTAATTTGACCATCTTGATCTTGTGTCTTTTCTGGCATGGATCCATCTGATTCGACAGTTGTAATAGCTGGTAACTTTTGTCTAGACCCTTCTGATAAGCCATCTACATGTTGAGACTCTTCTGATTTAGCATGCCATCGCTGTGTCTCTTCTTTATGTATACCTAGCAGTTGCTGTTCTTCTGACAGTGGGTATTTATGGAATTGCTCCTCAGTTTTTTCACTAGCATGCATTTCATCAGTTGAAGTATCACTATATTTTGGTTCTTCCATGTAACTTTTTCTCAGCTGCTGCTCTAAGTATTCACTAGGTCTTATATCTTTTTCAGAAGACTTAACAAGTATTTCAGATGATAGTGTTGGAATATTAGTTGTACTGTCCATTTCCTCTAATTGAACAGGCTTGTACTGTTGTTGGTGGGATTCCAAATCAATCAGCCCTGATTGTGTACGCTCTGAATTTGTAGCATCTGACCCTGTGTGAATGTATGCTGGGTCCTCAATGCCTTCATACTGGTTTGCAAGTTCATAACTATGGACTGGTTCATCTTGCTTTTTATATCTGTAATCTGGCTCCAGTGATTGATCATGACTGTGAACTATCTCCTCTGACTGTGTATATCTATTAACTGGCTCCTCAGACATTTCATATTTGTGAGTTGATTCCTCTGACTTTTGATAATCCTGAACAGGCTGCTCTGTCTGCTCATACTTGTCAGTTGATTCATCCAACTGTTCATATTTGTGAACTGGGTCTTCTAATTGTTCATATTTATGAACTGTATCTTCTAAGTATGCATATCTATGTTCTGACTCTTCTGAAGGCTCGTATTTATTAAGTGGATCCTTTAAGTGCCCATATTTCTGAACTGCTTCTTCTGCCTCTTCTGGCTCATCAGAGTGCTGATTATTGTAGACTACTGTCTTAGGTTGTTGAAGAGCTAATTGTTCTGTTTGCTCATATCTGCCAGCTGGTTTGTCTGACTCTTTATGTTCATGAACAGAGTCTTCTGATAGGTCATCCCTGTGAACTGTCTCTTCTGACTTTTCACATCTATGAGATGGTTCTTCTAATAATTTGTGTTTATGGATTGAATGTTCCACTTTCTGAGGTCTGTAACCTAATTCTTCTGTCTGTTCAGATTTGAGGCCTGACTCTTCTGACTGTTTATATGTGCTAACTCGCTCTTGTGACTGTTCATCATATGTATATACTGGTTCCTTAGAGAATTCAACTGGCTCCTCCAACTGTTCATACAGGACGCTTGGCTTGTCTGGCATTTCAAACTTGTAGACTGACTTTTCCAAATGTTGATAAATATATTCTGGCTCTTCAGACTGTTCATATGTATTAACAGGCACTTCTGATTGCTTGTCATCTAGTTCCACCTTGTGGCCATGATTGCACTCCTGCTCCTGTGATTGACTGTGGATGTACTGTAGCTTATTTGACTCATCATATCTGTGCTCTATCTTATCTAAGTGAACCTCACATTCCTTTGGTACTGGTGACTGAGCAGTGGTATACACAAGCCTGTCTGATTGTTTATATGGGTCACTTAAGTTTTGTGGCTTTGTGACTCTATCAGCTGGATCCTGAGATGTAGCTTCAGAATATCTGTACTGTGACTCATCATAGCTCAATTCTGGCCTACTAGATTCATAGTTTTCCGTCTGACTCCGCTCTTCATGTGGCTTGCTTGACTGAGTTTCCCTTTCCATATAGCTGTGTAATGACTCCTCTGATTCATCAACTGGATGAGAATATACTTCCCCTGGAACCAGACTGTTATTTTCTAGTATTTGTGATCCCACATACAGGTTTGCTGATGCCTCATTGTCTGCATGTCTAGGCAGCTCTGGTGCATAGGGTGTCTCAGAATCATAGGTGGATCTGGCTTTGTTCCCAAAAATCGATCTAAAAATGTAAAAGTTAAACAATAGAAAAATACTTTAAGAACTGTGTCAATTGTATACAAATCACGATTCTATAGAATGATAATATTGTAACATCACTTGATCTGTTTAAATCACTAAATACTAGTACTTGTTACTTCCCACAAATAAAAAATAAAAAATCTTTTAAATGCAGGTCATGATACTTAGGTTTGTGAACACTGAAACTCTACAAGCCCAGAAGTATTATAGAATATACATGTATGAGCCCCTCGTCAAGGCATGTACATGTACAACTAAGACATGGAAGATTTATTTAAACACCCCATATATTGTTATTATTAAAGATATGTATAGCACCATATTCCACTGTGGCATGTTATAAACAGCCAATAATAGCAAGCAAAGCTTTCATTTTAAACAAAACCAGATTTCAGCAGATTTCATGTCTTAAAGCGGATATCCACCCATATAAAAGTCAGCAGCTTCAAAAAGTGTAGCTGCTGACATTTAATAATCAGACACTCACCTGGTCCACGGTCCAGCAATGCGGGCAAACAAAGTCACGCTTCTCTCCCCCTCCGCGGCACCAGCATTGTGACTGTGGGCGTCCGGCTGTGGCTTCACAGCCGAGCACGCACTGCGCATGCGCGAGCCGCTGTGATTGGCCGAGAGGTGAACTTCCTTCCGGCGTCACGGAGCCCGGGGAGGAAGTGGGAGCTGGATACCTCTAAAAAGAGGGTATCTGTTCCCACCCCCAAAAAATGACATGCCAAATGTGGCATGTCAGGAGGTCACCTTCACTTAAAGCGGAAGTTCCATTTTTGGGTGGAGCTCCGCTTTAATAGCCTACAACGTTCTACCAGACACAACCACATTAGGCTGACAGGACAGGAGCAGTACTTGCTGTGCCTGTGCGCCAATTGTGTCAGAGCTTATGGAATGTAACGCCAGCCCTCTTTTCCTCCTGACTCTGTTCCCATTGCTGTAACCTTTTTACCAGTAGAAGCAGTGAACTTCATGCCTGCCTCTAAAATCTAAAAGTAGGGAATAACAGGGGCTAAGTGTAAATGATTAGCAGCACCCTGAACAGGTTAAGGCCCCTTTCACACTTGTTCTCCTTCAAAGTCGTGCGATTTTGCCACCGTGATTTGGACAAGACAGTCATACGACTGTGGATCCGACTTTGCCCCACGACTTGAAGTACGACTTCAATAAGCAGGGAAGCGACTTTGATCCGCCATGCACATGGCATTGCAGCGGGAGGGAGCGCCGAGTCAACATCGGAAGAAGAGCGGAGGGAAGAAGACGATGGAGAAGACCGGGCAAGAGCTAGCAAAAGAGCGGGCAAAAGAGCAGAAGACGACCGGACTGTGAGAGGAGAAATGGAGAGCGTGGAGTAGAGGCCGGAGAGCCCGGAGAAGAAGGAAGAGACCCCCGAAGTCGGAAGAGACCCCCCGGAGCTGCCTAATAAATTACTTTAAAAACCTATGTAGTTTTTCTTTTTTTTTTTTTACACTTTTTATGCCAGGTGAATGGGTAGGGGTACGATGTACCCCATACTCATTCACATAGGGTGGGGGGTCGATATCTGGGGGCCCCCTTATTAAAAGGGGGCTCCCAGATTCCGATAAGCTCTCTGCCCACAGACCCTGACAACCAACGGCAAGGGTTGTCGGGAAGGGGCCCTTGTCCTCATCAACATGGGGGCAAGGTGCCTTGGGGTGGGGGGGCGCAGGCCGCCCCCTGCCCCAAAGCACCCACCCCCCATGTTGAGGGCATGTGGCCTGGTACGGCTCAGGAGGGGGGGCGCTCGCTCGTCCCCACCCCCTTTCCTGACCGGCCGGGCTGGTGCTCGGATAAGGGTCTGAATGGTCTGGTATGGATTTTGGGGGAACCCCACGGCATTTTTTCGGCATGGGGATTCCCCTTAAAATACTTACCAGACCGATGGGCCCGGTATGCTCATGAAGGGGGAAGCCATGCCATTTTTTTTTTGTTGACGTGGAGTTCCCCTTCATGCACAAGTCATGCACAAGTCGCATGCCAAAGTCGGATCTGTTAATACGGAATCTCACTTTGATCCGACTTAAAAAAAAAAGTAGTGCATGAACTACTTTGAAGTAGGCATGACTTAAAGTCGTGCCCATATGGATGGTGGTCATACAAAATCATGGAGAATGACTTTGAAAATTGTGGGACAAGTCGTATAAGTGTGAAAGGGGGCTAAAGGGTAAAATGTGTAGCTATACTGCATTGGCAACTGCTCCTTTTCTCTATCAACACAAAAAAGGGAGCATATTAGGACTGTTTATCCTCACCTTAGAGCACACAAAGCTAAAATATAGCAAGTATGGGCAAGTTTTTGCAACAATATTTGGTAATTGAAGTGATCAGAGGTTAACTACTGCTGCTGGAGAGCAGAATATGTTATATGATATTTTGCCAGGGGAAGTAGGAAAAGTATTTGTATTGCTATTATATAATTATTGCTGCTTGGGGGAATGGTATATAATTTTCTGCTAGATCGGGCATGGAAATATATAATTGATTTTTGCTAGAGTAAAAAAATGTAATTTTAAATGTTGGACTTATTATTACCTGGTAGCCAGAGGTTATAATTAGGGATATGTGAATCGACCTGGATTTGATTCATGGGCTGTTGTCAAACCCATATTAAAATCTGTAAATTGATAACTTTAATCTGAACTCTGTTAAATGTAATTGGATGCATATCTTGAAAATCAATTCTAGCCATTTCCAGGCTAATAGAAGTAGAATTATCCAACAAAGCACATGGAAAGTTGGACACCCTGATGGGGAATATGTGCCAATAAAAAAATATGTTTTTAAAACATCATTCACTAGGAAGCGGGTCTTCCTTTTTATGCACCTTTAATGGCAACATGAGAAAAACACCATTCCTTTATAATGCATTCTTGGGAGATGTCTTTAAAGTGGTTGTAAACCCTTGTAAAGTTTTTTTTTTTTTTTCTTTTTTATCCCACCTGCAAGACAAAGGCATAATGAGCTAGTATGACTAGCATACTAGCTCATTATGCATCCCTTACCTTAGATCGGGGCCCCCAAAGCCGTCCTCGTCTCCCTCTCCAGCCGCCGCCATCGCTGCGGCGATAGCCGGAATGTTACTTCTGGGTATCGCCGCTCCAGCCAATCACAGCGCCGCTCCGGCGCTGTGATTGGCCGGAGCGGCGAAGACGTGACTCCGCGCAATGCGCGCGGGAGCCGTCAAATCCGGCCAAGCCGGATTTGTGAATGGGATTAACCCTATGAATGCGCCGTTGTCTATGGTGCGCATGCATTCTTTTTTGTAAAATATCTCCTAAACCGTGTAGGTTTAGGAGATATTTCTTGCACCTACAGGTAAGCCTTAATCTAGGCTTACCTGTAGGTGCAAGTTACATAAGTGGGTTTACAACCACTTTAAGCTGTATACAGTGCTACAGAACAGTACTGTATGAATGTCATGGACATTGCCAACGATACCATATTCTTTTCAACACACATTCTAAATATGTAACTGATTTTATGTAACATTTTATACCTTAATGCATTCCCTGAACCTCCTTAAATACTTACCAGAGTTCTTTCTCGATCCAGCATTATGGCCGTGTGCAGCAGTGCTGCTCCCTCTACCTCTTCTCAAATAATGCAGGGGCAGCAGCAGGAGCCAGTGGTTGTGTGGTGAGGAGGGAGCGAGGGGCAGGGCTGAGTAGTGCTGTGTGTGTCTGTGCCTGCACGAATGACCCCACAGCACACAACTTGCCTTGGGGGCACTCAGAGAAGAGGAGGAGCTGGGGGCGGAGCTAGCTGGAGACTGAGGAGGATATGCTGTAGCTGAGCTCCGGTACCAGCGGCACTTAAACGGCTTATAACGGACGATCCAGGCACCAAAAAGTTGCCCAAATACGGCGTTTCAGCTCCCACTGACCCGGCGAACAGACATCCAGCATGACGAGTAGGGATGAGCTTCGAGTTCGAGTCGAACTCATGTTCGACTCGAACATTGCCTGTTCGCCCGTTCGCCGAACAGCGAACAAATTGGGGTGTTCGCGGCAAATTCGAAAAATCTATGGGAGAAATCTAAAGTGCTAATTATAAAGGCTTATATGCAAGTTATTGTCCTAAAAAGTGTTTGGGGACCGGGGTCCTGCCCCAGGGGACATGTATCAATGCAAAAAGAAGTTTTAAAAACGGCAGTTTTTTCGGGAGCAGTGATTTTAATAATGCTTAAAATGAAAAAATAAAAGTGAAATATTCCTTTAAATTTCGTACCTGGGGGGTGTGTATGATATGCATGTGAAGTGGCGCTTGTTTCCCGTGCTTAGAACTGTCCCTGCAAAAAGTGTCATTTTTGAAAGAAAAAAATGCATTTAAAACTGACTCGCGGCTATTAATGAATTGTCGGCTCCCGGCAATACATACAAAAGTCATTGAGAAAAAAAAAAAAAAAAAAGCGTGGGGGTTCCCCAGAATTCAATTACCAGGCCCTTCAGGTCTGGAATGGATATTAAGGGGAACCCCGCCGCAAATAAAAAAAAAAATTGACGTGGGGTTCCCCCAAATATCCATTCCAGGCCCTTCAGATCTGGCATGGATTTTAAGGGGAACTCCACCCCAAATTAAAAAAAAATGGCGTGGAGTCCCCCTAAAAATCCATACCAGACCCCTTATCCGAGCACGCAACCTGGCCGGCCGCAGGGGAAAAGGGGGGGACGAGAGAGCGGCCCCCCCTCCCTCCTGAACCGTACCAAGCCACATGCCCTCAACATGGGGAGGATGTCCCCATATTGATGGGGACAAGGGCCTCATCCCCACAACCCTTGCCCGGTGGTTGTGGGGGTCTGCGGGCGGGGGCTTATCGGAATCTGGAAGACCCCTTTAACAAAGAGGACCCCCAGATCCCGGCCCCCCCCCTATGTGAATTGGTAAGGGGTACATTGTACCCCTACCATTTCACGAAGAAAGCGTAAAAAAATGTTTAAAAAAACACACAAACACCTTGAAAAAGTCCTTTATTTAAAAAAAAAAAAAAAAAACATTCCAGCGGTGAAATCCAGTGTCCCGCGGCGATCCCGATGTCCAGCGCTGTCCGTCATTGGTTGTGCCTGAGCGGACCTGATGGGGAACTCCCTCTCAGTATTTTAAATGTATAGACCCGCCCCTTCTAAAGTTCCCCATCAGGTCCGCTCAGCGGACGAGATGCGGAACATGAGAAGGGGCGGGTCTATACATGTATTACCAAAGTGAGAGCAGTCCCCCATCAGGTCCGCCCCCTCGGTATGTCGGACCCGCCTACGTCATTGGCTTGAGCGGGGAACTTCCTTCACTATGTAAATTTAAATTACACAGTGAAGGAAGTTCCCCGCTCAAGCCAATGACGTAGGCGGGTCTGACATACCGAGGAGGCGGACCTGATGGGGAACTGCTCTCACTTTGGTAATACATGTATAGACCCGCCCCTTCTCATGTTCCGCATCTCGTCCGCTGAGCGGACCTGATGGGGAACTTTAGAAGGGGCGGGTCTATACATTTAAAATACTGAGAGGGAGTTCCCCATCAGGTCCGCTCAGGCACAACCAATGACGGACAGCGCTGGACATCGGGATCGCCGCAGGACACTGGATTTCACCGCTGGAATGTTTTGTTTTTGTTTTTTTAAATAAAGGACTTTTTCAAGGTGTTTGTGTGTTTTTTTAAACATTTTTTTACGCTTTCTTCGTGAAATGGTAGGGGTACAATGTACCCCTTACCAATTCACATGGGGGGGGGGCGGGATCTGGGGGTCCTCTTTGTTAAAGGGGTCTTCCAGATTCCGATAAGCCCCCCGCCCGCAGACCCCCACAACCACCGGGCAAGGGTTGTGGGGATGAGGCCCTTGTCCCCATCAACATGGGGACATCCTCCCCATGTTGAGGGCATGTGGCCTGGTACGGTTCAGGAGGGAGGGGGGGCCGCTCTCTCGTCCCCCCCTTTTCCCCTGCGGCCGGCCAGGTTGCATGCTCGGATAAGGGGTTTGGTATGGATTTTTAGGGGGACTCCACGCCATTTTTTTTTTAATTTGGGGTGGAGTTCCCCTTAAAATCCATGCCAGATCTGAAGGGCCTGGAATGGATATTTGGGGGAACCCCACGTCAATTTTTTTTTTATTTGCGGCGGGGTTCCCCTTAATATCCATTCCAGACCTGAAGGGCCTGGTAATTGAATTCTGGGGAACCCCCACGCTTTTTTTTTTTTTTTTCTCAATGACTTTTGTATGTATTGCCGGGAGCCGACAATTCATTAATAGCCGCGAGTCAGTTTTAAATGCATTTTTTTCTTTCAAAAATGACATTTTTTGCAGGGACAGTTCTAAGCACGGGAAACATGCGCCACTTCACATGCATATCATACACACCCCCCAGGTACGAAATTTAAAGGAATATTTCACTTTTATTTTTTCATTTTAAGCATTATTAAAATCACTGCTCCCGAAAAAACGGCCGTTTTTAAAACTTCTTTTTGCATTGATACATGTCCCCTGGGGCAGGACCCAGGTCCCCAAACACTTTTTAGGACAATAACTTGAATATAAGCCTTTATAATTAACACTTTAGATTTCGAACGTTCGAGTCCATTGTATTTAATAGGGTTCTAAAGTTTACACGAACATTTTGTCTGTTCGCAGGTTCTGGTGCGAACCGAACAGGGGGGTGTTCGGCTCATCCCTGATGACGAGACGCAAGAAGGAGGGGAACCGGCCGACCAAACTCACAGCGTTCTTCTCTATGGGGCCTAAGCAAGATGGCGCCGGCTCATCCTCCACGCCAGTACAAGGCTCTTCCCAGCGCTCATCTCAGAAGGGCATAAACATGAAAAGAAGCAGCCCACCGAGGAACCCACGTTCCCCGCTAGCTACCCCTTCATCTGGGAGCCGGAGAAGGCGAGATGCCGGCTGGATGCCGCGGATGCTGGACATAAGGTGAGCTCTCCCATAGATTCAGGGGATGAAACCAGAGACTTACCAGACTCCATTGACTTATTCCCCACAACCGATAAACCTGTCTTAGATACAGTATTGAAAGAGATGTTGGTGTCCCTCAGGAGCTCACTCCAGTCAGACATGATATCATGCGTACACAAGTTTGGCACAGAACTGAGACATGTGGCTGAAAGGGTCTCTCACATAGAGAATAAGATGGAGGAGTATGCTTCCACTATCAATGACCTGGTTGATGCTAGTGAAAAGTCAGAGGATGATATGGAGTCAGTGAAAGCTAGGCTGGCAGAAATGGAAGATAGGTCCAGAAGGAACAATGTGAAGATAAGAGGGATCCCTGAATCTGTTAAAAACCAGGAGCTGCGTAGTTATGCTGCTCAACTGTTTGCTACAGTTATGCCAGACCTGTCTGCTCTAGACTTCACTGTGGATAGGATCCATAGGCTCCCGAAGCCCACATACCTCTCTGACGCTATACCTAGAGATGTGATCCTTAGATTACATTTTTATCACACCAAAGAGCAACTGATGGCAGTGTCACGCCAAAAAGAACAGATCCCTGCTCCTTACTCTGACCTCCAGTTCTATGCGGATTTATCGCAGTACACGCTCCAAAAATGCAGAAATCTCAATACCATCACAAAGGCCCTCAGAAATCACAAACTGACCTATAAATGGGGCTTCCTGACCAAGCTAATAGTCACGAAAGATGACAAGGAATATGTTATGGACTCCCTAGCCAAAGGAATGGCACTGCTACACTCTTGGGGAATTGTCTCTGATAATCAACCACAACCTCAGCGGGGACCCACATCAAAAAACCTAGAACCTGAATGGCGCACAGTTGACCGCAGAAATGCTCGTTCTCACAACTAACCTGGATTAAACTTTGATAATTACATAGAGTGCCTGTTGGAATGGATCAGATTCCTGTTCCGAACTTTCTCCCTTTCCCCACCTACCGCTTGAGTGATAATGAGTCACACACTTTTGCACTCTGTTACTTGGCAAGTTGCCATTGTTATTTTTTTTATGTTTCTCTTGAAATAACTCTCTTTTGCCCTAATAGCCAGAAGTACTGCTTCCCATACCTCGCTGAAAGAACCTTAGACAAGTATGAGCACAAAAGGCCTATCTCGCGCAGTGCACCTACAGGAATTATCCAGCGACTCCCACCATCTGTAAGTAACTTTATTATCCACACATGGCGGTAAAATTTATGACTCTAAATACCAAGGGTCTTAATCACCCTGCCAAGCGGAGATCTCTGTGGAAGGAGGCCTTGCATCAACATTGTGACATTTTGTGTGTTCAGGAGACCCACTTTCTACAGAACTCGCCTCCTAAATGCACACATCCCCAGTTTCCCCACGTCTATCAAGCAAATGCGCCCTCAAAGACAAAGGGAGTGATGATAGCAATAAGAGACACAGTCTCTTTTCGCCTACATGAAGCTATATGTGATCCTCAGGGATGTTTCATAATATTGATCTGTGACATCAATTCCGTCACTTACACTGTGGCGAATGTGTATGCACCAAATGTGAGACAAATTAAATTTTTTCACAGGATTGTGAAAAAAGTAAGAAAGGTGCAGAAGGGAATGTTAATTATTTGTGGGGACTTCAACATTACACCAGACCCAGATGTAGACTCCACCTCTTCACCAAAGAGGCGGCCCTCATCTCTGTTGACGTCCCTACAAAATCACAACCTATATGACTCTTGGAGATGCTTGAACGCAAATGAAAAAGACTATACTTTTTTCTCTAATTGTCATAGGTCTTATAGTAGAATTGACTTATTTTTGGTTGACAGATGGTTACTGATGAAATGTAAGTCGGTTAAAATCAATAGTATCACATGGTCGGACCATGCCTCGGTTTGCTTAACAATAGGGAACCCTTCTTCTCAAAAATCTACTTATTTATGGAGAGTCAACCATCGCCTACTGCAGGAAGGTCTGATCAGGTCATACATCCAGGGAAAACTGATTGAATACTTTGACGAAAATCAAGGTTCAGTGGCAAATCCTTTTGTTATTTGGAACGCACATAAGGCGGTGATGAGGGGGGTGATGATGCAGCAGGGGGCGAGATACAAGAGGGAAATGCAGCAGCAAACCGTACAACTGCTATCCAAAATTGAAGACATAGACAGACGAAACAAAGCTAATCCATCCCACATACTGTCTGACCAAGTAACACAACTTCGCACAGAACTACGGCTAAAATTCCTTGACGATTTTGAAAAGACCTATAGGAGGTTAAAACTGGCATACTACACCAGTGGAAACAGAGCAGGCAAACTGCTGGCCAACAAACTAAAGGGTCACAGAACCAGAACCCAAATCTCCCATATTCTACAACCAAAAACGCAGGTCAAGCAAACTCACCCCCAAGCAATAGCTGACGCATTTAGCCAATACTACAGCTCATTATATAACTTAAAAGACGATCTTAACACACCACAGCCAACAAAAGAGGCTATTGACGCATTTTTAGACAAACTCAATTTCCCCAAACTTACACAGGAACACCTCCAGAGCCTTAATTCCCCCATATCTGATCTAGAGGTAAAACAGACGATCCAGGCTCTTCCCGCCAACAAATCGCCCGGCCCAGATGGTTTTACAGGGGAATACTACAAGACATTTCAGGACATTCTTTGCCCACATCTCACCCAAACGTTCAATTCAGCTTCTGCATCTTCCTCTTTCCCTCCTGAAATGCTAACTGCTACAATCATAGCTTTGCCTAAACCAGGGAAATCTCCAGATGTACCACAAAACTTTAGGCCAATATCATTACTGAATAATGATGTCAAGATCTATGCCAAACTTATAGCTACTAGACTGGTGGATATCCTACCTGACATTGTGGATATAGATCAATCTGGATTCACTAAGGGGAGACAAACAGCTGATGCCACTAGGCGACTAGTCAACCTAATACACATTGCTAAAAGGAGGGGAACGCCTTCTCTGCTCCTCTCACTGGATGCGGAGAAGGCGTTTGATAGAATTCATTGGGGATACCTTACAGAGGTGCTGAGCAGGTTCGGCTTTGGGGGCCTCATACTTTCTGCAATAAAGGCATTATACACATTTCCTTCAGCTCAAGTTTACATTGCAGGTGCTCTGTCAACTCCCTTTGCCATAACGAATGGCACGCGCCAAGGGTGCCCCTTATCTCCACTCATTTTTAATTTTTTAATGGAACCTCTGGCCATGCACATGAGAGGACACCCCCAAATAGCAGGTTTGCAAGTGGGCAACAGGAAACATGTCATGAGTCTATTTGCCGACGACATAATTTTGTTCTTAACTAATGTAGACGATTCCCTGGCCAATGTTCACGATGCACTACAGACCTTCTCATTAGTTTCCTACTATAAGGTAAACGAAACAAAATCCTATCTGATGGGATTAGGTATAGCTCCAGAAACTAAAATAGAATTACAGAACAAGTACCCTTATGTGTGGTCGGATGGAGGCATAGGTTATCTGGGCATAACATTAACTAATGACACGGCTGAACTGCTCAATGCTAACTACACACCATTCCTGAACTCTTTTCAAAACAAACTGAACAAAATTACTCATTCTGAATTGTCCTGGCTAGGTAGGTTAGCGGCCTTCAAAATGATGGTCTTACCTCAGCTGCTATATTTGTTCAGGACCCTTCCGATACCTCTACCTAATGCGTACTTTACCTCCCTTCAATCGATCCTGAATAACTATTTGTGGCAGGGGAAGAAGGCAAGGTGCGCATTTAGCAAACTAGTGAGAAATAGAGTGGCGGGGGGCATCGGCCATGTTATACTGCAGGATTATTATTTTTCATCAATATTAGCCCAGATTAAAGTCTGGCTAAGACCTAACTGCAACCACTTATGGAAAAAACTAGAAGCCACACAAATACAGAAAGACGACTTGGCAAACTTTTTGATGACAGCTCGTCACTGCAAATCTCTAGATAGGAATCTATCGCCACCCATACTAGCTTCATTGAGGGCATGGGCTCATCTTTGTACAGCGCAATCATGGGAGGAAGAAACGGTTCCTCTGAACCTTAACATTATGGCAGTCCGTCACATTATTCCAGATATAAATCTCAACACATGGAATTTACATGGTATTCACCATTTGGAAGATATAATCACTCGTTCCAAAATTAAACCATTTCACTTACTACAACAAGAATTTAACCTGCCACCGAGGGAGCATTATAGGTATATTCAACTAACTCAAGTAATAAGGAAGACCCCTACTTTGCTTACCCAACTTCCAAAGAAATTAACTGATTTTTACCAACAAGACACAAAGGGTTCCAAAGGTATATCAATCATTTACAGGGAGCTACAGAGCAAGGATATATTAATTAAAACCCCAAACATTTTGGCATGGGAAAAAGACATTGGTCTGACATTCACTGCTAAAAATTGGGAGAGGGCAATCAAACTTCAGTTAACTACTACCAAGAGTACAAACTTATGGGAAATGCACCAGAAAATCCTGCTTCGCTGGTACCTTACCCCACATAGATTGTCAAAAATCTTCCCGGGCACTACCTCAGGGTGCTGGAGGCTATGTGGAGAGAGGGGCACACTGTTCCACATAATGTGGACATGCCCAAAGGTTAAACCTTTGTGGGTTCAGATTGAGAAACTAATACAAACTATCTCACATATCACTTTACCTTTACGCCCCGAATTGGCCATACTCTCTCTGGACTTGGAATCAGTACCTGTTGCACTTAGAACTGTAACCACACATATATTAATGGCTACACGCCTAACTCTACTTAGACACTGGAAGAACATTGAAGCCCCAAAATTTCCAGAAGTTATAACTACTGTACAAACACATAGTACATACGAGACTCTCCATGCTTCAGCAATAGGGCAATTTGACAAGATATCCAAGCTGTGGGCACCTTGGCACGACTGGTATGACAAGCAATTAAATTAACGCGAGCTAATTAGGGAATACGTTTCAACTCTGGTTAATCTTAAAGTTATTTTATATGTTTGATTTTATTTTTCTTTCTTGGTTCCTAATGATGTAGTTACGAGAAACATGATTTTTCATAGGAGTAGTGGCACTTAGCACTGCCTATACTATTATACAAGGGATGGGACTTCAGGGAATGTAGTGGGTTGATCACTGCAACCAAACAGAGAGATTGTTAGTGGACGGCCATAGATTGTGGAAATTAACCATTGTCCCATCCCCACCTGGTACAGGACTACTTACTACGCTTAACGAATTGACTAATACATCAGGGGACTGTGTTCCTCTCTAACTCAGCTCTAAGTTATTTTGTATTATTTACTATATTATTTATATTTCTATACTTCTTGTTCGCTAAAAGTCTTTATCCTTTGTATGCTTTAAACTTTCAATAAAAATTATTGATATAGAGAAGAGGAGGAGCAGATAGCACTGGGACCCCAGAATAGGAGGTGAGGGTGCTCTGTGCGACCCCTTACCTCTGCGGATTCTTCTTGTGTTTCTGTTTGAATATTTTATTATGTTTTCATAAGGCATAACAAAGGTCATAAGAATAGTACCATTCATATTAGTACAATATAATGATCCAGAACATGCAAACGGACCGAAAGTTTGCGCGAACATTCGAACACCGTTAAAGTCTATGGGACTCAAGTGTGAGAAATCAAAAGTGTGAATTTTAAAGGCTAATATGCAAATTATTGTCCTAAAAAGGGTTTGGGGACACGGGTCCTGCCCCAGGGGACATGTATCAATGCAAAAATAAGTTTTAAAAACTGCAGTTTTTTCGGGAGCAGCGATTTTAACCACTTGCTTACTGGGCACTTAAACCCCCCTCCTGCCCAGACCAATTTTCAGCTTTCAGTGCTCTCACACTTTGAATGACAATTACTCAGTCATACAACACTGTGCCCAAATTATTTTTTTGTCCTTTTTTTATACAAATAGAGCTTTCTTCTGGTGGTATTTGATCACATCTGGGTTTTTTATTTTTTGCGCTATAAATGAAAAAAGACTGATTCTTTTTTTAAAAAAACAAATTTTTCTTAGTTTCTGTGATAAAATTTTGCAAATTATTAATTTTTCTTCATAAATTTTGCCCACAGTTTATACTGCTACATATCTTTGATAAAAATAACCCAAAATTTGTGGAAGTTATTTGGTCTGTGTAAAAGTTTGAGTCTACAAGCTATAGTGCAAATCATAAAAACATTATCACATCTGATGGACTGGCGGCTTTTTCCCACGATTTTTTGAAAAATTATGATTTTTATTTTTTGTTTTTATTTTTTCTCAAAATTGTCATTGTAATAGCTTATTTCTCTCACATGGCATGTGCATACCACAAATGACACCCCAAAATACATTCTGCTACTCCTCCTGAGTATTAAAATACCACATGGGTGGGACTTTTTCACTGCCTGGCCACATACAGAGGCCCAACATGCAGGGAGCACCATCAGGTGTTCTAGGACCATAAATTACACATCTAACTAGTTGACTACCTATTACACCTATTACACTTTTGAAGGCCCTGGAGCACCAGGACAATGGAAACACCCACAAAATGACCCCATTTTGGAAAGCTACCAACGTATAATCTATGAGGCATAATGAGTCTTTTGAACGGTTCGTTTTTTTCCAGAAGTTTTTGGAAAATGTGGAATAAAAATGAAAACGCCTTTTTTTTTCACGCAAAGTTGTCCATTTATAAGATATTTCCAACACATAGCATGTACATAGCAAAAATGACACCTCAAAATACATTCTGCTACTCCTCCTAAATATATCGTGATACCAAATATGTGAGACTTTTACACAGCCTGGCCACATACAGAGGACCTACATTGAAGTAGCACCTTCAGGCGTTCTAGGAGCATAAATTACACATCTAATTTCTCAACCACCTATTACACTTTTGAAGGCCCTGGAGCACCAGGAGAATGGAAACACACACAAAATGACCCCATTTTGTAAAGCGAACACCCCAACGTATAATCTATGAGGCATAATGAGTCTTTTGAACAGTTCATTTTTTTCCAGAAGTTTTTGGAAAATGTGGAAAAAAATGAAAACGCCTTTTTTTTCACACAAAGTTGTCCATTTATAAGATATTTCCAACACATAGCATGTACATAGCAAAAATGACACCTCAAAATACATTCTGCTACTCCTCCTAAATATATCGCGATACCAAATGTGTGAGACTTTTACACAGCCTGGCCACATACAGAGGACCTACATTGAAGTAGCACCTTCAGGCGTTCTAGGAGCATAAATTACACATCTAATTTCTCAACCACCTATTACAACTTTGAAGGCCCTGGAGCACCAGGAGAATAGAAACACACACAAAATGACCCAATTTTGTAAAGCGAACACCCCAACGTATAATCTATGAGGCATAATGAGTCTTTTGAACAGTTCATTTTTTTCCAGAAGTTTTTGGAAAATGTGGAAAAAAAATGAAAACGCATTTTTTTTTACGCAAAGTTGTCCATTTATAAGATATTTCCAACACATAGCATGTACATAGCAAAAATGACACCCCAAAATACATTCTGCTACTCCTCCTGAGTATGGCGATACCAAATGTGTGAGACTTTTACACAGCCTGGCCACATACAGAGGACCTACATTGAAGTAGCACCTTTAGGCGTTCTAGGAGCATAAATTACACATCTAATTTCTCAACCACCTATTACATTTTGAAGGCCCTGGAGCACCAGGACAATGAAAACACCCACAAAATGAGCCCATTTTGGAAAGCTAACACCCCAATGTATAATCTATGAGGCATAATGAGTCTTTTGAACAGTTCATTTTTTTCCAGAAGTTTTTGGAACATGTGGAAAAAAATGAAAACGCATTTTTTTTACACAAAGTTGTCTGTTTATAAGATATCTCCAACACATAGCATTTACATAGCAAAAATTACACCCCAAAATACATTCTACTACTCCTCCTGAGTGTGGCGATACCACATGTGTGAGACTAATACACAGCCTGGCCACATACAGAGATCCAACATGCAAGGAACACCGTCAGGAGTTCCAGGGACACATAGCATGCACATACCAAGAATTACACCCCAAAATACATTATGCTGAGCAAAGTGTAAACAAAAGATTACCTGTGGTTTTAGTAGCGCATTTGTACACAGGAGGATAGCACTGGTCAAGGCAGCAGGCAGGGACTTGGTCAGCAACGGCATACACAATTGTCCAGGCAGCAGGCAGGGATACTGTCCAGGGTCAGTGCAGGCAGAGATAATGTCAGCAGTGCCAAAAATATTGGTCCTGGTAGTAGGCAGGAACATGTGGTGTGGTCAGTGCGACAGGCAGAGACATAATGGCAGTAAGTCCTACAGGCAGCAGGCAGAAGTAGGGCCTCATTCAGGACAGAAGGCAGCAGGCAGGGACTTGGTCAGCAACGGCATACACAATTGTCCAGGCAGCAGGCAGGGATACTGTCCAGGGTCAGTGCAGGCAGAGATATTGTCAGCAGTGCCAAAAATATTGGTCCTGGTAGTAGGCAGGAACATGTGGTGTGGTCAGTGCGACAGGCAGAGACATAATGGCAGTAAGTCCTACAGGCAGCAGGCAGAAGTAGGGCCTCATTCAGGACAGAATGGGGACAGGGGTAGAGGCTTCTCCCACCCAAATCTCTTTGAAGCCTCCGAGTCTCCAGACCCTAATCTAGGAATGAGAAAACAAAATTGTTTTCTTCATCCAGAAAAACAATTCTGGAGCCCCTCACATATGTGAGACCCCTGTGTTGAATCCCACTAGTCCAGTAGTAGGGTACAAGATCAGTCCATGAGGCAGGCAAAAAACATGGTCAAACAGTCCAAGGTTAGTTCCAGATCAGGCAGAGGTATTACAGAATCGTTAGGCAGAAGCATGGTCGAATAACACTCCAGGGTCAGTTCCAGATTAGACAGAAGTATGTACAGAATCAGTAGACAGAAGTGTGGTCGAATAACAGTCCAGGGTCAGTTCCAGATCAGGCAGAGGTATGTACAGAATCGGCAGACAGAAGCGTGGTCGAATAACAAGCCAGGGTCAGTTACAGAGCAGGCAGTGGCATAAGGGGTGTGAAGGTGTGTGAAGGCAGGAACTGAGGATTACGTTTACCATACTTCACTAATAATTTAGTGAAGTATGGTAACGGCGAAAACAGTCACCTATGCAGAGGCCTGGTTGGGAAGGACATTGGGCACAATAATAAGATGTGTCTCTTCTGACTCCTCCACTGGTACACACCTTACATTTTTTTTTTACGTCGTCGGCCTGTTGCTGTGGGAGGGATTTTATCGGGAAAGTGGCGTTTGGAGAGTCGACTAACAACATCAGATCGGATGTGTTCTGGTGGGCCGTTTGGGAATATAGGGGCAGTGAAAACGTCCTCCTGGTAGTCAAAGAAGTGTTTGGGGTTTTGGGTGGAGTTGCGGTAAATGATATAGGAGTTGTATATGGCCAATTGAAAAAAATAAAGTGCGACTTTTTTATACAAATGGTACAGGGCCGATCCTAGTGTCACAGACGCCTGGGTGCAGAAATATTTCTGGCGCCCCCACGTGGGCGTGGTTATCTTACAAACTCCTCCCCTTTACACATGTTTATATGGCAACGACTCAAACACAGAGATGCTCCCCTAAGAAGTCTTTGTTTCCCTGGGATCCTCAGGGAAACAAAGAAAATAAAGGAAGAGCGTAGACTAATGAGACCTGGAGGGGAGTCTCTCTGATGCACACAGAGGGGGCTTCTGTTAGAGAGTCTGTTAGAAAGAGCCCCCAGACATAGTACAAGAGATGGTCAGAGACTGCAGACATGTTACAAGAGACAGTCAGAGAGTGTAGACATATTACAGGAGATGGTCAGAGACTGCAGACATAGCACAGGAGATGGTCAGAGACTGCAGATATAATACAGGAGATGGTCAGAGACTGCAGACATAGCACAGTAGATGGTCAGAGACTGCAGATATAATACAGGAGATGGTCAGAGACTGCATATATAATACAGGAGATGGTCAGAGACTGCAGACATAGCTCAGGAGATGGCCAGAGACTGCAGACATAGCACAGGAGATGGTCAGAGACTGCAGACATAGCACAGGAGATGGCCAGAGACTGCAGACATAGCTAAGGAGATGGTCAGAGACTGCAGACATAGCACAGGAGATGGTCAGAGACTGCAGATATAATACAGCTGATGGTCAGAGACTGCAGATATAATACAGGAGATGGTCAGAGACTGCAGACATAGCACAGTATATGGTCAGAGACTGCAGATATAATACAGGAGATGGTCAGAGACTGCAGACATAGCACAGGAGATGGTCAGAGACTGCAGATATAATACAGGAGATGGTCAGAGACTGCAGATATAATACAGGAGATGGTCAGAGACTGCAGACATAGCACAGGAGATGGTCAGAGACTGCACATATAATACAGGAGATGGTCAGAGTCTGCAGATATAATACAGGAGATGGCCAGAGACTGCAGACATAGAACAGGAGATGGTCAGAGACTGCAGATATAATACAGGAGATGGTCACAGACTGCAGATATAATACAGGAGATGGTCAGAGACTGCAGACATAGCACAGTAGATGGTCAGAGACTGCAGATATAATACAGGAGATGGTCAGAGACTGCAGATGTAATACAGGAGATGGTCAGAGACTGCAGACATAGCTCAGGAGATGGTCAGAGACTGCAGACATAGCACAGGAGATGGTCAGAGACTGCAGACATAGCACAGGAGATGGTCAGAGACTGCAGACATAGCACAGGAGATGGTCAGAGACTGCAGATATAATACAGCTGATGGTCAAAGACTGCAGATATAATACAGGAGATGGTCAGAGACTGCAGACATAGCACAGTAGATGGTCAGAGACTGCAGATATAATACAGGAGATGGTCAGAGACTGCAGATATAATACAGGAGATAGTCAGAGACTGCAGACATAGCTCAGGAGATGGTCAGAGACTGCAGACATAGCACAGTCGATGGTCAGAGACTGCAGATATAATACAGGAGATGGTCAGAGACTGCAGATATAATACAGGAGATGGTCAGAGACTGCAGACATAGCACAGTAGATGGTCAGAGACTGCAGATATAATACAGGAGATGGTCAGACTGCAGATATAATACAGGAGATGGTCAGAGACTGCAGACATAGCACAGGAGATGGTCAGAGACTGCACATATAATACAGGAGATGGTCAGAGTCTGCAGATATAATACAGGAGATGGTCAGAGACTGCAGACATAGCACAGGAGATGGTCAGAGGCTGCAGACATACTACTGGAGATAATGGCTGATCGGCCCTCTCACCTGACCCAGCGATACAGCAACAACGGGTCCTCTGATCAGGAGTCAGCTCACTCTGAATTGCCCGTGGCGTCTCCGCTGGGTAGAGTCCAGATCTGTATTCTGCCAATGACTCCATTCCTTTCTCCGCCAGGGATGGCGCCAGGCTGTGTTGCTTTCCCTCTGGTGGCGCAGGGCAGCGGGGTTCTCTCTCTGATGGTTTTCTCTCAGCATTATCCTCTCTCTCTGGAGTCCTGGGTGCACTTCCCTGAAAGCTTTTCCGGGCTCCTGGCTCTCTCTCTCTCTCCTATTCAGCTGGGCATGCTGTGTGGGCTGCAGTTTCCGTGTTACAGTGGGGCTGCCAGTCCTCGGGACTACATGCCCCACAATCCTCTTCTCTGCTCATTTTTTTATTCTATTTCTTCCCTGGCCGATATGAAGGCGGGGGAAGAAAGATAGTGGGTGGCTGTGCTGGCAAGCGCTGCTCACTAGTACAGCAGTGCAAGGAGAGGGAGGGGGAGAGGGAGAGGGAGGGGGGAAAGAAGAGCCCGCGGCTGCAGTGGCATCACTAGGGTTGATGTCACTCCCCTCCACCAACTATAGTCGCCCCTCAGTACAGACCCCCTCCACTAAATATGGAACCCCCTCCGTCAGTGCAGACTCCCCACTGAGTATAAACCCCTCCCTCAGTACAGACCCCCCTCCATTAGTACAGACCCCCAGGACAAACCACCCCCCCTCCATTAGTACAGACCTGAAGGACAAACCACCCCCCCTCCATTAGTACAGACCCCCCTCAGGACAAACCACCCCCCCTCCATTAGTACAGACCCCCCTCAGGACAAACCCCCCCTCCATTAGTACAGACCCCCCTCAGGACAAACCACCCCCCTCCATTAGTACAGACCCCCCTCAGGACAAACCACCCCCCTCCATTAGTACAGACCCCCCTCAGGACAAACCACCCCCCCTCCATTAGTATATACCCCCCAGGACAAACCACCCTCCCTCCATTAGTACAGACCGCCCCAGGAAAAACCACCCCCCCTCCATTAGTACAGACCCCCCTCAGGACAAACCACCCCCCCTCCATTAGTACAGACCCCCCTCAGGACAAACCACCCCCCTCCATTAGTACAGACCCCCCCAGGACAAACCACCCCCCTCCATTAGTACAGACCCCCTCAGGACAAACCACCCCCCTTCATTAGTAGAGACCCCCCTTCCATTAGTACAAACCCCCTGAAAAACCACCCCCCTCCACTTGTACAGACCCCCCGACAAACCACCCCCCCTCCATTAGTACAGACCCCCCCACAAACCACCCCCCTCCATTTGTACAGACCCCCCGACAAACCACCCCCCCCCTCCATTAGTACAGACCCCCCCACAAACCACCCCCCATTAGTACAGACCCCCTCACAAACCATCCCCCTCCATTGGTACAGACCCCCCACAAACCACCACCCTCTCCATTATTAAAGACCCCCCATAAACCACCCCCCTCCATTAGTACAGACCCCCCACAAACCACCCCCCTCTATTTGTACAGACCCCTGACAAACCACCCCCCTCCATTAGTACAGAGCCCCCCTTAAACCACACCACTCCATTTGTACAGACCCCCCACAAACTACCCCCCTCCATTTGTACAGACCCCTGACAAACCACCCCCCCTCCATTAGTACAGACCCCCCCACAAACCACCCCCATTAGTACAGACCCCCCACAAACCACCACCCCTCTCCATTAGTACAGACCACCCTCCAAACCACCCCCCTCCATTAGAACAGGCCCCCCACTTCATTAGTACAGACCTACCACAAACCACCCCCTCCATTAGTACAGACCCGCCCCTTCCATTAGAACAGACAACCCCCCTCCATTAGTACAGAGCCACCTCCATTAGTACAGACCCCCCCTCGGGACAAACCCCACCTGGGCTGCAGCTGGAGAGGAGAGGACAGTGTGCAGCCGCGCCGCCCGGGTGAAGAAGATCATGATTCATGACAGAGGAGAAGCACAAATGACGGCCACTGCACGGCACGGACCGTCCCGCCCCCCAACGACGTCACAGCGTGCTGAGCGCGGTCTCTCTCCGAACAGAGACAGCCACTCGATCTGCTCTGACAGGAGGATGGAGGGGGCCGACTAGGGCAGGAAATGCAGCGGCAGCGGCGCGGTGGTGACTGGCTGAGAGAGCAGCCTCGCCTCGGACACCAACAAGGAGAGGAGGGAGGGGAGCACTCTGGCGCTTGAGCGCCCCCACCTATGTGGCGCCTGGGTGAACTGCACCCCTCGCACCCTGTCTAGGATCGGCCCTGATGGTATGTCTATCTTGTGGCAAGGTAGGGTTCGAGCATTTGGTCATTGAAGTCGACTCCCCCCATGAACAAATTGTATTCTTGGATGCATGTGGGCTTTTGGATGGGGCCATTCCTTCTGGGGATTTCCACAAAGGTATTATTGTGGATCGAAGACAACATGTAGACATTCCTTTTGTCCCTCCACTTCACTGCCAGAATCTCCTTGTTTCACAGACTTGCCATTTCTCCTCTTCTCGACTTCTTATTGACAAAACTTTGAGGAAAGCACTTCCGGTTCTTTCTTACGGTGCCACATGCTGGCGTCTTCTTCCAGTGAAGGTTGTGGAACAGGAGAAGAGATGTGTAGAAGTTGTCTACGTACAAATTGTAGCCTTTTTCCAGTAGGGAGTATATGAGGTCCCAAACAATTTTCCTGCTTGATCCCAAGTAGTCTGGGCAATTAGGGGGATGCAGCTGGCTGTCCTTCCCTTCGTACACTAAGAAGGCATATGTGTACCCTGTGACTCATCGCATAATTTGTATACCTTCACCCCATAGCAGGCCCTTTTGCTGGGAATACATTTTTGATTTTAAGTCTGACGCTAAATTTAACAAGGGACTCATCCACACATATGTGTTGGTCCGGGGTAAACAGCTGGGGGAAAATTTCTGAAAAATTATTTAGTAAGGGCCGAATTTTTAAAAGCCTGTCATAATTTGGGTCATTTCGGGGAGGGCACTGGGTAGTATCATTAAAATGAAGGAATCTCATGATCATGAAGTATCTGGTTCTGGGCATTACCTTGGAGAAGATTGGCATGTGGTAGATGGGGCGTTTTAACCAAAAGGAACGCAAAGTGTTTTTTCTGTTGAGTCCCATCCAAAATGTGAGGCCCAAAAAAACCTTCAACTCCTCCACCGTTAGGTCTCTCCACTCATAGGGACGGGCAAAACATGATGTTGGATTGTTCAAAATAAATTGCTGTGCATATAGGTTGCACTGAGTCACAATTGTGGATAGCATGTCCTCTGTAAAAATTAGAAAAAAAAATATTGATTGGGGAAAAATTCTCTGTGTCCACCTGGACTCCTGGCTGGGCAATGAAAGGGGGAATGTTGGCTTCTCCTGAATTAGGAGGAAGCCACAATGGGTTCTGAATGGCATAGGGAAGGCTGGCATGGGTCCTTGGCCTTTCTTTCCGAGGTACTGCGGTGCTGGTGGATGGCACTGCGGTGGATGGCACTATCCACCAGCACCGCAGTGCTGGTGGATGGCACTGCCTTCTCACCAGAACGCCTTCATTTGGTTGGCAGAATATCTTCCTCCTCTGAGTCTGTCAGTGTTGCACTAGTGAGGACTGGCTCATAATTTACGTCCGACTCAAAATCGGAATTTGAAAGGGAATCCGAAAAAGAGAGCTCCCCGTTGCTCTCGTCGGGCGTTGAAAGTATTTGGTATGCTTCCTCGGTGGAAAAGCATCTGTAGCGGGGTCTCCTTTAAGACTCTCTGGACTACCTTACCCAGAACCCCGTTTGGCACCCAGGGTGCATTGTTGCCACTGCAGAGACTTATGGGTGGGGCTATAAAGGGAAGGGGCGAGGCTGAGCTTGTTCTCTTTGGGCACGAGACTTCGATCGAGAGGTCCTCCTGTGCGGATCTGCTGGAGTGCAAGGCCTGAAGCCTGGGGCCTTGCGCAGCTGCCAAAGAGCCTTCCACCCCACTGTGAGCCTGGGTGGCATCTGACTTTGTTTATCCTCAACTTCTGTTGGATCGGAGACCCGACCGCTGCAGACGGTGTGTGTGTGGAGACACAGCAGGTGGAAGTCCCGGACTGGGATCGCGTCCGGAGGGGTGAGCGAGCACATGCTCAATCCAAGAACGTTGTATTGTCATTAGGCCTACAGACTGCCTTGGCCTATCGGCCTTTATTTGATGTTGCACCGGAGACCTATAGTGGAACTAAGTTAAACGGTCTCCAGTGAAGTGTTCCTTGTTGCTGATTAACCTGTGGATTATAAATTGTTCCTGAATGTGCACCTCCAGTCAAGATTTTGCATGCGAAGAAATCATCTCCTGAGAGACTGAGTATAGATCCTGCGTCAGGCCTGACCAGCTAGATAGTTCTCTTTGGTTGCTGCGCCACAGGGCGCCTGGTGAACTACTATCATACATAGTCCATGCGTAGTATGTTATTCAGTGCAGGGCTCTGCAAGTAATTCATGTGGTTTGTTATAACTGTTCTTTTACTTATAGAAAAGTAAACTTGTTATACTTTACTATTCTGCATTGGTGTCTGAATTTTACCATAGAGTATAAGAGATATTACCCTAGACTAACTGTGCCAGAGTGGGTCGAGTAAATTGCCTGGGGGTTGGCGGTGCTGTGTGCAGGGCCTGAGACCAAATTCAGCGGCTCTCTTAGCTGGGGGTGCGCTACACATCTTTTGGACATGGTTGCTGGTGGTGATGCGACTACACAGGTGTGTGCTAAGCTTTCACTGATGGGCACCGATGAGGTGTCACAGTGGGGCACTGATGAGGTGTCACAGAGGGGCACTGATGAGGTGGAACAGATGTGCACCGATGAGGCGGCACAGATGTGCACTGATTACACAGATGTGCACTGATGAGGTGGCACAGATGGGCACTGAAGAGGTGGCACAGATGGGCACTGAGGCGGCACAGATGGGCACTGATGAAGCTGCACAGATGGGCACTGATTGATTGCACAGATGTGCACTAATGAGGCGGCACAAATGGGCACTGATTTATGGCACAGATATGCACTGATGAGGCGGCACAGATGGGCACTGATGAGGCGGAACAGATGGGCACTGATGAGGTGGAGCAGATGTGCACTGATGAGGCGGAGCAGATGTGCACTGATTGGTGGAACAGATGGGCACTGATTGGTGGCACAGATAGGCACTGATTGGTAGCACAGATGGGCACTGATGAGGCGGCACAGATGGGCACTGATGAGGCGGCACAGATGTGCACTGACTGATTGCACAGATGTGCACTGATGAGGCGGCACAGATGAGCACTGATTGGCACAGGTGGGCACTGATGAGGTGGCACTGGTGAGCACTGATTGCAAAGATGTGCACAGATCACTGACGTCACAGGTGGGCACAGATTGGCACAGGTGGGCACAGGCGAGCAGATATCCCTAATAGGCACTGTGGTACCGACGGGGCACTGTATGGGCACTGTATTGGCACTGTATGGCCACTGTATTGCCGCTATAATCACTCACTGTAACACAGATCGCTCTCCCTCCTCACACGTAGTCTCTGTGTGAGGAGGGAGAGCCGGCAATGAGAGATGATCTCATATGTTTACATTTGAGATCATCTCTCATTGGCCACGCCGATCGCATAGTAAATGGCCGCTGTACATATACGTCGGCAGAGCAGCACGGACAGGCATAACCACATACCTGTACGTCCCCTTTAAGATGCCGCCGTGTGGTCGCACGCGCCGCTGGTGGCGTGCTCGCGACCCTGCCGCCTTCTCCGTGAGCCGGACCGTGGGTCCCGTGGACTCGATCGCCATGGGGACACCCGCAATAGCCTCACGGAGAGATACAGCGGGGAGATGCTTATGTAAACAAGCATCTCCTCGCTCTGCCTAGTGACAATGACACTGATCTCTGCTCCGTGTAGTCGGAGCGGAGATCAGTGTCATGTCACATACAGCCCATCCCCCCTACAGTTAGAAACACTCATCAGGGCACACTTAACCCCTACAGCGCCACCTACTGGTTAACCCCTTTACTGCCAGTGTCATTTTCACAGTAATCAGTGCATTTTTTTGTTTACAAAAGTTTATTGGAAATCAGTGCATTTTTATAGCAGTGATCGCTGTAAAAATGACAATGGTCCCAAAAATGTGTCAAAAGTGTCCGATGTGTCCGCCATAATGTCGCAGTCATGATAAAAATCGCTGATCGCCGCCATAACTAGTTTTAAAAAAAATTAATAAAAATGCCATAAAACAGTCCCCTATTTTGTAGAAGCTATAACTTTTGCGCAAACCAATCAATAAACGCTTATTGCGTTTTTTTTTTTTTAAACAAAAATATGTAGAAGAATACGTATCGGCCTAAACTGTGGAAAAAATTTTTTTTATATATTTTTGGGGGACATTTATTATAGCAAAATGAAAAAAATATTGAATTTGTTTCAAAATTGTCGTTCTATTTTTGTTTATAGCGCAAAAAATAAAAACCGCAGAGGTGATCAAATACCACCAAAAGAAAGCTCTATTTGTGAGAAAAAAAGGACACATATTTCGTTTGGGTACAACATTGCATGACCGCGCAATTACCAGTTAAAGCAGCGCAGTGCGAAATTGTAAAAAGACCTCTGGTCCTTAGGCTGACAAATGGTCCGGGGCTAAAGTGGCTGAAGTGAAAAAATAAAAGTGAATTATCCCTTTAAATATCGTACCTGGGGGGTGATTATAGTATGCCTGTAAAGTGGCGCGTGTGTCCCGTGTTTAGAATAGTCCCTGCACAAAATGACATTTCTAAAGGAATAAAAGTCATTTAAAAGTGCTTGTGGTTGTAATGTAATGTCGGGTCCCGGCAATATGGATGAAAATTATTGAGAAAAAATGGCATGGGTAACCCCCCCCCCCAGCCCATTACCAGGCCCTTTGGGTCTTGTATGGATATTAAGGGGAACCCTGCACCCAAATTAAAAAAAGAAAAGGCGTGGGGCCCCCAGGCCCTATATACTCTGAACAGCAGTATACAGGCGGTCCAAACAAGACAGAGACTGTAGGTCTGTTCTTAAGTTGAATCTGTTTGTAATTTGGAACAGGTACATTTTGTAAGTGTAGCTCCAGCCAAAAAATCTATTTTAAAGCTTTTTGGATAAAATAGGGAAGGGTTATCATGGGAAGGATATTGTGGAGAGAATTTTGAAATTCTGTCAAGAACCAGGTACCACCTAGTGAGCACTTTGTAGTTTGTCTCAAGAGCCACTATATTCGGTGAGGCTGATTTGGTGGCCTGCCAGAATTGTGTCGTCTGGTTGTAATTGAAGGTCCCTTTCCCATTTGTTGGTATAGGTTAGGGGAGAGGAGGGGGTGTGTGAAAGTAGTTGGTTATAGAAATCAGAAATGAGTCCACTCCTGTGAGGATCAGTTTTACATGCTTGTTCAAAGGTAGAGGAGATTTGGGGATGTAGCGTCTGATGAAATCTTCTTGTTTTAAAGCGGAGTTCCACCCAAAAGTGGAAGCTCCACTTATCTGCCTTCTCCGGTGCCACATTTGGCACCTTCCCGGGGGAGGGGGGGCGGATACCTGTTTTTGACAGGTACTCATAACCCACTTCTGGGAGACTGTGCCGAGGTAACCTCGGCCCCCCTTTTCCTGCCTCCACCGCAGGGCCAGTTAGAAACCACAGCACGCTTCACACATGCGCAGTAGGGAACCGGCTGTGAGGCATAAAGGCTTTACTGATGGTTTCCCATACCACGAATGATGGCGGCAGCACCCGAGAGCCGATCTGAAATCGGCTGGGGTGCCGACATCGAGGGATTGATGGAAAGGTAAGTGCCCTAATATTAAAAGTCAGCAGCTACAGTATTTGTAGCTGCTAACTTTACATTTTTTGTTGTGGCGGGGGGGGGGGGGGATGGAGCGAAACTACTCTTTAATTACTACCCTGTATCATATTAACAGTTTTGAATAAAATGTCAAAACAGAATCCACAAAACCACTTTAAAACCACAACCCCACATTTCAGAGACAGTAGTCACACATTATGAAAGCACAATGGCTTGGGAGTCTGTACGATCTAGTGCTGCTTAAATACCGTTATTTGCATCCCTCACTGATTAAGTCTTTTTTGTGCAATGTTTAGGGGAGTAGTCGAGTGATGCAACTTCTGGAGGCATAATTTTTCAAGTCCCAGGATACTGTTAGCAGCTTTGTGCCCCTGGCATAATACAGGAATGCTACCTCAAATTTGGTAGAGATGAGGCAGTTTTTAATCATAATAATTAAATAAACATTAGAGCATATTTCGGAACATTTGCACATTTCGTAAGCATTTTTAAAATGTCACAATTGAAGTGGGATAGACAAAAGACAGAACTATTGTACAGACTTCTTGCATACCATGTCTGCATTTTTACTAGGCCGCAATTTCAGTAACAGAGCTCGGTCATGTTTTTTCACCCCAAAAAAAAATGGAGTGTATTTTTTCAGGGACAACAGCCAGAAAAATTGTACAGAATCCATAGACAGCATTACAGCAGTTGGAGTATGTCACATGTTATAATTGACACAGCATGCAGGTTTTCATTCCAAAAATCCACTTTGAAGTGAATATGTTTTAAAGAAAACAATAAGAGCTATAGTACTGACTCCATATACAGTATTTCAGCAGAGTATGGAAAATTTTAAAAAATTACACACAACATGCAGTTTTTGTCCTAAAAATCTGCATATATATTTCACAGAAAAAATAGAAGAAATGTTGTACAGACTCCATAGACAGAATTGCAGCAGTTACTCTAACTGCCACAATTTAAAATGACACAGCATGCAGTTTTCATCCCAAAAATCCACATTAAATTGTATAAATTAAAAAAAAAATCATAGGAAATATTGAACATACTTCATAGACAGCATTGCAGCATTTGGCGCAGGCTGCCTTTTAAAAATGTAACATAGCATGCAGGTTTCATCACAAAATCCACATTTAAAATTATATATTTTACAGAGAAAAAGTAAAAATGGTTTGGACTCCACAGACCTTATTACAGCAGTTGGAGTAGATCACATTTTAAAACACAATGATGCTAAAATGTAGCAATTTTTTATTTCTTTTTTTGGGGAATACAGCACCAAGCACATTAGTTATTTGCAATGATGTGTATTTCATGCCCTGCAGGCTGCTGCTTCATATAAAAAGCATTCATTCTGGTGGACACTGCCTAGAGTGGGAATTTCCCAGTTCTTTCGGGGTTAACAGCAGGGTCTGCAGGTGTGAAGGTCTTGCACTGATTGCCCACCTCTCCCTGCCCCTTTGCCATTCAAGGAACTCGTATTTTTATTGTCCTACAATGCAACACATTCTGTGATTGAAGCATGAGCAGACGAATGACAGGATCTCCCATGCTCATTCACAGAATGTGTTGCATGTACTGCAACTGATTCACCACCAATTCTGTCTTGTTCACTTGTTCATAAATGAAATAGAAGTTGGTATAGTTACATATATAGTCAGGTTGAAAAAAGTTCATCTAGTTTAACCAATAAAAAAAAAAATCGCACAATCCCATATACACAATCTTATACCCACAGTTGATCCAGAGGAAGGAAAGAAAACCCAGCAAAGCATAGTCCAATTTGCTACAGCAGGGGAAAAAATTCCTTCCCGAGACAATTGGATATTCCCTGGATCAACTTTACCTATAAATGTTTGTACCCAGTGTGACAGCAGGAAGGTAAAGTCACCTGGTTGCATCCAGGGGGGTAGATATATTTCTCCCAGATTCAGGCTTTATGCCGACTTATACATCTAGGGAGTTGATGAAGCCCAGCTGAGGCTAGTGGGCTCATGGATGACTCATACCTCTAGGGAGAGGGCTGGGCGTCGTGCAGGCAGGGAGTTGATGAGACCAGCTGAAGCTTGTCAGCTCGTTTAAGGCCTCTATAAAAACTCCCAGATTCATTAGGTGTTTGCTCATGCCTGGACCCAGACCTGTGTGGACTGTCTAGGGAGAGTGAACCCCTGTGCGGTGAGAAAAGGCCTGTGTGGCTATTTGTTTGGACATTTACTAAACCAGGGACTTAGGGACTAGGACAGCACCAGGCTGATCCCAGTTGTTAGTTTAGGAAACCTGCATGTTTAGTCAGAGGTCAAACTGACCAGGATTTATTTTGTTTAGGTTTCTTTTTGGCTTTGCTGTGTTTTTGTCACTGTACATAGAGAAATAAACCACAACCTCCGTCTGCTGGCCCTGTTTTTGTGTGGGGAGCCCAACCAGGGGGTCACACACACCCGCTACCGAGTTAACCCCCTCACAGTTGGTGGAGAACCAGTGGCAGTTTTTTTTAAGCCAGCATGGAGGAGATACTGAAACAGCTGGCTCTAGCAAATGCCAATCAACAGCAGACAAATGCAGGTTTGCAAAGGAGCCTTGCAGCCCAGCAGCAAGCTCATCAACAAGCCCAGCAGCAATCTGAGGCCCGCTTCATAGACCTGTTACAGAAGCAAGAGCAGAGACTACAACAAATGGAAGCAGTAATGCAGCAACGTCCGCAGACCAGTGAGGAAAGCCGTCCCACTAATACCGCGTCCTTTGGGGTGAGTCGTTTATTGACAAAAATGACTGGAGAGGATGATCCAGAGGTATTTTTGACCACATTTGAAAGGACTGCTGAAAGAGAAAAGTGGCCTGAGGAGCAGTGGGCTGGACTGGTGGCTCCTCTGTTAACTGGTGAATCGCAGAAGGCTTACTATGACCTAGAGCCTGACCAAGCAAAAGACTATGTGATGCTAAAAGCTGAAATATTGGCAAGGCTGGGTGTCACCCTGGCTGTCCGGGCTCAGCGTGTGCATAACTGGACTTTCCAGCTTGGAAAACCCCCCAGGTCTCAAATGTATGATCTCATTCACCTGAGCAGGAAGTGGCTACAGCCAGAGACTTTGTCCGCACCAGAGATTGTGGAACGTGTTGTAATGGATCGGTTTTTGAGAGCTCTTCCTACTGCCATCCAAAAGTGGGTAAGCCATGGAGACCCAGAGACGGCCGGTGGTCTTGTGGATCGTGTAGAGAAATACTTGGCTACAGAGAACCTGACGGCCTCTTCCAGAGACTCTCGGACTTTCCACCCTAAGACCAGACCATCCCCAGGGGCGGATAAGAGGATTCCAAGGGGTGAGGGTGGAGAGAGTGAGAGGGTGGGAGCTCTACCCAAAGTTTGGCGAGAACAGCCTGGGAAGTCAGGGGCTCAAGAGGCAGCCAAATGGATTGTTTGCTACCGCTGCCGGCAAGCGGGACATATTGCAGCAAATTGCCCGGTTGTGGAGGAACCCATGCAATGTGACTTTCTGATGGACAGACGTCAGTCGCTGTGTGCGACAGTCGCATGCACTGCCATTCGGGGAACTGAGAAACATTTATGCAAAATGTGTATTAATGGTAGAAATGTTGTGGTATTACTGGATTCAGGTAGCCTTGTGACCCTGATAAAGGCTGAATTAGTTAAAACAGAGGTCTCTGGGAATAGCAAGGTAGCTGTTATTTGCGTGCATGGGGACACCCGAGAGTATCCAGTGACTACAGTGTGTTTCGAGACCCCCAAAGGTACCCTCTCTCATCCAGTGGGGTTAGTATCTCAATTACCGCATGATGCCATTGTGGGAAGGGATTTTCCGAAGTTCTGGGAACTGTGGGATGATCCTGAGCCCCCCACTGATGCCCCTATGTACCAGGAATGTGATAGCCAGAACTCCTCTGAGAGTGGTGAGGACTCTCCAGAATTTCCCTTGTCAGTATTGGCAGGGGAGACTCAAGAAACTGGAGAGGAGCCCACCTCCTCAGACGAAAACCTACCGTCTGTGGAGTTTTCTGATCTGGAGGTTCACAGGGAAAATTTTGCCACAGAACAGTTAAAAGACCCCGCCCTAATAAAGGCACGGGAAAACGTAGTGGAAATAGATGGCGAGTTAGTGAACCCAGATAATACCTGCACTTACCCATACTTCAGCGTAGAGAAGGACCTACTGTATCGGGTGGCAAAAAGGGCAGAAGAAACCGTTGAGCAGCTTGTGGTGCCCAAACCTTACAGGAAGTTGGTGTTGGAGTTGGCCCATGGGCACATTCTTGGAGGTCATCTGGGGACAGAGAAAACCCGAGAGAGGGTATTACAGAGATTCTATTGGCCTGGGGTGATGAAGGACATAGAAAATTATTGTTCCTCCTGCCCTGTGTGTCAGAGGTCGGCCCCGATGCCACATTTCCGTAGCCCGCTGGTCCCTCTACCCATCATTGAGGTCCCGTTTGAGAGAATTGCAATGGATTTGGTAGGTCCTATAATCAAGTCCGCTAGGGGGCACCAGTACATATTGGTTATAATGGACTATGCCACCCGTTATCCAGAAGCGATCCCTCTCAGAAATACCTCGGCCAAAACCATAGCCAAAGAGCTATCTCTTGTTTTTAGCCGGGTGGGTATTTGTAAAGAACTGCTTACGGACCAAGGTACACCCTTTATGTCCCCGGTTATGAAAGAGCTGTGTAAATTGCTCAAAGTGACGCAATTGCGTACATCTGTGTATCACCCCCAAACCGATGGGCTGGTTGAAAGATTCAACAAAACCCTAAAACAAATGTTGAAGAAAGTGGTGGATAGAGATGGAAAGGATTGGGACTGTCTACTTCCTTATTTGATGTTTGCTATTAGGGAGGTGCCCCAATCCTCTACGGGATTCTCCCCCTTTGAGTTACTGTATGGGAGACACCCAAGAGGGCTGTTGGATATTGCCAAGGAAACTTGGGAAAGTGAGAGTTCTCCCCACAGGAGTGTGATTGAGCATGTCGCCCTGATGCAAGATCGAATTGCACAGGTAATGCCCATCGTGAAGGAACATTTGGCCCAAGCGCAGTTGGCACAGCAGAGAGTGTACAACCGTGGAGCAAAGACCCGTACCTTTTCCCCGGGGGATAGGATATTGGTACTTGTCCCTACGGTTGAAAGTAAATTCCTTGCCAAATGGCAAGGCCCCTACGAGATAATGGAAAAAGTGAGCGAAGTGAATTACAAGGTCAGACAACCAGGAAGGCGAAAGCCCGAACAGATATATCACGTTAATCTGTTGAAAGCCTGGAGGGATAGAGAGTCCCTAGTCGCAGAAACTTGGTCACCAGCTCAAACTGGTTGCGTGATTCCGGAGGTTGGAATAGCAGCCACCTTGTCACAACCCCAACAACAGGAGGTTAAGGAGTTTGTGCTTCGCAACAAGGAGGTGTTCTCTGAGCTGCCGGGACAAACATCTGGGGTAGAGCATGATATTATTACCCCGCCCGGTGAAAGGGTGAAGTTAAAACCCTATCGGATCCCAGAGGCCCGACGGGAGGCAATACGGGAGGAAGTACAGAAAATGCTGAACTTAGGGGTGATAGAGGAGTCCCAAAGTGATTGGTCTAGTCCCATTGTGTTGGTGCCTAAACCGGATGGGAGCTGGCGATTTTGTAACGATTTTCGTCAGTTGAACAAAGTTACAAAATTTGACACCTACCCCATGCCACGTATAGATGAGTTGATCGACCGGCTGGGAACAGCCCGATACATGACGACTCTTGACCTCACAAAAGGGTATTGGCAAATTCCCCTGGCCAAGTCGGCCAAAGAGAAAACCGCATTTGTAACCCCAGATGGGGCGTTCCAATATAAGAGAATGCCGTTCGGGTTACAGAATGCGCCGGCCACATTCCAGCGGAAAATGGACCAGATACTGAGGCCCCATCGGAAGTATGCTGCGGCTTACCTGGATGACGTAATTGTCCATAGCACAGATTGGGCCTCACATCTGCCAAAAGTGCAAGCAGTCCTAGACTCTATCCGGGAAGCGGGGTTTACGGCTAACCCCAAGAAGTGTACCATTGGGCAGGAGGAGGCCAAATATCTTGGGTACACCATTGGCAGGGGAGTGATAAAACCCCAACTCAACAAAGTCGAGGCCATCCAGAGTTGGCCACGTCCCAACAGCAAGAAGCAGGTACGGGCCTTTCTGGGAATCGCGGGTTATTATCGGCGCTTCATTCCCCACTTTGCTTCTAAGGCTGTGCCCCTAACCAACCTGACGAAAGGGAAAGGGTCGGTCATGATTAAATGGACCCCCGAGGCTGAGGCAGCATTCCAATTCTTGAAACAAGCCTTATGTAGCCAGCCAGTGTTGTACTCACCCGACTTCTCTAAAGACTTTGTCGTACAAAGTGATGCGTCAGATGTGGGGTTAGGAGCAGTATTGTCCCAGGTCTGGAACGGGGAAGAGCACCCAGTCATTTACCTCAGCAGGAAGTTGAAGTCCCATGAGGTAAATTACGCCACGGTTGAAAAGGAGTGTTTAGCGGTGAAGTGGGCTCTAGATTCCCTTCGGTACTATCTGCTAGGTAGGCACTTTGACATGGTTACGGATCACGCTCCGTTAAAGTGGATGGCTCAAAACAAGGAGACAAATAGAAGAGTGAATAGGTGGTTCCTGGCCCTACAGGAATTCAACTTCACAGTAAAGCATCGCCCTGGCGTTCAAATGGGGAATGTGGATGCTTTGTCTCGAGTACATGAATGCCTGATTGCTGGTGTTCCAACCCCAAGGTTAAAACAAGAGGGGGGGGTATGTGACAGCAGGAAGGTAAAGTCACCTGGTTGCATCCAGGGGGGTAGATATATTTCTCCCAGATTCAGGCTTTATGCCGACTTATACATCTAGGGAGTTGATGAAGCCCAGCTGAGGCTAGTGGGCTCATGGATGACTCATACCTCTAGGGAGAGGGCTGGGCGTCGTGCAGGCAGGGAGTTGATGAGACCAGCTGAAGCTTGTCAGCTCGTTTAAGGCCTCTATAAAAACTCCCAGATTCATTAGGTGTTTGCTCATGCCTGGACCCAGACCTGTGTGGACTGTCTAGGGAGAGTGAACCCCTGTGCGGTGAGAAAAGGCCTGTGTGGCTATTTGTTTGGACATTTACTAAACCAGGGACTTAGGGACTAGGACAGCACCAGGCTGATCCCAGTTGTTAGTTTAGGAAACCTGCATGTTTAGTCAGAGGTCAAACTGACCAGGATTTATTTTGTTTAGGTTTCTTTTTGGCTTTGCTGTGTTTTTGTCACTGTACATAGAGAAATAAACCGCACCTTTTGATTTTGAAAACCACAACCTCCGTCTGCTGGCCCTGTTTTTGTGTGGGGAGCCCAACCAGGGGGTCACACACACCCGCTACCGAGTTAACCCCCTCACACCAGTTATATAATGTACATTTAGATCCCTTTCACACTGAGGCTGTTTTCAGGCATTTTAGCCCTAGAAAGAGCGCCTGTAAAGAGCCTGAAAACTGCCTCCCATCCATTACAATGGGTGCTTTTTACACCCGGGCGGTGCGCTTGTGGGACATTCGGAAAAGTCCTGCAAGCAGTATCTTTGTGGTGATTTGAGAGCGCTGTATACAGCACTCCCAAAGCAATGAATGAAAAGTGCTTTGGAAGCTAACGTGGCCGTGGCCCCAGTGTGAAAGGGGTCTTGGGAAAGAATCCAGACCTTTTTTAAAGCAATCTACTGAGCTGACCTCTTGAGGGAGTCTATTCCACTTTTTCACAGCTCCCACTGTGAAGAAACCTTTTTGCATTTGGGGATGAAATCACTTTTCCACTAGATGTAAAGAGTGCCCCCTTGTCCTATGTGATGACCTTAAAGTGAATAACTCAACGCCAAGTTCACTATATGGACCACTTATGTATTTGGACATGTTGATCATATCCCTCCTTAAGCTCCCCCTCTCAAGAGAGAATACATTTAGTTAATCTAATCTATCCTCATAGCTTCCCCGATATCCTTTTTGAGAACTGGTGCACAAAACTGAACTGCATAATTCAGATGGGGTCCTACTAATGATTTGTACAGGGGCAAAACGATATCTCTCTGGAGTCCAAACCTCTCTTAATACAAGAAAGGACTTTGCTTGTTTTGGAAACCGCAGCTTGGTATTGCATGCTATTATTAGGCTTATGATCTACCAAAACCCCCAGATACTTCTCCACTATGGATTGCCCCAGTTGTACTCCCCCTAGTATGTATGATGCATCCATAGTCTTATCCCACAAGGTCATAACTTTACATTTATCAGCATTAAACCTAATTTTCCACATAGTTGCCCAATTAAACAGTGCATTGAGATCGGCTTGTAAGTTGGAGACATCCTGTAAGGACGTTATTCCACTGCTTAGCTTGGTGTTATTTGTAAAGACTGAAATTTAACTTTTAATCCCAGACCCTATATCTTATAAGATAAAAGTAAAACTTGGATTGTTGCCAACATCCCTATTGTTAGAACAAGAGAAAGGGGGTACCCCCGGTACATTGGGACTTTACGGGCAAACTCAAAGTATTACATTAAAATACGATAAAAATATGAGGTTTTATTAATTACACAGATAAAGAAATTGGCGCATACATCACCATTGGATTAACATGACAAAACATACAGTACACGAGTCACTTTTATCATGTTAATCCAATGGTGATGTATGAACCAATGTACTTTGAGTTTACCCATAAAGTCCCAATGTACTGGGCGGGTACCCCTTTTCTCTATATAATTTTTAAAGACATTAAAATGTAAGGGTCCCAACACTGAACCTTGGGGTACACCACTAATAACCTTAGACCATTCAACGTAAGAATCATTAACCACTGCTCTCTGAATTCTGTCTTTTAGACAGTTTTCTATCCATTTACAAATGGATCTTTCCAAGCCTGTAGACTTTACCTTACACATTGGCCGTGTGTGGGGAACTGTGTCAAACCCTTTTGCAAAATCCGAGTATACTACGTCCACAGCCACCCCCGTCTAAGATTTTACTTACCTCCTCATAAAAAGAAATCAGGTTTGTTTGACAACTTCTGTCTTTCATGAATCCGTGCTGTCTGTTGCTTAAAATATATTTTTTTTCCAGCAGGAGCTCATCTATGTGGTCTTTTTTTAACCACTTAAGCCCCGGACCATTTCGGGCCATTAGGACCAAGCCTGTTTTTGGGATTCGGCACTGCGCTGCTTTAACTGTAAATTGTGCGGACATGCAATGTTGTACCCAAATGAAATTTGCGTCCTTTTCTTCCCACAAATAGAGCTTTCTTTTAATGGTATTTGATTGCCTCTGCGATTTTTATTTTTTGCGATATAAACAGAAAAAGACCGAAAATTTTGAAAAAAAATGATATTTTCTACTTTTTGTTATAAGAAAAATCGAATAAACTCAATTTTAGTCATACATTTAGGCCAAAATGTATTCAGCCACATGTCTTTAGTAAAAAAAATGTCAATAAGCGTATATTTATTGGTTTGCGCAAAAGTTATAGCGTTTACAAACTAGGGTACATTTTCTGAAATTTACACAGCTTTAAATTTATGACTGCCTATCTCATTTCTTGAGGTGCTAAAATGGCAGGGCAGTACAAAACCCCCCCAAATGACCCCATTTTGGAAAGTAGACACCCCAAGGAAATTGCTGAGAGGCATGTTGAGCCCATTGAATATTTTTTTTTTTTCGTCCCAAGTGATTGAATAATGACAAAAAAAAAAAAAAAAAAAATTACAAAAAGTTGTCACTAAATGATATATTGCTCACACATGCCATGGTTATATGTGGAATTGCACCCCAAAATACATTCTGCTGCTTCTTCTGAGTACGGGGATACCACATGTGTGGGACTTTTTAGGAGCCTAGCCACGTACGGGACCCCGGAAACCAAGCACCGCCTTCAGGATTTCTAAGGGCGCAAATTTTTGATTTCACTCCTCACTACCTATCACAGTTTCGAAGGCCATAAAATGCCAAAATAGCACAAACCCCCCCCCCCCAATGACCCCATTTTGGAAAGTAGACACCCCAAGCTATTTACTGAGAGGCATGTTCAGTCCATGGAATATTTTATATTTTGCCACAAGTTGCGGGAATATGACAAACTTTTTTTTTTTTTCACAAAGTTGTCACTAAATGATATATTGCTCACACATGCCATGGGCATATGTGAAATTACACCCCAAAATACATTCTGCTGCTTCTCCTGAGTACGGGGATACCACATGTGTGGGACTTTTTGGGAGCCTAGCCGCGTACGGGACCCCAAAAACCAAGCACCGCCTTCAAGGTTTCTAAGGGCATAAATTTTTGATTTCACTCCTCACTACCTATCACAGTTTTGAAGGCCATAAAATGCCAAGATGGCACAAAACCCCCCCAAATGACCCCATTTTGGAAAGTAGACACCCCAAGCTATTTGCTGAGAGGCATGTTGACCCCATTGAATATTTTTTTTTTTTGTCCCAAATGATTGAATAATGACAAAAAGAAAAAAAAAATGTACAAAAAGTTGTCACTAAATGATATATTGCTCACACATGCCATGGTTATATGTGGAATTGCACCCCAAAATACATTCTGCTGCTTTTCCTGAGTACGGGGATACCACATGTGTGGGACTTTTTGGGAGCCTAGCCGCGTACAGGGCCCCAAAAACCAAGCACCGCCTTCAGGATTTCTAAGGGCGTAAATTTTTGATTTCACTCCTCACTACCTATCACAGTTTTGAAGGCCATAAAATGCCAAAATAGCACAAAACCCCCCCAAATTACCCCATTTTGGAAAGTAGACACCACAAGCTATTTGCTGAGAGGCATGTTGAGTCCATGGAATATTTTATATTTTGCCACAGGTTGCGGGAATATGACAAACTGTTTTTTTTTTGCACAAAGTTGTCACTAAATGATATATTGCTCACACATGCCATGGGCATATGTGAAATTACACCCCAAAATACATTCTGCTGCTTCTCCTGAGTACGGGGATACCACATGTGTGGGACTTTTTGGGAGCCTAGCCGCGTACGGGACCCCAAAAACCAAGCACCGCCTTCAAGGTTTCTAAGGGCATAAATTTTTGATTTCGCTCCTCACTACCTATCACAGTTTTGAAGGCCATAAAATGCCAAGATGGCACAAAACCCCCCCAAATGACCCCATTTTGGAAAGTAGACACCCCAAGCTATTTGCTGAGAGGCATGTTGAGCCCATTGAATATTTTTTTTTTTTGTCCCAAATGATTGAATAATGACAAAAAGAAAAAAAAAATGTACAAAAAGTTGTCACTAAATGATATATTGCTCACACATGCCATGGTTATATGTGAAATTACACCCCAAAATACATTCTGCTGCTTCTCCTGAGTACGGGGATACCACATGTGTGGGACTTTTTGGGAGCCTAGCCGCGTACGGGACCCCAAAAACCAAGCACCCGCCTTCAAGGTTTCTAAGGGCATACATTTTTGATTTCACTCCTCACTACCTATCACAGTTTTGAAGGCCATAAAATGTCAAAATAGCCCAAAACCCCCACAAATGACCCCATTTTGGAAAGTAGACACCCCAAGCTATTTGCTGAGAGGCATGGTGAGTATTTTACAGCTCTCATTTGTTTTTGAAAATTAAGAAAGACATTTTTTTTTCTTTTTTTTTTTCTTTTTTTACATTTTCAAAACTTTGTGACAAAAAGCGAGATCTGCAAAATACTCAACATACCTCTCAGCAAATAGTTTGGGGTGTCTACTTTCCAAAATGGGGTCATTTGGGGGGGTTTTGTGCCATCTGGGCATTCCATGGCCTCCGAAACTGTGATAGGCAGTGAGGAGTGAAATCAAAAATTTACACCCATAGAAATCCTGAAGGCGGTGCTTGGTTTTTGGGGTCCCGTACGCGACTAGGCTCCCAAAAAGTCCCACACATGTGGTATCCCCGTACTCAGGAGAAGCAACAGAATGTATTTTGGGGTGTAATTCCACATATGCCCATGGCATGTTTGAGCAATATATAATTTAGTGACAACTTTTTGTACATTTTTTTTTTTTGGTCATTATTCAATCACTTGGGACAAAAAAAAAAAATATTCAATGGGCTCAACATGCCTCTCAGCAAATAGCTTGAGGTGTCTACTTTACAAAATGGGGTCATTTGGGGGGGTTTTGAACTGTCCTGGCATTTTATGCACAACATTAGGAAGCTTATGTCACACATCATCCACTCTTCTAACCACTTGAAGACAAAGCCCTTTCTGACACTTTTTGTTTACATGAAAGAAAATTTTTTTTTGCAAGAAAATTATGTTGAACCCCCAAACATTATATATTTTTTTAAAGCAAAGGCCCTACAGATTAAAATAGTGGGTGTTGCATTTTTTTTTTCCACACAGTATTTGCGCAGCGATTTTTCAAACGCATTTTTTGGGGGAAAAACACACTTTTTTTATTTTTAATGCACTAAAAAACACTATATTGCCCAAATGTTTGATGAAATAAAAAAGATGATCATAGGCCGAGTACATGGATACCAAACACGACATGCTTTAAAATTGCGCACAAACGCGCAGCGGCGACAAAACTACATTCATTTTTAAAAGCATTTAAAAGCCTTTACAGGTTACCACGTTAGATTTACAGAGGAGGTCTACTGCTAAAATGACTGCCCTCGATCTGACCTTCGCGGTGATACCTCACATGCATGATGCAATTGCTGTTTACATATGACGCTAGACCGACGCGTGCGTTCGCCTTTGCGCAATAGCAGGGGGGGACAGCGGTGCTTTTTTTTTTTTTTATTATTTATTTGGCTTTTTTATTTTATTTTTAAACTGTGCCTTCCATATTTTATTTTTTTACCATTTTTATCGTTATCTCAGGGAATGTAAATATCCCCTATGATAGCAATAGGTAGTGACAGGTACTCTTTTTTTGAAAAAAATTGGGGGGTTAGACCCTAGATCTTTCCTCTGCCCTCAAAGCATCTGACCACACCAAGATCGGTGTGATAAAATGCTTTCCCAATTTCCCAATGGCGCTTTTTATATCCGGGGGGGGGACATTCCCTCCCACTGCTTGTAAAAGCAGTCTAGAGGCTAATTATCTGCTAGAATTGCTTTTACATGAAAGCCGGCTGCTGGCTGAAAAGAATGATACCAAGATGATACCTAAACCCGCAGGCATCATTCTGGTATAAACATTCAAAGTCCAGCAACATACCAGTACGTTGCTGGTCCTTGTTGGACATGTATTGTAATCTTTTTTTTCATACAGCCTATTGGCTGAACGAAAAAAAGAGATTGATTGGTGGGTATGCCCACCATTAGAATACCTCCCTTCATCCACCCACTTCTAATGATGGGCATATATGCCGAAGCATGGGGGCATCCTCCCGCAAAAAAGTTATGCCGCGTACACACGGTCAAGCCTTCGTCGGAATTTCGACCATATGTACGCGGCATAAAAGGTTATGCCGCGTACACACGGTCGGACTTTTCCACGGATAAGCCTCCGTTGGAATTTCGACCGTATATACGCGGCATTAGGAGCAAAATCGCTCCTCCGCCCCTGCTGCCCCCATGCTTCGGCATATATGCTCTTTTTTTTAACTGTGGTGGTGAAATCACCTCCTACAGCGTTGGAGTCACGGCTTTATGTATCGTGGGAGCAAACGCTGTTGCTGTCAAGATAAATAGATCCGCGCTGCAACTGAATGGCGTACCTGCTAAGCAAATGGTGGTTAACATTAAAACAAAGTAACATTACAGTACAACAGTAAGACCTTACCATGCCATACCTGCAAAGCAAATACCAAAACAAAACCTAGTAAAAAATAAAAAAATGTTTTAACGCAACCTGTGCCTAAAATATATATATGCCGAAGCATGGGGGCATCCTCCCGCAAAAAAGTTATGCCGCGTACACACGGTCGGAATTTCGACCGTATGTACGCGGCATTAGGAGCAAAATCGCTCCTCCGCCCCTGCTGCCCCCATGCTTCGGCATATATGCTCTTTTTTTTAACTGTGGTGGTGAAATCACCTCCTACAGCGTTGGAGTCACGGCTTTATGTATCGTGGGAGCAAACGCTGTTGCTGTCAAGATAAATAGATCCGCGCTGCAACTGAATGACGTACCTGCTAAGCAAATGGTGGTTAACATTAAAACAAAGTAACATTACAGTACAACAGTAAGACCTTACCATGCCATACCTGCAAAGCAAATACCAAAACAAAACCTAGTAAAAAATAAAAAAATGTTTTAACGCAACCTGTGCCTAAAATATATATATGCCGAAGCATGGGGGCATCCTCCCGCAAAAAAGTTATGCCGCGTACACACGGTCGGAATTTCGACCGTATGTACGCGGCATTAGGAGCAAAATCGCTCCTCCGCCCCTGCTGCCCCCATGCTTCGGCATATATGCTCTTTTTTTTAACTGTGGTGGTGAAATCACCTCCTACAGCACTGGAGTCACGGCTTTATGTATCGTGGGAGCAAACGCTGTTGCTGTCAAGATAAATAATTCCGCGCTGCAGTTGAATGGCGCACCTGAAAACAAAAAATTACATACCTGAAAAGCAAGCATGATAAAACATTGCAGAATAGAATACAGTAAAAAAAGAGCAGAACAATAGAGAGAAAATAGAGAGAGAGAGAACAATAAAACGACAACTATTTTTGGTTTTTTTATTTTATATTTTTTTGTGTTTTGTTTTTTACGTTTTTTTTTTTCTTTTTTACACTTTTTTTTGTAACTTTACAACTGTAATGGTTCGGGTCTCTCAAAATGTAATGGCATCTTGGGAGACCCTGTGTAAGTGTGTCCTAGTCTGTGAAATGCTGTACCCTACGCTAAAACTTCACTTTTGAGTGGTAGCGTTCAAAACATTCACCTTGGCAAAGACCAGGCTTGTCAGGACAGAGTGGACAAAAACTACGGGTGTCACGCCTAAATCCGCGCTTGCTACAGACACGACATCTTTTTTGGGGGTGGCTTTGGGTAGGGGTACTCGGGAGGACATACGAATAATGCCTCTCATGCAGCCGGCTTACTGCATTTGGTTGGGGATGGTGAGGTGCAGAACCGCCTGGATACAGGAGTTCTGTGACTATCTCATTCTGGAATTTTAGAAGAGATAACGTCCCGCCTGAAGCTCTGTATAGCACATGAGCGTTCAGCAAAGCCAATTGGAATAATGATAGAGACACTTTTTTGTACCAGCGTCTCGCCTTACGGTCAATTAGATACGGCGCCATCAACTGGTCGTTGAGGTCCACCCCTCCCATATTTTGGTTATATTCGTGGACACAGAGGGGTTTCTCCACAACACCAGTCGCCGTACGAATTTGGACTGTCGTGTCTGCATGAAGGGAGGTAAGAAGGAAAACATTCTTATTGTCCCTCCACTTCATAGCGAGCAAGTTATTACACTTCAAGCAGGCTCTCTCCCCCAGCCTAAGACGGGCATCTACAAGCCGCTGGGGAAAGCCCCGGCGATTAGGTCGCACGGTGCCACATGCTCCAATCTTATGATCAAACAAGTGACTAAACAGTGGCACGCTCGTGTAATAATTGTCCACATACAAGTGGTACCCCTTTCCGAATAAGGGTGACACCAAGTTCCACACTATCTTGCCAGCGCTCCCTATGTAATCCGGGCAGTTGACCGACTCAATCTGACTATCTTTTCCCTCATAAACCGTAAAGTTCACTACATAGCCTGTTGCCCTGTCACAGAACTTGTAGAGCTTGACCCCGTATCTGGCACGCTTGCTGGGAAGGTACTGCTTGAAAGACAAGCGGCCAGAAAATTTAATCAGGGACTCATCAACGCAGACAACTTGATCGGGAGTAAACAAGGCTGCAAAACGTTCGTTGAAGTGGTTTATGAGGGGCCGAATTTTATAGAGCCGGTCGTATTCAGGGTCCCCACGTGGACGACAAAGTTCATTGTCGTTGAAGTGCATGAACCGCAAAATCTGCTCGTATCGTGCCCTGGACATGGAGGCAGAGAACACGGGCATGTGGTCAATTGGGTGCGTGGACCAATAAGCACGCAATGACGGAAATTTATGTGTGCCCATGTTGAGGGAAAGGCCCAGAAAGGTCTTAAATTCGGAAACCGTAATTGGTTTCCAATTTCTGGCAATTTTAGGCAACTGGGGGTTAGCGGCGATAAATTGACCAGCATATAAATTACTCTGGTCCACAATAGATCTATAGAGATCTTCCGTGAAAAACAGCGAATAAAAATCGATTGGCATAAAATCAGCTGTTTCCACCTGAATACCGGGTTGGGCAGTGAATGGGGGAAGTACGGGTTCTGCAGAAGTGGTGGGGACCCAATCAGGATAGGCGAATTCTGCAGGAAGGGCAGTATGGGCACGACGGGCCTGCCTTTGTCTTCTTGGTGGCAGCGGGACACTACTTGTGCTTGCCACCTCGCCAGCTTGAACTGCACTTATGGGACTCGCCACGTCACCAAGTGTTACTGCAGTGCTGGATGTACGTCCAGGCTGTACTAGGCCGCTGGTGCTTGCCAGTTCACCAGAAGGAATAGCGGCGCTAGTACTACTCTGCTCCATGATACGAGAGACCTGCGGTTCTTGCTCCTCAACAACCTCAGAAGATCGGGATCGGGTACGCCTGACCTTAGCAGGGACCTCAACTTCGTCGTCAGAGCTATCTGACGTGGGGCCGCTGACGTCACTGTCTTCTACGGGAAGATATTCTGAGCCTGAATCTGACAGATACGTGACCTCCTCTTCACTATCTGTCATGCTCAGAATCTCGTAGGCCTCTTTACTAGTGTACCTTCGACTTGCCATTTTGGGCTCTAAATTTAGGGGTACACTAGTAAGATTCACAGGAAAAAAAGCACCTGACTGTCGTCAGCAAATATATCAAACGCTACAAAAAAACTGTTAGCGATCGCAGGGATCAGGCCTGTCTCTGCGAACGCTGCAGTTATGTGTGTTGTGTTTGGTAAGTGACAGTGATCGATCGATACTGCACTTGGGTGGGCTGGGCTGGGCTGGGCGGAGGGGCTAAACGCAGGTACTAGCAGGTATCTGGGCTGATCCCGCTAACACTGCGTTTTTGGGAACCCTAAACCGCTGGGGATGCTAGTATAGATCTGATCAGATACTATACCACTAAGGGGGGTGTATGCTTTGCGCGTGGGTGTTAGCGTTACTGGCACTAACCTAACACTGCCTGGGGCGACGCAGACCCTCTCTGGCGCTAAAACCTAATTGATCTCACCCGCCGGGCGATCAGGGGGGTTAAACCTTTATTGGGTTATATACGGCGGGTGCCCTGATGCTATAAAAAGCAAACTAATCAACCAGCGTCACCCGTAACCTTTATATGGTGATCACTGGTGAAAGGGTTAACTAGGGGCAATCAAGGGGTTAAAACCTTTATTAGGTTAAATATGGGGGTACCTGACACCAATAAAAACCTGCGGCGAACCTAAAAAAAAAATAACTGCCTATCTAAAACACCAGCGACACGAATACAGCGATCGGAAAAACAATCGCTTAGTGACGCTGAAGTTAGGGGGTGAAAGGGTTACCTGGGGGGTGATCAAGGGGTTAAACCTTTATTAGGGGGGGTTAGGGGGCTACCCTGGACCTAAAGGGGCCTAATCCTAACTGCCTTGCAACTTTTTACAATCACAGATGACACTAAATGCAGTGATCAGTAAAATAAATGATCACTGCAATCAGTGACACTGTGATTGGGGGCTTTGGGGTGACCTGGGGGGTGATCTGGGGGTGACTGGGGGGTGATTTGTGTGCCTATGTGTACCTACGTGTCAGTGGACTGTTGGAGCACTAACCTCTGTCTTCACTCCTCGGCGCCGGGAACGAAAAGACCGCGGCGAGGGAGATGACATCACTTCCTCCAGCCTGTGTTTACATCACATGGCGGAGGAAGCAATTTCATTGGCCGGGAGCGATCGCGGGGGGGGGCAGAATCGAGCGGCCGCCCCCTCATGCCTGATCGCTCCCGAACACTTAACGGCCGCTCACTGCAGTGAAGGGGGGTCCGGATGGACCCCCCAACTGCACAAAGGCGATCACGTAGATCTACGTGATTCTGCCTGTCCGTGCCATTCTGCCGACGTAAATCGGCGGTGGGCGGTCGTTAAGTGGTTAAACTCTGCAGTATTTTCCCAACTATAGAAGGTAAACTTACAGGTCTATAGTTACTTGGTAAAGATTTTGATCCCTTTTTAAATATAGGCACCACATTGGCCCTACGCCAATCCAGAGGTACTATTCCAGTCATTAAAGAATCCCTAAAAAATTTAAACAATGGCTTTGAAACAACAGAGCTCAATTCATTTAGGATCCATGGGTGGATGCCATTTGGTCCGGGTGCTTTATCCACCTTTATTCTATCAAAATATTTCTGGACCATATCACTTTTGAACCATTGTGGATTATTTTGGGCTGTGTAAATATCATCCCCATTATGGACATGAGCTTCCCCATGCTCCTTTGTCTACACAGAGCTGAAGAAACTATTTAATAATTTTGCCTTCTCTTTGTCCCCAGTCACCCACTCCAGATTATTTTGTAAAGGGCCTACATGCTCACACCTGACCATTTTACTATTAATATATTTGAAGAATTTTTGGGGGTTTGTCCTACTATTTGCAATCTGTCGTTCATTTTGAATTTTTGCGGCCTTGATTTCCTTTATACATATTCTGTTATATACTTTGTAACATTTAAATGATGATAGTTTTCCTTCATTTTTATATTTTTTAAAAGCTTTTTTCTTATTATTTATAGCTTTTTTAACTTTGGCCGTGAGCCACATTTATTTTTTATTTTTAGCCTTTTAATCTTGTTGCCCATGCGAATATATTTTGCAGTGTGTACACAGGCTTTTTGAAGAATTTCCATTTCTGTTCTGTGTTCATCGATGCCAATATTCCCCCCCCCCAGTCTAAATCTTGGAGAACAGCCCTCATCCTTGGAAAATTTGTTCTCTTAACCACTTGCTGACCGGCTCATGCCGACATACGTCAGCAAAGTGGCACGGGTGCGCAAAAATCACGTACCCATACGTCGGCCCTTTAAGAGCCGCCAGAGAGCGCGCGTGCACCGCACGGCGGGGGACCCTAGGCATGTGGTCGGGGGCACGATCGCCGTTGGTCACGCGTAATCGCGTTTTTGAGAGTCATCACTGGGATTTGTGTGTGTAAACATGCAAATATCTGGGCTGTTAAAGAAGAGGAGACAGATTGTGTGTTTCTACAAAGTAGAAACAGCGATCTGTCATCTCTCCTAGTTAGCCCCATCCCCACACAGTTAGAACACAGTGAGGGAACACACAGTTAACCCCTTGAGCGCCCCCTAGTGTTACCTCTTCCCTGCCAGTGACATTTATAAAGTAAACAGTGAATTTTTATAGCACTGATCGCTCTATAAATGTCAATGGTCCCAAAAATGTGTCAAAGTGTCCTGATCTGTCCGCCGCAATCTCGCAGTCACAATAAAAATTGCATTTCGCCGCCAATACTAATTAAAAAAAAATCAGAATAAAAATGCCATAAATCTATCCCCTATTTTGTAGACACTATAACTTTTGCACAAACCAATCAATGTACACTTATTGCGATTTTTTTTTTTACCAGAAATATGTAGAAGAATACATATTGGCCTAAACTGAGGAAGAAATTCGTTTTTTATACATTTTTTGGGGATATCTATTTTAGCAAAAAGTAAAAAATATTGAATTTGTTTCAAAATTGGCGCTCTTTTTTGTTTATAGCGCAAAAAATTAAAACCGCAGAGGTGATCAAATACCACCAAAAGAAAGCTCCATTTGTGGGAAAAAAATAAGTCAATTTTGTTTGGGTATAACGTCGCACGACCACGCAATTGTCAGTTAAAGCGACGCAGTGGCAAATCGCAAAAAAAAGGGCTTGATCAGGAAGGGTGTATATCCTGGGTGTAGGGTGTAAATCCTGGCTGAAGTGGATCAAGTTTAGTGTATTTATATTTCCAGTATGAGATTGTTGCTTACAGCTAACATTAAATTAAATCATGTTATGGTCACTGCTACCCAGATGTTCTTTTATATGAATATAGGTAATAAGCTCTGCATGACAAGACACAAAATGGCGCCAGACTAAGTGCAGCATTAGGAGTAAGTTTTAATGATTAAAAACAAATTGGAAACTTACAAGATGGTGGTAAATCACAGGAATTAGTTTGTAACAAGCTCTGCATGGTTTGAGATTACCAGGTCCAGCAGAGCATCATTCCTAGTCGGGGCCTCAATAAACTTGACCATAAAATTGTCTTGCCATAGGTTTATAAATTTTTGCCCTTTAACTGTTCGAGCAGTGCCATTACTCCAGTCTATTTCTGGGTAGTTAAATTCCCCATTATTATTACTATCCAAGCCCTTGCAGCCCTTTCTATCTGTGCGAGGATCTGAGTCTCCACCTCCTCATTACACTGGGAGGTCTATAACAAACTCCAACAATAGCCTTTGTGGTTCATACGCCCATACACCGATACACCCATGTACAGTTCCACCCATAATGCTTCAGACTCATCACACTCTCCATCAACTAGGTCCTCTTTCAAACTTACCTATAGGTACAGTAAATATCTCCTAAATGAGCCCGTTTAGGAGATATTTACTTTGTACTGCGCCGATGATGTCATCGTTGCATGTGTTGTGAAGAAACGGTTTGGAGTGCTGTTTCTTCACTAGCAAGTGCCGTGATTGGCGGCTCCCATGTGCAAGCGACTCTGGCCAGTCACAGAGCCGGAGTCCGCGGGCCCGGAAGGAAGAGGTGCGAACATGGATGTGGCCTGTAGCAAGGACCGTGCAGGCTTCGTTTGCAGGTAAGTGTCACATAATGTGATGCATACTAGCACATTGTGCTTTTACTTTGCAGGGAACAATAAAGAAAGTAAAACCCACAGGGTTTACTTCCTCTTTAAGATATATGATCACAATACATTAATATCTTTGATTACGAGCATCATTTTTTCCAGAAGAATGTTTGTAATCCAAAGCACTTGTATATCAAAGCAAGTTTCCCCATAGGAAATAATGGAAACTCAGATAATCCGTTCCACAGCCACTGCTCTGTGGCCAGAGGTGTGGGGGCACCGGAGACACTCGGAAACACTCAGACATTTGAAGATGCTTGGAGACACTCTGGAGTGTTTCCGAGTGTATCCGAGCGGCTCCGAGCACCTCCGAGTTTCTCTGAGCACACCGGTGCCCCCGCACCTCTGGCCAAATGCAGTACTGCACACCCCAGAGGTTTGAATCCTGGTCGTCTTGCAAGAAAACGCTCACAAAAAAAAACAGCTCGTATAGCGAAACGCTCGCAAACCGCGTTACTCGCAAGGTTCCACTGTATATAAAATATCCACATGGTGATTCCATTATAGGGAGAAAACGGTTTAGTCTCAGATCGCTCAAGAGGACATGTGGTCACTCAGTGAAGTTGGACAAAAAGCAGTTTAACCTTAAACTTAAAAGGGGTTCTTTACTGTTGGAACGGTAAAGATGTGGAACTCCCTTTCACAATCATTGGTGTCACCAGGAAGTGTTAACGGTTTAAAAAAACTCTTAAATGCATACACACAGGTTGAACTGGATGGATTGATAGCTTTATTCAACCTCACCGACTATGTAACTATGGATGGCAATGCAGATTGGGTACAAATATTGGCAGCTGGGAGGGATGGGGCAAGCAGGACCCAGTTGTATTTTGTGGGGCCACCCAATGCCGGTACAAGGTGGTCCCTTGCCCAGAGCGGAGATAGCAAACTGCGCCGCAACCCCCCCCCGGGGGGGTGGGGCTAGTAACGGTGCACAGAGCAAAATATATGTAATGTTTGTGATATGACGTAAAATGGTACCAATAGTTGTGGTACACTGTAGCAAGCTGAAGAGTTAAAAAAAATCCTGCCAAAATAAAATGCCAAAAAACAGACTTGTGTTTATACATTATGGCTGTAATAGAATGTATAAATAATCAACTCCATTTTAAGTACAAATGAACTTTGACATACTTAGCTTAACTGAATAGAGTCACACCCTGCTACTGATAGTCATTGTGATTAAGCCTGTTCATGCAGTAGCCTGATTGTCAGCAGTATAATATAAGATAAGAATATACTGAGTTTGTATAATTTTTAGAAACATATGTGTTAAGACATAGCCCCTCCTATCTTTCTTTTCCATATAAGCCACTCTAAAAATCAATAAAGCCCAGAGATCTAATGAACACACTATCCGTTTCCATATGTGTCATTTTGATTTCTCACGGATCCGGGGGTCACTGAAAATGATCTTGCATTTACCTGAAGTACACCTGGGTGACGATATTACCTGCTTCAGATGGTGGCAGTGGTGGAGATGAAAAAATCACCTTTGGTAAGAAGAATCTTTTTGTCTTTTAGACAGACTGTTTTCTCTTACCTTAGCTCTGATTTAAATTTCATCTAGAACTATGTAGAAGAGGGATACGAACCACACCTTGGTGTATAGGGGATTTTTTGGGAAAATCTGCCTTTGAGAAGCGTTTTGGTAACGCTGTAAAGTACCTTTGAGAAGGTCCTAATTAATTAGAAGCGTTTTGGGAACGCTGTAAAGTACCTCTCAGAGGGTCCTAATTTAGAAGCGTTTTGGGAACGCTGTAGAAAAGTGTACACGACAGTCCTTTTGGCAAGGAGCTGAAATGGTAAATGAGGATTATATTTCGGTGATCCAACCTACTTTCGCTTTTCTATCTGTCGCATAGAAGTAATAAGATAATTTGTTGTGTAGATATACTGACTGTAGGGGGCGGTTTGCACCATAGAAATGCAGTCCGGATGCGTTCCAGGTGTTTTTTTTACATGCACATTTTTGATGCGTTCCAGTGCGTTTTTTGTGCATTTTTAATGCAGTCCAGTGTTTTTTCACCCCTCCAGTGCGTTTTTTATGCATTTTTGCAGCGTTCCAGTGCAGGAAGGATGCTTGAACTGAAGTGCACTGGAACTGCAAGCACTGGTGTGAACTATGCCATTGAAGACCATATAACCTGCTTCAGAATTTTATTTTTATTTTTTTAAAACTCACTGGACTGCATGTGGTGTGAACTGGCCCTAAGGTTAAACAGTAAAAGTGGTCTACAGTATTAGAAATCTCCCTTGCTTATACCTAAATATTGTGAGAGTGGTAAGTACTTTTGTATGTATGATAAATGTTGTCGCTGTGGTGCAGATGGGACAAAGGGGTTTTAGCTATACTATAGGGAAAGTTGTTGTTAGTATAGGGAATTCTCTTCCGTCTGCTCAGAGAAAAATGCTTACATTTTATGTGTTTGTTTGTTGTTGTCTTGGAATTCCAATTTAAAGTATAAGTTGTTTTTTCTTCTGAATGCAAACGGATTGTTGAGTAATTGATATGTCCTTTGATCCTGCCAAGTAGGAGAGCGTTGCTAAAGTGGGCAGGTGAGAGGGACAGAGTAGGGTACTCATCTGTGTGTGGTGCTTTATTTGAGTGATTCCTCCTATCCAAAGTATTGTTTAGCACAATACACAGAGGTATATGTCCACTTGCATAAATCTGCTATTTCACTTCAAGTGAAAGAGGGGATCAAACAACCGACCATACCTTTGTCAACGCTTTTGCGCAAAGCATACTGCTATATTTGCATTCCATATTCAGCGAGTCCGAGAAACTTGCTGAGGTGGAGAAAATGTTTAAGAAGGATTTGATTCAGAAAAGTTATCTATATAGATTAAAAAATACATGTTTATTGTTAAAATGTTGCAACTATTGTCAGTCTATTCATGAAATGTGTTGGGCACATATTCCCATGTCAAATACATAATTAATTGGAAACAGTAAAAGGGGAATGTGACGTCACTGATAAATTACATGAATGCGCTGGTACCAAATGTTTTTTTTTGAGGAATCTGATCAGATACAATTTTTTTTAGAGTAGCATTTCAACTTATACATGGGGTATTTTGATTATTTCAGTTAGGTTCTGTTTCCACTATTGCAACCCCAGATTTGCGTGATTTGCAGTGTGACTTTGCAATGAGAAAAGGTCGCACCGAAGTAGGAACAAAATAGTGCAAGAACCTTTTTGCCTTGCTGCGACTTGAGGCGCACAAATTAAAACAAGGATCATTGAATTACATGGGTTTTTTACTTGTCATGCGATTTTGCATGTGTCAAGTCGCACAGCAACTCACAGTAGTGGAGACAGAGCCTTAGAGCCTTGGAGTCTGACTTTGGGGACTGTTTTAATTGTGTAATTGCCTATCCTCACGTTACTGAAGTTAAAAGGTGTTGTTTTTCTTTTCAGTTTCGACAAATATAGTTTTGTTGATTTTGAAAAAAAAAAAGCAAACTTTTGCATTGTATAAGGACATTGCCTGTTACAAGACAAGGGAATGGATATTTGTGCAAATGGTTTTAATTTGTGTTTAGGCTGTATGAACAATGATTGGGGATTTAAAAATGTTTGATTTTCTTTTTTTTGGTTAAATACAATTTTAGGGCTGGGTTCACACATATGCAGTGCGAGTTTCTGTTTTCACAGCTAATTGACAAAGTAGTTGTTCCCATAGAAGTCAATGGCCCTGAATTTGCACGTAAGCCGGACCGCACTGTCTAGAAAACGCACACCTTTTTGGGCAGTGCGGAGTGCGAATGCACCGCAGGTGTGTGAGCCAGCCTCATCCAAGGAAGTTATGTATTCCAGGTGCTACGCCATAGGAATTGTGGTTGGTAAAGAAAAAGGAAGTAACTTAAGGTTTGTGTAATCCTATGCACTAGGGAAAAATACGAGAGAAAAAAAAAAAAAGTAATGGTAAAAGATGCTTAAAAGATGTTCAAAGGGCAAATATGGAAAACATTTCTAAATGAAGAATGAATGGAGTGGCCAAATGGATGTGAATAAAAGGAGCAAGTGGTTGTATTGTGTTTAATGAATGCACAAGGTATTATTTGATTAGTAAAGTATCTTAAGTGTTGGTTTAAAATGTACACAAAGAGATGGTTGTCTCATATTGTGTTTTCTTGTTCAGGGAGTAGAAGTTATTAGGCCCATGTTCCTGATAATATATATTTCTCTAAAACTTTGGGTTAAGTAACCAGGATATACGAAATAAATTGCTGCATATATTGAATCCATGAGGTACTAAAATATGATGGGAAAGTTTGTTTGAATAACAGTCAGAGTGACTATTCTGGATATATTTACCTTTTGAATTCCCAGAGTTTCAATCATGAAGATATGTTAATGATGTAATGAAGTTTATCCATCAATGTTTTGTTTGTTGCTGATGATCAGATATATTTGAAAAGTTAGGAGGCTGACTTCTGAGTCAGAATATGTGTTTGGGTAAAATGTTCTGTTCTGAGTTCCTCGGGTCCACTTGGGTCCCGGGGATAGAAGAAACTAAAGTTGTTTAAGTTTTATTGAAGTCCTGCTGTAATACTGGATTTGAAAAAAATGTTTGGTTAAACATATTGAATCTATATAATGAAGACTGTTGCTGAGAAACATTTTATATTTCTGCATGCTTTACTTATGTTTGAGTTAATGAGGAATATTATGTTTAATACCTCCAATGGTTAAGGCCTTAATTGATCAGGTAGATTCTGTGATTATTCATGTTGGATGAGGAATATCTGCCCCAGCCAGCCAGAAGAAATGCCCATCCCATTCCTACCCTATACCCCATTTATACCCTGCCTTATACCCTATCCGGATGAAGAGATGACTACAGCTTTTACATGGAAATCTTCGTTGTTCATCTTTGTTGTTCATGTTTGTTGTTCAAATGCCATGGGAGATGCTGAGATGAGTAAAGGCGGACACCTGCTGGAAAATATTCCTGGAATGACACCTTGAGAGTTAGCCATGACGCACGCCCAAGGTCTACGAAATTCCAGTGAGCATCACAAGGGAGTGATCCAGATACGCCAGCCCGAAGACCCAAGTCTAGCCCAATGCATCAGTTCCCATCTGTCTGTGGATATCGAGTTCTATCCTTACAAAGAGGCAGGGTTTTGGGGTAGAAGGATCTCTGTAAAATATGTGTAAACACAGAATCGAACCAAAAGTTTTGGGAAAAGTTTAGGAGAATGAGAATTATAATGTGGACATTTCTTTTTCCTTCCCTTTCATGAATTTATTGGACATTCAGAAGCCATACAAGAGATTTTTTTTGTGCTTTTCTTTGGGACAATTTTTTATTTTGGCCTAAAGGCTGTCATGCCCCTCCCACTTGCTTTTAAGGACTGTCACGCCCCTCCCCCCTTTGTATTTCATGGACAATTGCTATGAAGCTGAGATTATCTGTATATTGATCTCTATTTTTACATGCTTAGGATAATGATACATTTATGAGAAAGTAGTCCAGGTGAATGTTGGGGGCTTCAGGGTTTGTGATTATCACATTCGTGATAAAAGAGGGGATTGTAATAGAATGTATAAATAATCAACTCCATTTTAAGTAGAAATGAACTTTGACATACTTAGCTTAACTGAATAGAGTCACACCCTGCTACTGATAGTCATTGTGATTAAGCCTGTTCATGCAGTAGCCTGATTGTCAGCAGTATAATATAAGATAAGAATATACTGAGTTTGTATAATTTTTAGAAACATATGTGTTAAGACATAGCCCCTCCTATATTTCTTTTACATATAAGCCACTCTAAAAATCAATAAAGCCCAGAGATCTAATGAACACACTATCCGTTTCCATATGTGTCATTTTGATTTCTCACGGATCCGGGGGTCACTGAAAATGATCTTGCATTTACCTGAAGTACACCTGGGTGACGATATTACCTGCTTCAATGGCCTATTTGAACAGCTCACGAATTGTCCTCTGCTTATTTTTTTTTCTAAAAATGTATCTGAATTTATATGGTAGAAAACAAACCTGCTTTATTTGTGTTTGCAGATTTGACTTTCTACCTGGATAGGTTGAACAACCAACTTCCTGCTAGTCAATTTTTTCTAACGTGTGTATGCAACAATACGCTTTTATTCCCAGTGTAACAAAACAGCTGACAAATCTCTTCCAAATCCACTCCCAAACTGCCCTGCTGATCAATTCTTTCTTAAAGTGGATCTTCACTTAAAGATACCACTCATCCTTCTCCCACCCTCCTTTAAAAATGTGCTGTTTTTCTCTCTGGGTGAGGATGCATTTTTTCCTTAACTGCATATTGCAAATTATACCTAATTTGCATATTGTATATAATTTGTTGAATTATTTAAATGTCATACTAATGTTTTTTTGCTCAGGTTATGAGACCATATAAAGGTTTTAATGCGTCATCAATTTGACAGTCGGCGGGGACATCAAGAGGAGAAGATTGTCCCGCCATCCCTCCCATGTTGCGGTCCTTGTTATGTGGCATTTCAAGTCCCTTTCTTTTAGCTGTAATGGCTAAGTAATAATTTGTATATTTTGATATTTGCTGGTATGTATTTACCGTATATACTTGAGTATAAGCCGACCCGAGTATAAGCCGAGGTACCTACTTTTACCACAAAAAACTGGGAAAACGTATTGACTCGAGTATAAGCCTAGGGGGGGAAATGTGCCCATTGCCACCTCACTGTGCCAATTGCCCAACCTTACTGTGCCCATTGCCATCTCACTGTGCCACCTCACTGTGCCCATTGCCACCTCACTGCCCATTGCCACCTCACTGTGCCCATTGCCACCTCACTGTGCCCCCTTACTGTGTCCATTGCAGCCTCCTTGTGCCCGAGTCAGTCAGTGTACCTGAAAATCTTGTTATTTCGCGGCCGGCGTCCATTGTTTAAATCTTGCGCCTTTCTCCCTGTCCCTTCCGTGATAGGCATTTCCAGCAAGCACTGTGTTGAGTGTTGCGCCTATCACGGAGATCCTCTCATTCTCGGACTCCGTTTCCCAGCAGGCACTGTGTTCAGTGTTCCGCCAATCACGGACGTCGGACAAGAGAACGTCCATGATAGGCGCTACACTCAACACAGTGTTTGCTGGAAACGCCTATCACAGAAGGGACAGGGAGAAAGGCGCGAGATTTAAACAATGGACGCCGGCCGCGGAATAACAAGATTTTCAGGTACTGACTCGAGTATAAGCCAAGGGGTATACTTTCAGCCCTAAAAAAAGGGCTGAAAAACTTGGCTTATACTCAAGTATATACGGTACATATTTGTAATATAATATTGGAAGTTATTATATATATATATATGGAAATAGGTAGTACAGTATAATAACAATCAAACGGTCTGCATTAAACGGGTACTAAAACAGCGCTAAAAATACAAAAATAATCCATGTGATAAACACAACAGTCAATAGTCCTTGTGTAGCAAAGATAATGGGTGAAGTTCGGAGATATCAAGGGTGATGACAAGATCAGTATATTCAGTGTGCACCTTCCACCAGAATAAACATCAGACTTTCACATCATGAAGCACTCCCCCAAGGGGGTCAGACTCACCAGAAGACTGAAATCAATAGGCCTTTATGAGTAAGTGTTCCTCAGTCAATCCGCTCTTAACCTTACTATCCACAGAGATCCACAGGTAAAATGGCTCCAATAAGCGTCATAAAAACACAGAAGATAATGCACATAGCGTAATTCTGTTTATTTAAACGTTCTCCCACTAAAACCAAAGGATCCCTTCATAATAACTACGTACACAATATATTATTAAAACAGGCATATAAAGTGGTCCAAGAGGGCGCTGTCACCGTAATCTTAGCGTCCCAGCGTATCCGCGTGTGTCTCCTTGCTGACACCGCAATCACTTCTGGGTAAGGTAAGATGGTGGAGCGCAGGCGTCACTTCCCGGGATGTCGTGCAGGTCACGCCCTTACGCGTTTCATCATATCCGACTTCAACAGAGGGCGTGACCACACGACATCACGCATACATTAAATACATCAGCTCCCGGACAGTAAACCAATCAGGCACACATAGCAACTAGTGACGGTGCTGGTCACTGCTGCTAAAGCTAAGCGCCGATTGGTTCAGCACATTGAAGGAGCAGGAAGCACAAGCTGACAGTGGCAGATATGTAAACAAATATCACATTGCGACTGGCATTTAGAAATACAAGTTAAAAATCATGGGTAACCAGCCTACAGACTACGGTATGCATATCGCGGGTTACGATAAATAACATTAACAGCAGAAATTATAAATATTTAAAAAGCAGCTGATAATAATAATTAAATAAAATCAATGCATATATTACCCCTTCAGATATTTCATAGCAGCTAGAGGATTATATTCCTTGTTTGCATGCACAGTAAATGTATAAAAAAGGAAACTAAAACATACATAGATGTGATGTGTGCTTATGTGGAGGGGATAAAACTTATAGCTTAAAAAATATTTAGAATTGTTCCTAAAAAGTCAGTATTAAAAAATCTAAAAATACAGTTAATATATAGAGATAATGAATGTATATCTACAAGATGATATATAGGTGTACCTCACTGTCACTAGTAATAAGGGGCAATAAAGCTTAATATCATGTAGTGTGGCATTCAGATGTGCAGAGCAAAGTTAATAGTCACTGACAAAGCAGTTAATGTCCAAGTCGACATTTAACCCTTTGGGCATTAACGTGTCAACCAAATATATCCACTGGGTTTCTCTTCTTGATAGTTCTCTCACTAAGTTGGAGCCTCTCCAGTGTGGTTTCAAGTGATCTACCCCCCAAAATTTGAGCCCAGAGGGGTCTTGATTATGGTGGATCTTAAAATGAAGTGATACATTGTGATCCTTGAAACCAATCTTAATATTAGCAACATGTTCTGCGATTCTTATTCTTAAAAGTCTTTTAGTGCGGCCTATATAAACCAGCTTACATGGGCATTGTTAAGCTTATACTACATAAGACGTGTTGCAAGTGATGAATTCTTTGACTTTGAATTCTCTATTATTAGAGGTAGATCTGAATGTGTCTATGGCTCTTAATGGTCTGTTCACTTCTTTGCAAGCACGACATTTTCTGCACGCATAAAATCCATCCTTGTCCCAAAACGAGGCGGGTCTGCTTGGGGGGTCAATAACCTTTTTGACTATCTTATCCGCAAAGTTAGAGGCTCTTCTTTATATGAAACCAGGCTTAGATGGTAAAGAAGATGTCATGGATATGCATTAATGTCTGTCTGCCATCTTACCTTCCTCCTCATGTGTTCATCTAGAGACCAGACCTCCTTCACCTGGCTTCCTTTATAATCTCCTCCCAGCCTGACTCCACCCCAGGCCCTATTACTGAACACTATATTAACCTGTGCACTGCAAGCCTGCTTTGCTGATCAACGTGTTTGTTAGGCATTGTGTGTTTGGGTTCCTGCCTGCCGTGTGCTACGTCTGTCTCTCTGTTACGTTATTGGCTTGTCCCTGACCATCCCTGTCTGCTCGTGACCCTTGACCTTCGGCTCGTTCTTCGTTATCCTTGTCTGCTTGTGGCCCCTGACCTTCGGCTTGTTATTCGGTTCTCTCTATCGTGTGCTGCTGCTTCCCCTTATCCTACGGGGCGTGAGCTAGGAAACTCCAGGGGCCGCGACCTGGTCCCAGCCTGCAGCGTAACATCCTCACCACTAGAGGCCCTGGAGAAGACCAGCTGGGTCTTAGACTCCGCGCCCTGGGGAATCTTGGCTCTCGCTTCCGTTGGGATCCCGGTTGTGCTCCTCTGGTCCCGCTTTCCACAACCACCCAGTTTCCTATCCACAGAAGCCAGCCATAGGGTTCACTACCTCGCGGTGCACTCCTGTCCCCCTACGGTGTGCATCTGTCACCTGGCCACAGGTGACCCTGACAGTTTGATCAGCCATGAACCCGGCTGACATCCCGCTTCCCGCGGATGATCCATTGCAGGGCATAGTTCGCAGACTTGAGACCCAGGAATCAAATCAGACCCAGGTGATGCGATTCCTCCAGGATCTGGCTTCTCGATTCGAGCAGCTTCAGGTCTCCTTGGGAACCCCGAATCCGCAACCCCAAGTACAACCAGCGGCTGTACCTATCGCACCAGTCGCAGCCTCACACTCACTAAGATTGCCAGCTCCGTTCCGTTTCTCTGGGGACTCCAAGGCCTGCAGGGGGTTTCTCAGCCAATGCACTATTCATTTTGAGCTTCAGCCTCAAAGCTTCCTATCTGACCGGGCTAAGGTAGCCTATATCATTTCCCTCCTCTCCGGTGAAGCTTTGGCCTGGGCTGCCCCCCTGTGGGAGAGGAACGATCCGGTGGTTTCCAGTCTGTCCGAATTCTTGAAGCTCTTTCGTAATATCTTCGAAGAGCCGGCTCGGGCTTCTTCAGCGGCTAGTGCTGTCTTACGTCTTCGCCAAGAATCTAGTTCAGTGGGGCAATATGCTCTTCAGTTCCGTATCCACACAGCTGAATTGAGCTGGAATAATGAGGCCCTGGTCGCTACCTTTTTACATGGCCTCTCTGACCGAGTGAAAGACGAATTAGCGGGAAGAGCCATTCCCGTCGGTCTGGACGATGTAATTTCATTATGCAACCAGATCGACATTCGTTTTCAAGAGAGGTCCTTAGAAAAAAGACGCCAGCACTCTCTGGGTCCTAGCCAGTCTGAGCTCCCCTCCCTTCATTCCGTGGAGCATCCTCTACCTGCTGAAGAACCTATGCAGCTGGGCCGGACCAGACTAACCCCCGAAGAACGTGCTAGGCGCAGAACTCTGGGCTTGTGCCTCTATTGTGGGGGCAAGGGTCATTTTCGTGACTCCTGCTCGCTTCGTCCGGGAAACGCTCGGGTCTAATACATTTGGAAGGTGGAGTATTGGACCCAGAAACATCACCTTCTCGCCTGCTCTTGCCGGTGTCCCTTCATGTAGGCACTTCTCCTCAGTCAACCCTTGCATACCTGGATTCCGGGGCTGCCGGCAATTTCATGGATTGGAGAACTGCTTCTTCTATGAAGCTTACCCTTTCACCTCTCACTACCCCATTGGTAGTCTCGGCAATTGATGGCACTGTTCTCCCAGGGGGCCCTATTCGCTTCCAGACGCTACCCATTAGGATGTCGGTAGGGATTCTCCACCAGGAGTGGATATCCTTTCTTATTCTACCCAAGGCCTCTACCCCAGTTGTATTGGGCCTCCCTTGGCTACAGCTCCACTCTCCACATGTGGACTGGGTCTCTGGGCAGATCCTGGCCTGGGGTTCCTCATGTTTCTCGTCGTGTCTTCTCAAGGTGACCCCCAAGGAGAGTCTTCCGGTTGCTGCCACTTCTGTTTCTTCTGATCTTCCCGCCGCATACAGCGATTACCGGGATGTGTTCTGTAAAAAATCAGCTGAGGTGCTTCCTCCCCACAGGTCTTTTGACTGTGCTATTGATCTTGTCCCCGGAGCAACTCTACCCAGGGGTCGTACCTACCCTCTGTCCATCCCAGAGACCCAGGCCATGTCGGAGTATGTAGCAGAGAATCTGGAGAGAGGGTTCATCCGGAAATCCTCATCGCCTGCAGGGGCAGGGTTCTTTTTTGTTGCCAAAAAGGATGGTACCTTAAGACCCTGCATCGATTATCGGGGTTTAAATGCGGTTACTATTAAAAATCGATACCCCTTACCCTTAATATCTGAGCTATTCGATAGGTTGAAGGGTGCCTCCATTTTCACCAAGTTGGATCTCAGAGGCGCGTACAATCTCATTCGAATACGGGAGGGTGACGAATGGAAGACTGCATTTAACACTAGAAACGGGCATTACGAATATCTGGTGATGCCTTTTGGTCTGTGTAATGCTCCAGCCGTGTTTCAAAACTTTGTCAATGAAATCTTCAGAGATCTGCTGTACCAGTTTGTTGTCATCTATCTGGATGACATTCTGATCTTTTCTGAAAATCTGCTCGTCCACAGAAACCATGTCCGCACTGTACTTCAACGTCTTAGAGAGAACAATCTCTATGCCAAGCTGGAGAAATGTTCCTTTGAATGTTCTGAGGTCCTGTTTTTGGGGTGCTTTGTCTCATGTTCGGGGCTTCGTATGGACCCTGGGAAGGTCTTGGCTATCACCAACTGGCCTCTTCCTGCTAGCCTCAAGGCCACACAGCGCTTTCTTGGCTTCACTAATTATTATAGGCAGTTCATAAGGAATTACTCTTCCATTGCCGCGCCTATTATCGCTTTGACCAAGAAGGGTGTGAATGCCAGAGACTGGCCTCCCGAAGCTGTCTCTGCATTTCACAACCTGAAACAGGCCTTTGTTTCTGGCCCCCTCTTGAGGAGACCAAATCCTGGGAATGCATTTTTTATTGAAGTGGACGCTTCCTCAATGGGGGTGGGAGCTGTGCTTCTTCAAATCTTTGAGAAGAGACGCCAACCATGTGCGTTCTTCTCCAAAAAATTTTCTCAGGCAGAGAGGAATTATGCCATCGGTGATCGGGAACTTCTCGCAATTAAATTGGCGTTAGAGGAGTGGCGTCATCTCTTGGAGGGTTCCCCTCACTCCATAACGATCTTTACCGATCACAAGAATTTACAGTATCTACAGAATGCTAAACGTCTGAATCCTAGACAGGCCAGGTGGAGTCTCTTCTTTGCCCGTTTTAATTTCACGATTACCTACAAACCTGGTTCCTGCAACGGTCGGGCTGATGCGCTCTCTAGGTCATTTGACACTTTGGACGAGGAGTCCGCCCCTGAACCTGAGCCGATCATTCCCACCTCATGCATTGTTGCCCACTCTACCACCCTGAAGTCTAAAATTCCGCCTGGTAAGACCTTTGTCCCCACTGAGCTAAGAGCTAAGATCCTTCGTTGGGGACATGATTCCAAGGTGGCAGGGCATTCTGGATTCCTCCGGTCCTTCCTACTCATCAGTCGTCACTACTGGTGGCCTAATCTCCGCTCAGACGTCAAAGACTACGTTAAAGCTTGTCATGTCTGTGCTCAGTCCAAATCCTCCACACAAGCTCCTGCTGGTCTCCTCATGCCCTTGCCTATTCCTAAGGAACCCTGGGCCCATATTGCCATGGATTTTATCACCGATCTCCCACTGTCTGAGAATAATACAGTCATTTGGGTGGTAATCGATCGATTCTCCAAGATGGCTCATTTTGTTCCTCTTCCTGGTCTTCCTTCTGCCCCTGCCTTGGTTCCCATTTTCATTCGAGAAATTCTCCGCCTACATGGGGTCCCTTCTCATATTGTTTCCGACAGGGGAGTCCAATTCACGTCTCGTTTTTGGAGAGCCTTTTGCAAATCCCTCAATATTGTCTTGGATTTTTCTTCTTCTTACCATCCCCAATCCAATGGACAGACTGAGAGGGTTAATCAGGAGTTAGAGGTCTTTCTTCGCACCTTTGTGTCTTCTCACCATGACGATTGGTCCTCTCTACTCCCGTGGGCAGAATTCTCCCATAACAATCATGTGAATACCAGTTCGCAGAAGACACCCTTTTTCACAGTTTATGGAAAACACCCTCAACTTCCTCTTCCTATGATCTGTTCTCCAGACATTCCAGCTTTGGCTTCGGTTCAGGAGTCTCTCAATTCCGTTTGGGGTCACGTTCATGATTCCCTCCGGGCAGCTGCTGAAAAATTCAAAGGCTTTGCCGACCGCCGCAGGCGTAAACCGCCTTCTCTTCAGCCAGGGGACAAAGTCTGGCTCTCTACCAGGAACATCAAGCTCCGAGTTCCTTCTCTGAAGTTTGCTCCACGATTCATCGGTCCATACACGGTAACTGCTAAACTGAATCCGGTTTGTTTCAAACTCCAGATTCCTAAGAGCCTTAAAATCACTAACTCCTTTCATGTTGCTCTTCTAAAGCCTTTAGTCCTCAATAAATTCTCTCGTCCTCTTCCTACCGTGGCGCCTGTCTCTGAGGATAATCAGGAGTATGAGATCAGTCAAATTCTGGACTCCCGACTCTGTAAAGGCGTTCTTCAGTACCTCGTTCATTGGAAAGGGTTTGGTCCTGAGGAGAGGTCTTGGATCACTGCATCTGAGGTCTTTGCACCTCGTCTGTTAAAGGAGTTTCATCTGAAGTTTCCCTCTAAACCTGGGCCCAGGCGGGGAAGGGGGAGGCCTCGTAAGAGGGAGGGTACTGTCATGGATATGCATTAATGTCTGTCTGCCATCTTACCTTCCTCCTCATGTGTTCATCTAGAGACCAGACCTCCTTCACCTGGCTTCCTTTATAATCTCCTCCCAGCCTGACTCCACCCCAAGCCCTATTACTGAACACTATATTAACCTGTGCACTGCAAGCCTGCTTTGCTGATCAACGTGTTTGTTAGGCATTGTGTGTTTGGGTTCCTGCCTGCCGTGTGCTACGTCTGTCTCTCTGTTACGTTATTGGCTTGTCCCTGACCATCCCTGTCTGCTCGTGACCCTTGACCTTCGGCTCGTTCTTCGTTATCCTTGTCTGCTTGTGGCCCCTGACCTTCGGCTTGTTATTCGGTTCTCTCTATCGTGTGCTGCTGCTTCCCCTTATCCTACGGGGCGTGAGCTAGGAAACTCCAGGGGCCGCGACCTGGTCCCAGCCTGCAGCGTAACATCCTCACCACTAGAGGCCCTGGAGAAGACCAGCTGGGTCTTAGACTCCGCGCCCTGGGGAATCTTGGCTCTCGCTTCCGTTGGGATCCCGGTTGTGCTCCTCTGGTCCCGCTTTCCACAACCACCCAGTTTCCTATCCACAGAAGCCAGCCATAGGGTTCACTACCTCGCGGTGCACTCCTGTCCCCCTACGGTGTGCATCTGTCACCTGGCCACAGGTGACCCTGACAGAAGATTTAAGAACTCTGTCCATTAAAAGAACGTGCCAATGGGTCCCAAATATCTCCTCAACTTCCTTGTATTGAGAGTGGTATCTGGAGATAAAACTCCATTCTTGGTTATTAGAGCCAGTGGGTCTAATCTTATCCTGCAGGAGTCTCTCTGGAAATCATGGCAACACTTTCGATAATTTTGTCTAGGTTTTCTTCACAGTATCCCTTGTCCACAAATTTTTTCTTTATGGTATTGGTCTGTGAATCAAAGTCATTGTCTTTTGTGCAATTTCTGTGTATTCTTGTAAGTTTTGGCCTTTAGGGATATTCCTTAACCACATGGGGTGGTGTCCGCTTTGAATGGGTAAATAACTATTTGCATCTGTTGGCTTAAAATATACATTGGTGCATAATTTATCGCCTTGCCTGAAGATATTGACGTCCAAAAAATGTATATTAATATTGCTGAATTCTGTGGATAATATAATGTTACTGGTATTGTGATTCAGTTCATTCAAGAATTAATTGAGTGATGATGATGTTCCAGACCAGATAAAGAAGAAGTCATCTATATATCTCCTATATAGAAGTAGTTCATTCCTCTTATGCCCTGTACACACGATCGGATTTCCGATGGAATAAAATCCAATGGATTTTTCCATCGGAAATCCGATGAAGCTGACTTCCATCAGTCTTGCCTATACACCATCAGTCAAAAATCCGACCGTCCCAAACGCCGTGACGTAAAACACTCCGAAGAGCAGAGAAAAATGAAGTTCAATGCTTCTAAGCATGCGTTGACTTGATTCTGAGCATGCGTGGGTTTTTTCTCCGATGGAGTTCCCCACAGACGATCGGAATTTGCTATCGTTTTTTTTTTCCATCGGTATAATTTAAAACATGTTCTATTTTTTTATACCGATGGAAAAAAGACCGATGGGACCCACACACAATCGTTTTTCTGATGAAAAAGGTCCATCGGTCTTTTTTCATCAGAAAAACTGATCGTGTGTACGCGGCATTGGTGGAAAATATTCTCTTTGGCATAAGGCCCAGTTGAGTGCCAGCAGTGCATCATCATGTTGGATAATTGTATACAGCGATGATACATCTGCTGTTACCAAGTACACTTAATTTCTTCCAGAGAGATCGATCCCTTGAAGGAGCTGTAGTAAGTTTTTTGTATCTCTTAAGTACGCTTTTGTCTGTACTACACTCTTCTGTAAGAATAGGTCAAGGTACTCTCCCATTCGAGATGTAATTGATCCGATTCCATTGACTGTTGGTCTACCAGGAGGGTGTTGTGTATCTTTATGAATCTTTGGGAGGGTGTAAATGGTCGGTATTCTACTGCTACTGGGTATTAGGTATTTCCTTTCTTTGATAGTTAAAACACCTGTTGAATAACCCAGTTTGACCAATACTTTCAATTCTTCCTCGTATTATGTGGATGGGTCCCTTTCAAGTTTCTGGTACGTGTCTGCATCCATCAGCATCTCATTAAGTTGATTCTGATAGTACTCTTTGGTCAGAATCACCACACCTCCACCTTTATCTGTTGGTCTTATATTCACATCTTTCCTTTTTTCCAGTTGTTCAATACCTTCTTGTATATGCCTGGGATTTACATCCTTTTTAGGAATGAGACCCTCCAGATCTCTTAAAACAAGTCCTTTAAAAACGTCTACCTGCTGGTTAGCAGCATTGAGAGGGTTAAAAAGTGATTTGTTATGCAGGCCACTATCAATCGTCACTGAAGATAAATTTGTGACCGGTTGAGAATTCTTGTTTAGATAATACTTTTTCATATTAATCTTCCTTATATATTTCTGGACATCAATAAAAAACATCAAATTTATTAACAGGTCTTTTTAGGCCGCACTTCAGCCCCAAATTCAGAATATTAGTTTCCTTGTGAGTGAGAGTTATATCTGTTAGATTAAAGATTCCTCCTACTCGTGCTCTCTCCTTCTTTTTCTGGACCCTTTGTCCTGCTCTGCATCCTCTGGTTCTCTTCTCCTCTGTTCTTGATACTGAGGATGCTCTTGTTCCCAATATGGTGGTTCTCTCCATGGTGGTCCCCTGTATTCCGGGGGCAGTTGGTAGTAAGTTGGTGGTCTCCCTCTCCGAGGGGGGAAACATCTGCCCCGTTTCTGCCAGCCTCTCCTCCTCCCTAAAAAAGGACGTGGGGATTGGTAGTTTTGCCTGTCCTCCTGTTGCCATAGGGGACCATACCTGTTTTGTAACGGAACATGGTACTGGTTATTATATGTGGTATTATATTGGGCATTGTTGGAGCCACCTCTTGTTGGACGTCCTCGTCCATGATTGGGTTCACTCCTAACTGGGGTTGATTGGTTCAGCGGTGGAATGATAGGACCCTCCTTTCTCTGTTGGTCCCTTATATGAGGATCCATGGAGTTTGGGTTTTGGGTTCTTGTTATGTATATTTACTTATTGGTTCAATATTTATTGCCAATAATAAAGGGCCTGCGGCCAGTTACATGGTTACATAGTAGGTGAGGTTGAAAAAGTCCATCAAGTCCAACCTATGTAAAATCCAATTCAATCCATTTATTGTGTTTTATGTTTTTATTTAATTAATAACATTTTATTTGTAAAGGTTCTGTCTACAGTCCCATATCCTAGCACACATCACATGTTCCAGGAGGCTGCGGGACCAGTCACTCAGTACTGCTGAGTGGGGAACCAGCTGAAAGACTTTAGGAATTCACAGCCAGCTCCCATAATCCAAGATGCCGGCACCAGGGATCCAAAGCCCAGAAAAGAGTGAAGAGACAGTGAAGATAGTGCTAAGACTTGTGGGTTGGTAAGTACCTGTTTTTTAAACATCAGCAGCTACAGTATTCATAAGTGCTGACTTTTCATTTTTTAAACCAGGAGTGAAGTTCTTTAAATATTACTGAGATGATACACTTGAGCTTCTAGTGTAGCAAAACAATTGTCTTATTTGTGTTTCCACATTTTAGCCTATTCTACAGGCCTGCTTACTTTATCCTGGTAATTTTTTAACAAAACATGTCTTAGGGCTATAGCTCTGATATTTTAAAAAAAATTGGATATATGAAGATGTGACAGGGAGTGGATTAGGGTCCTTTTACATTTTTTGTGTTCAAAGGATACAGTGCTGCCCAAAAAAAGGCTGTTAATCACTGGCACTGCAAATAGCTGTAGCCGCCGGTGACCTGTCAATATAGTGAACAGGGCTGGCGGCTGCACCTAGCCACTCACAGTCACAGCAGGTATCTGAAGATTCCTGTTGCTACATTTAGTACCGGCCCTAATCACTGCTATGAACTTAGCTAAGTTGTTGTTTTGATGTCAAAGCAGAACTCATATTTTGTCTTTATGTGGAAAACTTTTATGTCCTGTACACACGATCAGATTTCCGATGGGATAAAATCCGATGGAATTTTCCGTCGGAATTCTGATGAAGCTGACTTCCATCAGTCTTGCATACACACCATCAGACAAAATTCCGACCGTCCAAAACGTGGTGACGTAAAACACTCCGACGAGCCGAGAAAAATGAAGTTCAATGCTTCTGAGCATGCGTCGACTTGTTTCTGAGCATGCGTGGGTTTTTTCTCCGTTGGAGTTCCACACAGACAATCGGAATTTCCTAATGTTTTTTTTTCCATCGGAAAAATATAAAACCTGTTCTATTTTTTGAAGTGGAATTTACTAAAGCGCTAATGAATATTAAACTTGGTTTAACAAACAAAGATAACTGAATAGTGACAGCTGCAATCATTCAAAAAGGTTTCTGTGTCCTCCTTCTGTGATACCCATGAATAAGTCATGTGTCGATGATGTAACGCGTAGGGGGAGTAGCCTATTGATGTTACCAGCAGCTTGATGAGGTTATCGTCTTACTGAGCTAAAACTAAGCGCTGTCTGTATTCCTGGATATGTGAGTTTAACCACACACACAGTTGATCATTGTACTGTGGTGGGGCGGTATTGCGCTATGATTTGTTTCTGTTTATTCCCTGCATATGTCCACATTTGATATTGCTGGATTCCGCTGATCACTAAGGAAAGTAAGGGGGAATTCCTTTTGAACATGTTCACTGCAATGAGAAAGGTTTCTTTTGGTTGATGCATGCAAGTGGACTGTGTACCTAAGAACCTGTGAATTGTTCAAACGCCCACCTGGAGACAAGTATCAAAGTGGAGAAAGTCTTTTAAGGAAAGTTTTGATTGGGACTGTCGTTTAGTCCACATTGCAACACATGTTTGCTGCTCAATTTTTGTATGTATGCACTAGCACTCTATATACAGGTCCTTCTCAAAAAATTAGCATATTGTGATAAAGTTCATTATTTTCTGTAATGTACTGATAAACATTAGACTTTCATATATTTTAGATTCATTACACACAACTGAAGTAGTTCAAGCCTTTTCTTGTTTTAAAATTGATGATTTTGGCATACAGCTCATGAAAACCCAAAAATCCTATCTCAAAAAATTAGCATATTTCATCCGACCAATAAAAGAAAAGTGTTTTTAATACAAAAAAAGTCAACCTTCAAATAATTATGTTGAGTTATGCACTCAATACTTGGTCGGGAATCCTTTTGCAGAAATGACTGCTTCAATGCGGCGTGGCATGGAGGCAACCAGCCTGTGGCACTGCTGAGGTGTTATGGAGGCCCAGGATGCTTCGATAGCGGCCTTAAGCTCATCCAGAGTGTTGGGTCTTGCGTCTCTCAACTTTCTCTTCCCAATATCCCACAGATTCTCTATGGGGTTCAGGTCAGGAGAGTTGGCAGGCCAATTGAGCACAGTAATACCATGGTCAGTAAACCATTTACCAGTGGTTTTGGCACTGTGAGCAGGTGCCAGGTCGTGCTGAAAAATAAAATCTTCATCTCCATAAAGCTTTTCAGCAGATGGAAGCATGAATTGCTCCAAAATCTACTGATAGCTAGCTGCATTGACCCTGCCCTTGATAAAACCCAGTGGACCAACACCAGCAGCTGACATGGCACCCCAGACCATCACTGACTGTGGGTACTTGACACTGGACTTCAGGCATTTTGGCATTTCCCTCTCCCCAGTCTTCCTCCAGACTCTGGCACCTTGATTTCCGAATGACATGCAAAATTTGCTTTCATCCGAAAAAAGTACTTTGGACCACTGAGCAACAGTCCAGTGCTGCTTCTCTGTAGCCCAGGTCAGGCGCTTCTGCCGCTGTTTCTGGTTCAAAAGTGGCTTGACCTGGGGAATGCGGCACCTGTAGCCCATTTCCTGCACACGCCTGTTCACGGTGGCTCTGGATGTTTCTACTCCAGACTCAGTCCACTGCTTTCGCAGGTCCTCCAAGGTCTGGAATCGGTCCTTCTCCACAATCTTCTTCAGGGTCCGGTCACCTCTTCTCGTTATGCAGCGTTTTCTGCCACACTTTTTCCTTCCCACAGACTTCCCACTGAGGTGCCTTGATACAGCACTCTGGGAAAAGCCTATTCGTTCAGAAATTTCTTTCTGTGTCTTACCCTCTTGCTTGAGGGTGTCAATGATGGCCTTCTGGACAGCAGTCAGGTCGGCAGTCTTACCCATGATTGCGGTTTTGAGTAATGAACCAGGCTGGGAGTTTTTAAAAGCCTCAGGAATCTTTTGCAGGTGTTTAGAGTTAATTAGTTGATTCAGATGATTAGGTTAATAGCTCGTTTAGAGAACCTTTTCATGATATGCTAATTTTTTGAGATAGGAATTTTGGGTTGTCATGAGCTGTATGCCAAAATCATCAATATTAAAACAAGAAAAGGCTTGAACTACTTCAGTTGTGTGTAATGAATCTAAAATATATGAAAGTCTAATGTTTATCAGTACATTACAGAAAATAATGAACTTTATCACAATATGCTAATTTTTTGAGAAGGACCTGTACATACCTCCCAACTGGCACGGATTCTACCCGCACAGGCCCCTCCTTCCCGCAGTCCCGCGAGAGTGTTGTCCTTTTTCCCGCACAGCAGGAAGAAGAGAAGGCACAGCCGACAGCATGAAGAGGAGGATCAGAGAACGAGCAGGTAAGCCCCCCCGCGCGATTTGCGGGCAAAACAGTGTACCGCAACCCCCCCCCCCCCCCCGCTCAACAACTTTACAACTTTTGTTGCAGGTGAACAAATTTTTTTGTTAAGTGTCCCGGAGCCACCCCCGCTCAACAACTTTTGTTGGCAGGGATATTTTAGAATGAATGTCCCGCGGGGGACTTTTTAAAGTTGGGAGGTATGCTATATATGAACACTGTGTAATTAGCATTGAGCATTTGAATTTTACATTTATTTTTTGCATATTGCCATGGAGCACTTTTTGCATTGGTGTTATTCATGCATGAGGTGTAAGTTCACTGTCCTAACACAGAAGGTTGGTGCAAGCGCATCATTATATTGTTTTATATGTTCTATTTTTTTACACCGATGGAAAAAAGTCAGATGGGGCCCACACACGATCGTTTTTTCAGATGAAAAAAGTCCATCAGACTTTTTTCATCGGAAAAAACGATCGTGTGTACAGGGCATTAGAGGTAAGTGATATAAAGTATTAAACAGAGAATCTTTAACGTCATAACATGACATTCAAAAAATTTGCATCTGCAGAATTAGCAGAAGAAACAACGACAGCCTCCATGTTTCACTGATATTGACATTAACCACTTGCCGACCAGGATTTTTCTGCCACTTTTTGTTTACAGGTTTAAATCAATATTTTTTGCTAGAAAATTACTTAGTACCCCCAAACATTATAATTTTTTTAGCATAGTCCCTGGGGATTAAAATGCAGATCGTTGCAATTTTTATGTCATTTGCACAATGGTTTTAAAAACGCAATTTTTGTTAAAAAATATATTTTAATGAATATAAAAAAAAAAAAACACAATGTATACTCCAATAATTTAGTAAAATGTGAAAGATGATGTTACGCTGAGGAAATTGATACCTAGCATGTCACGCTTTACAATTGTGCACATTAGGAATGGCTGTGTGCCCTCCATGAGACATCCAGACATTTGCTGTCCCTAATTTATAAATTGCTCCATGAATTACTAGACATGTGCACACTGAAATATTTTGTTTCGGAATTTCGTTTTCGTTAGAAAAATAAATTTATTTCGTTACTCCCGAAATTCGTTTTTATTTATTTCGTTTTTCGTTAGAAATTGCATTCGTCCGAAAATCTGAATTAATTAAGGTCGAATCTGTCATTGAAGGCTTATGGTGTCTGTCGAATGTTCAAAGAAGATTCGACGGAGCAGCGAAACTGTACGACGCTGCAATCGTACATTTCCGATCGAATGTTCCGCCTACAAGCTATAGATGAATTCTATTGTATGACTAGTAATAATTATATTTTTTAATTACTATTACTAGTCAACAGGGATGAGCCGAACACCCCCCTGTTCGGTTCGCACCAGAACCTGCGAACAGACAAAATGTTAGTGTGAACTTTAGAACCCTATTAAATACAATGGACTCGAACGTTCGAAATCTAAAGTGTTAACTATAAAGGCTAATATGCAAGTTATTGTCCTAAAAAGTGTTTGGGGACCTGGGTCCTGCCCCAGGGGACATGTATCAATGCAAAAAAAAGTTTTTAAAATGGCCGTTTTTTCGGGAGCAGTGATTTTAATAATGCTTAAAATGAAAAAATAAAAGTGAAATATTCCTTTAAATTTCGTACCTGGGGGGTGTGTATGATATGCATGTAAAGTGGCGCATGTTTCCCGTGCTTAGAACTGTCCCTGCAAAAAATTTCATTTTTGAAAGAAAAAAAGGCATTTAAAACTGACTCGCGGCTATTAATGAATTGTCGGCTCCCGGCAATACATACAAAAGTCATTGATAAAAAAAAAAAAAAAAAGCGTGGGGGTTCCCCAGAATTCAATTACCAGGCCCTTCAGGTCTGGAATGGATATTAAGGGGAACCCCGCCGCAAATTTTAAAAAAAATTGACGTGGGGTTCCCCCAAATATCCATTCCAGGCCCTTCAGATCTGGCATGGATTTTAAGGGGAACTCCACCCCAAATAAAAAAAAAAATGGCGTGGAGTCCCCCTAAAAATCCATACTAGACCCCTTATCCGAGCACGCAACCTGGCCGGCCGCAGGGGAAGAGGGGGGGACGAGAGAGCGGCCCCCCTCCCTCCTGAACCGTACCAGGCCACATGCCCTCAACATGGGGAGGATGTCCCCATGTTGATGGGGACAAGGGCCTCATCCCCACAACCCTTGCCCGGTGGTTGTGGGGGTCTGCGGGCGGGGGGCTTATCGGAATCTGGAAGACCCCTTTAACAAAGGGGACCCCCAGATCCCGGCACCCCCCTATGTGAATTGGTAAGGGGTACATTGTACCCCTACCATTTCACGAAGAAAGCGTAAAAAAATGTTTAAAAAAACACACAAACACCTTGAAAAAGTCCTTTATTTAAAAAAAAAAAAAAAAAACATTCCAGCGGTGAAATCCAGTGTCCCGCGGCGATCCCGATGTCCAGCGCTGTCCTTCATTGGTTGTGTCTGAGCGGACCTGATGGGGAACTCCCTCTCAGTGTTTTAAATGTATAGACCCGCCCCTTCTAAAGTTCCCCATCAGGTCCGCTCAGCGGACCAGATGCGGAACATGAGAAGGGGCGGGTCTATACATGTATTACCAAAGTGAGAGCAGTTCCCCATCAGGTCCGCCCCCTCGGTATGTCGGACCCGCCTACGTCATTGGCTTGAGCGGGGAACTTCCTTCACTATGTAAATTTAAATTACACAGTGAAGGAAGTTCCCCGCTCAAGCCAATGACGTAGGCGGGTCCGACATACCGAGGGGGCGGACCTGATGGGGAACTGCTCTCACTTTGGTAATACATGTATAGACCCGCCCCTTCTCATGTTCCGCATCTGGTCCGCTGAGCGGACCTGATGGGGAACTTTAGAAGGGGCGGGTCTATACATTTAAAACACTGAGAGGGAGTTCCCCATCAGGTCCGCTCAGACACAACCAATGAAGGACAGCGCTGGACATCGGGATCGCCGCGGGACACTGGATTTCACCGCTGGAATGTTTTTTTTTTTTTTTTAAATAAAGGACTTTTTCAAGGTGTTTGTGTGTTTTTTTAAACATTTTTTTACGCTTTCTTCGTGAAATGGTAGGGGTACAATGTACCCCTTACCAATTCACATAGGGGGGGCCGGGATCTGGGGGTCCCCTTTGTTAAAGGGGTCTTCCAGATTCCGATAAGCCCCCCGCCCGCAGACCCCCACAACCACCGGGCAAGGGTTGTGGGGATGAGGCCCTTGTCCCCATCAACATGGGGACATCCTCCCCATGTTGAGGGCATGTGGCCTGGTACGGTTCAGGAGGGAGGGGGGGCCGCTCTCTCGTCCCCCCCTTTTCCCCTGCGGCCGGCCAGGTTGCGTGCTCGGATAAGGGGTCTGGTATGGATTTTTACGGGGACTCCACGCCATTTTTTTTAAATTTGGGGTGGAGTTCCCCTTAAAATCCATGCCAGATCTGAAAGGCCTGGAATGGATATTTGGGGGAACCCCACGTCAATTTTTTTTTTTTATTTGCGGCGGGGTTCCCCTTAATATCCATTCCAGACCTGAAGGGCCTGGTAATGGAATTCTGGGGAACCCCCACGCTTTTTTTTTTTTATCAATGACTTTTGTATGTATTGCCGGGAGCCGACAATTCATTAATAGCCGCGAATGAGTTTTAAATGACTTTTTTTCTTTCAAAAATGACATTTTTTGCAGGGACAGTTCTAAGCACGGGAAACATGCGCCACTTCACATGCATATCATACACACCCCCCAGGTACGAAATTTAAAGGAATATTTCACTTTTATTTTTTCATTTTAAGCATTATTAAAATCACTGCTCCCGAAAAAACGGCCGTTTTTAAAACTTCTTTTTGCATTGATACATGTCCCCTGGGACAGGACCCGGGTCCCCAAACACTTTTTAGGACAATAACTTGCATATAAGCCCCTTTATAATTAGCACTTTAGATTTCTCCCATAGATTTTTCGAATTTGCCGCAAACACCCCAATTTGGTTGAATCTTCGTCGTTCATGTCGAATTGTCAAGTTAGTTCTAGCTATTTTACTGCTCCTCCTCTTTGGCTACAATCAGCCAATAACATTCATCATCATCATTTTTTTATTTTACTTCCCCCACCCAATTCCAGCAGTGATCTTTTCTCTCTATGTCGAATCTTTTCTCTCTATAATGTCGAATCTTTTCTCTCTATAATGTCAAATCTTTTCTCTCTATGTCGAATCTTTTCTCTCTATAATGTCGAATCTTTTCTCTCTATGTAGAATAATCTTGGACTAATAGAGTTAAGGTTAGGCACATTCGACCACAGGTTCGATGGACACAGATTGTTATTGTCAGCCTCATGTCGAATCTCCTATCTATATCGAACTGTTGTTGCAACTAAATTTGTTTATGTCGGATCTTTCGGTTTTCGGATTCTGCATTTTCGTTTTCGTTTGTTAAAACGATAACGAAAATACCTGAAATTCGGACGAAAATGCATTCGGACGAAAACGAATGCACATGTCTATGAATTACTACAGACCTTCCAACATATACCAGACAGTGGTCTACGGATCTAGGGAGAGACCTCACGACTGCTGAATGGCAGATCTCCTTCTATTTTACGCACAGATCTATGATTTCTTCTTATGCACAAGAAAATAATTTTAAACTCCTCTCTCGATGGTACAGGATCTCTCATTACATAGGACAATACAGTCAACTCCTGCCACTTGCTGGTGATGTAGCTCTGCGGAAGGTAATTATTTACATACTTTTTCTGGTGGGAGTGCAGCGGGATCTGACTCTTCTGGTGTTAAGTTTTTACAGTCTACCATAGGGTTTATGATGAGTCCTTAATACCCACTCTGGAGATTGCGCTCCTCTATATGCTCGGTGGCATCTCAGAAATGGAGCTTGTTACGATTTTTATTCTCAGCAGCTTGACAACTCATTCCATTATATTGGAAGACAGATGTTACCCTCCTTTATCACTGTGAGTTTCTACAGTAAATTACATCATGCGTATGGAGGAGATGTTGGCATTGGATAATGATATGTAGCGGCCTCACCTCTCTCTCTTGCTTTATCGGTTATTTGGCTGTTGTCTAGGGGTACCTGGAAGAGAGAGATGATACACACCACGGCCCATGTCCTCCCGTAACTAGGAGGTGAAGGCCAGAGATTGGGTTTTTGTGTAGGTGTCCTAGAGCCAAGTCCAGTCCTTCGTCCCTGACTCCTTTGCTTTGTAACCCAAGTTCCACACAGTGAATAGGTACAACTCAGTTTTATTCTTCTTGCCAAGCAATAAAACAGTCTTTCTCCTTTTGAATAATGGGGGGACAGATCGAGGCACAATCCTTTCCCTTCTTGCTGCTGCCCACTGTGCTGTCACCAGTGGTGAATAGTCACTGCCACTGACTAGGTCATTTAGAACGTGAATTTACCTTCTCTCATTTTGCCCCTGTCAGGGGAAGAAATCCGTCCAAGGGAGAAATGGAGGCCTCTCCGTCACCAGCGATGCCGCGCCGGACTCTTCGGGGAAGTTACTGCGCACCAATCCTCACGAACTCAGACACGGGCACCCAAGGCGTTAGGGCCCCCTCGGATTCCTCACCCTCGCGGAACTCAGTCGAAGGTACTGAGCCCCAGGCATCCGCCATAGTACCTCACCCCAGGCTAAAGGTGCCTGGAATGGACTCCATCTCTGCTCCAGCTAGGCAAAGGGTGCCTAGGCCTGGAACACCGGAACGCCAGCACCCAAGCTGAAGGTGCCTGAGTGCGGCCACGTCCTCCGACTCTCTCCCCAAAATCAGGGCCTCCGCCCCTTTTATGACCTCTCCCTTTGCATCACAGAGGGTTCCCCGCCCCGCTGTACCAGCTCCAGGGGAGGACAAAAAGGCATGGTTCGCAGGGTATATTCAGCTCGGGCCCAAGGCAACAGCGCCACCCAGGGACCCCAAGGAACTTCACACCACCAGAGTCCTTACAAATTCAAATACCCGCTACAGATACATTTGAGATGTAAAAAATAATGTAGCGGCCTCCTCACCCCCCTCTTTGCATCAGCTCGTCTTTCTCTTGTCTAGGGGTACCTTAGAGGGGAGAGAGCGGGGTCACCACGCCAAGCCTTCACCACATGTGTCCGTGCAGTGTAAGCAAAGTTCTTTCTCTACCTTCGGGTCAGTGTTGTGCACCTGGAGTTACCTTGAACAATGTCCACCAGAAAAGAGCCCCACACCATTAAAGTCCAACACTCCTTTATTCTTCTCGAGTGAACAGCACAATCAGTTAGACTCCCTTAAAGAACAGAACAAACAAGGAGGTGTGGATGCGAGTAGGCCCACACACAATGAACTCTCCACTTTCCTCCATGAAAGTGGGCTGAGGTCTCCAAACGGGGGGGGGGGGGTTCCTTCCAGGTGGTCTCCGATGGGAGGCTCACCTGTCACTGGCAATCTGCTGCACCCGGTCTTCAAGTGAGTAGCTCCCCCCGGTCCATTACGCCTTCCGGATTCGGGTACCCAATCCCTGGGTTCCCTAGGACCTCCGTCCCTCGCGAAACTCAGTGTTGGGCACTGAGCTCCAGACCTCCATTCGAGTACCTCATCCCAGGCTAAAGGTGCCTAGGATAAAATACGACCTCCGGACGCCCTCTAGGCCTAGGCCACCTAGAGGACTGACATGAACCACCGCCCTCAGGCTGAAGGTGCCTGGGACTCGACCCCGTGACAAAGATGGCCGGCTCCTTTATACCCTCTCCCAGCAAGCACAGCGGATTTCCCGCCCCACCATACCGCTGCCGAGGGAGGACAAAAAGGAGGCACGGCACACAGCAATGGTTCAACCCCAGCCCAGGGTGACAGCGCCACCTGGAACTACACATCACTGATGTCTCTGCCAGGTTTAAATTACACCCGGGAAAGTACATACCCGCTACAATAATATGGTATGTCTGGCTCAATTTATCCACCTTTGATGCCCTCAAGGAGATGCTACTACCTGTTAAAGTGGTTGTAAACCACTTTAAGTCACTTTTACCTACAGGTAAGCCTAGAATAAGGCTTACCTATAGGTACTGAAAATATATCTCCTAAACGTGCGCCGATATTTGCTGCACATTGTGCCGATGATGTCATCGGCGCATGCACTGTGAAGAAACAGCCCTCCGTGCCGTTTCTTCACTAGCAAGTGCCGTTACTGACAGCTCTGCGCGCATGCACGGGAGTGACGTTACACGACTCTGGCCAGTCACAGAGCCGTAGTCTGTGGCCCCAGAAGTATAAGAAGCGAAGGTGGATGCGGCCACCAGCGGGCACAGTGCGGGCTTCGTTTGCAGGTAAGTGCCACATAATGGGCTAGTATGCGATGCATTCTAGCCCATTATGCTTTTATTTTGCAGGGGGAAAAAAGAGGAAGTAAAACCCATCAGGGTTTACTTCCTCCTTAATGGCTCGATGATTGCACTGCCTTAGTCTAACAGTTTGGTCATGAGACTGCACTTAAGTTCTTCATCTTTTCTATTCTGGCCGCCTAGGCCCCCCTTTTCTCCTCTTTTTCTTTCTTTTTTCTTTATATTTTCTTTTTATGTTACCTTGCACTTTATCTTTTAAGTGAACTTAATGTTTTATTATACCTATGCACATGACACCTAACCTAATTTTTGTAACTGATTCACTGTTATTATGTATGGTGTTCAAGCTCTTTCCTTTTTACATGATGTTACTTGCTGAGAGTGCATCTTTCTAGTTCTATGTTTTGATGTAAAACAATAAAGATATATTTGTCTCTAAAATTGTGCACGCTCGTGGAATGCCAACAAACTACGGTACTTAAAAATCTCCATAGGCGACGTTTTAAATGTCATTACAGGTTACTTGTTTAGAGGTACAGAGGAGGTCTAGCGCTAGAATTATTGTTCTCGCTAGAACGTTTGCGGTGATACCTCACAAGTGTGGTGTGAACACCATTTACATATGCCATTTATACACTTACAAATTTAAACCATTTACAAATTTAAAGCGCCCCTATCCCTCCGTGCTCATGCGCAGAAGGAAGTCTGCAGGCAAGCACAGAGGAATGGGGGAGCTTTGAAAAAATATATATATATATTTATTTTACTTATTATTTTTACACTGTCCATTAATTTTTTTTTTTTATCACTTTTATTCCTATTAAAAGGAATGTAAACATCCATTGTAATATAAATAAGGATGACAGGTTCTCTATATGGAGAGATCTGGGGTCAAAAAGACCCCAAATCTCTTCTTTACCTTTTAAAGAAAGAGAAATGGGATTTTTGTGCTCACCGTAAAATCCATTACTCTGAGTTCATCGACGGACACAGCGCCTCCTTAATCATGACTACTGGGTTATATCGCCTCCACAGGAGTAGGACTAGGCAGAACAAAAAAACACCTGGCTACACCCATGGGCTGTCCTCAGTCAGTATATAACCCCCTCCCTGCTCTAGGTATTCAGTTTAGTAGCAAGCAGTAATAGAAGTCTCAAAAACTCCAGAGAGGGTTGGGCTCTGTGTCCGTCGATGAACTCAGAGAAATGGATTTTACGGTGAGTACAAAAATCCCATTTTCTCTTTCGTTCATCGACGGACACAGCGCCTCCTTAATCATGACTACTGGGACGTCCATAAGCAGTGCCAAAGAAAAATGAGGGGTGGGCAAAATAACCCAAGGCTAAACACAAGAGCCCTAACCAGGACCACAGGATCCTTAACCGGGTCACAAGAGCTCCATCTGAAATAAAAATGTATTTATTTATTTTTTAACCACTTCAGCCCCGGACCATTTTGGCTGGTTAAAGACCAGGCCCCTTTTTGCGATTCGGCACTGCGTCGCTTTAACTGACAATTGCGCGGTCGTGCAACGTGGCCCCCAAACAAAATTGATGTCCTTTTTTCCCCACAAATATAGCTTTCTCTTGGTGGTATTTGATCACCTCTGCGGTTTTTATTTTTTGCGCTATAAACAAAAATAGAGCGACAATTTTGAAAAAAATGCTATATTTTTTACTTTTTGCTATAATAAATATCCCCAAAAAATATATTAAATTTTTTTTTTTCCTCAGTTTAGGCCGATACGTATTCTTCTACATATTTTTGGTAAAATAAATTGCAATAAACGTTTATTGATTGGTTTGCGCAAAAGTTATAGTGTTTACAAAATAGGGGATAGTTTATGGCATTTTTATAATTTTTTTTTTTTTTACTAGTAATGGCGGCGATCAGTGATTTTTTTAATGACTGCGACATTATGGCAGACACATCGGACACTTTTGACACATTTTTGGGACCATTGTCATTTTCACAGCGATCAGTGTTATAAAAATGCACTGATTACTGTGAAAATTACACTGGCAGTGAAGGGGTTAATCACTAGGTGGCGCTGTAGGGGTTAAGTGTTCCCTGCATAGTGTTTCTTACTGTAGGGGGGATGGGCTCTGTGTCACATGACACCGATCTCCGCTCCGAGTACACAGAGCCGAGATCAGTGTCATTGTCACAAGTCAGAGCGTGAGACAATCGCAGGGATCCCCGCAGCGATCGAGTCCACAGGACCCGCGGTCCGACTCACGGGGATGGCGGCAGGGTCGCGAGCGCGTTTAAAGGGGACGTACAGGTACGTTAATATGCCTGTCCATGACATTCTGCCGACGTATAAGTACAGGAGGCAGTCGGCAAGCGGTTAAAGAAAAAACACCCCTCAAGAGAGAACCCCCCTCTTAAACAGCGGCCTGCAAAACCTTGCGGCCAAAAGAAGCATCCGCAGATGCCAAAATATCTACTTTATAGAATTTAGTGAAAGTATACACTGACGACCAAGTGGCCGCCTTGCAAGCCTGTGAAATTGACACCTGATGACTGAAGGCCCAAGAAGTACTAAGCGCCCGAGTAGAATGTGCCGTGACAGGGAAAGGAGGAACCTGACCCTTATTAGAATAGGCCTGAGTCACAGTCTGTCTGATCCATCTGGAGATGGTAGCCGAAGAAGCAGCCAGCCCTTTCCTTGGTCCCTGGGTAACCAAAAAAGTGAGTCTGACCTCCGGAAGGACTCAGTGGCTGCCAGATACACCCGAATCGCACGAACCACATCCAAAGTATGCAAAGCAAATTCCTTGGGATGAGCCGGCTTGGGACACAAGGACGGCAACACAATGTCCTCATTCAAGTAGAAGTCAGAGACAACCTTGGGCAGGAATGAAGGACAGGGACGAAGAACCACTTTATCCCTATGGAGTACTAAATAGGGACAGGATAATGCCCCCAACTCCAAAACCCTGCGGGCCGAGGTAATAGCCACCAAGAATGCCACCTTCTGGGATAACGTAGGTAAGGGAATCTCCCACATATTCTCGAATGGAGGTTTCTGGAGAACCGATAGCACCAAGTTTAGGTCCCATGGCGGCAAAAGAGACCGTACAGGCGGAGCCACTTGGCGGACTCCTTGAATGAAGGTACGGACTAAAGAATGAGTAGCTAGGGGTCGCTGAAAGTAGACTGCTAAGGCCGACACCTGGCCCTTGATGGTGCTCAAAGCCAACTTCTTCTCAACGCCCTGTTGAAGAAAAGCTAAGATTCCAGCCACAGAAACGGATCGAGGATGAACGCCAATCGACTCACACCAAGAAATGTACGCTTTCCACGTACAATGGTACATCTTGCTAGAAGTCAACTTCCTTGCCTTTATCATAGTAGGGATCACTGATCCCAACAGCCCTCTATCTCTCAGAACCTGGCTCTCAATGGCTAGGCTGTTAAATCCAGCCACTGTAAAGCAGGATGGAAGTTCAGCCCTCGGTACAACCGGTCCTCTTTGAGAGGTAGCTTCCAAGGGATGTTTACAGCCACCAGAAGACTTTCACCCTCGGCCCTTCACAGGCACCACAGAAGAGGAAGGTGTTGACCCCGAAGTGGCCTTAGGACGACTGCGGCGCCGACCAGAGGAACTCATGAGATTGCCACAAGCCTTAGTTACTTCCTGTTGAGCTGAACCTGCTGAAGGGGCCGATGTTTGGGAAGAAAAACTACTAACCCGGTCAGCATTCACTCCAAGGTCAGACCCAGGTAACCCAATTTCCTGGACAGGGCTGGAGGGGACCTTGGGTAGTTCGGACGTCACCCGCACCTTAATAGGAATTATGCCCACACAAGGAGACACAAGGCCCCCCAAAGTGGAAAAATTCTGTCTCCCACAAGGTTTGACCCGCGGACCCCCTTGACGCTCACAAAGGAGGTCCACGAATCTGGAAACCAGCGAAGATGTCCCCCCACCCCAGCAATGGGTGAGGGCAGACCTTCATGCTGAAGGAGACTTATCAGTGGATCCGGAGAAGCCTGCTCTAGGCTTACCAGACCAAGATTGCTTGGCACTTCCCGGGGAAGACTTGAGAGATCGGTTTCCTTTATCTGCAGTCCCGGGAGCCCGGAAGAATTTCTTATGGGCTGAGAAGGAAGGCCCCCGTCTGCGACGAGGCTCCTTTCCTTTCCTAGATTGAGGCAAGAAGGTACTCTTTCCCCCTGTGACACCCTTAATGATGTAATCTAGGGTAGCCCCAAACAGGCGGTCGCCTTGAAAGGGCAGATCAATGAGTGCTTTTTTAGAGGCTTGGTCTGCCGACCAATTCTTAAGCCACAGCACACGTCTAATTACCACCGCTGAAACAGAAAGTTTGGACAGCACAGGAGCTGTATCCAAGGCTGCATTACAAATATACTGCAGCCCATGGACCAACTGGTCCGCTAAATCAACATAAGCAGCGGGAACCTGCTCACTACCCAGACCCTGGCATAAAAGCTTGGTCCATTCAGTTAGGGTCTGTGACACCAGGGCCGAGGCCAAGACTGGACGCAATGCCGACCCAGCCATAGTAAACATGCTGCGTGCCACAGCCTCCGCTTTCCTGTCAGCCGGGTCCTTAAAAGACAGGGATTCCTCTACTGCAATCATGGTTGCTTTATTCAACCTAGAAACAGGAGGGTCCACCACTGGTGGATTAGTCCACTTTTTTAAAAGTGATTCTTCAAAGGGGTAGCATACTGAAAAACGCTTGGGGACCACCAGACCACAAAGGGTGACTTTGGTTGTTCCCATTCCTTATAGGTAAACTTATCAAAATAAGGCAGATAAGGAAACACCTTTGGTGTGCGAAGTGACTTATGTGTACCAAAGGACACAGCCACATCTGTGGCCCTGTTAGCCGCATCCTCCATCTTTAGAGTCTCCCACACTGCAGTAACAAGTGCGTCCACCAGCGATCTTTCATTCGCTGCTGAGACCGTGGAGCACTCATCCTCACTATCGGACGGGTCAGGGGGGCGAGATACTAAACCCCCCTGGACGGGCCATGTCTCCGGTGGCATCAGGCTCAGAATCAGATGAGACAGACTGAGCAGGGGAAGGCGGAGGACGCTTCCCCATTGGGTCTTTGCCCATACGCTACTTCCACCCGGGATACAAATGACTCAAGGACCGCCGTCAGCGCAACCATGGGAAGCTGGGGTTCTGAGGGACCTTCCCCCTCCATGGGGGGATCAGGGGGTGAGATGTGACCGAGACTCCATAGAGAAGAAGACCCTGTAGTACAAAGGAACTTTGGCACCACTAAGGGACACCGCAATGGTCAGGGTACCTATCAGCAGAGAGGGAGATACACAAGGACCCCCAAAGACTCACTCTACCAAACGGAGGAGCGCCGCAATTCGGACCCAGCTACACCAGTGTCGGCATCCATTTCATATATCCTGGGACAGGAAGAGAAGCATAGAGGAGGAAGAGGAGGAGCTCTGGCATCTCCACGAGGTTCTTGCCGTCTCGAGCATCTCCATAGACCAACGAAAAATGGCCGCCGTGACATCATTGGCTACACAAACATGGCCGCCATCCGGAGATCAGCCAGACCACATGAAAATGGCCTCCGCGACATCATCAGCTACACAAACATGGCCGTCGGCCGGAGATCAGCCAGACCACAGGAAAATGGCCACCGTGATGTCATCAGACCACCCAAACATGGCCGCCGGCCGTTTGACATGCTGAAGCACGCTGCCAGGATTCTCTCTGTGCCTTCAACACCTCTGCACCCTCTGCAAGGAGACCCCCTTCCCAAAAGGTACTGTACTCCCTGGGTGATTATGTGGACACCGCTGTTCACTCTGCACCCTCGCCAAACTGCACATTACCCTTATACTGCACACACAGCAGGGCATGTGCACTTGAACTCCCCCCCATACCACCAGGGCAGGCCACACACCACCTAGAAGGGGAATGGCGGGGGAGACCCCCAGGGGTCTCTGCCGCCTGCCCTGGGACTCCCACCAAACCGTGGGGGGAGGGGGAAGCCAAGCTTAACCAAGGTACTTTAGGATGGGAGGAGGGATCCTGCAGGCAGCTCCGACCATCCCTGGAGAGTACCCACGTCCATCCCAAACCGCACAAAGGGGGAAAGGGGGACTGTACTTTACCGATCCATGGTGTGGGTGACCCTCCAGATAGAACTCCTCGCCACCGAAGTGGGGGGCTGTCGGCCATGGGACCGCTGTGACTCGGACCAGAGCCAGTTCGTATGCGACCCTGCAAGACGTTTTACTCGTGGGCCAGCCTCTGTCCATCGAGGCTATGTCGCGGCTGACCTAGCACATAGCTGCGGTCTGCACGCGCTCCCTGGCTGGACTGGGGAGACCACAGGATCTAGATATCCAGCCCGTCGCCCAGCCCGGCAGTTGATTGCAGATCTTTCAGGAGATGCATGGAAGAAAGAAACAAAAACAAAACATTAAAGAAAGAGAAAAGTTGCGCTACTGGGTGAATAAAGTGTAATCGTGGCTGCCAGTATCAGCAAATAGACATATTGTGAAAATAACATATAAAAACAAAAAATGCAGCGCCCAAAAAGTGTATAAAGGCCCAAACACACAAAGGGATTGGGACAGACAACAAACAGTGAAAAAAGTATACAGCCCACAGAGAGGCCAAGAATGTTAAATCCCAACTGTGCTTCACTCCAGATAATACCTACACATATATATAAAAACTCATGTGTAGCTGTGTACAGTAAACTCATATAAAAGTCCAATGAGAGTGACAATGTGTGGACTGGAAACGGATGACAGAAATGTTACATGAATGTTGAAACATTAGAACATTGTCCCCATATAAGAAATCCAACGAGACTTCAAGATCATAGGACACGTATGTTCATAAATCCATAACACCCGGGGATGTGACTCCAACACCAGGGATGGGGGAAAGAAATGGATACTCTTACCCCTATATGTGGACGCACACACCAGCGGTGGTGAGTCAAACAGGCAGAAGATGTAAGTGTAGACCACACTGGATCTGTCCTCCTGGAGCAGCAGCAGATGAAGCAAACTCAGGGAATCCAATCCTCTCCAGGATACAGGCACGAAATTTCCAAGACGTCAGTATATCAAAGATTGTGTGTAATTCAACAGAACTTATAAGGCTGTTCCCTGGCCTTTAACCCCTCCAGAAAAGCATGATGGCTGATTTTCTCATGAATAGATGAATGCCTGCTGTTGTGTGTTTTTGATTTACTAAGATGGATTTCTTGCTGTTATGCAAGTTCACGTCAGCTGGTGAAGGAAACAGCCGGCATCTGGAGGAAGATGATCCTTTGTACAGCTCCGTTCAGTGCCAGATGAACCACTTAGTCCAGTTCCACTTGGACAGAGTTCCAGCAAACTCAAAGATGACATCTTTGAGTTTGCTGGAACTCTGTCCAAGTGGAACTGGACTAAGTGGTTCATCTGGCACTGAACGGAGCTGTACAAAGGATCATCTTCCTCCAGATGCCGGCTGTTTCCTTCACCAGCTGACGTGAACTTGCATAACAGCAAGAAATCCATCTTAGTAAATCAAAAACACACAACAGCAGGCATTCATCTATTCATGAGAAAATCAGCCATCATGCTTTTCTGGAGGGGTTAAAGGCCAGGGAACAGCCTTATAAGTTCTGTTGAATTACACACAATCTTTGATATACTGACGTCTTGGAAATTTTGTGCCTGTATCCTGGAGAGGATTGGATTCCCTGAGTTTGCTTCATGTGCTGCTGCTCCAGGAGGACAGATCCAGTGTGGTCTACACTTACATCTTCTGCCTGTTTGACTCACCACCGCTGGTGTGTGCGTCCACATATAGGGGTAAGAGTATCCATTTCTTTCCCCCATCCCTGGTGTTGGAGTCACATCCCCGGGTGCTATGGATTTATGAACATACGTGTCCTATGATCTTGAAGTCTCGTTGGATTTCTTATATGGGGACAATGTTCTAATGTTTCAACATTCATGTAACATTTCTGTCATCCGTTTCCAGTCCACACATTGTCACTCTCATTGGACTTTTATATGAGTTTACTGTACACAGCTACACATGAGTTTTTATATATATGTGTAGGTATTATCTGGAGTGAAGCACAGTTGGGATTTAACATTCTTGGCCTCTCTGTGGGCTGTATACTTTTTTCACTGTTTGTTGTCTGTCCCAATCCCTTTGTGTGTTTGGGCCTTTATACACTTTTTGGGCGCTCCATTTTTTGTTTTTATAAAAACAAAACATTTGCTAGGACCAAAAGATCCCAGCAAGGGGCTAGGTCCTTACTCCTGACTAGACAGAAAAAAATTGACTACCTAGAGCAGGGATGGGGGTTATATACTGACTGAGGACAGCCCATGGGCGTAGCCAGGTGTTTTTTTGTTCTGCCTAGTCCTACTCATGCGGAGGCGATATAACCCAGTAGTCGATGAATGAAAGAGAATTATTATTTACTTCCAGCCTGGACCAGAAGTGGAAGCAGCCGGCCGCACCGTCGGATCATTTCTCGGCGAACCGGCAGAAACAGTAAGCCTGAGAAACACGAACAAGCGGCGGGAGGGGGGGAATGTCCCCTCCCGCCGCTTTGGAAAGCGTTCCAGCAGCTCGCGATGGCCTGCTTTCATGAGAAGGCCAGCTGCCGGTTGCAAAAAATGATATCAGGGTTATGGCTGATATCTTCAGCCATAATCCCGTTAAATCACTTGTAAACCGCAATGTATATGTACGTATGGTTATACTTACCTGCTAAGTGCAACAATGCAGCAATATTGCATAGAGCAGTCCATTAACTACTCTTTGGCAGTCCCCCTCTACAATGGCGTACCTACGGGGGTGTCAGGCCAGCGCCCCCCGTCCTCCCCCATAAGTGAAGCGGTTAAAGCAGGGCAGGCTCAGACAGTGCAGTGGCGATGGCTGGGACAGGATGCAGGGGTGCCCGGGCCAGGTGCGGACTGTACCGCTACCCAGGTGGCACCCCGCCAGATCGACACAGGAGCAAGAGATAGAAAATACTGTCTCTCTCTCCTGTACAGCAGGGGAGGGAGAGATAGACAGTGAGGCAACACCGGAGCGCTGAATAGAAGACGGGAAATGCTTGCGTCAACTAGCAGGTGATTGGTTGCTAGGTGGTCTTAGCAAGCAATCATTAGCATTGTTAATATGAAAAATTAGCTCCAGTAGTTCCCGCCCTCTGTTCAGCACTAGTGTGTCTTCCCCTGTGCGTGAGTAAGGTAGGAAGGGGCAGAGCAGTGAAACATGCAGGGATCCAGAGCTGGGGGGGGGGGGGATGTGACTGTGTAACATGCTGGGGGGGTGGCTGCGTAACATGCAGGAGGTCCAAAGCTGGGGGGGTGTGTAATGTAAAGGGGTCCAGAGCTGCGGGGTGGGGGGCGGGCTGTGTAATGTATAGGGGTCCAGAGATGCAGGGGGTTGTGTAATGTAAAAGGGTCCAGAGATGCAGGGGGTTGTGTATTGTAAAGGGGTCCAGAGGTGCAGGGGGTTGTGTAATTTAAAGGGGTCCAGAGGTGCAGGGTTTGTGTAATTTAAAGGGGTCCAGAGGTGCAGGGGTTTGTGTAATGTAAAGGGGTCCATAGATGCAGGGGTTTGTGTAATGTAAAGGGGTCCATTGATGCAGGGGGTTAGCTAATGTAAAGGGATGCAGAGGTGCAGTTGGTTGTGTAATTTAAAGGGGTCCAGAGGTGCAGGGGGTTGTGTAATTTAAAGGGGTCCAGAGGTGCAGGGGTTTGTGTAATGTAAAGGGGTCCATATATGCAGGGGGTTGTCTAATGTAACGGGGTGCAGGGGGCTGTGTAATGTACAGGGGTCCAGAGGTGCAGGGGGTTGTGTAATGTAAAGGGGTCCAGAGATGCAGGGGGTTGTGCAATGTAAAGGGGTGCAGAGATGCAGGGGATTGTGTAATGTAAAGGGGTCCAGAGGTGCAGGGGGTTGTGTAATGTGAAGGGGTCCAGAGGTGCAGGGGGTTGAGTAATGTAAAGGGGTCCAGATGTACAGGGGGTTGTGTAATGTAAAAGGGTCCAGAGATGCAGGGGGTTGTGTAATGTAAAGGGGTCCAGAGGTGCAGGGAATACTTTAAACATGAATGGCTGCTCTTTTGCACATGCCAGCGCGTTTTCTAGTACCTATGATAATTACCTGCGCTGATCACTGCTGGACGCACTTTTGAAAGCCTGTGTGAAAGGGCCAAAACAACCAAGCCAAAGTTATATGTGGATATCACTCAGGTAAAAAAGGCCCGGTCCCCCCTTTGCATTGCCCTGTTGTGGTGTCCTCTGTGTCAGCCCAGCCATGGAAAAAACATAAGGTAATTTTACCTGTATTCTGAAAGATATTCTGTTTGTTTCTCAAAACCATCTGATGTTTGATGGGGTACATATTCTCCAGTCTGCGTTGTATCATCATATTCATGTATTCTGTTTTGGAGCTGATCCTGTTCTTCCTCTATGTTATATTCATGTATATGTGTGCTGGTCTTTTCCGACCCATCTGAAAAAAAATCATATGGCCTCACTGTACAAATAGGGGATTGCATGTCTGTTGGAGCAACAATCTTCTTGTCTTCTTGATCAGAATATGGTGGGTTATTGTTGTCACTGGCCACCTGGAGTTTTCCTTCATGCAAATCATAGTGCTCAGCTGTACTTAGTATGTTGTGTTCCATGGAAACAGTGCTTTCCTTATCTTCATGGGGAATATTTGTATACATTTTATTCTCTGTCGTTGGTTTGTCAATTGTTTGGGTCACTGAAGAAATATCATGCTTTTCAACCTGTTCAAGCTTTCCCGGACTGCTTTGTTCTGTGTTTTGGTTCGTAACCATGATCTCAGTCTGTGGGGCCTGCAGGATAAAAATTTACATTTAATTACTAACAACAACAAAAACCTTACTTATTTACAGTAGTAATAGTGCATTTCAATATAATTACTAAACCATAGCTCCCAACTGTCCCTGATTTCGAGGGACTGTCCCTGATTTGGAGCAATGTCCCTCTTTCCCCCTCATTTGTTCCTCATTTTGGTCTGATCAATATAGTTGTGTATAAAATGCACTTTTTATCTTTCAAAAAGTGTTTCCCAGTGCTAACCCTTCAATCCAAATTCTAAATTGCTGCATCTGTAAATTTCAAAAGCCAATATAAAGGCATAGTAGTGGTAAAAAAGCCCTTGTGGATTTAATTAACTTTTTATCCCTGTTAATTATCCTTTAAGGGTGTGTGTCAGGGGGCGTGTCTTATGCCTACATACGTTTGATAGTAGGTGTCCCTCATTCCCATCTCAAAATGTTAGGAGGTGTGACTAAACCTTAATCTGGCCACTGCACTCAGTACACTAACTAGGCTGTATATTGCATCAGAAAATAACAAACGCTGGGTAATGCTGGGTCCGCCATGTGTCATTACTTATATAGCCATGGGGCGTGGCCACCCGGAGGCTCAAACCCATTGTGACATCACTGCCCAGGGCATGATGGGGTGGTGACGTCACAATGGGGCAGGGTTCTCCGGATGATGTCACCAGGTGGTCACGCCCGTGATTACATAAGTAATGGCACACGGCGGACCCAGCATTACAGTGGGAGAGAGCGTCGAGAGAACATCGGAGGAAGAATAGAGGGAGAAGACAGTGGAGAGGAGAACCGGCAGAGGGAGAAGACATCAGCGGAGCGAGAAGAACCAAACTGGAGGAAGTCATCAGCGGAGGGAGAAGAACCAGAGGATGAAGACATCGCCAGAGGGAGAAGAAATCGGAAGAAGAGATGCCGGAGCTGCTTTAATAAATTACTTTGTCAAAAACCTATGTGCTGTCTTTATTTTTGACACTTTTTTTAGGTGAATGGGTAGGGGTACAATGTACCCCATACTCATTCACATAGGGAGGGGGACTGGGATCTGGGGGCCCCCTTGCTAAAGGGGCCTTCCAGTTTCTGATAAGCCCCCCCCGCCTGCAGACCACGACAACCATCAGCCAGGGTTGTCGGGAAGAGGCCCTTGTCCCCATCAACATGGGGACAAGGTGCTTTGGGGTACGGGGGACGCAGTGTCCCCCCTGCCCCCAAAGCACCCACTTCGCCATGTTGAGGGCATGTGGCCTGGTATGGTCGGGGGGGGGGGGGCACTCGCTCGTCCCCACCCCCTTTCCTGACCTGCCCGGTTGTGTGCTCGAATAAGGGTCTGGTATAGATTTTGTCATGGGGGTTCACAGGTCTGAAATGGTCTTGGAGGGGGGACTCTATGCCGTTTTTTTTTTAATTTAGCAGGAGGTTCCCCTTCAAGATCCTCAGAGCACAAGTCGCATGCCAGAGTCGTATCAGTTAAGACGATGATCCGACTTTGATCCGACTTCAATGATATTCAATGGGCTGAAGTAGGATCAAAGTCCGACCAGTGCAGGAAACTTTTCCAAAGTCGGACCGACTTGTGTCGGATCAGTTAAGACGGCTCTCATAGGGAACCATTGCTTTATACACGTCATGTGACATGTGCTCCCAATGTCGGAGCGTTTGTCGTACCAGTGTGAACCCAGCCTAACACTTTGAAATGTTTGCTGAATACAGTTGTATGCTTCACGGAATTTGGAAGACTATTCCAACCTCTTCCAGTTCATAAGACTGAATGACACTAGGGAGGTGGCCCAAATAGTGAACACGGTGTTGTGGTATTCAGTTTCAGGTCGCCAACGAGGACAAGGGGAACTCTTTATGTCTGGTGGAAAATAAATTTCCCCTCCACATACGAAAGGCTTCTTCACAGTAGGAGCTGTGAAAATGTTGAATATACTTCCTCAAGAACTAGTACTGGCCAGCTCAGTAGATTATTTAAAATAAGAGCTGGATGCATTTCTGAATGAATTAAATATTAAATAAATATGAATTAAATGAATTAACTGAATATTACATTTGTAGGTAGGTAGCAACACCAGAGACAGTTGATCCAGGGAATATCCAATTGCCTCCTGGGGGATTAGTAAGGAATTTTCCCCTTACTGCTGGAACAAATTGGACTATGGGGGTTCATTTACTAAAGGCAAATTCACTTTGCACTACAAGTGCAAACTACAAGTGCAAAATGCACTTGAAATTGCACTTGGAAGTGCAGTCGCTGTAGATCCAAGGGGGACATGCAAGGAAAATAAAAAACAGCATTTTAGCTTGCACATGATTGGATGATAAAATCAGCAGAGCTTCTCCTGATTTCAGATCTTCCCCTCAGATTTACAGCAACTGCACTTCCAAGTGCACTTTCAGTGCAATTTCAAGTGCACTTTGCAAAGTGGATTTGCCTTTCGTAAATAACCCCCTATGTTTCATAGGGTTTTTTTCCTTCCTCTGGATCAACTGTGGGTAGAGGATTGTGTACATGGAGGTTTTCTAATTATTTGTTTCCTATTGGTCTTACTAACAATTGAACTACTGTATGTAACAGCAGGGCTTACCTACAACTATCCATTGTTTAAGAGGAACTAAGACTTTTTAATGAGGAGAATTAAAGTGGAATGGCAAGGTAAAAACTTTTAGTCCTGGTATGTACTTATTAAAGGGGAGCTAGAATGGTTTATAAAATAAATGTTATTTATTTGTAGCGGGTATGTACTTTCCCGGGTGTAAATTTGAACTTGACAGAGACATTGGTGATGTGTAATTCCCTGCAGCCCAGCGGGTGGCGCTGTCACCCTGGGCTGGGGTTGAATCATTGCTGTGTGTTGTGCCTCCTTTTTGTCCTCCCTCGGCAGCGGTATGGTGGGGCGGGGAACCCGCCGTGCTTGCTGGGAGAGGGTATAAAGGGGCCGGCCATCTTTGTCACGGGGTCGGAGTCCAGGGCACCTTCAGCCTGTGGGCGGTGGTTCGTGTCGGTTCTCTAGGCGGGCCTAGGCCTAGAGGACAGTCGGAGGTCGTGTTCCATTCCAGGCACCTTTAGCCTGAGGTGAGGTACTCAGATGGAGGTCCGGAGCTCAGTGCCCAACACTGAGTTCCGCGAGGGAAGGAGATCCTAGGGAACCCCGGGAGTGGGTACCCGAATCCGGAAAGCGTAATGGACCGGGGGAGCTCCTCATTCGAAGACCTGGTGCAGCATATTGCCAGTGACGGGTGAGTCTCTCACCGGAGACCGCTTGGAAGGAAATCCCCTCGTTCGGAGACTGCAACCCACTTTCAGGGAGGAAAGTGGAGAACACATTGTGTCTGGGCCTATTCGCATCCACACCTCCTTTTCTGTTCTGTTTCTACTAAGGGAGTTCAACTGATTGTGTTCATTCGAGAAGAATAAAGGAGTGTTGAACTTTAATGGTGTGGGGCTCATTTCCTGACAGACATTGTTCAAGGTAACTCTCGGTGGAGGCTCCAGGTGCACAGCACTGACCCGAAGGTAAAAGAACTTTGCTTGTATCACACTGACACCTGTGGTGAAGGCCTGGCGTAGTGTCCCAGCTCCCTTCCCCTCTAAAAGATACCCCTAGACAAGAGACAGACGAGCTGAAGAAAGAGAGGGGAGTGAGGAGGCTGCTACATATTTATTATGTGTATACATTTTTAACCTGACATACAGTACAGTGTATGTTTTCTGAGGAAACAGTGTGTATGCAGTCCTTGTTTTACAATTTTTTTTTTAGTGGAAAATAGTAATTTGTGGTGAGAGGGGTTGAATTGCTATGTAACCCAAGCCAATGCCTATCACATAGTGCTCATAGGAGAATGTTGAGGATACGTTCCCTTACAAGGTAATGGAGCCGATGTGAAATTTAGATAATTATCTTACTACATGAGTGCTGAAGAATTTCTCATTCTTAAACATAACTGAGGAGCCAGCAGAACCAGTTTCCTGTCTGCACTGTCTCCAAGCACAGATAATATAGTTAGCAATTTATGTGAAAATACTTATGCACTGCTATGTGTGAACAATTAAGAGGGTGATAAGTGATGTGCTATTCATTTTACTTAATTATTTAAACAACAAACAGCTGCAACCATTAGATAGTGACCTCAACACACTAAAAGATAACAGTGAAACAGGTGTGAATGGTGTGCTTATTCCATTCCCCTTATACCATCAAACCCTAATAAACGAAAAGATGGGGTTAAAATCATGCAGTTGATACAACATAAAAATATTGAATAATGTGCGAATATATAATAATTAAACAAAATAGTCCAATCACAATATTATTTGAAATGTGCACAAAACTAGGACAGATGAAAAACATAAAAAAAAGGGAGCAAAAAAAGAGATCATACCGTGGGCCGTTTACTAAATGGCCTGTTGTGGATGGAATATTTGCATGCTCGCTTTTTTGAGTTTTTAAGTGTCATGAATGGGTTAACCAGTGATCTGTGATTGGATACAGGAACAGGGTGCTGTGATTGGCCCAGGTACCAAGTGATAGCTGTGAGCCAATCATAGCATAGGCAACACAGCTGTTATGAATGAATTCATTCATGACAGCTTTGTTAAAGAGGAAGTAAACCCAAAGAAAAAAAATGGAAAAAAAAGAAAAACCTGCAAGACAAAGGCATAATGAGCTAGTATGCATAGCATACTAGCTCATCATGAATTACTTACCGCACATTACTTATCTCACATCGAAGCCCCTGCAACCGTCCTTGTCCCCCCCTCCGGCACCCGACATGTCGCCCGGGGCTTGCTTCCGGGTATCGCGGCTCTGGTGCTGTGATTGGCCGGAGCCGTGATGATGTCACTCCCGCACATGCGCAGGAGCCGCCGGGAACGACACAGTACAACTGAAGCAACGGCACGTATGTGCCATTGCTTCAGTTGGCTTAAGTGCGCATGTGCCGCATGACGTCGGCACATGCAAATACAGGGATATCTCCTAAACCGTGCAGGTTTAGGAGATATCCAGTGCAGCTACAGGTAAGCCTAATTATAGGCGTGCCTGTACTTTAACCACTTGCCGACCGCCGCATGCCGATGTACGTCGGCAGAATGGCACGGGCAGGCACATTGGTGTACAGGTACGTCCCTTTAAATTTGTCGCCCAGCGGGCGCACGTGCACTCGCTGCGTGCCCCGCGAGTGCGGCCGCGGGTCCTGGGAACTCGATGTTCCCGGGCGGCCCACGATTGCAGTTGGAAAGAGCAGAACAGGGGAATGCCTTTGTAAACAAGGCATTCCCCTATTCTGCCTAGTGACACTGTCACTGATGACCGTTCCTCGAGATCGGGACTCCCTAGGAAACACTTAACCCCTGCAGCGCCACCAAGTGGTTAACCCCTTCACTGCCAGTTTAATTTTTATAGTAATCAGTGCATTTTTATAGCACTGATCGCTGTAAAAATGACAATGGTCCCAAAATGGTGTCAAAAGTGTCCGATGTGTCCGCCATAATGTCGCAGTCACGATAAAAATCGCTGATCGCCGCCATAACTAGTAAATATAGCTTTTCTCTTTTTGTCCATGGACGGACGCAAAATCTTGACAAAGTGGGTTATGTTCCTGTTCATAGGAGAGGACTAGGCAGAACATGTTAGTTATCTTAAAACATGTAACTTTAACAGAGTTGAACAGCCCCGCCCAGGGGGCGGTCCCTCCGTACATAACCCTCCACCCTGCAGTCAGCAGCCTCCGTTTTTTTCTGCCTAGCAGAGGAGAAGGACGTGGCTCCCTTTGGGCCCAAAGTCCTGAAGAATTTTTATTTTTATTTTCTTGTGATATCTTCTTTTAACTGCCGGCTGGGAGACAGGCTGGATATTATAGATCCTTGTAGTCTTCCCAGTTCCGGCCATCGAGCGTGGCAGTCCTTAGCTTTGCGCTGGTTCTGCCACGATGTACTCCATGGCTCCAGGGGTGGCCGGTGAGCACATGCTCCGGGGTCCACATATGACTGGGCTGCTTGCTGTCTCACTCACAGTGGACCGAGCCGACAGCTACTCCGTACTATCGGTTGTGGGTCTGTCAGGGATGCGCCAGCATGTCCTCGCAAGGAAGGGTAAGTACAGTTCCTCCTGTCTCGGCAGGATGGAACAGCTGGGCATTCCCGGGATTAAGGGCTGCGACCGGGGTGTACCTATGGGGGGGCTCCGGGTCCCTGTGTGGGACGGTGGGGCGCTGGGGTCCGCTTCTGTGAGGGGGGTCTGTCTCCTGGGAAGTCTCTGCACGGCCTTCTCGTCCACATCCCGGGGTTTGGCCGCTATTTTTTGCTGCGCCGACGCCAGTTTTAGTGTGCTTTTTTCTGTATTAAAATTCCCATTGGTGGGCATTTTGTTGTGCCCGCGCTGTGGCGCAGGTCGATATTGCGGGCGGACATTTTCTTGTGGTCTGCGGCCATTTTGGCGTGGGTTTTGGCCTCTAACTCTAGCACTGAGGCGTCTGGCGGCCATTTTGGAGTGGGTTTTGGCCTCTAGCACTGGCTTTCTGAACGGCGCACGGCTCATTCTCGTCACAGTTTTTTTCATCACACACACGCTGTGTATACAAGGCGGGCAGCGGTGCTGAGCGGTCTCCCTCTGGGTGGTGAGTCCCCTGGGTTACCCCCCCCCCCGGTCAGTGCAGCAAGGAGGGTGGACTCTTAAGTGTTTTTCACTTGGTCCCTGAGGGCTGTCAGTGGGTATTCATGGAGTCAGTATGTGACCTTTCTTCCTCTGAATTGCTAGAGGCAGCTAATGGTGCCCCTGCACCTGCGGTTTCCTTGGATACGCTGTCGACAGTCCTGGAATCATTTGTTGCCAGGGTAGAAACGGTGTGAGGGCGTAAGGGGGGTAAAAAAGCGCCCCCTCCCCCGCCATCTTCTGGGGAATGCTAGACAGGGCACTTATGAGTGCACTTCTGATGCTGTGCGGGACACTCTCCAGCTGGTGGATGCAGCTGGGACTTCCGCAGAGGAGTCTGTCGCCTTTGGGTCAAAAAAATCTGACCGCTTTGTGACAGTTTTTCCTTATGTTACTTTCTTTGATAAGTTCATAGATAAGGAATGGGAACGGCCGCAGAGGTCCTTTGTGGTCCCCCAGCGCATGGCGGTCCGTTATTCTTAAGGACCCTACTGATAGGAGGTCCGAAGCGGTGACCCGCTCCAGGTTCACCATGCTGGGGTCAGCGTTGCGACCTATATTGGCTGCGACTTTGGTGTCTCAGACATTCACTGACTGGAGGGCAGCACAGTGGTGTAGTGATTATCTTCCTCACCTGGCAGCAAGGGGGTCACTGGTTCGCACCTGGACCCCATCACCATCTGCCTGGAGTTTGCATGTTCTCCCTGTGTCTGCGTGGGTTTCCTCCGGGTACTCCGGTTTCCTCCAAAGACATGCGTGCCTTTGGCGCCACAGTAAAAACATATACACTCATACATACTCAGTGTGTGTATGTAAAATGGTTTCCAGAGCCTCTGTATCTGCGGTGGTACTGCGCCGCCTGATTTGACTGGAATGCTGGTCCGCTGACCAAGCATCCAAGAGAGCTCTGGCAGATTCTTTCAGAGGCTTTTTGGTACCTCGCTGGACGACATTATTAAGGATGTCACTGGAGGTAAGAGCACAATTCTCCCGCAGTCCTCTAAGGGGAAGGAGCCCCGCCGTTGGCCAGGGCCCTCCTATTCCGCGCAGAAGCGGTATTTTCGTCAGTCAGGGTCAGCCGGCAGATCCTTCCAGACTGAGAAGGCTCCAGCTGGGGGACAGAAGCGTCCCTGGGTGCGGAAGCCGAACAAGCCGGCTAACAAACCTGCTACCGCATAAAATTTTGCCCCCGCCCGACTCAAGGGTGGGGGGACAGCTTATCGAGTTTACAGCTCGGTGGACCTCCCTATTCTCTGACCAGTGGGTCTGCGAGGTGGTCACTTTGGGGTACAAGATAGAGTTTCTTTCTTGTCCACCAAACAGATCTTTCCCTCAAATCTTCCTCTCCTTCCGGCTCGTCGGTCGGCTTTGATGGGAGCAGTACGAGACTTGCTCAGCTGCGGAGTAATTTTACCTGTGCCCCTGGAGGAAAGGTTTCAGGGATTCTATCGAATCTGTTGGTAGTCCCACAGAAGGACGGTGTCCGTCCAATCTTGGACCTCAGGGCCCTCATTACCTTTGTGAGGGTGCGAAAGTTCAGGATGGAATCCCTTCGTTCGGAGGTTGCTGCGCTCCATCCGGGGGTGTTTCAACTCCTTTGTCAGAAATGGGGCACACCAGTTGTGGATCTCCTGGTCTCTTGACTCAATCACAAGGTGTCGAGGTTTGTGGCCAGGTCCAGGGATCCCTGGGCAGATGCGTCAGACACGTTGGTGGCTCCATGGGGTCAGTATCAGGTAAATTCATGCCTTTCTCCCAATGAAATTGCTTCCTCGTCTGCTCCGCAGAATGGAGGCCGAGGGGATTCTGGTGATTCTAATCGCCCCAGTCTGGCCCTGTCCCTGGTACGCTGACCTCGTGAGACTGGTAGAAGATGCTCCCTGGCGGCTGCCAATGCGGGAGGACATTCTGTCTCAAGGTCCCATACTTCATCCTGCTTTACAGTCGCTGGCTTTACCGGCATGGCTATTGAAAGCCAGGTACTAAGGGACCGTGGTCTGTCAGATTCTGTAATCTCCACCATGTTGAGGGCCCGGAAATTTTCTTCCCGGATGATCTACCATCGCACTTGGAAGGCTTACATCTCTATGTGTGTAGAAATGACTTGGCGCCCACGGGCATATTCGATTTCTCGGATCCTGCTGTTCTTACAGCGCGGAGTGGATCTGAAACTTGCCTTAAGGACTATTAGGGGACAGATTTCAGCCTTGGCTGTCTTCTTCCAGCGATCCCTGGCGGCTCACTCACTGGAAAGTACATTTGTACAGGGGGTCCGGCACGTGGTTCCCCCGATTGGACCATCGCTTCCTCCATGGGACTTGAATCTGGCGCTCTAGGTACTCCAGGAGCCTCCCTTTTAGAGCATCTTGTCTTGCAAATCCCCTTACTTGGTCCTCCACAAGGATACAGCGGTACTACGCTCGCAGCCTTCATTCCTTCATAAGGTAGTTTCGGCTTTTCACCTACACAGGGCCTTTGTTATTCCATCCTTGTGTCCTCGGCCGTCGCATCCCTAAGAGGCTGCGCTACATACCTTGGACGTGCCCTATGGGTGTACATGTCTATTAGTGCTCCGTTTCGGAGTTCTGACTCACTGTTTGTGTCGGTGTCTGGTCCACAGAAGGGCCTGCCGGTCTTGTCAGCCACCATTTTCTAGGTGTGTCAGGCAGACCGTCATCCAGGCCTATACCCTTAAGTGCGGGCGCCACCCTTTTCTTGCACGGGGCATTTAACCAGGGCAATTGGTGCCTCCGGGGCTTTCCGACATCTATTATCTGTCTCACAGGTGTGTAAGAAGGCGACCTGGTCATCTGTTCACACTTTATCAAAGTGTTACAAGGTTGATGTGAGTGCATCTTCGGATGCTTCCTTTTGCCGCTAAGGTTTTGCAGGCGGCTGTTTGGGGTTGCAACTCCTCCGTTGCAGAGCTCTGTTTCTTTGGGGTGAAGTTAAGTCTTCTTTTGATTGCTGTTCCCACCCCTCATTTTTTCTGACACTGCTTGGGGACGTCCCACATGTCAAGATTTATGTGTCCGTCCATGGACGAAAAGAGAAAATAGGATTTTTTTGTACTCACCGTAAAATCATTTTTTCTGTCGTCCATGGATGGACACAGCACCCACCCCTCCTTTTTTAGTTTGTACTGCTTTTCTACGAACTGGGGCTGCTGACTGCAGGGTGGAGGGTTATGTACAGAGGGACCGCCCCCTGGGCGGGGCTGTTCAACTCTGTTAAAGTTACATGTTTTAAGATAACTAACATGTTCTGCCTAGTCCTCTCCTATGAACAGGAACATAACCCACATGTCAAGATTTATGGAGCTGTGTCTGTCCATGGACGACAGAGAAAAGGATTTTACGGTGAGTACAAAAAAATCCAATTTTTTTTCAAAATTGTAGGTTTTTTTTGTTTATAGCACAAAAAATAAAAACCGCAGAGGTGATCAAACACCACCAAAAGAAAGCTCTATTTGTGGGGAAAAAGGGACATAAATGTTGTTTGGGTATGTCGCATGACCGTGCAATTGTCAGTTAAAGCGGCACAGAGCCGTATTGCAAAAAATGGCGTGGTCATTAAGGGGGCAAATCCTTTCCGGTCCTTAAGTGGTTAAAGCATAATCCAGCCATATTTTTTTTTGATGGGTGTTACAAAATGGCCCGTTCTATCAAAAGATTTGAGGGGTGTGATGTAGGTCCGAGGGGTGTGATGTAGGTGTTCTACAGTTGTTTATTATTCTACAGCAGACACACTCTTAAAGTGATTCTAAAGGTTGTGATTTTTAAAAAGAAAATAACAGGCGCATGCGCGGCTTTCTGGCATGGCGGACGTGTTCTGAGTGAGCTCCGGGTCTCCGTCACTCTTCGTGACCTCCGTACAGCGTCTTTAGCATACGATTGATCCGGGGGTAAGCCTGACACTACACTCTACTCCCTGGGCGCCCCATGGGAAAGATTGGCCAGCAGCAGCACAACTATAATCCGCTGTTTGGGCCGCGAGCGGGAACGGAGATGGACCGCTTCATTACTAGGCCACAATCCGCGGTCTCGATTTCGCCTGCGGATCCCTTTGCCGCAATGGATCTGTTCCTGGATGCGGAGGATACAGGTCTCCCTGCGACTAATGGTGCCTCATCTGTGAGTTCCGACACCCACATTCCTCCGGAGGTTCTTACCCCTGACATATTGGATAAAAAATTGGACTCCAAGCTGCAGCATCTGCTTCTGCAGATTACCCGGAACATCGCGGCGGAGGTGAGCAAAATCTCGGCAGAACTGAGGGGGGAAATCACTCAAATCACTCAAATAGGGGAACGTACTAATACCCTGGAACACAAGTTTGATGAAATGCTAAACTATGTGCAGGCCATAGAGGAAGAAAACTACAACCTCAAACACTCAGTCTCCCAATTACAACTCCAGCAGGAGGATTTAGAGAACAGGGAGAGACACTACGCTTTCGTGGTATCCCTGAGACGGTGGGGGACACCTCTCTACGCCCTTATCTTCTGGGGCTATTTAATGTTTTGGCTCCCTCGGTAGTAGATGTTGACTGGCATGTGGACAGGGCTCATCGCTCCCTAGGCCCGAAACCTCCAGCTGGCGCTAGGCCCAGAGATGTGATCGTGAGATTCCATTATAATGAAAGTAAGGAGTCCCTGAGCATGGCCACGCGTAATAAATCTCAAATTTCTTACAAGGGGACGAAGCTACAGATTTTCAGTGATCTATCCCCTATTACCCTGGCGAAGAGAAGAAACCTACACCCAATCACAGCACACCTGCAGCTACACAAGGTCCTCTATTACTGGGGTTTCCCCTTCCGCCTCATTGTGTCTAAAGATGGTGTCCAATACAGCCTGCGGGATCTACAGGAAGGAGAAGCTTTTATGAAAGGTCTTGGCCTTCCCCCCCTGCCTGAGGATGACTTCTTACCTGCGCCTCCACAAAATCGCCCTTTCCCGTCCACTCCTAGCCGCCTATGGACCCCTGTGAGGGGTCAATCGAGGAAGCATCTCTCCACCCCTCAACGCCCAAGATCTTCCAGGAATCCTCCTTGAGACCTTTCAGTCGGGATCTCTGATCCTTGCCAGCTGTTTTTTTTTTTTTCCGTTGAGTCCTTGGATGGCTTAATGCTGCGAACTGGACTTTAGGTCTGGAAAGTTACCCACACACTTGTGTCGGGAGTGTTTGATTCCTGTCCCATGGGGAATCATTGTTCTGATACCTTTTTTCTATTAATATGTTTTCAACAACAAACTTTTTCATATGTTTGACAATTTCTTTTTTGAAGCTTTCTTTTTCGCTTAAGGAGATGCGGTGGACTCCCTCTCCACTCTTGGACTTCCTTGCTGGAGACCCCTGTGCGCCCCTACTGGACCCTTGACACTGTTCAGGGTCTCCTGAGATGTAACCACGTCTCAGGCTCTCGGTTGAAGTTTTTTCTTTTTTTTCTGTTGTTAATGTACTTTTTCTTTTGGTTCTGCCTTTTTGAATTCATGCTCATACTCATACTCGCCAGGGCTGTCCCTTATCCCTACTGGTTGAGGTCATTTTTTTTCGTATATTTTTTCTTTTTTTGTATAATTTCTCCTTTGCTTATGATACACAGGTTCTTTCTAAGGTACCGGAGAGACTTGGATCTTTGTCACATGTGTACGCGTTTACCTTTTTTCTTCCCAGGTTGTCTGAGAATATGTCTATGTAATCCTTTTATGCAATCATTAGCTATTCTAACAAAGGTATATCTATGTCACTGAGAATTTTGTCTTATAACGTAAAGGGGCTGAACTCTATTCGGAAGCGCTGGATTGCTCTGAAGGAGTTCAGATCCGCAGGTGCAGATATAGTCATGCTCCAGGAGACTCATTTTAAAGCCGGAGGTTCTCTGAAATTTGCTTCTAAGTTTTATCCTACCTCCTTCCTTGCCTCCGACTCCACGGGCAGGGCAGGAGTAGCTATCTTAATCAAAAAATCTTGCCCCATCAGGGTCAAAAATACACATGCTGACCCCCATGGGAGGTACCTTATCCTGGACTGTGACTTTATGTCCTACTCCTTTACTTTGATTAACATTTATGCGCCTAATGGTGGTCAGGTTGATTTTCTAAATAAGGTTTTTGATCTACCTCAGTGTCGTCCTCAACCCTTCATGATAGTGGGGGGGGGGACTTCAACCTAGTCATGTCTCCTAATAGGGACAGACAAACTGTTCTTCAGGGTGTGCCCTCACGGAGGATTGTCTCTACAGCCAATTCTTTCCGTAGATGCATTAGATCCCACCGACTATTTGATTTGTGGAGGATAAAACACCCTTCCGCTAAACAATTTACGTTCTATTCCATGGCCCATAAAATGTTCTCATGCTTGGATCATTTCTTTATCTCTGCCCCACTCATCCCCCACATTATTGAATCTGACATATCCCCCATTACATGGTCAGACCATGCCCCTATTAATTTAGATGTTATGCTATCCCAAACCCCATCCAGGTCATGTCACTGGAGATTAAATGATCAACTCCTGCAATCTGAACCCTCCTGCACAACATTAGCAGCTACCCTGAGGGAGTATTTTCTACTTAATGTGGGGTCAGTTGCGGATTTCTCCACACTGTGGGAGGCACACAAGGCGGTCATTCGGGGTGAATGTATTGCCGAGGGTGCCCACCTAAAAAAAGACAAAAATAGTCTCCTGCAATCTCTGATGGCTGACCTTAAGTCGGCTGAACGTCAACTATTGTGTAGGCCCACGGTGCCGAGACTCCGCAAAGTTACGTCCCTTAGAGAACTAATTAAATCACTATATATGGGTAAGGCAGCTAAATCTATGCTCTGGGAAAAACAAAAGTTTTATGAGTACTCCAATAAACCCCACAGGATGTTTGTCAACAAGCTTAGGCCACGGCCATTTCATTCCTTCCCAGACTATCTTCTCCAGCCTGATGGCACTAGAACTCATTGCCCCCTTGAGATGTCTAAAATCTTCGGTAGCTTCTATAAGAAGCTTTATAATTGTCTTACCCCTGAAAATCATTTTGACTTTACTCAAATGAAATTTGACGAGTTCTTTGCAGAATTTAAGCTCCCTAAAATTTCCACATCAGACCTAACCGACCTGAACTCGCCCATAACCACAGAAGAACTTAATACCATAATTAAGGAGCTCCCACTTCATAAATCTCCAGGCCCCGATGGATTCCCCTATTCATACTATAAAACTTTTGAAGATATCTTGTCCCCTCATTTGTTAACCCTTTATAGTACTCTCCTTGAAGGCCAATCTCCCCACTCTCAGTTTTCTCACTCCTATATTTCTGTTATACCTAAACCGGGAAAGGATCCCTCTTCCCCGGACAACTATAGGCCTATAGCACTCCTAAACTCTGATTACAAGGTTTTCACCAAAATTTTAGCATCTAGACTTTCCAAATACATTCCTAAATTGATCAACGGAGACCAGGTGGGTTTTGTCCCAGCCAGACATGCTGGTGACAATACTCGCCGCACTATAGATTTGATTGATCTCTTAGATAGATCCTCGCCACAGGCTTTGGTTCTAAGCCTGGATGCGCAGAAAGCATTCGATAGACTTAGTTGGCCCTACATGTTCTCGACCCTCCTGGCTTATGGCTTCAAGGGTCCTTTTTTAAGTGCGTTGCGGGCATTGTACTCCCGAGTTACGGCCCAAGTCCAAATGTCTTCTTTTCTTTCGCCTTGCTTCCCCATGACAAATGGCACTCGCCAGGGCTGTCCCTTATCCCCATTGCTTTTTATTCTATGTTTAGAGCCCCTGGCCGAGGCCATTCGTTCGCATCCGGATATTCGTGGGGTGGTGATGCGACAGAGGGAATACAAACTATCATTGTTTGCCGATGATATCCTGCTCACTATTACTCACCCATTGGTATCGCTCCCATCTTTACACAACCTTCTCTCCTCCTTCGGTGCTATTTCGGGCTACAGTGTTAATACCACAAAGACTAAGACTCTCCCTATCCACATTCCCCCCATGTTATTGTCCCAACTTATGGATTCGTATTGTTACAAGTGGTGCTCCACCTCTCTCAAATACCTGGGGATACATCTTACTCCCACATACTCTACCCTATATTCAGTAAATTTTCCTTCATTAATACTAGATATTAACAAATCATTGCAATCTTGGGCCAAATATCCACTCTCTCTTCTAGGAAGAATTAATGTTTTGAAAATGTCTATTTTACCACGGTTATTGTATTACTTTGAGACACTGCCAGTAGCTTTTCCCCTATCCCAACTTAAATCTCTACATAGGTCCTTTTGCTCTCTGATCTGGTCTCTCCCCCTGCACATTGACCCAATCTATAGACGCCAGTGTACGGCCCCTATGAACTTCACTCTATCGGTATGGCGTAAATGCCTCAAAATGTATCCCCTCATGTCATCTTGCCCTCCCCTTATTAATGTTTTATTTAATCCTTCCATCCCGGATAGTTTATCCTTAGGTCGTATTCTTCCATGGGTGGATGCATCTTCGTTCCAACTTCATAACCTAGTTCACCCTGTAACCCGTAGATTGCACCCATTTAAGTTTTTCCAAGAGAAATTAAATATCCCTCCTCAATTATTTCATTTCTATCTGCAGATTAGACACTTCCTACACTCTAGATCCCCATCTTTGACTTTGACTGCTCCCACCCCCTTTGAATATCTTTGTGCTCAGGGTCCCCATCAACTCCATTTGGTTTCCTCTATTCACCGTATCCTCCACGAGTCTATTACCCTTACTGAGGACACTCATATATACATGAAAAAATGGGCCCAATTAATAGGCAGACCCATAGGTCCTCAGTTGTGGGACAGGATATGGTCGTCTGTTTTTAAGTCCTCCAGATGTGTAGTTCAGAGAGAGACATCATTGAAGGTCCTCATGTTCTGGTATAGGACCCCTGAACGTATCCATAAATATGATCCCTCGACTTCCAAAAATTGTTGGCGTTGTAATAAAGAGGTGGGATCACTGTTCCATATTTTCTGGCAATGTTCTCTAATCCAGCCCTTCTGGCTGGAGGTAATGAAGCTGGTACAGAAAGTGGTAGATGTGTCTCTGCCGCTTGACCCTCTGCACTATTTGCTGGGTCTTCCCTTTAAAGCAGGCCTCGACAAACCCCGGGCGCCAGGTCGCCATTGCGACTAGAATTAGCGACCTGGCACCTGGGGGCACAGCTGGGGTATCCTGTGTCTCCGTGCCCCCCCCCTCCGCGCCGCGGGATCGCGTCGGGCCGCGCCGGCCAGTAATTGAGGCCGCGGCTTTGCGGCCTTCTGCAGGCCTATGCTTCCTTCTGTGGTCTAGCGCCATCTTGTGGTGGCCGTTGGTATTGCAACCAGCAATGCTAATGGAGTTTCCCTGTCTGTTTTCCCTGCCATCTCCTTCCCTCTAATTAGAACCCCCAAACATTATATATATTTTTTATTCTAACACCCTAGAGAATAAAATGGCGGTCGTTGCAATACTTTCTGTCACACCGTATTTGCGCAGCGGTCTTACAAGCGCACTTTTTTGGGAAAAAATACACTTTTTTTTTAAATAAAAAAATAGGACAACAGTAAAGTTAGCCCAGGTTTTTTTTATACTGTGAAAGATAATGTTACGCCGAGTAAATTAATACCCAACATGTCACGCTTAAAAATTGCGTCCGCTCGTGGAATGGCGACTAACTTTTACCCTTTAAAATCTCCACAGGCGACGTTTAAAAAATTCTACAGGTTGCATGTTTTGAGTTACAGAGGAGGTCTAGGGCTAGAATTATTGCTCTCGCTCTACCGATTGCTGCGATACCTCACGTGTGGTTTGAACACCGCTTTCATATGCGGGCGCTACTCACGTATGCGTTCGCTTCTGCGCGCAAGCTCGGCGGGACAGAGCGCGTTCCTGGCTCCTAACTTTTTTAGCTGGCTCCTAGATTCCAAGCAAATTTGTCAAGCCCTGCTTTAAAGGTATCACCAAAAATGGGAACAGATTGATTTCTTATATTTTCCTGGCTGCTAAGAGACTGATCCCTCTCTGCTGGCTGTCTAATGCCACTCCCCCTTGGTCCAGATTTCTCCAACTTGTAGCTGAGATCCGCAGGATGGAATACATGACGGCCTCTGTACACGATACTATTCCCCAATTTGATAAGATCTGGGACCTGTGGGATAATTCAGAATATGGAACACTACTCTCGGATAACGATTAGTATTCTTCTCCTTCCCCCCCCCCCCTCCTCCTTCCCCCTCTCACTCCTGATTTTTCCGGTACCGCTCCTCTTAGATTATTGTCCTCTTATCGGTTCTGCCTTAAATCTCCATTGGCTCTTTGTTTGTGACCTCTGTTATATATTTTTTTATTGCCTATGTTGTACATATGAGTTTATCTCTTGAATTCCTGTGCTATGCAGTTCACCCCTGTGTTCTGTATGTTTGGACGCTTCAGTTGAATTGATTCTATTCATTTTGTGAATTTTGACATGTTGAAATTATTTTGTGATTATTGTCATCTTCTGAAAATCTCTCAATTAAAATACAATTAAAAAGAAAATAACAAACGTTATCCTTGATGATTGTTATACAATGATTTTGCAGAGAGCAGCCCCACTCCTCTTCTTTTTGCATCCTCTGCCAGCGGTCCTGGCTCCTCCCCTTTTCCGAGTGCCCCCAATAGCAAGCATTTTGCTATGGGGGCACTCAAGCAGACACACTCCAGTGAACAGAAAGTTTCGGCACTGCCCCACACTTTCTCCTCACTGGCTGTGATTGACAGCAGCAGGAGCCAATGACTTCGGCTGTTGTGTAGGCCAATAAGGAGAGAGAAACCTGGGAGAATCACTGATCACACATTGCTGGATCAAGATGGGGATCAGCTTAATATAAGGGGGAGAGCTGCACCCAAAGGTTTTCTTTTTCGTACATCACGGGACACAGAGCGACTTAGTCATTACTAATGGGTTATATAGATTACCTTCAGGTGCTGGCACTGGCAACTTCCAAACCGGAAGTACCCTCCCCTATATAAGCCCCTCCCATCTGGGAGCACCTCAGTTTTTTGCCAGTGTCTAAGGTGTTGGCCAAAGAGTAACATGTGTTTTCACTGGGCTTGCGTACAGGTTCTTTTACGGGCCTTAGTAAGCTGTTCCGGATCCCACCAAAAAAGCTTCATAGCTAAACGGTCGGTACCCGGGCCTTGCAACAGAAGAGCAAGGTTTTGCCTGTAATGCCTCTCTTAGGAGGGCTGGACCCTGGGATCCAGAGCTCTGGTCATACCCACGACCAAGATGTTGTCTGTGCAGGGTGCTATACAGGTCCAGGGGAGTGGAATCCTTGGGAACCCGGTCCCTGAAGGTTTAATTACAATGCCTGCCGTGATAGGTGAAGTTTGGGCTTCTGTGGACCAAACAAAGTCCTGCGGTGGGGAACAGGTAAGTGGGGGCCCCCAGGAACTTGGTTCTATTGGGGGACCCCCAAGCCTATTTAGTCTTTCTGTCTGTTACCTAACGGTATTCCCGCTGATATCTGTGTATGCCTGTAACTACTGGAAAATGTAAAATTTTAATAGTAGTCAAGAAAAAAAAAATAAAAAAAAGGGAGACCGCGGTACCTGTGTTAAACCACTAGAGGCCGCTGTGGTCCATTTTTCTTGTCATGTGGATCTCTGGTTTTCTAAAGTCAAAAGATCCAGGCAGTTGGTAAGTTTCTCTGTGGGAATCCACTTCCTCTGCCCTGTTGCTGCGCTCATCCACCGCACAGGCCCTCCGGCAAAAAGGGCCCTGGCTCCTAGTCCCTGCTTGGTTTCAAAAAAGGGCGCCGAAGGCGCACGGGCGCGCGCGCGTGCACGCGCCTCCTATGAAAGGAAAGGGGCGGGGCGGGTGGATGACGCTCGATGCGCGCCGCGGCGCTTCTGCGCATGTGCAGGCATCCTAGCATAGATAAAAGACACAGTACAAGTGTCAGCTGGATGCAAACAGAGCTAGCAACAAAACGGTGGCACACAGAGGCGGTTGATGCAGGCATCCCCATAGAAAGGCACTTTAGTGGACACCAGCTGGTATATAGCAGCAACTGTGTTAGACTATTACCAGCAAAATTGGTGTATGACGACGGGAATACCTCAGCTTTGTGCTTAAAGGATATGTCGTCCAGACGCTCCGGAAATAAGTCTTCCAGGAAGCCAAAGGGGTCTCCATCGGGCTCTGAGGATTTTGGGCATGCTTGTACTGCACCAATCTCCCCTGAAAATTCAGAGGTCAGTAGCCGTAGGAACCCCGCAGGAGTACCTGGTGCTGCGGCTGTCCCCAGTCCACCTGCTCCTGTATATATAACAGAGGAGGTTTTATCCTCAACTCTGGGAGGATTGGAAGAGAGATTAACAGCATTGATCGCTGCTGAAACAGATGAAACAGGTTATCCATGGGTCAGTGAAAAGTGATAGACTAATAAAATGTTGAAAAAGTTTTAGGAGTGTTACCTTATGGTATAAATGTGTGGCAATCCAAATGGAAACAGAGTCTGCACTGGAATACTCCTTCAAATGGGAGATTCAATTACAATATGTAATAGTGGTTCTATAAGAAATATAGTCAACATTTTAAGTTTTGTTTAAAGAATATAGTTACAAAGGAAAAGAATAAATATTTATAATAGAAGATTTTAAATTGTAATGATGTGCTTACCCAGGAGGATCATTTGTCTGCTCACACTGAGATGCAAGAGGTCATCTGAATGATTGCTCTGCACTCAGGGTTTATATGGTGAGTATTTGATTGTTAAATTGGTTGCCAGCCCCGCAGCCTGGGGTCCTCCCCCACCTGAAGGCTCCCACCCCACCATCGAGGCCATTCTGCCGCAATTGCGGCATTCCATTGGTGAATTCCTCGGCGTCTGTGAGGGACATGTGTCTCCGACCGCCGCCGTTACTTCCGCCGTTTTTTCCCCCCTCCGTTTGGGGATCCTTATCCTACATGGTGAATTCTTGTAAACTGCAGTCCCCTCCGGCGTTATTCCAGTGCGTGGGGAATCCACACGACCAGGAGGGTGTTCTGGGACCCTGGGGCATCTCCTGTTGGAAACCTTGGTAAAAATGTTCAGTGTCTACACACGATAAATTGGTGACTATGTTACTTATATATTTTTAAATTTTGTAAAAATTGGTGAAAATATTTGATGCTTACTCTATACAACCTTTTTACAGCAACACCGAAACCTCTGAAGAAGACCCATGAAAAGGGTCGAAACGCGTTAGGAAGTGTTACATAGTTTCACATACAATTGTGTTAAACTGTATGACCACTTTCAGTGTTTGCAATTGTGTTCAATGACATGTTACCAGAACTCATATCTTAAATCTGTACCACCCATTTCCTTTGAATTTTAATAAATCCATTTTTGTAGATACATTGTCATCCATTTTTGAATCGAGCTGCCTAAAAACCCTACTGGGGGAACTTCCCATTGATCAGCATTTAAAATGCCTCTGGCGGAACCATCAACCACTACGGTTTCCTCGCTGGGGTCGCTGAAGGCTCCCCAGGCTGTATGTTCCTTCCCAATCCACCCTTTATTGGAAGGGCTTATTTACCAGGATTGGGAGCATCCTGATAAAATATTTACTCCTCCCAAGAGATTTCCAGTGATCTATCCCATGGAGGATAAGTTCATAAAAAAATGGAGGGTCCCTACAGTGGACGCAGCCATCTCTTGTGTGAATAAATCACTGACATGTCCAGTGGATAATGTTCCAATGTTCAAAGACCCAATAGATAAAAAATTGGAGTCTTTACTAAAATCTGCTTTCTCTACAGCAAGCATGGTGACACAACCTGCAGTAGCAGCGATTGGAGTCTGCCAAGCAGTGAAAGATCAGTTGAAACAAGTCTTAAGAGACTTACCAGATCAGCAGGCTCTTGCCCTAGCTGACCTACCTAGAGCCTTGTGTTTTGCGGTAGACGCCATAAAGGATACAATCCAACAGGCCTCCCGCTGTACGCTGTCTGTAGTACATATGCGTAGGCTTCTATGGCTCAAAAACTGGTCTGCTGAAGCTCCCTGTAAGAAATTACTGATTAGCTTCCCATTTCATGGAGAACGCTTATTTGGAGAAGATCTGGACAAGTATATCCAGAAAATTTCTGCCGGTAAAAGTACACTCTTGCCGGTTAAGAACAAGGGTAGAAGTCCTTCTTTTAAGAGGCCTACTTCTCCAGTCCCTGGCACATCGGCTGTGAAACAGTTCCGACGGCCTCCGCGGTCAAATCCAGGGGGCAGAAATCAGGGACAATCACAGGGTAACAAGAAACCCTGGGTCAAGAGAGGTACAAAACCTCCCCCCAAGTCATGAAGGCTTGCCCCCACTCAATCGGGTGGGGGGAAGACTTCAGTTGTTCACAGAGACCTGGCGGGACACCATCAGAGACAAATGGGTGATCTCCGCAGTAAGTCTGGGATACAAGCTGGAGTTAAAAGACACTCCTCCTGCCCATTTTATGAGGTCAAACGTGCCAAGCGATCCCCAGAAGAGAGGATCCCTCCTTCTGGCACTAGAACAACTATTGCTCCAAGGTGTAATCATGAAGGTTCCCTTGGAAGAAAACGGGTTCGGGTTTTACTCAAACCTCTTCACAGTCCCCAAGCCAAATGGGGACGTGAGGCCCATATTAAATCTAAAAGGGCTAAACAAGTTCCTACATATCAGGACTTTTCGGATGGAGTCGATCCGATCAGTGGCCACCGCCCTACAAGGGCAGGAATGGTTAGCTTCGATCGACATAAAAGATGCTTATCTGCATATTCCCATCTTTCCGGCCCACCAGAAATTTCTACGCTTTGCAGTAGAAGGGCGCTATTTTCAGTTCAGAGCCTTACCTTTCGGTCTGGCCACAGCACCACGAGTGTTCACAAAGATTCTGGCCCCACTATTGGCCAATCTAAGAACACGGGGTGTAACGATAATGGCATATTTAGACGACCTGCTACTAATAGACCACTCAGTGGAAAAACTGGAAGTAGCTATTCACGAGACAATCAAGTATCTGGAATATCACGGTTGGATTATCAACCGAGACAAGTCAGCCCTAAGACCAGTCAAAAGTCTGGAATACTTGGGGCTAAGGCTGGATTCAAATCAGAGAAAGATTTTCTTACCTCCAGAAAGGGTGTCGTCTTTGAAAGATTTGACCCACTTAGTGGGTACAAAAAGAAAACCATCCATACGCCTGTGCATGAGGCTGCTGGGAAAAATGGTGGCTTCATTCGAAGCAGTACCCTACGGTCAATTCCATTCAAGGAACTTGCAGAGGGCCATAATGTCAGCCTGGAACAAAAAAGTTCAGGCTTTAGACTTACCAATGTCCCTGTCCCCTTCCGTTCGCAAAAGCCTCCATTGGTGGTTGGTGCCCCAGAATCTGGAAAAAGGGAAATCCTTCAGTCCGGTTTCTTGGAAGGTGGTCACTACAGATGCCAGCCTTATAGGCTGGGGAGCAGTACTGGAGCAATGGTCTCTCCAGGGCAGATGGTCGGATGCAGAAAAGGCCCTGCCCATCAATCTCTTAGAGATACGAGCAGCCCGGTATGCCCTAGTAGCATGGACATCCAAACTCCAAGGGTCCCCTGTCAGAATTCAATCAGACAATGCCACAGCAGTGGCATATATCAATCACCAGGGTGGCACCAGGAGTCGTGCAGCCCAGAGGGAAGCGAATTGCATCCTGGAATGGGCAGAAAGATATGTCCCAGCCATATCCGTGGTTTTCATCCCAGGAGTGGAAAATTGGAGAGCGGACTTTTTAAGTCGCCAGCAATTATGCCCGGGGGAATGGTCTCTTCACCCCAAGGTTTTCCAGGCAATATGCCAGCGGTGGGGAACACCGGATGTAGATCTGCTAGCATCCAGATTCAACGCAAAGGTGGACAGATTTGTGTCTCGCACAAGGGATTCCCTAGCTTGCGGCTCGGATGCCCTAGTGTTCCCTTGGGATCAGTTCAAGCTGATATCTGCATTCCCACCGCCACAGTTGTTACCGCGATTAATCCGCAGAATCCGGGTAGAAAAGAAACCGGTGATTCTGGTGGCTCCAGCGTGGCCCCGAAGGGCATGGTACGCGGAGATCGTAAAAATGTCAGTGGGGAGTCCTTGGACCCTCCCACATCGTCCGGACCTGCTTTCACAGGGACCGATATACCACCCTTCCTTACCAGCCCTGGGTTTGACGGCCTGGCTATTGAAGCCCACATTCTAAGAAAGAGAGGGCTCTCTAATCCTGTGGTTTCTACCATGATCAATGCCAGGAAGCCGGTATCCAGGCAGATCTATTATAGGATCTGGAAGGCGTACATCGCGTGGTGTGAAGCCAGGAAATGGCATCCGCGTAAGTACGTAATAGGTAGGATTCTGGACTTCCTACAGTGGGCTGTAGATAGGAAGCTTGCCTTGAGTACTATCAAGGGTCAGATTTCGGCCTTGTCAATATTCTTTCAAAGGCCCTTGGCTTTGCATTCATTAGTCAAAGCTTTCATACAAGGAGTGATGCGTATTAGCCCTCCGGTTAGTATTCCCATATGTCCATGTGACTTAAACCTGGTTCTGTCGGTTCTACAGAAACAACCATTTGAACCATTGCAGCACATTTCCTTGGTTCTTCTCACCAGGAAATTGATTTTCTTAGTAGCCATTTGTTCGGCTAAAAGAGTATCGGAATTAGCCGCCTTGTCCTGTAAGGAGCCATATCTGGTTGTCCATAAGGACAGAGTAGTATTACGTCCTCATCCAGCCTTTCTTACTAAGGTGGTATCGAGGTTTCATTTGAACCAAGATGTGGTTCTTCCTTCTTTTTTCCCCAAACCTAGTTCGGTAGAGGAAAAGTTATTGCATTCTTTGGATGTAGTAAGAGCAGTTAAAGCTTATCTAAAAGCCACTGCTCAGATTCGTAGAACGGATACTTTGTTTGTTCTGCCGGAAGGCCCCAGAAAGGGTCAGGCAGCATCAAAATCTACTTTAGCCAAGTGGATTCGACAGGTCATAATACAAGCCTATGGCTTGAGAAGGAGACCGCCTCCGTTCAAAGTTAGGGCGCACTCCACAAGAGCAGTTGGAACTTCATGGGCAGTGCATCACCAAGACTCCCTGGCTCAAGTCTGTAAGGCCGCAACATGGTCTTCAGTACACACGTCTACTAGATTCTACCAGGTAGACGTTAGAAGTCAGGAGGATGTTGCCTTTGGGCGCAGTGTGTTGCAGGCCGCAAAAGATCCTCATGCCTGATGGCGCCCAGCTTATGTATAGTGTATCCCTCCCCTCATTTGGCATTGCTTTGGGACGTCCCATTAGTAATGACTAAGTCGCTCTGTGTCCCGTGATGTACGAAAAAGAAAAAGGGATTTTTATAGCAGCTTACCTGTAAAATCCTTTTCTTGGAGTACATCACGGGACACAGAGCTCCCACCCCTCTTTTAGGGACACTTATTGCTTTGCTACAAAACTGAGGTGCTCCCGGATGGGAGGGGCTTATATAGGGGAGGGTACTTCCGGTTTGGAAGTTGCCAGTGCCAGCACCTGAAGGTAATCTATATAACCCATTAGTAATGACTAAGTCGCTCTGTGTCCCGTGATGTACTCCAAGAAAAGGATTTTACAGGTAAGCTGCTATAAAAATCCCTTTTTTCTTATGTAGCGCACCAACCCCAGACTTTACCTGCTTTTCTTCTGCTTGGCTCCTCCGCAGGAAAAGAATGAGACACACCGCACCACAAGCCCGTACCCTCCTGAATAGGGAGGTTGAGCGGTGTTAGTTTCTCGGGCCTGCCTGCGACTGGTGTAAAAAGGCCTCCAGTGCTGACCTTGTTTCTGCAGTAATCAGAACAAGTCTTTAATTTTTCCCAGTGCGCAACTGTCCACACCAACTGAAAGGTCCAACACTTGTTTATTCCTTCTTGCACAATAAACAGTCTCTTTTAGAGCAGACGGGTTGAGACAAACACGGGTCAGATAAGGTGGGAGGTTCTGAATAGCACTAACAGGCTTGGCGCACAGTCGCTACCACCGACCATGAGGGGGTCCCTGCCACAGACCAGGTGAATAGGACCTCTGCCACAGGCCCGGTTGTTGGGTCTCTGCCACCGACCAGATTCAAGATGAATTACCTTCTAGAAGTAATGACCCCTATCAGGGAAAAGGACATCCATCCGGAGAGTTACCAGAGGCCCCACCGTCACCAGCGATACTGTGCTGGGTCTTCGGGAAGGGTCACCTCCCTGGCCTCCTCGTCCTAGATTCAGGCACCCTAGGATCCCTCGATCCCTTGTGGGACCCAGTCGAAGGTACTGGGCCCCGGGCCTCTCTCGAAGTACCTCACCCCAGACTGAAGGTGTCTGAGATGGAACAGCAGCTCCGTCTCTGGCCTAGGGCACCCGGAGATGACACACCCGCACCCAGGCTTAAGGTGCCTGAGCGCGGAACTGACGACCCCTCTGGAAGATGGCCGCCCCCTTTTATATCCTCTCCCGACAGGCACAGCAGGTTCCCCGCCCCGCCGTACTGCTGCCGAGGGTGGACAAAAAGGACACAACCTCGTACTGCAGTTCAACCCGGACCCACGGCAACAGCGCCACCTATAGGCCCCAGTGAACTTAACCACCAGTACTATCTCCCAGGGATAGAAATCGTCCTTGAGACCTAACAATTGGTACATCTGAGCCTGGCTACCACTCAGATGCTTCCCCCTAAATGTAACCACCCGCTACACTTACATTTTGGCTCTAGAAGTTCAGTTACGGGGGAAAAAAAATAAACAATGTGCATCCCTAAACTGCTCTACAGACTGTTTACGACAGGGCCGTTTGTGAAAAAAAAAAAAAAAAAAATTCAGATTTGCCTCTTTTGTTATAACTAGAACTCTATGTTGCAGAATCATCTCATACACTCCTCAAGTCTTGAAATATGAGATTATTGGTCCTAGTGGGCATGATACTGCAAGCGAGCTTACAAATTTGCATTTTTACCTGTTGTTGCTTTCACTTCTTCCCTCCCTGTAACAGTCATACAGTTTTTTTTGTGTTTCAGTGTAAGGATTTTCAGATTAGACAAGGTAAAAAAAAAAGAATTACATGTAATTATTCGTAAAAGGAATTAACCACTTCCCCACCGTAGGACATCATATGACGTCCTGTTCTTTGGGGGGGATAACTGAATGATGCCTGCAGCTACTGGCATCATTCAGATATCCTTCTTTTCTGCCGGCGATTCTGCGCACCATAAGAATGATCATAGTGGCAGGTCGGCCGCTTGATCATTCTTATAGGCGGAAGGAGAGGACGCCCCCCCTCCCGCCACCATCCGGTGCTTCTCCGGGCTCTCCCGTGCCATCGGGGGCCCAGAGAACTAATCGGCCGGCGCCGGATGAGGAACATAGAGATTTCCGGTCATCTCTATGAGCGTCGGAGGCCCGGGCATGACAAGTTAGGTATGTTCTGAGTAATTTTCTAGCAAAATAATTATGATTTTTACATGAAGGAGAGAAGTGGCAGAATTGGCCCGGTATGGAAGTAGTTAAAGTATAAGTATAAGTAAAGTATAAGGCAAAACATTTTTTTTTTCATTTTGGATTGAGTAGAGAGGAATCAGAACCCCTCTCAGGATGTTATTGCTGTCTGTGCCCCTGTGCCCCTGTTAGAGATTCACCCTCTCTATTAGCCCTGTTTACCATTATCACCAAATATGAAAGTGAAAGAAAATCACAAAATTTGAGTTTTCCCTAGAACAGGAATAGTGGGGAAATCTTACAATGGTTCTGGTGACCCTGGTGACAAACCAGGGATTCACTCACTTTAGAAGAATTGTCTCTCACTTCCTGATTTAGCTATGGGACAGGAAATTAAAGGAAATCTCCCCAATGAGACACTGATGACAAAAATAAGCCTTACAGGGGTTATAACCCTCCCTTATTCTACCCAAAATGAAAAGAAAAAGTTTCACCTTAGGTTTTAATTTAACCATTTGTCCACCCACCACAATACATATACTGTGGTGGGGCTGCACATGCAGGCCCAATCACGTACATGTACGTCATGTGCCTGCTCTGGGTTTAGGAGAGAGTACTGCGTTCCCACAACTACTGTGTGCACTGGACACAGCAGATTGCGGATTCCAGGACTCAGGGCCCAGTGATCATGTGATCGCTATGCGATCACATGATCACTATGCGATCACATGATCACAATGTTAAAGTGGTTGTAAACCCTTTACAACCAATTTAACCGCTTCAGCCCCGGACCATTTTGGTGGTCAAAGACCAGGCCACTTTTTGTGATTCGGCACTGCATCGCTTTAACTGACAATTGTGCGGTCGTGCGACGTGGCTCCCAAACAAAATTGACGTCCTTTTTTTCCCACAATTAGAGCTTTCTTTTAGTTGGTATTTGATCACCTCTGCGTTTTTTTTTTTTTGCACTATAAACAAAAAAATAGCGACAATTTTGAAAAAAATTCAATATTTTTTACTTTTTGCTATAATAAACATCCCCCAAAAATATATAAAAAAACGTTTTTTTCCACAGTTTAGTCCGATACGTATTCTTCTACATATTTTTGGTAAAAAAAAATCACAATAAGCGTCTATTAATTGGTTTGCGCAAAAGTTATAGCTTCTACAAAATAGGGGACTGTTTTATGGCATTTTTATTATAATTTTTTTTTTTTTTTACTTTTTGCTATAATATTTCCAAAAATATATTTTTTTTATTTCTCCATCAGTTTAGGCCAATATGTATTGTTCTACATATTTTTGGTAAAAAAAAATGCAATAAGCTCATATATATTGATTGGTTTGCGCAAAAGTTATTGCGTCTACAAAATAGGTGATTGACTTATAGCATTTTTATTATTATTATTTTTTTACTACTAATGGCGGTGATCTGCGATTTTTAGCTGGACTGTGACATTGCGGTGGACAGATCGGACACTTTTGACACTTTTTTGGGATCATTGACATTTATACAGCGATCAGAGCTAAAAATAGCTACTGATTACTGTATAAATGTCACTGGCAGGGAAGGGATTAACACTAGGGGGCAATCAAGGGGTTAAATTGGGTCTAGGGAGGTGTTTCTAACTGTTGGGGGATGGGACTGACAGGTAGGGTTACCACGTGTCCTGGATTGCCTGGGAAAGTCCCGCATTTTTCAGGTCTGTCCCGGGCACATTCATTCCAGGACAATACAGTGTCCCGGAATGAAACTGACACAGCCACCCCCCCGGGCCAATCTGATGCCCCCAAAAAAGGCTGCCACATCACTGCTTTACTCACTGACAGTACTTCTGGCCGGGAAAGCCTGGAGGCGCACAATCCCGCCCCCTGCTTGTGATTGGAGAAATCATAAATCCTGCCTCTTGTGTCCAATCACTGTGCTGTGATTTGTTACAGCACAAGCTGATTTTTGGGAAGGAAAGGTGTCCCTGAATGGGAGTTTGGAAATGTGGTCACCCTACTGACAGGTAGTATTGAGAGAAAGCTGTTCCTGATTACTAGGAACAGCAGAGCTCACTCTACTTCCCCGACAGAATGGGGATCTATCTGTTTATATTGACAGGTCCCCGTTGTGTCTCTGTGAGGAGCGATCGCGGGTGGCCGGCGGACATAGCTGCTACATCCTTTTTAAAGAATTGATGTACAATGATGGCAAATTGTGCAGCCATGCCAACCTGCCACAGTACAACTGCGGCGGGTGGTTCGGCAACTAGTTAATGTTAACAAGGATCTCCTAGAAAGAAAAAAGTTTAAAGTCAGCATCTACAAATACTGTAGCTGTTGACTTTTAATAAAAGCATACTTACCGTACCTATCCAGGAATTTGAGCCGGTTCTGCACCAGTCTTCAGGTCCTTGTCGGTGGCATGTTTACTGTGGCCAACTGTGACTCCTTGCGGCTTCCCACTTCTCATGCCTGAGCCGCACTGCGATTTGTGAATGGTCCTGCAGCCCTCTGGGACCTTTGACATGTCCCAGAAGGCTACAGGGAAAGAGGGGGGGGGGCAGCTTCCGCTCAGATCTCCTGGACATATATCTATTAAAACTAGATACCCCCTCCACAAAAAATGTTTATGTGGCAGAGAAGGCAGGAAGAAGGACATACAGTAAAGCAAAACTTTTACACTGAGGCGCTTTTCAAGCACTTTTGCGCTAAGAAAAGCACCTGAAAAGCTCACTAAACGTATTTCTGTTAAAATCAATTAATTCTTTCACACTGGGGCAGTGCGCTTATGGGGCGGTGAAAAAACTCCTGCAAGCAGCATCTTTGGAGCATGAATGGAGCGCTAAAAAAAAAAAAAAAGAGCCTCAAAAACGCCCCTCTCCATTTAAATGAACGGGAAGCGCCCGAAAAGCACTTCAAAAGCACCTCAAAATTATTCTTTTGAGTCAAGTGACCTTCAAAAAAGCGCAACGCTAACACCTCAAAAGCGATTGAAAAGCGCTTGCAGAGCGCCTCAAAAGCACCCGGCATTTAATATAGGCAGTCTTCAAAAGCGCTCAGTGTTTTACTGGCAGTTTACAAGCGCCTCAGTGTGAATGCGCTTTTACCCCCCGCTAGCGGCCGAGAAAGGGTTAAAACTAGGGCTGCAACTAACGATTATTTTCATAATCGATTAGTTGGCCGATTATTGTTTAGATTAATCGACTAATCGGTTAATGGCCTAAAAAAAAAAAAAAATAATAATTTTGCTGCGATTTGCATTTTTACATTTTTTTGGGCCAATTTGTTGTTGGGCAGATTACAAAACACAAATTGCCGCAAAAACACATTACATGCTTTTCTGCAGCTTCCCCATTGAAGTATATTAAACCAAAAAACTAAAATAGCACCGTTTTGCCCTTTCCAAATACGCAGCAGCTGAAAAAATCATGGATGTGAACGTGTCCCATAGAAACCATGTAAATGACCTGTAGTGCGTTTCTGCAAAAAGCACCAAAAAACACGGAGGTGTGACCCAGGCCTGAGATGTTTAGTAACATAATGGGGTTAAAAAAACCAAAATTAGTACAAAAAGAGCAAATAATCGCTACTGTAAGGGGTTAATTTTTTACCGTGGGACAGTGAAAGTTATATTTACAGTAGCAATTTGCTCTTTTTGTACTATAAAGGGTTAATTTTAGTTTTTTTTTTAACCTCATTATGTTTCTGGCCAATTAATCGATTATGAAAATTGTAATCGATTAATTTCATAATCGATTAGTTGTCAATTAATCGATTAGTTGTTTCGGCCCTAGTTAAAACCACCGCAAAGCGCCTCTGCAGAGGCCCTTTGCTGGCGGTATAGCCGCGGTACCCATTGATTTGAATGGGCAGGAGCGGTATACACACCGCTCCTTCACCGCTCCAAAGATGTGGCTAGCAGGACTTTTTTTACCGTCCTGCTAGCGCACCGCTCCAGTGTGAAAGCCCTCGGGGATTTCACACTGGAGAGACAGAAGCGGCTATTTCAGGTCGCTTTGCAGGCGCTATTTTTAGCGTTCTAGCGCCTGCAAAGCGACCCAGTGTGAAAGGGGTCTTAGAGAGAAGTTCTTCTTTAAAGTGGGAATAGAGCGAGAGGGCCCAGACAGAAGCAAGAACTGGACAGACTAAAAATAGAAGATTACAAAGATATGGAGTGTAAAACTTCTGGGAAAAATTTCCTTTTTTGACTGGACTCAACCAGTCAGAACTGCAGTCTGTAGAAGACCTCTAAATATAGCATTTTCACAGCAGTAAAAATAAATGAATGTGGGTATGTCAAACAAAAATGTTTGGAATACAAGATAAGGTTAGGCAAACACAATGATCTTTACAATCCTGTAAAAATTAAAATAATATTTAAAAAACAAGTGAAACTCCAGTTAAAGTGAACCTTAAATTATAACTAAAGTGTATCTGAAAACTACAAACTAGAAACACTATTTCATTGATTTCTAATATTCTAATAAAATGTACCCATCCATTCATGTCTCAATCCTTTATTTTGTTGAGAAGTCACTTTAAAAAGCACTCCCCTAGCATTTATAGCCATGGCAATCTTAAAGTAGAACTATAGGCACAACTTTTTTTTTCCATTTTGGATAGAGCATAAGGCCCCTTTCACACGGACGGATAGAATGGTGCTTTTAGCTGCGGATTTTCTAGTTTTCTACCGCAGCTAAAAGCACACAATGCTTTCCTATGGCCCCATTCACACACAGCGTTTAGCTGCGATTTCGTTACATGCGGTTCGGTGCGAATAGAAAAAATAGAATTGAATGCGTCCAGGTGCGATGTAACGCAGCTATCTGCACAGAACCGCAGGTAATCGCAGTGCACTGTGTCAGCTGCGGATAGCAGCGTGAACAAAAGAAAAAAACAACAGGAAGCACATCAAAATAAAAATGGTTGCTATGGGAATGACAATAATGGCCAACCGCAGCTAAACGCAGCCGCATGTAAACGCACGTAAACGCAGCTAATCGCAGTGTACAAATGCAGCTGATCGCTGTGCCTGGGGTCTTGAATTTCAAAAGAAAGAAACATGCTTTTAACTGCGGCAGAACAGCCGCCCGTGTGAAAGGGGCCTAAGAGGGTTATAACCCCTGTCAGATGATAAAAACAATCTGTGTCCCATTGCGGTGATTTCCCTTCACTTGAGTTAGGCTGGCAATAGATTATGCAATTTAGTTTATTATACTTTCTTTATTTTGCTACTGTGCAGTTTTTCTACTTTGCCCTCTTTATAGTCACCATGTAGGCAGGTGCAGAATGCTGTCTTCACTGCAGGTGGTGCTCAACTGCAGTGGCAATGCAGAGGGAGAGGAAGTCATGGGGAATAGGGTTCCTCTATGGTTTCCTGAGTCACTGGGGCAGAAATCCGATTGGATGCTGGCCGTCCATGTGACTCTGATGGCCATTATAAGTGTGGAAGAGTCTATTTAAGACGCTGGTTCCTGGGTTTGGTGCACTCTATGCGAGTGGGTAGAGTAGGGAAAGATACCTTGTCTGTTAGGGAAAGTAGTGGCATTAGGGAAGGTTCCTGACAAGGAGGGAAAGCGTAGGCTCGCATCTCTCTGGATACCTTTCTGTTGGGGCATGAGACGGCCAGGTCGCATTCTGTCCCCTCTCAACATGTCCCCTTTATATATTTTTTATTTTTTTATAGATTTTTTATTTTTTTATGGTTGAACTGGATGGACTTGTGTCTTTTTTCAACCTGACTAACTATGTAACAGATGCTGTCAGTCAGGGCCGAAACTAGGGGGGGGCAGGAGGGGCGCCTGCCCTAGGTGATGCATCTAGGGGGTTGCCGCCAGGGGTGCTGCCCCCATACCCCCATCCGCACTGGGAACCACTGCTCTAAGGGTGTCACTTGCGTTACAGATTTGCCGCAAACCGGAAGTTACGTCACTTCCGGTTTGCGGCAAACCTGTAACGCAAGTTCCTGCCTTCGTGGAACGCATGCTATTCGAGATGCGTTCATGGAAGTGTTGTCTCTGATTGCCTGCTTCTGCCTTACTTCTTGTGAGTAGCGCCTCACCAGCACCATTTAGCCTTTGCCCAGGAATACTTCACTATTGTACCCCTTTGTGCTTTCTATCCCTTCATCTGAGCATCTATCAAGCAATCACTCCAGGGAAAGCCGTAGACACTGCTTTACGCCTGTATGATCCCAGACTGCAAAGCTGTGGATCCTCTTCATCCAGTGAGTAGGTTCTCTGAAGAGGGATCAGCATACTCATTGAAGATTTTACATCTGTATCCATTTGTTGCACTCAGCACTTGTAGCCCTATTTACTTTTGATGAACTATTTTTTCATTATCACATTGATTTGTGGTCACCCATCTATACTATATTGAGCGGGGTCTCTGAAAGGGGATCCTTTCACTCATTGAAGATTTCATTATAACATTGATTTGTGGTCACCCATTTATACCATACTGAGTGGGGTCTCTGAAAGGGGATCCTTCACTTATTGTAGATTTTTGTTTTGCTTTTGGCTCTTTGCACCTTTCGCATTTATATTCTATTATTTTGTGTATGTGATGAACTATTTTTATTTTTAGCACCTTGTTATCACATTGAACTGTGGTCACCAAATTCATTATTTGCATCACGTTTAGGAGTTCATTCCTACTATATTCACTCAGTTGCTCATGTGAGCTGCTAGATAATTAGTTTTTTTCACGTCTGAAGTTGTAGCACTTCTTTGTGCAGCTGCTGCAGAAATTGCCATTTTCATTTATCCTGAGTGCCAATTTTGTTGTATTATAGGTCTCCCTCCTAGTCCTGCCCAGTGCCCAAACAGCCTATGTGTTTTCTGTGTGAGGCATCCCAGAGAAGAGGAGGCTTCAAAGAAGGCCCTGGACTGGGGGGGGGTTGCAGAGGAGGCCCTGGACTGGGGGGGTGCGGAGGAAGCCCTGGGCTGCGGGGGGGTGCAGAGGAGGCCCCAAACTGGGGGGATTAGAAGAGGCCCTGGACTGGAGGGCGCAGTGGAGGCCCTAGGCTAATGGAGAGTGCGGAGGAGGCCCTGGGCTGGGGGGTGCAGAGGAGGCCCTGACCTGGGGGGGTGCAGAGGAGACCCTGGACTTTGGGGATGCAGAGGAGGTCCTGGTGGGCTGGGGTGCAGAGGAGGCCCCGACCTAGGGGAGGTGCTGAGGAGGCCCTTGAATGGGAGGGTGCAGAGGAGGCCCTGGAATGGGTGGGTGCAGTGGAGGCCCTGGACTGGGGGGGTGCAGAGGAGGTGCTAGAGTGGGGGGGTGCAGAGGAGGCCCTGGACTGGGGGATACAGAGGAGGCCCTGAACTATGAGGGAAGTACAATGGAGGCCCTGGACTGGGGGATGTAGAGGAGGCCCTGGACTTGAAAAGTGGGGTTGATAAAGAACCTGGATTCTGAGAGCAGGGTGCAGAGGGGGGCTCTTATTTTAGGGTGGGCTGTAAAGGAGGCCTTGGACTAGCAGAGGAGGCCCTGGACAATGGGGGTGGTTGCAGAGGAGGTCCTTGACTAGAAAATGGTGGTTGGTGTGGCAAAGGCCCCTGGATAGGTGGGGGACAAGGAAGATACTGGACTAGGTGAGAGGGTGCCTGGAGGTCCCGGATTAGGAGAGGGGGTGTCTGGAGGCCCTGGACTAGGGCAGCAGGTGTCTGGAGGTCCTGGACTATGAAAGGGTGATCGTGGAGGCCCTCTGGACTAGGAAAGAGGGTCCCTGAAGGACCTTCCAGCTTCAGGGAAAGAGAGCCTGGATTTAAAGCCTGGGCTGAGGAAGAGCCTGCCTGGGCCCTGGAGGGTGAGTTCACAACACAAATGTGAACATTTATCAATTGTCGGAAGTAATGCCAAACAGGAACAGAGAGACCGGTCATGTGATAGATTTATTAAAGGAGAAGTACATCAAAGCCTGTTTGGTTATACTTCTTCTGTTGATCACATCACTGCAAATTGTTTTGCACTCCTGTGACCCATTTTCAGCTGACAGCGGGTTTAAGCCTGCTCTAGGCTCATGTCACAGAAAGGGTCCAGGCTGGGGAAAGATCGCAACTATATGGTTGGGATCTGCTCACATGCCAGGACCGGCACCCAGCTCAGCCTCTCAATGAGCCGCTGAGAGATTGAGCCGGACACTCCCGCCCCCGCCACAGCCCAGTGTTTCAGTGAGCACTGGAGGGCAGAGCAGGGCCAGAGACTGACAGCCACTAGCTCTCTGCTTAGGGAGCTCTGAGAAGTGAGTGATCGGCTGTTTGATTACTCGGTTCTCAGCCTTAGAGCCGGTGGGGGACAGATGCAGCATCTACCTAGGTAAGTATGATTCATAAATAAAATTCCCATACTTCTCTTTTAACTACCCGACATCTTCTCTTTCCTGCTATTTGACCCACAAGACAATTAGGCCTCATTTACATTGAGCATATGCGTCCATGCCCACTGTGATGGCGTGTACCGCGTTGGGATGCATGGTGTTCTGTGCATCCCTGTGCAGGCAGTCCAGTCAAATGCAGCAAATGCAAGGACAGTCGAATTTAAAAATTTGACATACAGACAGGAAGAGATGCATGTATCCAAATGCACAGTGTCTTCATTCGGATCTGTGCACCCACTTCTGTAGGTGAAGCTCTCTGGTGGATGCAGATGCAGCAAAAAGTGGCTCAGCATACAGGACCTGTCTCAGCGCCTGTCTGAATGAGCCCTTAGGGGAATTTATCAAAACTAGAACAGACAGAATTTGGAACAGCTGTGCATGGCAACCAATCAGCTCATAGCGTTCATTTTAAAAGCTGAAAAAGCTGAAGATAGAAGCTGATTGGTTGCCATGCACAGCTGTTCCAAATTCTGACTGCACCAGTTTTGATAAATTCCCCTCACTGTGTTTTACATTTCTTACTCTTGACTACTGCATTCTAAGTACAGCACATTCTTTGTTAAAGTGGTTGTAAAGGTACAAAATTCTATAAAAAACATCTGTGTGCAGCAGCCCCCCCCAGATCCCCCTAATTCTTACCTGAGCCAACTCTCGATCCAGCGATGTCCATGAGAGCCTTGGCTGTCTGGGAACTCGCACTCATATTTGGCTGTTTGCAGCAACGGGAGCCATTGGCTCACACTGCTGTCAATCACAGCCATTGAGCCAATCAGAAGACAGAGGGAGCGGAGTGGAGCCAGGGCTCCGGGTGTGAATGGACACAAGCTGCTTGTTGTGGGGGCACCCAGAAAGAGGCAGGGGCCAGGGGTGCCGGCGAGGGAACCAAGAAGGGGAGAATCCAAGCTGCTCTGTGCAAAACCATTACACAGAGCAGGTAAGTATAACATGTTTATTATTTAGAAAAAAACAACAAAAAACAAGACATTAATATCACTTTATGGTTAGCTGTGTGTAGTAAAGGATATGCAATATAACAGTTCTATTTTATTAAAATTAGTATACTAAGGTTTGTACTGTATGATACATACTCGCTTGTGGCACAGTCATTAAAGCATATGGCCCTTTAAGCCCTTCCCACTGTTGATGTAATCTGACCACACCCACAATTTTGGCTCGGTGCCGGTATATTGCCACATACCATTTTTCTTGGGTGGGGGGGGCAAAAAAATGTCCAGCCCCAGGTGCCAGATGTGCTAGCTACGCCACTGCTGTTCAGGTGGAACCTACCAGTTCACATTTTTGGAAACTGTGGGTGCGTAGCTATCTCAGCCGGTTATTGTAAACTTAAAACAAAAAAAGTAAGTAAAAATATCACAAGTCCCTGGGTAGGTCTTTGTCAGTTTACTACAGCAGCGCTTAGTAGTCAGCCCTCAAATGTGACCACTCTTTCTTATAAAAAGTTCATAAGAGTGAATGATGGGGCATAACAGGATGAGTCAAGGATCAGATAAATCCACAGGTGTCTTCTACATTCAGATGTGCTCTCCACTTCTAATCCTTATCACCACCTATCATGTACCCCTTTCGGGTTGGTACTCATACTCACCACAAGGTGGATTTTAACAGGCACCGACAGGTTAATTTCATCCCATCATCCGATCATCTCCATATCCAGGCTCTGCTTGATCCCTCAGGTAATCTCATGATATCCACAGGTTTGTTTAAAGGTGAAAGAGAGAGGCACACAATAGTGTAATCCTGTTTAACTTCTTTAATAAACAGTCCTTAAAATCTGGAACGCACATGTCTGTCCACCGGGATGAGCTGGAGGCACTGACAGGTATAGGAGGTGTTAACACGCTGTCCAATCACCTTTGGGTATATATCCTATAGTGCCGCGCCGTGAAGTCACGCCCTCAGAGGAAGTCGGAAGGATGAAACGTCAGGGTGTGACTTTGCGGCTGAAGGAATTGACGTTGTGCGTTCCAGATGCACTCCAAAACAGGGAAGCAATGCGAGGTTGGTAACGGTGAACGGGACCAGCTGATGCATACCGCTCATTGGTGCTAGGAACGGCGCGGCTTTCAAACCACTGGCTGTGTTGTACCGCTATTTATGATTTTGAAAACGTTTGGAAGATTTTAAGGACTGTTTATTAAAGAAGTTAAACGGGATTACACTATTGTGTGCCTCTCTCTTTTACCTTTAAACAAACCTGTGGATATCGTGAGATTACCTGAGGGATTTGAGATATGGAGATGATCGGATGATGGGATGAAATTAACCTGTTGGTGCCTGTTAAAATCCACCTTGTGGTGAGTACCAACCCGAAAGGGGTACATGATAGGTGGTGATAAGGATTAGAAGTGGAGAGCACATCTGAATGTAGAAGACACCTGTGGATTTATCTGATCCTTGGCTCATCCTGTTATGCCCCATCATTCACTCTTATGAACTTTTTATAAGAAAGAGTGGTCACATTTGAGGGCTGACTACTAAGCGCTGCTGTAGTAAACTGACAAAGACCTACCCAGGGACTTGTGATATTTTTACTTACTTTTTTTGTTTTATGTGTATTGCAATTTTTGCTTTTAAAGCGGCTGCTTATTTTATATGTGGGTTTTAATGATAATGGTAACATTATTATTTAGTAGGTTATAGGGAATTTGTGATTATCATTGCGCCGGTATAGTGAAAGAAGGCCAGGGGACTTCACTCTATTTATTTGGTTATTGTAAACTGTTGCTGTCTTACTTCAATAAAGGTTTTCTACTGCAACTGACTTATTACCGCCGTACCACCCTACACCCTACCTACAAGCATACATCTCTGGAAACCTCATTCTTTCAGACTTTTAAGGAGCTTAATAAGGTTCTGAGCTCAGGTACTAATAGATGTCAGAAGGCAGTCAGATGTGCAAACATGGCCCATGAGATGCAACCTTCTAAGAAATGGATGGTCCCAGATACAGGATGTAATATATTACATCCTGTATCTGGGACCATCCATTTCTTAGATGGTTTCAGGGTCACATACGAAACATTGAAATATAGCCTGCAAGCAGAAGCTGATTTTATAATAATACTGTGTTCATATTCACTATCAACCACAAGAGGGTGCATGGGCGAACAAGAATAAACAGATTTTATTATACTCTACAGAAAGCTTGGCCTATAACAATGACACGCCCTATAAAGTATGGCTTGGTTCTCTGATCTTTCCAGTATGTGATCATGGCTTGAGGAATCAGGATTTGCTGCAAAGAGTTTAATCTGACAAAAATGTATTCATTTTTTCAAAAGAGAATGGGACAGTTTCATAATATAAGCTCAATTCACAAAGCTACCGTAATACACCAGGATAAGTATCTTTTAAAAAAAGTGATTTTTTTTTTTTTAGATGAGTCCAAAGATATATGAAAATTACAGTTATGGGGCTAAAACTAGAGTGCTTTAGGCTGGTGTTAAAGAGGAATTCCAGATATGGATATTTTATACATAGTTACATTGTTCCAGTTTGAGGAATATGTTCCTTAATCACTTAAGGACCGCCGCACGACGATGTACGTCGACAGAATGGCACGGACAGGCACAAGGGCGTACAGGTACGTCCCCTTTAAGAACCTGTCCATGGGTCGCGCGGGCGCGTGCTTGCGACCCAGTCCGAAGCTCCATGACCGCACCCGCGGACCCATTCGCCGCCGGTGTCCCGCGATCGGGTCACAGAGATGAAGAACGGGGAGAGTTGAGTGTAAACAAACCTTTCCCTGTTCTTCCTAGTGGCATGTCAGTGATCGTCTGTTCCCTGTCATAGGGAACGATCAGTGATATCACACGCCAAGCCACGCCCCCCTACAGTAAGAATCACACATTAAGTCACACTTAACTCCTACAGCGCCACCTAGAGGTTAAACCCTTCACTGCCAGTGTCATTTTCACAGTAATCAGTGCATTTTTATAGCACTGATCGCTGTAAAAATGACAATGGTCCCAAAAATGTGGCAAAAGTATCTGATGTGTCTGCCATAATGTCGCAGTCATGATAAAAATCGCTGATCGCCGCCATTACTAGTAAAAAAAAAACTATTAATAAAAATGCCATAAAACTACCCTCTATTTTGTAGACACTCTAACTTTTGCGCAAACCAATCAATAAACGCTTATTGTGATTATTTTTACCAAAAATATGTAGAAGAATATGTATCAGCCTAAACTGAGGAAAAAAAATATTTAAATATGTAATTTTTTTCAGAATTGTCGCTCTAATTTTGTTTATAGCGCAAAAAATAAAAACCGCAGAGGTGATCAAATACCACCAAAAGAAAGCTCTATTTGTGGGGAAAAAAGGACGTAAATTTTGTTTGGGAGCCACGTCGCACGACCGCGCAATTGTCAGTTAAAGCGACGCAGTGCCGAATCGCAAAATGGGGCCTGGTATTTAACCAGCCAAAATGGTCCGGGGCTGAAGTGGTTAATAACAATATATATAAATCCAAATGCGTTTGCAAATGCAGTTATATTCCTTTGGGTTTGGCTTACTAAAGGCAAATAGACTGTGTATTACTGCACCAGAGCTTAGTAAATGAGGTAAAGCTTCTATTTGCCTTTGGTGAATAAACTCCTTTGTGTGACAGTGCAAGACCTTGCCACTGTTTAAGTATAGGGAAAAGCGACAGTGCGGGGCTCCGGAGTATTGTGTCTGAGCAGAGAAGATTAGGGTTTCAGTTCTCTCATCTCGGATCAGGGTCTGGAATCCAAAGGCTTCAAAGAATCTTAGGTGGGACGAAGCCTTCAATCTTACTAGAGACCTGCAGGCTGTGTGAGTGTGCACACTCACATAGGCCCCAACGATACCTGATTTTGAGGGACTGTCCCTGATTTGGAACAATCTGTCCCTATTTCCTCGTCAGTTCTCCCTCATTTTGATCTGATCTATATAGTTGTATATAAAATGCACTTTTTATCTACCAAAAAGTGTTTCCCAGTGCTAAATCTTTCATCCTATTTCTATATTGCTGCAATTGTAAATTTCCAAAGCCAGTAAAAAGGAATAGTAGTGCTAAAAAGAAGCACTTGTGGGTTTAACTAATCATTTTTTTGTATAACTCTCCTTTAAGAGTATGTGGCAGGGGGTGTGTACCATGCCTACAAACTTTTGCTAATAGGTGTCCCTCGTTCCCATTTCAAAAAGTTGGGAAGTATGATTATAAGCGAGGTCTGGCTCACAGGAGACAGGCATGTGCTTCATCCAGGAGCCAAGCGCATAGCTCCCAACTGTCCCTGATTTCGAAGGACTGTACCTGATTTGGAATAATGTCCCTCTGTCCCTCTTACCTCCTCATTTGTCCCTAATTTTGGTCTGATCTATATAGTTGTATATAAAATGCACTTTTTATCTTTCAAAAAGTGCTTCCCAGTGCTAAACCTTTTATCCAATTTCTAAACAGCTGCATTTGTCATTTCCAAAGCCATTATAAAGGAATAGTAGTGTTTAACTTAGCTAGGGAAAAGCGATACTAGTGGTGGGTGAATGTGCTGCACACCCCAAATGGTTATGAAAAGGAAGATTTACCCGGGGGGGGCTTTGTATTGCAGCAAGAAGTAATGCAATAGTACATGTGTCAAAAACTTATTGTTTATTTAAAAAGATTTACCACAGGGAGAGCATTTGTGGAGTACAAAAACAGAAACTCCTAATGGATAAAGTAGAGCATATACATCACAATAAATATAATACAGCCGTGTAGGTACAGATACAATGACATGACATAAAAATGACATCAATATTCTATAATAAATAAAACCCTGACACATTTCGACCTTGTCAGGAAGGTCATCTTCAGGGGGAAAGGAGGAGATGCTCTGAAATGAAAACGTTGTGTAGGTGATATTGTTATGGAAAACAAAAGCCCTATCAACAACAGAACATCTACAATATATAATCTTTGTATTACTAAGTATAATTACCAAAAAAACGGCTGGAGGAAGAAACCTCCCCCTGTGTAGAGTTTTAAAACCAAAACATCGGACCCCGTGGCTGCGGCCGGCACCCCCGATTTGCAGCAGTGAAGGACGTGGGAAGGCATGGCATTCCCCGCTCAAAGGCAGAGCGGCTCCACCTTCGGCAGCAGCAGGCTCCAGGCAAGCTTCACTGGTTTCCAGGGCAAGGGCATCACAGGCATCCAGGTCGTCTAGGCTGGATACAGTGAGGGCCCCTCAGCATTCAGCATCACCAGTGAGGTCTGCAGCTGGCATTCTGCCTACACTAGAAGACAGCATTCTAGTGGTTCCTGTTCACTCTGAGCCAATTCAGGCTGGTGAGTCTTCTCAGAATGTATTGATCACTCAATTGATTAACTGTTTAGCTAAATTTACTGAAGCCTTGTCTACTCAGTAGCTGATGTCTGTATCGTCTTCTCCTGGAAATGTATGGTCTGCATAAATCTATTTCAGTACCTAATGTTAATCCTGTTGCTGAGTTATTAACACTCTGGTTACTGTTTCTTCTTCTTCTGTCCCTGAAGTGGTTATAAAGAGGTTTTGCATTGTGAAATGTCTCTGTTACTTGGATCCTCGATTAAAGAAAAGATTTGGAAGGGCGAATTTTTGGATCTACTATCTTTACTGCTGAATTCCTAAGATTTTTCTTATAATGACAAAAGATCTGATGATGGCGCTAAAGAAAATAGGCGCCACCCAAATCACTAGATCTTTTTAAAACAGGTTGCAGGCCTTCTGCATCTGCTGTAATGGGTGAGAAAAATCCCCAAAAATGTAGAGGTTTGTTTCAACATTTCCATACTTGAAGCCTATAAAAGTTTTGGCGGACTTGCATGGTTCAATTACGATGAATCTTTCTGCCAAAAAATTGCAATTTGTACTAATCTTAAATGGGGGATAAAGGATGTGGTGTTGTGGTTAAACCTCATCATCCCAGCTCTTATCGCCTCATCCATCACCTTTCTTTCCCATCACAATGTTTTTTAAATGACGACATTGATAATTCTTCAGCTTCCGTCAAATATGCAACTTTTGATCATGCGATTCAGGTCATAAGGAAATTTGGCCACGGTGCATTTTTAGCAAAAGCTGATATTCAAACAGCTTTTAGACTCTTTTAGATCTCTTCGGAGTCTTTTAATTCCTTGTTTTTTTTTTCAAAGTTATTTTCTCTATGATATGTGCAGAATAGGCTGCTCTTTGTCTTGCCATTATTTAGACGTGTTTGCCACATTTCTTCAGTGGGTCCTTGGTTATGAATCTGGATATGATGGGTTAATTCATTTTCTGGATGATTTCCTTTTTATCTATCCTCCAGGTTCCCCTATCTGTTCACTACTGCTGCGCTTATTTCTTCAATTTTTAAATATTTGGGTATTCCTCTTGCTATTGACAAAACAGTTTCTCCATCTCCAATCATTGCATTTTTAGGGATCACCATTAATACTTCCTGGTTTCAGTATCAGCTTCCCCCGCTTAAAATTGCAAGGCTTTAAGCTTTGATTTTGTTTTTTCTGCAATGGAATAAGGGTTTATCAAAGGAGCTTCAATCCTTTTTAGGTCTCCTTGCTTGTGCAACAAGGATAATGCCAATGGGCAGGATTTTTTCAAGGAGATTGTCATTGGCTATGCCTGGATATAAATCCCCTTTTTCACATATTCGCATTTCTTCTGACATTAAAGATGACCTGTTGGTATGGTCACAATTTTTAGTTGATTATAACGGTCGGTAATTTTTTCTTGCTTGCCTGCCCAAGTCATCTGTGGGACCTGATCTAATACTGGTCATATCTGCTATTAAAAATTCAGTTGCTACTGAAACATGGACTGATTATTCACGTGCATGGGAGAGGTGGCTCTTATTTAATAAAGAATTAGGCCTTTCAGGTTATTCCCCTATCAAACAATCAGTTTGGGCTTTTCTTTGTTCCCTCATGCAACTACAATTCTCGTTCAATCATATCAATAAAAATTTAGTTAGGGTTTATTTTTTCCTCAAAATTCATAATTTACCTGCCTGTAATAGTTTCTTCTCTGTCAGGCAGGTTCTTAAAGGGATTGTAAAGGTTTGTTTTTTATTTTCTAAATAGTTTTTTTTAAGCTAGTGCATTGTTGGTTCACTTACCTTTTCCTTTGATTTCTCTTCTAAATTTTTTTTTCTTTGTTTTCTTTTTCTGAATTTCTCACTTCCTGTTCCTCCTCAGTAAGCTGTTCAGTAAGCTGTTCTGGCTGACTCCACACCACTCGGATGATGGTGTGAAGTTTAGTGAGGAGAAACAGGAAGTGAGAAATTCAGACAAAGAAAAAAAAACATTTAGAAGGTAAATCAAAGGAAAAGGTAAGTGAACCAACAATGCACTAGCTTAAAGGAACCTATTTAGAAAATAAAAAACAAACCTTTACAACCCCTTTAAGGCATACAAAAAAAAGCAACATTTATCGCCAGATTTGCATAGACCAATCTCATTGGATATTTTATCTAAGCTTTGTTTGGCTACTTCTGTCATTTGTGTTTTCAATTATGAGGCGTTGTTATTTCATTCAGCTTTTGTTTTGATTTTCTTTGCTGCGCTTTGTATTTCTGAAATGTTGCCAAACAACAAACAAAGCTTGTCAGGTTTAGGCTCCATGTACACAGAAGCTGATAAACTGCAGTTTATTGGCATTTTGGCGTTTATTTAAAAAGCCCATTAACTGGGGGCGTGGCCTGGCGCATGGAGCTGTAAGACGCACTTCGCGGCTGCTCCCGGTCCTTACGGCTCCCACGGGGATTTCATTACAGATCCAGCACACACATCTACCCTAAACTGCTCCGATGGGTAAGGGGAAGCCCAAAGACCACTCTAAGCCCGTTGGCGACCGGATCCAGGGAGATATCGGCCATTTTGTGACCCGCTCGTCCGCGGCCTGCATGAACCAACAGCCCTCCAAGATGGCGTCGGCGCCTCCATCCCCAGCCCGCTCTGGACCTGCGGACGCTGCACAGGTACACAGCTTGGGCCGCTCAGCTTCCCTGGCGGACTTAGACCCCCCCCTATACAATCCACAAAGCCCGCACAGCCTTTCTCAAGCATCGCTGTGTTCTGGGGATGGATGGGACATGGAATCCCAGATGCGATCCATGCACGCATACCTGCGCTCCCTGCCAACCTAACATGATTTTGAGCACTGTGTCTCCCGCCTGGAGAAAAGCTACAAGAGGGAGATTGCAGACCTGAAACGGGACTTGGGGACACGCATGGAAGACATAGAAAGCACAACAGAGGGCATTAGCGACACTTTACAGGCGCATGAGGAGACCCTTAACTCCCACACAATCATGCTGCAGCAGCTTATGTATCACCAAGATGACATTGAGAACCGTAACAGGAGGAACAATGTCAGGATACGTGGCATTCCCGAAACGGTCGAACCCAAGGACTTAGCAGGGGCGGTAACCGCCATCTTTAATCAGCTTCTTCAGAAACCCAAAGGTGCCCATATAGAGCTGGACAGAGTTCACAGGACATCGGGCCCCAGAAGTACTGACTCCTCCTTTGTCAGGGATACGCTTTGCAGAGTACACTTTTACAAGGTCAAAGAGGAGATCATGCGGGCTGCCAGTACACAGGACTCCATCCGTCTGGATGATGTCCCAGTTATGCTCCTGCCTGATCTCTCCCGCCAGACCCTGGCCATGCGCAGGGCACTTAAACACATCACATCGGTCCTCCAGGAGAAACAAATAAAATACCAATGGAGATTTCCTTTTCAACTCCGGGTCCACCATGCAGGGAAGACCGCACTGTTCCGAACACTTGGTGACCTCCCTCGATTCCTAAGCACGCTGGAACTACCGCAAATAGCACTACCAGACTGGCCACTCCAACCCACTACCCCAGGATTGCCATTCAAGTCAAAGTGGCAGAAGGTCGGTAAGGACAGGCGCCACAGGGGTTCCCCGCATGGACCCCCGGAGGATTGACACTCACATGGCGGACGCCATTGTTGCTTGTGATTCAGTTGCCAGGCCTGCTTCCTATGTCCCCGTGCCTGTTGCACGCCGACCAACCGTGGACTGTTGGGAGGGATCTCAGGAGCACCTGAACGCCTTACGTTCCTTCAATACTTGACCATATGAGAATGGATTGAACTCCCACATTTTTGTTTCCACTCATATAGTTGTTTTTTTTTCCTTTTGTTTGGGGACCCTTTGTGCTTCCTTTATTTTTGTTTTGATGACTGTTTAGCATGCCATTCTACTCTCCCCTGAGAGGCCACGCCGCAAGCTTGAGCCCGCACCCCTCCTGGGTCACCAACCTACATTGTCACACTGCCTTGATGATATGTCGCAACTCCAACTTCTGTTATGAGCCTCTCTGCACCATTCCTACACTGGCCATGTTAGCTACCCTGCACGGGTGGCAGAGGACACCGCAAGCAGACTGTCTTAAATTGAGATGGCCAGGCCTTTTTACAAAGATGAATGTTGCCTTTTGTTTTGGAGGGGGGTGTTATTCTTTTTTTTTTTTTTTTTTTTTTTTTTTTTTTTTATTTTTCTTTTGTGGGTTTTTTGTTTTTTTTTTTCCTTACTGGCTCATGATTTATGGCTCATCCTTACCCATATGCAGTTGCTTGTGTACTTAGATGTTGGTTACCTATTGTTGATCTTTGCTACCGCACCCCCGTGGGGCCCGGGTTGGGGAGGCGCTCTATGTGCCTGCCACAGTTACCCCCCACTAGGACCACTAGTGCCGATTAGTGCACTGTGTTTTTTTTTCTGTTAGTTTGATACAGTTTCCCTCCCCCTTTCTCTTTTCTTCTTCCTCTCTCTTTCCTTCCTACCATATTTCTTGCTTGCTTGCCACTGCCACACAGTGGCCTGATGTCTCTTTACCTTCCCAGCTTGACTCCTACTCCTCACTCTTCTCTCCTCCCCCAGCCTGTCCCCTTCCCTCTCCCACTCCCCCCTGTCTGGTCCGGGCAGATCCCCATGCTGACACAGATGGAGACCAGTATTCCCCCTACCCACCACTATTATGATGTCACTTGATAACATAACTTTGGCCTCCTTTAACTGCAGGGGCCTCAACACCCCTGAGAAAAGAAGCCAGGTGTTATACCACTTCCATAAGTCCAGGACCAAAATACTACTACTGCAGGAAACGCACTTTCGGAGCTCGGCGATTCCGACTCTTAAAAATCCCCACTATCACCGGTGGTTTCATAGCACTAACCCAGAGGCAAAGTCCAAGGGTGTATCCATAGCCTTTCACAAATCATTTCATCCTGAAGTTCTAGACTCCCTTATTGACCCACTAGGACGATTCCTGTTTCTTAAACTAAAGTGTAATTCTTCTATCTTCACAGTGGCCAATGTATATGGACCTAATCAGGACCAGGCGTCCTTCCTTTCTAAGGTTATAGGCAAATTGCTCTCATTCGGAGGTCCCTGCTTCATCCTAGGTGGCGACCTCAACGTGTCCCTTTCTCCGGTCCTGGACTCTTCCTCGGGTAAGTCAAATATATCACACACGGCACTCACACAAATAAAGACACTCCTGCACTCTGCGCAATTGGTGGATGTGTGGCGGGTGCAGCACCCGTTCGAAAGAGATTACAGCTGTTTCTCCGTAGCACATGACTCTTACAGTCGCATTGATTATTTTTTAATTTCCCAATCCCTACTCGATACACCACTAAAGGCCTCCCTGGGTAGCATATTGTGGTCAGATCATGCCCCCGTATATCTCAGTCTAGCCCCCCTTCAGACGTCCCGCATGCGGTCGTCATGGAGACTAAACAACAATCTATTGAAAGACACTCCATGTGTTGCATCAATAGAACGAGCGATCCAGGACTTTATTGAGATCCATCGCTCTGATGACACCAACCCACTGACCAAGTGGGAGGCCCTGAAGTGTGTACTAAGAGGTGTATTTATTCAACACGGCTCCCGCCTTAAAAAGGCCAGAACGGCAGATATTTCTCGTCTACTGGCGACGATAAAATCGCTCGAAACACTGCACAAAAGAGACGCCAATCCGGTAACATATGTAGATCTTTCTAATGCCCGTAGAGAACTACTTAGCCTCTTAGACGCACATTCCCTCATAGCCAGAGATAGAGGCCGCAACCACCACTACGCTTTTGCAAACAAATGCGGACAACACCTTGCCAGGGTTCTGCACCCGCGCCCCCCTCGCACACCGATTCCACACATCTGTACACCGGATAATCGGAAAATATGCAACCCCCGAGGCATATCGGAGGCCTTTAAATCTTATTATTCCAACCTCTATAACCTACACCCTCCACCGGTAGTACACACCAAGAATGACACACACCTCGATGATATGAGGAACTATATAATGGAGACTGCCCTACCACAAATTGACCCTGAACAGGCATCTACTTTGAACGAACCTCTGATGTTGGCGGAATTTCTCGTTGCTATCAAGGGTTTAAAATCGGGTAAATGTCCAGGTCCTGATGGCTTCTCCCCTAGGTTTTATAAACAGTTTGGCCAACCGCTTGCCCCGTTACTAGCCTCGGCATTCAATTCAATTGATGACACCCATTTACCCTCCCACAACCTTCTATCAGCTAATATATCAGTTATCCCGAAATCTGGCAAGGATCCCTCCCAATGCGGTAGCTATAGGCCGATATCGCTACTCAATATTGATATCAAGCTGTACGCTAAAGTTCTCGCGACTCGTCTCTCCCCCCTCTTACCTCCTATTATACATAGGGACCAGGTAGGCTTTGTCCCTGGACATGAGGCCAGGGACAACACTACGAAAACCATCCACCTTATCTCTTACGTACAGAAACACAACCTGAAGGCCTGCATGCTATCGTTCGATGCGGAGAAGGCCTTTGACCGAGTCAACTGTGACTTCTTACGCCTCTCTCTTGAACAGATAGGTCTTGGACCTGCGTTTGTGTCCAAAATAATGGCACTATACTCTAATCCCTCCGCCTCAGTCTTGGTCGGTGGCTCTCCCTCCGCACCGTTTCGGATATCGAATGGCACTAGGCAAGGGTGCCCCCTATCCCCACTGCTTTTCGTTCTAGTGATAGAACACCTAGCCCAGGCAATAAGACGCAACACCTCCATTGTGGGGATACAGACACCCTCCTCAGAGTACAAGCTATCTCTATACGCTGACGATCTTCTGGTCTATATGCAGCAACCACACACATCCTTGCCCTCGTTGATGCTGGAATTCAGTAGGTTTGGAAAATTCAGTGATTTTAAACTTAATATAGCTAAAACGGAAGCCCTTAACGTTTCCCTCCCCGCAAATACTCTAGCCCGCGTGCAAGCCAACTTCCCTTTCCAATGGAGTACTAGAAGCATATCTTATTTAGGGATACAGGTCCCTTCTGACTTATCGGAGCTATATGCCCTAAATTACTTACCCCTATTGACCCGGTTACGTAGAGACTTAGAGAACTGGAACACTTCACCTTTACCGTGGTTCGGCCGCATAAACACCCTGAAAATGGACACCTTACCCAAACTACTTTATATATTCCAGACGGTACCCATTGCAGTCCCCAAACGCTTCTTCACCTCAATGCGCTCCATGTCCATACGATTTGTATGGCACCGAGGTATGTCCCGCATTAAACATACTTTACTCACATACCCCAAAACCCAAGGGGGCGCGGGTCTCCCCGACTTTGAGTTATACTACAGAGCGGCGCTTCTGGCCAGGCTCATTGAATGGTTTCCCCGTCCCTTCACCAAAGCGTCCACCATGGTAGAACAGGATCTATCCCCGCATGACCTCCGAGCTCTACTCTGGGGACATGGACAGCACATACATATGTTCTCATCTTCCCCATTAACGTCTGTTGCCCTACACTTATGGTATAGAAAAGGTGTGCAGTCACTCCTGTCCTCTGAACCGTCCCCTCTCACACCCTTATTTGACCACCCAGCGGTGCCCCAAGGCGAAGGTTCCCATACGATAGGCCCTTACTCCCTGTTGCGGGCTCGTTTGTAGATTCCATCTCCGGCAAGCCGGTACTACCAGAGGACCGGGGCAATTGGCTCACGGCCCTTCGGATCGCCTCTTTCTGTTCTACCCTCTTCTCCACTTCTCAAGTCCATAGACCCCTCACGGAATTTGAACAGCTGTGCTCTCTTTCTGAACCTCCACGACATGCGCTCTCCACCATGTACACCATGCAACATACGTTGACACATAAACAACCCCCTTGTTACACCAGGAGGTGGTCCATGGATCTGGGAAAGGAACTCACCGCTTCTGAATGGCAGAAATCATATTATTTTACGCACAAGACTTCAACTTCCTGTTATACACAGGAGAAGAACTTCAAGCTCCTTGCGAGATGGTACAGGGACCCTCAATCCCTGCACAAAATCTTCCCATCAGTGCCCCCCACTTGCTGGAGGTGTGGATCGGCGGATGGCAGCTACTTACATATATGGTGGGAGTGTCAATCTGTCCAACCTCTTTGGACACAGGTCTTCTCAATTTACAGTAACCTATATGATGAACCTCTACAGCCGACACCTGAAATTGCTCTATTGTCTGTGCTCCCGGGCCCAATATCCTCACAGAGACGCTCTTTGCTACGTTTCTTTTTGTCAGCCGCAAGACAAATTATCCCCATATTCTGGAAAACCACCACCAGCCCCCCCTTAACTTTATGGGTCTCCACAGTTAACGACATAATGCGGATGGAGGAGATGTTGGCCCTGGAGCACGACAATTTTGAGAAATATAAGCTCCAATGGCTCATATGGATAGAATACTCGTCCTCGGACTCCCTGAAGAATTTACTATTACCCTAGGGAGCAGGTTAAGTTGCGATTTGCACCTATCGATCAGATGTGCTGCGCTGGGGTCTGCCCAGACCCCCTCCCCCCCCTACCTACCCCCCCCCCTGTTCTCTTCTTTCTCCCCCTCTTTACCTTTCCTATTTATCCAGAATTAGATGTCGTGTTTTTCACGGATATAAATTCCGATGGGTGCTAATATAGTTACTATTGCATAACTTGTTTGAAAATGGGAAATGAATACCCTTTATTGAGCTGATAATTTTATGATGTGAGATTATACCTTATGCACGCTTGCACCCTCTGTTGACATCTGAAAGTTATCTGTACAACTTATATTGCTTAATATTTAAATCTAATAAACATATATTTGACTCTAAAAAGCCCATTAACTGCACTCTATGTTAGCCTATGTGTTCATGTACACATAATGTTTTTTAGCTTTAATGAGCAGTGGAGTTAATGGGCTTTTTTCTGAACGCAAGAAATTCACGTTCAAAGTGCAGTTTTTCGCCAGAAAAAAAAAGCAAAAAAACCCAAAACGCCGAAAAACGCTCAAAACGCTTAAAGACGCTGGCTGCGAGAGTTTTTTTGCGTTTTTTGGTCCATTGAAAAAAAAAAAAAAAAAAAAAAAAGCTAAAAAACGCTACACTGAAAAACGCTAATAAAAGCTAGTAAAAAAACGCTGATAAAAGCTAGCTTTTTCTGCTGCTTTAAAAACAACCGTTTTTGAGCTTCTGTGTACATGGAGCCCAAGATACAATGAGGTTTCTATTTTAGATAGTATTTTAAATATATCTCTCTTATAGGCCGTTATGTTCAGGTCAATCTTTAGTACATTTGGATCTCTCTCCTCTTAATTTTTTTTAATTTTCAGCAGTTTTTAAATGCCGTCTCTCTCATTTAGGCCTTTCTCATTTCAAATTTTCCCCTCATTCTTTCCGCATTGCAGCTGCCACAGAAGCCGCTAGATTGGGCCTAAGTGAAGCGGTTATTATGAAATTGGGTAGATGCGAGTCTCAGAGATTTAATATTTATGTTCGTCCTAATTTATCTCTCTAATTTGTAGGTCTTATGCCGCATACACACAATCATTTTTCACGTCGTTAAAAACACCATTTTTTTAATTGGGCATTAAAAACGATCATGTGTAGGCTCCAGAGCATTTTTAACGACGTGAAAAATGGCCTAAAAAAAAAAAAAGAGAACCTGCTCTATTTTTTCACGTCGTTTTTTTAACGGCGTGAAAACGGTAGTGTGTATGCTTTTACGAGGGGAAAAAAAAAACGCGCATGCTCAGAATCAAGTATGAGACGGGAGCACTCGTTCTGGTAAAACTAGCGTTCGTAATGGAGATAGCACATTCGTCACGCTGTAACGAACTGAAAAGCACGAGGCTGAAAAGCGCGAATCGTCGCTCAACAAACTTTACTAACATGAAGGGTGGCGCCATTCGAACGGAACTTCCCCTTTATAGTGCCGTCGTACGTGTTGTACGTCACTGCGCTTTGCTTGAGCGTTTTTTTTAATGAACGTGTGTATGCAAGACAGACTTGAGAGGAAACAAGAAAAATAACGTCGAGAAAAATGTCGTTTTTGAAAATGACATTAAAAACGATCGTGTGTACGCGGCATAACATATGGATAAATAAACAAAAACTAAAACTCGCGCTTATGGAGACATACAAAAATAAATGACAAGTGAAAAGAAATTATTATATGCGCAGCTGCTACAGCATAAGGCACTAACACCTTGAGAGATAAAAAATTATAAAATGCAGCGCTAGCGAATATAAATGTGCTCAATACAAACGTATGTGTGAATGTCAACCATCTAAACCTTTCGGGATGATGGTACACACTATTAGTGAAAAGATTATGCACCAATGATTGGTGTCACCAGAAATGCAGTGGGTGTAATACTAAATGTTACCACTAAAAAGTGATCAACTAAGTAAAACCAGAAAATATACTGTGCAAAACATTAAATGAACTGAACAACCAGACAAATAGCTCTAGGAGTAATTCACAGTACTACAGATGGTTTTCAATATCAAAGAAATAATGTCCCATTTGCAACAGTGGTTGTAATATAGAAGGAAGGGAAAAAAATGCTTTAAAATAAAATAAAATAAAAGTCACCCAACATCCAACTTCTAGGACCAATAATGTTCGGTGAAATTCAACAGTTGGCTCAATAGCAGCAGAGATCAGAGGACCATGTGGGGAATAAAAAGAAAAAGCAACTTGTGAAGTACCGCTTAGGAACAGATTAACAATACGCTGTTATTGGGAAAACTCACAAGCCTTCAATGATAACCGAGCGTCAGTGTGTTCCGGGTTCACAACGGCGTGCGTTCCACAAGAACCGGAAGCAGCGTCACTGGTTCTTAGTGTTGACCGGAAATTTGTCAATACATTTCGCCCCTCCTCCAGGGCATCATCAAGGTCCTTGATGATGCCCTGGAGGAGGGGCGAAATGCATTGACAAATTTCCGGTCAACACTAAGAACCAGTGACGCTGCTTCCGGTTCTTGTGGAACGCACGCCGTTGTGAACCCGGAACACACTGACGCTCGGTTATCATTGAAGGCTTGTGAGTTTTCCCAATAACAGCGTATTGTTAATCTGTTCCTAAGCGGTACTTCACAAGTTGCTTTTTCTTTTTATTCCCCACATGGTCCTCTGATCTCTGCTGCTATTGAGCCAACTGTTGAATTTCACCGAACATTATTGGTCCTAGAAGTTGGATGTTGGGTGACTTTTATTTTATTTTATTTTAAAGCATTTTTTTCCCTTCCTTCTATATTACAACCACTGTTGCAAATGGGACATTATTTCTTTGATGTTGAAAACCATCTGTAGTACTGTGAATTACTCCTAGAGCTATTTGTCTGGTTGTTCAGTTCATTTAATGTTTTGCACAGTATATTTTCTGGTTTTACTTAGTTGATCACTTTTTAGTGGTAACATTTAGTATTACACCCACTGCATTTCTGGTGACACCAATCATTGGTGCATAATCTTTTCACTAATAGTGTGTACCATCATCCCGAAAGGTTTAGATGGTTGACATTCACACATACGTTTGTATTGAGCACATTTATATTCGCTAGCGCTGCATTTTATAATTTTTTATAACATATGGATAGTTGGGCATTCCTATGTATTTTGGACTCACAAACGAGCATCCCAACATTGTTAGACTTCCAATCTATTCTTACCTTCAGATTAGAGTTGAGCGGACACCTGGATGTTCGGGTTCGACGGGTTCGGCCGAACTTCGGAAAAAAGTTCGGGTTCGGGACCGAACTTTAACCCGGACCCGAACCCGAACCCCATTGAAGTCAATGGGGACCCGGACTTCTAAGGACTAAAAAGGCTCTAAAAAAGTAATGGAAAGGGCTAGAGGGCTGCAAATGGCAGCAAAATGTTGTTAAGAGAATGGCAAGTGCTCTGCAAACAAATGTGGATAGGGAAATAACTTAAAATAACATAAAAAAAATAAAAAAATAAAAAAATATGCTGGAGGCCCCCTTTTCAGCAGAAGAGGTACGGGAAGTCATTAAGAACCTCAGAAACTCAACGGCACGATGCCACACATATGGTGGGAATGCCCCAGAATACGCCCTTTCTGGAATAAATTATTCAATTTAATGGATAAGCTAGTGGGAAAATAAAATACTTTGAAATAAAAATGTAGCGGGGTGCTAAATTTAAGGGAAGTGTTTGAATGGTAAATAGGCTCAAACACCCTAATTCTGTAGGATTCACGGACCATTTTGTCCTCGGGGGACAGTATTGGTGTGCAGTTCCCTGCGGCCTACAGGTGGCGCTGCCATGGTAGGCTAGGGTTGAACCGCCGATACAGTGCTGTGCCTTTTGTGTCCCCTCTTGGCAGTAGTACAGCGGGGCGGGGAACCTGCTGTGCATGCCGGGAGAGCATATAAAAGGGGCAGACCTTTGGCCTGGGGGCTGATGTCCAGTGGGGTCCACGCCCAGGTGCCTTCGGCCTGGGTGCATGTGTTCCTGTTCCATCTCGGGTACCTTTAGCCCAGGGTGAGGTACTATCCTGGAGTTCCTGCTGCCCTGGGTATGGAGGCCTAGGTGCGAGAGTAAAGCCTGGAGTCCAGAGCCTTCGTCTGGAGTCCGCTAAGGGTCGAGGAGTCTTAGGGTGCCGCCTCGTGTAGGGGACCATGTTCCAGGGAAGGGAGGATCATTCTGATGGACCGATGCGGGAGTCACGGTGAAGGAAGGGTCTGTTGACTCCCTGGAGAGATGTCTTCCCCTTGATATGGGCTAGGTTCGTAGAAGGAGAAGCTCAAGGTCATCTTGACTGTATCAGAGGCCTTATTCACCCGGCCCGTGGCAGGGGCCTTATACACCCTGGTCTGTGGCAGAGACCAAAGTTCTCCAGGTCCGTGGCAGGGGCCTTGTACACCCGGTCTGTGGCAGAGACCAACCTCAAGGTCTGTGGCAGAGACCGTGCACCTAAAACTGTTTGAGAAACCTAAGCAGTGAAGTGAATGTGCTACGTTTGTGCCTGGACCTCCTCCACACCTTAAGCTGTCCTGTTTCTTTGCTCTAACCTTTTCTATCCGAGTAGAGTTTATTTTGCCATGAGAGAATAAGAGTTGTAATTTCAGCTGGTGTGGACATTGACTTTACTGGGAATTAAAGGACTTGCCTCTACCTACAGTAGAGGTGAGAATCATCCTCTGGAGGAGTTTTGACTCCGGCTGCGGACACGGCCCGTCAAGTACACCGCTCAACCTCTTTATATAGGAGGGTACGGGCTGGTAGTGCGGTGTGCCTTTCTCCCTCCTGCGAGGAGCCAACAACATAAAGGCAGGTAAGGGGGAAAGGATCTGTGCGCTACAAAAAAATAAAATAAAAATTATAATCTTGACCTAGGAGGACGAGGTCCATATGGAGTAGGAGGTTGAGGTGGCGGTGGATGTGGCTGTGTAGGTGGAAGCGGCGGTGGAGGAGGACGAGGTAGCCAACACTGGTTCAAAAATACAACAATGGCTGGGTAAGGCCGGTGATGTGTCGAATTCTGTCCCCCGTCAAATAGTGTCCACCCTGTACTGCGCTTGCTCAGTATGTAGGACAAGGGGATTTAGAAAATCTCCCAAGACGAACGGCGCCTGCGTGGTGAGTTCAGGTGAAGGCCACACCATCTGTGGTTCAAGCCGAGCCAAGTGAGGCCGTGCCCGAAGCATGGCGATCGAACCAAGCCCGTGAGGGGCCCTGTTACTATGTGCTACCGTATGTCCACTTGGATGGTGGGGCTTGAACCTGCACTCACGGCGCAGGCGCCGTTCATCTTCGGAGATTTTGTGAATCTCCTTGTCCCCTGTACTGCGCAAGCGCTGCGCCTTCCCAAGTATGGGCCGGACACAATCCGATGGCCGGACAGTTTTTGTCACAACACCGGTATACATGTCTATTCTGCACAAGGTACGGACAAGTCCTGTGGGATCCCTGCCTGGTTCATTTTAATGAACGTGAGCTTGTCCACATTGGCTCTGGACAGGCGGCTGCGCTTGTCTGTGATAACTCCCCCTACCGTGCTAAATACACGTTCAGATAATACACTGGCTGCAGGGCAGGCCAGCACCTCCAAGGCATAAAGGGCAAGCTCAGGCCATGTGCCCAATTTGGAGACCCAGAAGTTAAAGGGGGCAGACCCGTCATCCAGTACGTGTAGGCCTGTGGACACATACTGCTCAACCATGTTGGTGAAATGCTGCCTCCTGCTAAGACGTTCCATCTCAGCTGGTGGTGCTGGTTGTTGTGGCGTGCTGACAAAGCTTTTCCACATTTCAGCCATGCTAACCCTGCCTTCTGAGGTGCTGTCGGTGCCCCGGCTGCGTTGGCGACCTCTTCCTCCTCCTCTGCCTTCGCCTTGTGCTTCCACCGTACGCCCGCTGTCAGGTGGGAATGCCACCAGCAGCGCGTCTACCAGCGTGCGCTTGTACTCACGCATCTTACGATCCCGTTCCAGTGAGGGAATTAAGGACGGTACGTTGTCCTTGTAACGGGGATCCAGCAGGGTGGCCACCCAGTAATCAGCACCAGTTAAAATGTGGGCAACTCGGCGGTCATTGCGGAAACACTGCAGCATGTAATCGCTCATGTGTGCCAGGCTGCCCAGAGGCAAAGAAAAGCTGTCCTCTGTGGGAGGTGTATCGTCTGTGTCCTCTGTATCCGCCCAGCCACGCACCAGTAATGGCCACGAGCTGGTCTGGGTGCCACCCTGCTGTGAAAATGGCTCCTCCTCCTCCTCCATCTCCTCCTCCACCTCGTCATCCTCCAGAACTGTGCCCTTTCTGCTGGACAATTGTGTACCTGGCGTTTGTTGGTGCAGGAACCCACTCTCGTAGCCACTTGTGATAGACTGCCCTGAAAGCCTTTGAAATGATCCCGCTTCCTCCTCCTCCTCCTCATCCTCCTGTGCCACATCCTCTTCCATCATCGCCCGAAGCGGTTTTTCAAGGAGGCATAAAACTGGGATAGTAACGCTAAGAACGGCGTCATTGGCACTGGACATGTTGGTGGAGTACTCGAAACAGCGCAACAAGGCACACAGATCTCGCATAGAGGCCCAGTTATTGGTGGTGAAGTGGTGCTGTTCCGCAGAGTGACTCACGCGTGATTGCTGCAGCTGAAACTCCACTATCGCCTGCTGCTGCTCGCACAGTCTGGCCAGCATGTGCAAGGTGGAGTTCCACCTTGTGGGCACGTCACATATGAGGCGGTGAGCGGGAAGGCCGAAGTTACGCTGCAGCGCTGACAGGCGAGCAGCAGCAGGGTGAGAACGCCGAAAGTGCGCACACACAGCCCGCACTTTCTGCAGCAGCTCTGGCATATTGGGGTAATTTTTAAGGAACCTCTGGACCACCAAGTTCAGCACATGCGCCAGGCAAGGGATCTGCGTCAAACCGGCTAGGCCCAGAGCTGCTACGAGATTTCGCCCATTATCGCACACCACCAGGCCGGGCTTGAGGCTCACTGACAGCAACCACTCATTGGTCTGTTGTTCCATGTCCCTCCACAACTCCTGCGCGGTGTGGGGTTTTTCCCCCAAACAGGAAAGTTTTAAAACTGCCTGTTGTCGTTTACCCCTGGCTGTGCTGAAGTTGGTGGTGAAGGTGTTACGCTGACCGGATGAGGAGGCGGTAGAGGATGAGGAAGCGGAGTAGGAGGAGTTAGCAACAGGAGGCAAACTGAAGCGCCCTGCAATCCTCGGTGGTGGAAGGACATGCGCCAAACTGCTATCTGCCTCAGGCCCAGCCGCCACTGCATTTACCCAGTGTGCTGTTAGGGAGATATAACGTCCCTGACTGTGCTTACTGGTCCACGCATCCGTAGTTAGGTGGACCTTGCCACAGATGGCGTTGCGCAGTGCACACCTGATTTTGTCCCCCAGTTGGTTGTGCAGGGAAGGGATGGCTCGCCTGGAAAAATAGTGGCGGCTGGGCACGACGTACTGTGGGACAGCCAATGCCATCAGGCTTTTAAAACTCTGCGTCTCCACCATACAGAATGACAGCATTTCAAAGGCCAGGAGTTTTGAAATGCTGGCATTCAGGGCCAGGGATCACGGGTGGCTAGGGGGGTACTTCCTCTTCCGCTCCAATGTTTGGGAGATAGAGAGCTGAACGCTTCCATGGGACATTGTGGAGATGGTTGGTGACCCAGGTGGTAGTGTTGCTGGCAGATCCTCTGTTTGCGGGGTGGCAGGTGCCACTGTCACTACAGAGGTGGATGAAGAGGCCGAGACTGCAGCAGAAGAGGAAGCAGGAGGAGCCAGAGACCTTTCTTGGTTTTTGAGGTGTCTACTCCACTGCAGCTCGTGCTTTGCACTTAGATGCCTGGTCATGCAGGTTGTGCTCAGGTTGAGAACGTTTATGCCTCGCTTCAGCCTCTGATTGCACAGCCTGCAAACCACTCGTGTCTTGTCATCAGCACATTGTGTGAAGAACTGCCACGCTAGGGAACTCCTTGGACCTGGCTTTGGTGTGCTCGGTCCCTTGCTGCATTGGGCAGTAGCAGACATACTGTCTAGGGGACGGACGCTCCGCTTTTGCACCCTGCTCCCTCTTCTGCTGTGCTGGTGGCTCTGTGCGACCACCGCCTCTTCCTCCAAACTACACTGGTCACCTGCATAACGTTCATTCCATGTGGGGTCGAGGATCTCATCGTCCTCCACATCATCTTCCACCCAGTCTTCACCCCTGCCCTCCTTGTCTGTCTGCACAATTGCGAAAGCAGCAGCAGTTGGCACCTGTGTTTCATCATCATCCGAGACGTACTGCGATGGTCCTCCCATGTACTCATCATGAAACATAAGTGGTTGGGCATCGGTGCACTCAATCTCTTCCACTTCTGGGGAAGGGCTAGGTGGATGGCCCTGGGAAACCCTGCTAACAGAGTCATTGAAAAGCAGAAGAGACTGCTGCATGATTTGGGGCTCAGACTGCTTGGCTGATTTGCAAGGGGGTGAGGTGAAAGACTGATGGACATGGGTTTCAGGTGCCAACTCTGATCTTTCATCAGAAGAGTGGGTGGGAGACAATGTGAAGGAACCCGAGGCACTGTCAGCAACCCAATCTACTATCGCCTGTACTTGTCCTGGCCTAAACATTCGTACAGCCTCATTAGGCGCGACAAAATACCGCCGCAGGCTCGGTCGCCTACTCGCACCTGAGGAAGGTGTTTCACTTGTGCGTGTATCTGGCACAGATCCACCACGTCCTCTCCCTGCAACAGGAGCTCCACCAGCAGCACCACGACCGGGGCCACCACGTCCCTTTGACCTTCTCCTCATGTTTTCCAAATTTAGGATGTTGCCCTAAATGGGTGTTTTTGGAAGAGCAGAACACACCCACAGTACGTAACCGCTGAATCGCACAGCTACAGAACTGCAGAAAATGCTATTCAAAAAAAAATTTAGTTTTTTTAGTATAGCACAGTAGGAGAAAACTATATAGAAATTGTTTATTTCACACACCTCCAAATATGTATAACACACTGCAAATTATTTTTTGTGCCCCTAAACGGCGTTTTTTGGAAGAGCAGAACACACCCACAGTACGTAACCGCTGAATCGCACAGCTACAGAACTGCAGAAAATGCTATTCAAAAAAAATGTTGTTTTTTTAGTATAGCACAGTAGGAGAAAACTATATAGAAATTGTTTATTTCACACACCTCCAAATATGTATAACACACTGCAAACTATTTTTTGTGCCCCTAAACGGCGTTTTTTGGAAGAGCAGAACACACCCACAGTACGTAACCGCTGAATCGCACAGCTACAGAACTGCAGAAAATGCTATTCAAAAAAAATTTTGTTTTTTTAGTATAGCACATTAGGAGAAAACTATATAGAAATTGTTTATTTCACACACCTCCAAATATGTATAACACACTGCAAAATATTTTTTGTGCCCCTAAACGGCGTTTTTTGGAAGAGCAGTACACACCCACAGTACGTAACCGCTGAATCGCACAGCTACAGAACTGCAGAAAATGCTATTCAAAAAAAATGTTGTTTTTTTAGTATAGCACAGTAGGAGAAAACTATATAGAAATTGTTTATTTCACACACCTCCACATATGTATAACACACTGCAAACTATTTTTTGTGGCCCTGAATGGCTCTTTTTGCAAGCGTACATTAAAGTGCAAATTTTTTTTTTATTTTTTTTTTGCCCTAAACGGGTCCTTTTTTGCACGAGCAAAATAAAATGCAATTTTTTTATATTTTTTTTGCCCTATGGGTCTTTTGGAAAAGAGCACAATAAAGTGCCTTTTCTTTTTCCCCCTAAATGGATCTTTTTCAAAGAGCAGAATACACCCACAGTATGGAAACGGTGTATCTCTCAATGTAATATGCAGTGCTGGTGCACTGAGCTTGCAGATAAAAGTTAGATTTTCTCTGACACTGGGCTCATGGCAGTGTAAAAAGACTGTGCACTGCAACACAAACAGGTAAACCTATGCAGATCGCTGATTTTAATCTCTGAATCTGGACTCCTATATAATATATCTCTCTCTCCCTGAAAGCACCAACAGGAACCTGGCCCTACACTACACTATCTCTCTATCTTTTCCCTCAGATTGCAGAATCAGGACTACCTCATGTATTTTACAATCTCTCCCTATTAGCAACAGCAGCAGCCAAGATCCTCTCCCTATCTATTCTGAAGCAGAGTGACGTGTGTGCTGTGTGCCTCTAGCTTATATAGAAGCTGGGTCACATGTTGCACTGACCAATCACAGCCATGCCATTAGTAGGCATGGCTATGATGGCCTCTAAGGGCACACCAGCTAATCAAAAGGTGATTGGCTGGCCCCTGAAGCATTTCTAAATGCGTAATTAGATTGTCGAACCCGAACCCGAACCCGGACTTTTGCGCAAAGTCCGGGTTCGGGTTCGGGAAAAAGCTAAAGTTCGGTACGGACCCGAACTTTACAGTTCGGGTTCGCTCAACACTACTTCAGATAAGTTTCAAAACCTTTGGAAAGGAATTCGGGGGCTACAATGGACTAATCTTTTCTTTCACCTTTCTAGTTTGTTTCAGTTGTGGCCTTCTCCATATATCTTAATAATTCAGCTAGGTGGTAATGACGTTGGTAGATTAAAAACTTTAGACTTGATTTTCAGAATCTTAAACTCTCTTTTCCTAATACTTGTATCATATTTTCTAAGAAGGTGTCCCGTTTAGAGGTTTAGCCTCAGGAGAAGATAGCCAGAGAAGATTAAGAGACGAGTCTTCAGAACAGCATTGAAATGGCCACGATGCTGGGGTAGCCGGATTTGTTTGCAACAAGCCCGGCTTGTGGGGAATTTGCTTTATGAATTATTCATTTTAGTTGTTCTCGAGTTGTATGACTGAGTGATATTTAAAGTTTTTAATATATATTTATTTACTTATTGATGTGTAGTGGGTATGTACTTTCCCGGGTGTAATTTAAACCTGGCAGAGACACCAGTGATGTGTAATTCCCTGCAGCCCAGCAGGTGGCGCTGTTGCCATGGGCTGGGGGTTGAGCCATTGCTGTGTGCCGGGTCTCCTTTTTGTCCTCTCTTGGTAGCGGTATGGTGGGGCGGGGAACCCGCCGTGCTTGCTGGGGGAGGGTATAAAGGGGCTCGGCCATCTTTGTCAGGGGGTCAAGTCCCAGGCACCTTCAGCCTGTGGACGGTGGTTCGTGTCGGTCCTCTAGGCGGCCTAGGCCTAGAGGACAGCCGGAGGTCGTGTTCCATCCCAGGCACCTTTAGCCTGGGGTGAGGTGCTCGAATGGAGGTCTGGAGCTCAGTGCCCAACACTGAGTTCCGCGAGGGAAGGAGGTCCTAGGGAACCCAGGGATTGGGAACCCAAATCCGGAAGGCGTAATGGACCGGGGGGAGCTCCTCACTTGAAGACCGGGTGCAGCAGATTGCCAGTGACAGGTGAGCCTCCCACCGGAGACCGCCTGGAAGGAAATTCCCCCCTCGCTCGGAGACCGCAACCCACTTTCAGGGCGGAAAGTGGAGAACCAATTGTGTCTGGGCCTATTCGCATTCACACCTCCTTTTCTGTTCTCCAAGGGAGTTCAACTGATTGTGTGTTTCAAGAAGAATAAAGGAGTGTTGGACTTTAATGGTGTGGGGCTCTTTCCTGACAGACATTGTTCAAGGTAATCTCAGTGGAGGCTCCAGGTGCACAGCACTGACCGGAAGGTAAAACAAGAACTTTGCTCACACCGCACTGACACCTGTGGTGAAGGCCAGGCGTGGTGTCCCCGCTCTCTCCCCTCTAAGGTACCCCTAGACAAGAGACAGACGAGCTGAAGTGAAGAGGGGAGTGAGGAGGGCGCTACAGATGTTTTAATAAAGTTGAATGAATTACAATTTTAAATACCAATAAAGGTGCCGCGGCCATTTAAATTCCAATTTTACTGCGTGGTGTATTTATTTAAGATTAGTAATTTTGTTAATTTTGTTGCAAGTATGCGACCTACAGTCCCATGCTTACCAAAAGTATGTCCCACATCTTGTCTGCTTGATCCTACAGTAATCATATGTGCAGGGATGCTTGTTTTCTCCCTATCTCTGAACTTCCAGTGCTGTGGGGTTAATAGCACTGGGTCTTTGAGCAGAACAGCAATAAAGATGGTCCAAAGGGGTCCCACCCCTCCACCCTCCTCCTCCATTTAGTACATTAAACTGTTTACATTGTCTGTAAACATGATCCCTGAATAGGGAAAGAGGATCATGTCATTCATCTGAATCTCCTGTTCATGTTAATGCAATGTAAATAATAAAATAACTTTTCTCAATGAAGGAGGAAAGAGGCAGGTGTGGGTCCCCATCAGACCATCTTTACTGCTGTTCTGCTTGATGACCCAAAGCTATTAACCTCCATAGTGCCAGAAGTTCATAGACAGGAAGAGGACCAGGATCCCTGCTTAGAGAATTTCTACAGGATGCAGCTGCCTACACAACGTGGGGCATACTTCATTAAGTAAGTAATGTCACGATAGCTACAGTATAGAGAACATTTTTGTTTAGCTGTTTAACTTCAGCTTTAAATTTCTGCCAAAGTGAACAATTATGAATCACTCTGTAAAGAAACCTAATTTCTGTCATTCGAAATATCAGACTTGTTCTTTTAGTCACTGTACATCTGATTCATTCCCTCTCTCATGTGACATTGTTTGGGAAAAGGCTGTGACATGGGGATGGGAAAAGAGTCCTCAGTCTTGTATAAGCTGTGACTAAAGCTTACCCAGAGCTTCCTTTCCTCAGTGGCATAGTGAAACATAGCATGTACTACAAAACAAGTTATAAAAAGATATTGACATTAGTGATGAGCCCAACTGCCTGGGTTCTGTACGGCAGGGGTTCACTGAACTTCAAACAGGTTTGGATGCAGAAATTAAACTCCACTGAAATCAATGGGAGCCAAATCTGTCAAATTAAAATTGCAGATTTTCTGGGCTAATAGGCAACGGGGTGTCAAAAAAATAACATGGGTGGGCACTACCCTGAGGAACATGTACCAATGCAAAAACATTTTTTTTTATTCCATGTGGTAAGAAGCAGTGATTTTTTTTTTTTAATGCTCACATTTACAAAAGAAAAAAGTTTTATATGCTGGCAAATTACATCTCCCTCCTGCTTCTTTTTTTAAAATTAAAAATGGCAACCGCCCATCCCAGTCAAAGCACCTTGTCCCCATGCCGATGAAGACAAGGGCCTCATCCCTACAACCCTTGCCCAGAGGTTGTGGGAGATTGCAGGTGGGGGCTTATCAGCATCTAGAAGCTCCCTTTAATAATAAGGGGCACCCAGGGGAAAAGTCCTTTGTTAAAAAAAAAAAAAAAATCACAAATAAAGTCCCTCACTGTATGTCCATCGTCAAGCATGATACCCACAGCTGCCTCCTCAACAGAAAACAAATCCAACAACCCACTTCCCTACGGTACCACTAACCGAATGACAGCTCCCGAGCCATCATTGGCCATTTAAGTGAAGGGGCTGGTGACATCAATGCCCAAATATAATTATGGTCATATTTAGGTAATGATGTAGCAGCTCCATTCCCCACCCATTTTCTTAAGTGGCTGGAGATTTCCGGCCAAGTGAGCGAATGGACCCCTAGATGTTGCTGGTTGGTAGGGATGTAAAATCTGTTGCCTCCTTAGCATTGACAGCCAGAAACTGTCCATGCTAAATGACCTAAACTTTCGGCATTCAGACCGACATCAGTGTTCAGTCCAAACTAATGTTCTAAGCTCATCCCTAACTGACATAAACTGATTGCACAAGCCAAAAGCCTAGATAGATGGAAAGTTTGGTCCTTAGCGCTATTAAGTGAATCAATCTAATCTAAATAATAATGTGGAAAATTGCTGCTAGACCTAAAGTGTACACAGTGCACACAAATTGGTAATGAATAAAAAAGTGATCAGCGCAACTTTCTAATAGTAAAAAAAAACACATGTATGTGCTAAACTGACTAATAAATCATAAACCTATTTTATTATACGTTTTGCACTATGGGAGATTTTTCTTTATCCCCTTTATATGCCTGACTCCTGCGAATAAATCACACTGGAGAGTTTGAAAGCCATCATCCTTATTTGGAACACATAACCTGGAGAGACACCGCTGTCCATTACTGGATTCAAAGACCAGGAGATCTACCCACGTTCACCCAGTTAAGCAAATCGTCAAGGCTATATACTGTATACTCCTTACTGAGGAAAGAGTCCAGAGATCATTGAGTGGTAGTCACGAAGATTTCCTATAGAAGACACTGTTTTTGACACTACGTTCATCACAGTCACTTCAGCACTTTATTTATTTGTTTACATAAGATATTGTGGACGTTATTTCAGCACTTTACTTATCAGAGTTACTTTGGACTTTTTATTGCTTATTTGCACCGTCATTTTGACATTTTGTTTATTTTGCCCAGTTTGATATACTGCTTATTTTACACAGTATGATTATTACTCATTTTGCACAGTAGATATTTGCACATGATTTATTAGTCAGTTTAGCACATACATGTGTTTTTTTTACTATTAGAAAGTTGCGCTGATCACTTTTTTATTCATTTAAAAGCCTAGATAGGCTAGATCACAAGGTCTCGATGAGCTGAAGCATTAAGCCTGCAATACACATGGCTATTTTTACCTAACTTCAACCACTTTCCATCCACCAGAAATCACACATACAATCAAAAGCAATCATCAAAAACTAAAAAATCTACCACCCAGCTTCAATACATTGTACTGAATGTTTTAAATTGAAAAAGTAAAAAAAATATGGCAACTTTACCAAAAGTGTTCAGATTTTTTTGCTGGAAACTACCATTTGATGACTTCTGGTGCTTTGCAATTTCAATATGAAATGGAATGTTTTATTACCCTATCAAATTGTTGCACATAAATCTTGCTTTAGGGGGTTTCAATAAAGACTGGGAAGGATTCATAAGCCCTGTGTAGGTAAATAAACCGATAGAAAACCTATATTCACAATCCTATATCCACAGTTGATCCAGAGGAAGGCAAAAAATGTTTACAGTATGAAAACAGCTACAAAACACTGGACAGCACTAGTGAGCAAGCAGCAGACCCTATATTTTTTTCACAAGAAAATATAGATGCCACCATGTAAATTTATTTTTAAGCTATATTTACAAATAACATTTTTAATTAATTGCCACTCATTAAGCAAATATTATTTACATGAAGCTAATATATATATATATATATATAGCGGGTATATACATTTAGGGGCAGCATCTGGGTGGTAGCATGACCCAGATGCACTGATTGTTAGAGTATGCTATTTATTTGTGTGAAGATATCAGTGGTGTCAGTTCCCTGCGGCCCAGTGGGTGGCGCTGTCGCCTTGGGCCGGGGTTGAACCACCACTGCAGGGCTGTACCCTTTGTGACCTCTCGCAGCAGTTGTACGGCGGGGCGGGGAACCCGCTGTGCTTGCTGGGAGAGGGTATAAAGAGGGCGGAAATCTTGCGCACGAGGTCGAAGTCCCAGCCTGTGGGCTGCTGTCCGCGGTCAGTGTCCAGGCGCCCTTGGCCTGGACACGTGGTTTTCGAGTTCCATCCCAGACACCTTAAGTCTGGGGTGAGGTACTTTACAGAAGGCCTGGGGCCCAGTACCTTCCACTGGGTCCCGCGAGGGAAGGAACATACCTAAGGTGCCCTAGGTACGGGTGCCTGAATCCAGGGCGTAAGGGACCGGAGATGTGTCCCTCCCGAAGACCCGGTGCAGCATATTGCCGGTGACGGGCGGGCCTCTGGAGACCGTCCGGATGGATGTCTTCCCTGACAGGGGCCATTCTCTCAAGGAAGGTAGTTCACGTGCTTATGGTCGGTGGCAGCGACCCAACTAAACCCAGGTCGGTGGCAGAGACCTACACTCAGGTCTGTGGCAGAGGCCTCAACATTCACCAAGGTTTGTGGCAGGAACCAAATTTACAATCGGTGGCAGCGATTGTGCGCCAAGCCTATTTGCACTGTATGGAATAGGAGAGAGCTTGTGCCTGGACCTACTCGTACCCACACCCTGTCTGTTTGTGTCGAGTTCAACCAGTACTGTTCATTGCTACAAGATAAATAAATAAGTGTTGGACTGTTCATGGTGTGGAACTCTATTACTGGCAGCAAAGTGCTCCATCTCTAGCGGTGGCAATCAACCTTGACAGGAGAAGCAGAGGCTCTGTACGGAACGCAGACCCAAAAGTAAACTTGAACTTAGCTCAAACCTCACACACGCATGAGGTGAGAGCTGGTATTAGTGTTCCTCACCCTCCTCCCTCAAACCCCTAGACAAGTCAGCCGTATTATATCAAGGGAGTAGGGGGTGAGGCCGCTATATATATATATATATATATATATATAAATCCTCTTTAAAAGACTTGCCAAATGGCCTTGTTAAATTGTAATGGATATGTTCTTTAGCATTCTTGCACTATTTAACACATTTTATTTTTTCAAATCCTACCTCTAGATATCCAGAGTCAGCTTCCTGCTCCTCTCTCATTACTGTTCTCAGTAATGGTATATCCTTGCTTCTGTCCTCATGGTACCTGTATACTGTTGAGCTGGATGTGTCAGATAAAGGACTCTTCTCTATTGTTTGTGAATTTTTTGTGTTCTCTGTGAAAAGAATATCTGCTTTTGGCATTGTTGTGGGCACAAGTGAAATCAGCTGAGGCTCTCCATAATCTTTAGTCCTTAAAGACGCATTTTTCACTTGTATAGAAGCTACATCAATGTTCTCTGGACTTCCTGTAGTCTTTTGATCACTTTTATAACTAAAGCCCTCTGTTTTGGAGTCTTGCTTATTATGTTCATATTGTGTAGACTGCTTAGTAGTTCCAAAATAAAGGTCAGTTTGTGGAGAACCAGATAATTGAGAAGAGGATTCTTTCACTTCATCATCTTTAGCTGGTATCTCGAATTTTTGTAATTCCCCAGAAGACATAGCCCCAAATACTGTTTTCTCCACATCTTCTGAGGCTCTTGACAAGCTTTGTTTTAGGTCTTTGACATTTGTATTAACTCCCTCATGATCCACTTGAGACTTGGATCTGGAATGGCTGCCTGAGTTTATCACCATATTCCCTTCCAGAACTGTTTCCTTTTCTTTTAAATCTGCATCTTTAGAGGCTGAGCTAAAGCTGTGTTTCAGGGAAAATGACTCGCTAGAAAAAAATCAAAATAAACAGACGCATTAAAAAAGATATAGATATAAAACATAAAAAATAAAAACAGACAGGAAAATTAAGAGGTGAGCACAACGAACACTGCTTTCTAACCTGTAGATGGGAATCATTTATAAGAAGCTACTTGTTAGGTCTAAGGCACTGAAAATAATTTTGCTATGTCAGTCACCTACTTGTACGGGTGTGTTTCCTAAGCCCTGCTTTAGGTAAACCCAACTCTATACTAACATTTTGTTATAAATGTCCACTACTGGTTAAAAAAAATGGTTGCAATACTCAATACCTTCAATCTGAAGATCCCCCCCCCCCCCGCAGTACAACTTTTCAACCACAAGATGGATATCAATCTTCCAGGCCAAGAGACATGAGTGGCATTTAACCTGAAAGATTCAGGATTCAGTCTTTTAGGTTACATGCCACTCATGTCTCTTGGCCTGGAAGATTGAGAACTCTATTGTGAATGCAGGGTGTCCTGACCCTTGATGAGGTGTCACCACAACACCCTTTATTCACAATGCACATGTACAGAGTACAGTGCTGAAGTCACCGCGCCAGTGCTGCTCTTTGCCTCAGTAAGGGCTTGTTCAGATGTGTGACCAGAAGGCCATAAAAGCACGTGGTTTGGCTGTGGCTCCCAGACCGCCCATCTAAACGCATACAGCAGCTCAGGGCTGTACACATGCCACAGCAAAAATGAGACCTTCTGTCACATTTGGTGGGCAGTACCACCACCCAATAAGACCTATTAATGTTAATGGGGGCTCTCTGCAACCACCCCACAACTTTGTGCAATGCACGTGGTGTGGTGGTTCAGCCTTTTTTAGGGTTAAAACAGTTGGTAAAGAGGTTACATATTACCTCCCAGCCACCTGTCAACCGCTCTCTGACAAGTAATCCACCAATGGCTGCCATACATTAGAACGAGTTCTGAGAACCACCCAGCACAGAGAAGAGGCAAGGAGAAAAGGACCCTACAGTCATAAATGGCCTGAAGATTTTGGAAAAGGTAAATATAAAATATTAAGCAGGAAAAAAAAAAACATTCTGGGGAATATTCAGGGGGGGGGAAAAGTGGAGCCGGGAGTTGGGCTTTAAATGTTGTTTTAATGTTTTCAAGGCCTCTTTCAGAACACTGTGCCCAGGTGTGTCTGTATTGCTTTACCAGTCAGCCTCTTTTGAGTAGGCTCCAAAGAACTGTGACAGTAACATAGTGCAGGGAAATCTGTCTGTCTTGCTAGCTGTCCAATACCTGGAGAGTTTGTCATCAGCCCTACACTTTTGGGAGAGATCCTTCACCTAGTTAGTAGGTAGTATGCTAGACAAACAGATATCTCTTATCAGTGCTACAGGTGGAGGGACCCTCAGTGCTATGGGACCAAATAGTGGCCCACAGACAGCTCCTCTTCTCTTGTGCGCACCCAAATGTATGCCAATCACCACAGGAGGCCCAGACACCACTTCAGCCTAGCTGCCCACTTCAGATCAGGGAATTTTAAACTGAAAAAAAGCACAAAAAAAGGGGTGCACCAGCCTAGTGCATTACCATAAGACCTTTTATATTGTAAATAAAACAAATTACAACGATCTCACAGAGGTACAAGATGAAATGCATGTAACACAATCCAGTCCAGTCCAAATGCTGTACACACTGTGGTCTATAAATTATGGTTCATTGATTCATAGACCACAGTGTGGTGGGTCTGGTTATGTCTGAGGACGAGGGTACAGCCCTCGCAATGCGTAAGCTATGCCCCTGTGGATTTACACATGTACTGCTTTGGGACTAGACTGTGTTACGTGCATTTCATTCTGTATCTTTGTGTGTCCATTGGATTGGAATATGTTTTATTTACAATAAAATGTCTAATGGTAATGCACTAGGCCGGTGTGCCCCCTTCATTTTGATTTTTTTCAGTAGTATACTGGAGCCTGGGTTACCGTACAGGCTATGTGCATGGAGCTAGTGATCTGAAGCTGCAGACAGAAAGCTGAAACTGATCTCAGATATTGTGGAGAGGGGAAGCTATAGAAGCCAAGATGCCAGATTCTTGGGTATTTCTCCTCATGTCCACCCTGAATTCTAATTAAAGTTGCTAAAAGCAATTAAAGTGACACTAAACAGTATTCTTATCCTCCAAATATAATCCATACACATCTACTACTTAATGGTCTTGTAATCAAATTTTTCATGACACTGTTTCTGAATTTGTTAATCTGCTTCCATATAATGTCCTCTGTTAGCTTCCAAATCTCTCCTTCCCCCCCACTGCCGTTTGTTTGGAAAAAACTGTGTACATTAGTTGCGGTTATTTGCGCTGCTTTACGCACATTACAAATCCCATAATCCATAGTCTCTAGTCCATTTCAGAAGTGAGCTATTGACGGTGGCTATGTTCCTAAGTACAGTGGGACCATGGAAGAGGAACATAGCCACCCTCAAACAGGAAGTCTAATCCAATTTTTTAAACTAGAGTTTAGTGTCCCTTTAAGGACTAAACCTGCATTACTGCAGGAATTAGGTAAGTGCAACTGCCTGAAGAAAGATGTTAAAGGGGGCCCCACTTGCAAATCTCAAGTTCCTTCTAAGTGGAGGGCACTCTACAGAGAAAAATTAGGAAACTCCCACATTTCCCAAATATGTGGTCGCTCAGTTCTCCTAGTTTCCACAGGTGCAGTATACACAGTAAGAGGATGTAAACTCTCAGAGAAGGTCATCTCACATGACTCCCACCCTAAAAACAGGGTGACCTGTTACATCATTATGCTTTTCTGCCCTTTATTCTAGTCACCTGGGCAACTACATGCTAGGTCTATGCGTGAGAACATTTTAAATGATTCCTACTTACTGTATAGAAGGATTATAGTTAATGCCAAGTGAATTAATCACTAACTGAGTTTAGTGACTCACTCATTTTTATAGTGGGTATGACTTCCAAACGTGTACCTATGATAAGGCCCGAGGCCAGATTAGAGAAGCTCGGTTTAGGCAACTCTATTTTGTCAGTTGGTTATTGTGAGAATGATCACCCACTGGAAGCCAAAGTATACAGTGTAAGTAGTAGTAGATAATAAAAAGTAATATGTATAAGTAATAATAGATAATAATCCATCCATATAAAACACCAGTACTGTTTAACATGACATTTTTATGTAGCCAAACTAAAAGAAAAAAGTTTCTCACCTCTCATGAAAATCTTTTACTTGAGATCTCTGCTCCCCCCAGCCTCGTGTTGTTAACATAAAAGGACTTTTCCCTTTCCAAACTGATCCAGTTTGCAAAGATTTTACAGGAGCTGCTAAGGATTGGGTTGTGACTTTGGTGGACAATTCTGGCACAGCATTTTCCACTGGTGATAACAAAGTGTCGCTTTCCGGAAGCACTTCTTCTCCTACCGAGGATGACCATCTTCTCAAGGACGTCCTCCTGGCCCCATATGGTTGCGGTCCGGTAAGCTGGCTAATCTTAAATGCTGAGGGGATGTCAAATGATGGGGAACATGGTCCTCCAGAGTTTGGAGACAGTGAGGGACTTTTAATATCGGAGTTTGTGGAGATAAAAGCTTGCTTTGGCTTCGGTGGCACAAATGGCTTTGGTTTAATGGGAGGTTTCCTAGGTTTAACATCTAAAATAAAAAGAGACAAATATACTAAATATTAAAATCTGGTTGATGTAAAAAAGGTTAATACCATATGTGTGTATGCGTGTGTGTTTCCATCTAAAAGCTAACTAAAAACAATAGATATCTGTTTATCTTATAATATCAACAGTAGCACAAGTAAATGCGGAGCTTGTAGAAGCATGAAATGTTTAAAATGGCTTTTATCCAGTAAAATAAGCTATTTGTTTTGTGCTCACCAACACACCTAGTAAAATACAGCTGAAAAGAAATACTGTGAGAATCTTGCTCCCAAGAGCTATATTTTATCTATTAGTAAACATGGCATTGCTTAAAAGGGAACTTCAACATCCCACTGCAGGACCATGGATTAAGGTACCGTATATACTCGAGTATAAGCCGACCCGAGTATAAGCCGAGGTACCTAATGTTACCACAAAAATCTGGGAAAACTTACTGACTCGAGTATAAGCCGAGGGTCAACAATGCCCATTTGCACGCCTCACTGAGCCCATTGCAACTTCACCAAGCCCATTGCCACCTTACTGTTCCCATCCTCACTGTTCCCATCCTCACTGTTCCCATCCTCACATGTGCCCATCCTCACTGTGCCCCTAGAATTAAAATTGAACATTGTCAATTGTAAATTGTACCTGAAGGCTGCGGCTTCCATCGTTTAAAACTCGCGGTCTCTTCCTGGTCTCTTCCGTGATAGGCGGAACTGTGTCTGCTGAGAATCGCCTATCACGAACGTTCTCTCATCCTCACCCATCCCAGCAGACACTGTGTTCAGTTTCCGCCAATCACGGACGTCTGCTGGGAAAATGAGGATGAGAGAACGTTCGTGATAGGCGATTCTCAGCAGACATGGTTCCGCCTATCACGGAAGGGACCAGGAAGAGACCGCAAGTTTTAAACGATGGACGCCGCAGCCTTCAGGTACAATTTACAATGTAAAATTTCGCTGACTCGAGTATAAGCCGAGGGGGGGGGGGGGGGGCGACGACTTTCAGCCCCAAAAAAAGGGCTGAAAATCTCGGCTTATACTCGAGTATATACGGTAAGTATTCTTCTGTGATAGAATATAGTACATGCCCTAGGACAGGCATGTACAAAGTCCGGCCCGCGGGCCAATTGTGGCCCATGTTCCGATTTAATGCGGCCCCCCTGGTAATTTTTGGATATATATATCTTTTGTGGCCCCCAGATATATACTGTATTTATCTACGCTGCCTCGGAGGGGACAGGGAGAGGGTGGGACGAGCACCGTCAGATTGCATACAGGAGAATCTCCTGTTTACTCAGCAGCCTCTGTAATAGGAAGTCCCAGCTCTTGGGCTGGCATTGGGTGACTGTTCGGTCTATCATAGGAGGCAGGACTTTGTATTAACCACTTAAGCCCCGGACCATTTTGTAGCTAAAGGACCAGAGGTGTTTTCAGAATTTGGCACTGCGCTGCTTTAACTGGAAATTGTGCGGACATGCAATGTTGTACCCAAACGAAATTTGCGTCCTTTTCTTCCCACAAATAGAGCTTTCTTTTAATGGTATTTGATTGCCTCTGCGATTTTTTTTTTGCGATATAAACAAAAAAAGACTGAAAATTTTGAAAAAAAATGATATTTTCTACTTTTTGTTATAAGAAAAATCGAATAAACTAAATTGTAGTCATACATTTAGGTCAAAATGTATTCAGCCACATGTCTTTAGTAGAAAAAAAGTCAATAAGCGTATATTTACTGGTTTGCGCAAAAGTTATAGCGTCTACAAACTAGGGTACATTTTCTGGAATTTACACAGCTTTTAATTTATGACTGCCTATCTCATTTCTTGAGGTGCTAAAATGGCAGAGCAGTACAAAACCCCCCAAATGACCCCATTTTGGAAAGTAGACACCCCAAGGAAATTGCTGAGAGGCATGTTGAGCCCATTGAATATATTTTTTTTGTCCCAAGTGATTGAATAATGACTAAAAAAAAAAAAAAAAATTACAAAAAGTTGTCACTAAATGATATATTGCTCACACATGCCATGGTTATATGTGGAATTGCACCCCAAAATAAATTTTTCTGCTTCTCCTGAGTACGGGGATACCACATGTGTGGGACTTTTTTGGAGCCTAGCCGCGTACGGGGCCCCAAAAACCAAGCACCGCCTTCAAGATTTCTAAGGGCATAAATTTTTGATTTCACTCCTCACTACCTATCACAGTTTTGAAGGCCATAAAATGCCAAGATGGCACAAAACCCTCCCAAATGACCCCATTTAGGAAAGTAGACACCCCAAGCTATTTGCTGAGAGGCATGTTGAGCCCATTGAATATTTTTTTTTTTTGTCCCAGATGATTGAATAATGACAAAAAAAAAAAAGAAATGTACAAAAAGTTGTCACTAAATGATATATTGCTCAAACATGCCATAGTTATATGTGAAATTGCACCCCAAAATAAATTTTGCTGCTTCTTCTGAGTACGGGGATACCACATGTGTGGGACTTTTTAGGAGCCTAGCCGCGTACGAGCCCCCCAAAACCAAGCACCGCCTTCAGGATTTCTAAGGGCGCAAATTTTTGATTTCACTCCTCACTACCTATCACAGTTTCGAAGGCCATAAAATGCCAAAATAGCACAAAACGCCCCCAAATGACCCCATTTTGGAAAGTAGACACCCCAAGCTAATTACTGAGAGGCATGTTGAGTCCATTGAATATTTTATATTTTGCCACAAGTTGCGGGAATATGACAAACTTTTTTTTTTTTGCACAAAGTTGTCACTAAATGATATATTGCTCACACATGCCATGGGCATATGTGAAATTACACCCCAAAATACATTCTGCTGCTGCTCCTGAGTACGGGGATACCACATGTGTGGGACTTTTTGGGAGCCTAGCCGCGTACGGGACCCCAACAACCAAGCCTTCAAGATTTCTAAGGGCATGCATTTTTGATTTCACTCCTCACTACCTATCACAGTTTTGAAGGACATAAAATGCCAAGATAGCACAAAACCCCCCACAAATGACCCCATTTTGGAAAGTAGACACCCCAAGCTATTTGCTGAGAGGCATGGTGAGTATTTTACAGCTCTCATTTGTTTTTGAAAATGAAGAAAGGACATTTTTTTTTTTTTTTTCAATTTTCAAAACTTTGCGACAAAAAGCGAGATCTGCAAAATACTCACCATACCTCTCAGCAAATAGCTTGGGGTGTCTACTTTCCAAAATGGGGTCATTTGGGGGGGTTTTGTGCCATCTGGGCATTCCATGGCCTCCGAAACTGTGATAGGCAGTGAGGAGTGAAATCAAAATTTACACCCTTAGAAAGCCTGAAGGCGGTGCTTCAATTTCGGGGTCCTGTACGCGGCTAGGCTCCCAAAATGTCTCACACATGTGGTATCCCCGTACTCAGGAGAAGCAACAGAATGTATTTTGGGGTGCAATTCCACATATAACCATGGCATGTTTGAGCAATATATCATTTAGTGACAACTTTTTGTACATTTTTTTTTTTTTTTGTGTCATTATTCAATCACTTGGGACAAAAAAAAAATAATATTCAATGGGCTCAACATGCCTCTCAGCAAATAGCTTGGGGTGTCTACTTTCCAAAATGGGGTCATTTGGGGGGGGGGGGGTTTGAACTGTCCTGGCATTTTATGAACAACATTAGGAAGCTTATGTCACACATCATCCACTCTTCTAACCACTTGAAGACAAAGCCCTTTCTGACACTTTTTGTTTACATGAAAACATTTTATTTTTTTGCAAGAAAATTACGTTGAACCCCCGAACATTATATATTTTTTTTAAGCAAAGGCCCTACAGATTATAATAGTGGGTGTTGCATTTTTTTTTCCACACAGTATTTGCGTAGCGATTTTTCAAACGCATTTTTTGGGGAAAAAACACACTTTTTTTATTTTTAATGCACTAAAACACACTATATTGCCCAAATGTTTGATGAAATAAAAAAGATGATCTTAGGCCGAGTACATGGATATCAAACACGACATGCTTTAAAATTGCGCACAAACGCGCAGCGGTGACAAACTACATACATTTTTAAAAGCCTTTAAAAGCCTTTACAGGTTACCAGATTAGATTTACAGAGGAGGTCTACTGCTAAAATTACTGCCCTCGATCTGACCTTCGCGGTGATACTTCACATGCATGGTGCAATTGCTGTTTACATATGACGCTAGACCGACGCTTGCGTTCGCCTTTACGCAAGAGCAGGGGGGGACAGGGGTGCTTTTTTTTTTTTTTTTTTATTATTTATTTTGCTTTTTTATTTTATTTTTAAACTGTTCCTTCCATATTTTATTTTATTTTTTACCATTTTTATTGTTATCTTAGGGAATGTAAATATCCCCTATGATAGCAATAAGCAGTGACAGGTACTCTTTTTTTGAAAAAAATTGGGGGGTTAGACCCTAGATCTTTCCTCTGCCCTTAAAAGCATCTGACCACACCAAGATCAGTGTGATAAAATGCTTTCCCAATTTCCCAATGGCGCCATTTATATCCGGGGGAGGGGCATTCCCTCCCACTGCTTGTAAAAGCAGTCTAGAGGCTAATTATCTGCTAGGATTGCTTTTACATGAAAGCCGGCCGCTGGCTGAAAAGAATGATACCAAGATGATACCTAAACCCACAGGCATCAATCTGGTATAACCATTCAAAGTCCAGCAACATACCAGTACGTTGCTGGTCCTTGTTGGACATGTATTGTAATCTTTTTTTTCATGCAGCCTGTTGGCTGAACGAAAAAAAGAGATTGATCGGTGGGTATGCCCACCATTAGAATACCTCCCTTCATCCACCCACTTCTAATGATGGGCATACATGCACCATTTATATATGCCGAAGCATGGGGGCATCCTCCCGCAAAAAAGTTATGCCGCGTACACACGGTCGGACTTTTCCACGGGCAAGCCTCCGTCGGAATTTCGACTGCATGTACGCGGCATAAAAGGTTATGCCGCGTACACACGGTCTGACTTTTCCACGGGCAAGCCTCCGTCGGAATTTCAACCGTATGTAGGCGGCATTAGGAGCAAAATCGCTCCTCCGCCCCTGCTGCCCCCATGCTTCGGCATATATGCTCTTTTTTTTAACTGTGGTGGTGAAATCACCTCCTACAGCACTGGAGTCACGGCTTTATGTATCGTGGGAGCAAACGCTGTTGCTGTCAAGATAAATAATTCCGCGCTGCAGCTGAATGGCGCACCTGAAAACAAAAAATTACATACCTGAAAAGCAAGCATGATAAAACATTGCAGAATAGAATACAGTAAAAAAGAGCAGAACAATAGAGAGAAAATAGAGAGAGAGAGAGAACAATAAAACGACAACTATTTTTTTTTTTTTTATATTTTTTTTGTGTTTTTTGTTTTTTAAATTTTTTTTTTTTTTTTTACACTTTTTTTTGTAACTTTAACAACTGTAATGGTTCGGGTCTCTCAAAATGCAATGGCATCTTGGGAGACCCTGTGTAAGTGTGTCCTAGTCTGTGAAATGCTGTACCCTACGCTAAAACTTCACTTTTGAGTGGAAGCGTTCAAAACATTCACCAATGCAAAGACCAGGATTGTCAGGACAGAGTGGACAAAAACAACGGGTGTCACGCCTAAATCCGCACTTGCTACAGACGCGACATCTTTTTTGGGGGGGTTCGTTGGGTAGGGGTACTCTGGAGGACATACGGATAATGCCTCTCATGCAGCCGGCTTACTGCATTTGGTAGGGGATGGTGAGGTGCAGAACCGCCTGTTCTGTGACTATCTCATTCTGGAATTTTAGAAGAGATAAAGTCCCGCCTGGAGCTCTGTATAGCACATGAGCGTTCAGCAAAGCCAATTGGAATAAGGATAGAGACACTTTTTTGTACCAGCGTCTCGCCTTACGGTCAATTAGATACGGCGCCAACAACTTGTCGTTGAGGTCCACTCCTCCCATATTTTTGTTATATTCGTGGACACAGAGGGGTTTCTCCACAACACCAGTCGCCGTACCAATTTGGACTGTCGTGTCTGCATGAAGGGAGGTAGGAAGGAAAACATTCTTATTGTCCCTCCACTTAATAGCGAGCAAGTTATTACACTTCAAGCAGGCTCTCTCCCCCAGCCTAAGACGGGAATCTACAAGCCTCTGGGGAAAGCCCCAGCAATTAGGTCGCACGGTGCCACATGCTCCAATCTGATGATCAAACAAGTGACTAAACAGTGGCACGCTCGTGTAATAATTGTCCACATACAAGTGGTACCCCTTTCCGAATAAGGGTGACACCAAGTTCCACACTATCTTGCCAGCGCTCCCTATGTAATCCGGGCAGTTGACCGGCTCAACCTGACTGTCTTTTCCCTCATAAACCGTAAAGCTCCATACATAGCCTGTTGCCCTGTCACAGAACTTATAGAGCTTGACCCCGTATCTGGCACGCTTGCTGGGAAGGTACTGCTTGAAAGACAAGCGGCCAGAAAATGTAATCAGGGACTCGTCAACGCATACAACTTGATCGGGAATAAACAAGGCTGCAAAACATTTGTTGAAGTGGTTTATGAGGGGCCGAATTTTGTAGAGCCGGTCGTATTCAGGGTCTCCACGTGGACGACAAAGTTCATTGTCGTTGAAGTGCATGAACCGCAAAATCTGCTCATATCGTTTCCTGGGCATGGAGGCAGAGAACACGGGCATGTGGTCAATTGGGTGCGTGGACCAATAAGCACGCAATGACGGGAATTTATGTGTGCCCATGTTGAGGGAAAGGCCCAGAAAAGTCTTAAATTCGGAAACCGTAATTGGTTTCCAATCTTTGGCAATGGAAGGCAACTGGGGACTAGCGGCGATGAATTGACCAGCATATAAATTACTCTGGTCCACAATAGATCTATAGAGATCTTCCGTGAAAAACAGCGAATAAAAATCAATTGGCATAAAATCAGCTGTTTCCACCTGAATACCGGGTTGGGCAGTGAATGGGGGAAGTACGGGTTCTGCAGAAGTGGTGGGGACCCAATCAGGATAGGCAAATTCTGCAGGAAGGGCACTATGGGCATGACGGGCCTGCCTTTGTCTTCTTGGTGGCAGCGGGACACTACTTGTGCTTGCCACCTCGCCAGCTTGAACTGCACTTATGGGACTCGCCACGTCACCACGTGATACTGCAGTGCTGGATGTACGCCCAGGCTGTACTAGGCCGCTGGTGCTTGCCAATTCACCAGAAGGAATAGCGGCGCTAGTACTACTCTGCTCCATGATACGAGAGACCTGCGGTTCTTGCTCCTCAATAACCTCAGAAGATCGGGATCGGGTACGTCTTACCTTAGCAGGGACCTCATCTTCATCGTCAGAGCTATCTGACATGGAGCCGCTGACTTCACTGTCTTCTACGGGAAGATATTCTGAGCCTGAATCTGACAGATGCGTGACCTCCACTATCTGTCATGCTCAGAATCTCGTAGGCCTCTTTACTAGTGTACCTTCGTCTTGCCATTTTGGGCTCTAAATTTAGGGGTACACTAGTAAGATTCACAGGTAAAAAAGCACCTGACTGTCAGCAAATGTATCAAACGCTTAAAAAAAAACTGTTAGCGATCGTAGGGATCAGGACTGTCTCTGCGAACGCTGCAGTTATGTGTGTTGTGTTTGGTAAGTGACAGTGATCGATCGATACTGCACTTGGGTGGGCTGGGCTGGGCGGAGGGGCTAAATGCAGGTGCTAGCAGGTATCTGGGCTGATCCCGCTAACACTGCGTTTTTGGGAACCCTAAACTGCTGGGGACGCTAGTATAGATCTGATCAGATCAGATATTGATCTGTTCAGATACTATACCACTAAGGGAGGTGTATGCTTTGCGCATGAGTGTTAGCGTTATTGGCACTAACCTAACGCTGCCTGGGGCGACGCAGACCCTCTGTGGCGCTAAAACCTAATTGATATCAGTTGCCGTGCGATCAGGGGGTTAAACCTTTATTGGGTTATATACGGCGGGTGCCCTGATGCTATAAAAAGCAAACTAACCAACCAGCGTCACCCGTAAAACTTATATGGTGATCACTGGTGAAAGGGTTAACTAGGAGCAATCAGGAGGTTAAAACCTTTATTAGGTTATATATGGGGGTACCTGACGCTATATAAAAACCTGACGGGTAACCTAAATAACGAAATAACTAACTGGCTAACCAGTGTCACCAGTAAAACTTATACGGTGATCACTGGTGAAAGGGTTAACTCTAGGGGCAATCAGGGGGTTAAAATATTATATGGGGGTACCTGACGCTATAAAAACCTGCGGCGAAACTAAAAATAAATAACTGGCTATCTAGGGCACCACCGGCACTAAATACAGAGATCGGAAATATGATCGCTTAGTGACGCTGGCGTTAGGGGGTGAAAGGGTTACCTGGAGGGGGGCGATCAAGGGGTTAAACCTTTATTAGGGGGGGTTAGGGGGCTACCCTGGACCTAAAGGGACCTAAACCTAACTGCCCTGCAACTTTTTACTGTCACAAATGACACTGATTGCAGTGATCAGTAAAAAAATTATCACTGCAAACGGTGCACTGTGACTGGGGGTACTGGGGGTGATCTGGGGGTGACTGGGGGGTGAAAAGTGTGCCTACGTGTACTGGTGTCAGTGGGCTGTTGGTGCACTTACTGTGAGATGTCTTCTCTCCTCGCGCCGGATCGAAAAGACCGCCACAAGGAGAGATGACATCACTTCCTCTGCCTGTGTTTACATTACACAGGCAGAGGAAGATTCTCATTCGCCGGGAGCGATCGTGAGGGGGTGGCCGGAATCGAGCGGCCGTCCCCTCATCACGGATCGCTCCCAAACAAATAACCACAGCTCACTGTATAGAAGGGGGGTCCGATCGGACCCCCCAACTATACGAAGGCAGTCACGTACCGGCACGTGATTGTGCCTGTCCGTGCCATTCTGCCGACGTATAATTACAGTGGGCGGTCGTTAAGTGGTTAAAGAGGCCACTGAGTAAACAGGAGATTCTCCTGTATGTAATCTTTTGGCGCTCATCCTGTCCGCCTCCCTGTCCTCTCTGAGGCTGCAGATGGGCATCGATCAGGCTGCACTGATGGCAATGGTGAGGCTGCAGATGGGCATTGATTAGGCTACATTGAGATATATAATCTCTATCTCCAAATAACATGCCCAAGCTCATCTCTTCACCACATACAGCCACAAAGGTAAGAGAATTCTTGTTGGGCAGTGTATTAGTGCTCGCTTAGACCAAATTTTAATGGTTCAAATAATGTCAGGCAAAATGGTTGGCCCTAACGCATGTTCACTTCATCAAATCTGTCCCTCTTTGAAAAAAGTTTGGACACCCCTGCCCTAGGACATTGAACATCATATTTTTTTGTCTGCTTTTAACACTAACAAATGTTAACCCAAACTATCCTGCCTTCTGTTAAAGTATAAACTCTAGCCAAAACTGTGGTGTTCATGCCCCTGGCCTGTAGATTTCACTATTTAAAATTGTTACATGTATAATACTTTTCTATTCTTTGTACAAGTTAGTTCTAGTTCCTGTACTATATACTGTACTCAGAAAGTTGCATGTGTTTTTTGGATGCCAAAACTTAACAAAGAACTCCCAGATCACGTCACAACAAAAACTTTTTTATCCCTGTTCTTGATAGAGTTAGGACAGGTTAGAACCTCTGTAGATTGTGATTGCTGTCTTACTGTCTTACTGGTAACATTTCCCTTACTAACTTGTTCTGAAAGCAGTGGTCAGATGAATAGAATGTGAAAGGAAATTTCCCTATTTGGGACACACACAGCTATAAAACCCTAAAATGGTTCCCCAAGGTCAAAATGTTTTGTTTTTACCTTAATGGATTCCCTGAATTAAGGTAAAAACACCCCACTAACCATTCTACCCACCTCCATCCCTAAACACTTACCTGGCTCCAGCACTGCTCCCCCCAGTTCCTAGTTCACTAAGGGCAGTGGGAGTCAAAGGCTCCTGCTGCTGTCAGTTAAACTCCCGTGAGGAGGGAGCGAGGGCATGGCTTGTTGGCGCTGTCTGTGTCTATGGGCGCACACAGCCTGGCTCGGAAGCACATGTGCATGGGTGCCTCAAAAAGCAAAAAGAAAGGGGTGCACCAGCCTAGTGCATCACCGTAAGAATCTGACATCTAGGCTTCTATAGGTTCCACTCTCCACAATATTATGTTGATAAGTTTCAGCTCTCTCTTTGCAGCTTCAGATCACTAGATCCATGCAAATAGCCTGTACAACAGCCCAGGCTCCAGCATGCTACCAATAGACATGTGCAGAACGAAAAAAAATTGTTTTGTTTTGTTTCGATTCACTATTTACATAAATTAGTTTAGTAAAATGAATTGAATTTGTTTAATTAGTTTTCGGAATTAGTTTGGTTTTTTCATTTTTGGAATCGATTTCAAATGTTTTTGAATCAAGAATAAAATAGAATAGAAAATAAAGGAATAGAATAGAATTTTATTTTCTATTCTCATTTATTCTCTTTGGAAATTGGAAAACTATTAGAAAACAATTTGAATTTGAATTTGGTCCAAATTTTTTGTTCGTTATTTCGGATTCGTTTAAATTCGATACTATTCTAATTCGGAAATTCAGATACATAAGAATTTCCGAATAGCGGAAATTCATCAGAATTTTAATTCGGAACTAAACAAACCGCACATGTCTAGCTACCAAAAGAAAGGGGACGCACCGGCCTAGTGCATTACCATAAGACCTTTTATTGTAAATAAAACAAAACAAATTCCAATGATTTCACAAACAGAATCCAGTCCTAGTGCATGTGTTCATCCACAGGGGCATAGCTTATGTGTTTTGAGGGCTGTACCCTCTACCTTAGAGCTAACCAGACCCACCACACGGTGGTCTATAAATAATGGTACATGGATTTCCCCCCTTCTTTTTGCTTTTCCTTTCTTTTTTTCTGTAGTATGCTGTAGCCTGGGCTGCCTTTTCCCCCACTCTCTGTCCCCAAAAAGAGATGTGAGGGGGAACTTAATGAAATCTTGAAGCCCTATTTATAATAAAGTGGCCTGTAGGTATTCACCCCCTCCCAGAAGAATAAGTACAGAGTTACCCTTTATTACTCTTTCCCCAAAAAATAAACACCTATCTTTTGGAAGTAATTTAATTCCAATACACAACAAATAAATAAAACAATAGTGCTCCCCTATGTAAAGCCATCAGCAATCATGTCATCCAGGAATGAAAATCTATTGTCAAATTCAAAAACAATGTTTCCTGCCGCCACACTGACCTGCTGCACACCAATCACTAAGACCCCTTTCACACTGAGGCGCTTTCACGCAAATAAAAAGTTCCTTAAAAGCTCACAGAAACCTATTTCCATTAAAATCAATGAATGCTTTCACACTGGGGAAGTGCGCTGGCAGGGCGGTGCAAATATGCCTCTCTCTATTGAAATAAATAGAAAGCTCTTCAAAAGCGCCTGAAAAGCTCTTCAAAAACACTCAATGTTTTACTGGCAATTTAGAAGCATGTCAATGTGAAAGGGGGCTTAATGACAAACCCCGGGTGCTACAGTAATGTAAACACAGGGACAGGAATCCTTGGTGACATCACTGACCATATTTGGTTGTGTTGCAGTATGGTCACTGATGTCACCAGGACTTTTCCACCTCCCCTTGAAAGGTACCCCTTACCATAGGCGTGCGCAGCCTATTGCATTAGGGTGTGCACCTCAAGCCAAAGCTCAAAAACATGTGCGTCTGTGTGTGTGTATGTATATATATATATATATATATATATATATATATATATATATATATTTATATACACACACACACACACACTTATAAATAAATGTTAACAAACATTTTAAAATACAGTAGCTGCGTTTGATGGCACAGTGGTGGCAATTTATGGGTACAGTGGCTGCGTTTGATGGGCACAGTGGCTGCGTTTGATGGGCACAGTGGCTGCATTTGATGGGCACAGTGGCTGCATTTGATTGGCACAGTGGCTGCATTTGATGGGCACAGTGGCTGCATTTGATTGGCACAGTGGCTGCGTTTGATGGGCACAGTGGCTGCATTTGATTGGCGCAGTGGCTGCGTTTGATGGGCACAGTGGCTGCATTTGATTGGCGCAGTGGATGCGTTTGATGGGCACAGTGGCTGCATTTGATTGGCGCAGTGGCTGCATTTGATGGGCACAGTGGCTGCGTATGATGGGCACAGTGGCTGCATTTGATTGGCGCAGTGGCTGCATTTGATTGGCGCAGTGGCTGCATTTGATGGGCACAGTGGCTGCGTTTGATGTTTTTTTTTGCAGTTTGCAGTTTGTTTGCACCCCCCCAAAAAAATTTGAGCACCAGCCACCACTGCTCCAATGTGGGCTGACGTACAGGTATGTTAATCCACATTTGGCACTGCTTTCCATCCGCCATATGTTGGGGCTGTGGGCATATGATAAGTGGTTAATATACACTTGGGATTTATTTTTTTATACCAAAGACATGTATAAAAAAAAAATATATATATATATATATATATATATATATACTGTATATACACACACATATATGTATTACATACGCTGACAAGCCAGGGTTCATATAGTTTTGAATTGCACATGTGATATATATATATATATATATTCACACAATATAAATAAATTATATAATATAAAAAAAAATAGCCAACCAATTGATAAACCTTACCCTGGCTTGTCACTAACTATATATATATAGTTAGTGACAAGCCAGGGTAAGGTTTATCAATTGGGTTGGCTGTTTTTTTTTTATTTATTTTTTTTGGTGCATGATCATTTGCCCACAGTGCTGTCTTTCTCACTCACCTTGATTGCCTGAAGCCACTCGCCTGCCGCTATCCAGGCTACGCAATACGCACTTATTTGCTGACAAGCCAGGGGATTTTTTTTTTTACTAAAGACATATATATATATAATATATATATATATACACACTTTTTTGCTGACAAGCCTGGGTTCATATAGTTTTAATTGTATATGCAATAAATATATATATATATATATATATATATATATATATATATATATATATATGTATATATTATGTAAAAATAAATATATATATATATATATATATATATATATATATATATATATTACATATACAATTAAAACTATATGAACCCTGGCTTGTTAGCAAAAAAGTGCGTGTATATATATATATATATATATATATATATATATATATATATTACATACGCTGACAAGCCAGGGTTCATATAGTTTTAATTGTATATATGATATATATATATATTTAAATAATATATATAATATAAAAAAAAATAGCCAACCAATTGATAAACCTCACCCTGGCTTGTCACTAACTATATATATATATATATATATATTGTGACAGCAGGAAGGTAAAGTCACCTGGTTGCATCCAGGGGGGTAGATATATTTCGCCCAGATTCAGGCTTTACGCCGACTTATACAACTAGGGAGTTGATGAAGCCCAGCTGAGGCTAGTGGGCTCATGGATGACTCATACCTCTAGGGAGAGGGCTGGGCGTCGTGCAGGCAGGGAGTTGATGAGACCAGCTGAAGCTTGTCAGCTCATTTAAAGGCCTCTATAAAAACTCCCAGCTTCATTAGATGTTAGCTCATGCCTGGAACCAGACCTGTGTGGACTGTCTAGGGAGAGTGAACCCCTGTGCGGTGAGGCAAAGCCTGTGTGGCTATTTGTTTGGACTTTTACTAAACCAGGGACTTAGGGACTAGGACAGCACCAGGCTGATCCCAGTTGTTAGTTTAGGAAACCTGCATGTTTAGTCAGAGGTCAAACTGACCAGGATTTATTTTGTTTATGTTTCTTTTTGGCTTTGCTGTGTTTTTGTCACTGTACATAGAGAAATAAACCGCACATTTTGAAAACCACAACCTCCGTCTGCTGGCCCTGTTTTTGTGTGGGGAGCCCAACCAGGGGGTCACACACACCCGCTACCGAGTTAACCCCCTCACAATATATATATATAGTTAGTGACAAGCCAGGGTGAGGTTTATCAATTGGTTGGCTATTTTTTTTTTCTTTTCTGGTGCATGATCATTTGCCCACAGCGCTGTCTCTCTCTCTCTCTCTCACTCACTCACCTTGATTGCCTGAAGCCAACTCGCCTGCCGCTATCCAGGCTAGTCCGCGGCGCTGCTTCTAATGGAGTCTGGAGAAGGCCGGAGGGGGGGGGTGGAGTGCAGATTTAGATCACTCTGCCGGCGCCTGCGGGACCTGTAGCCGGAACTATAGAAGCTGCATCGGCTTATGCGGCTCCCCGCTGTGTTACTCCGCAGCTAGTTCTCTCCCTGCTATTCCTCCCACTAGCAGCACACTGTAATTGCCGGCCAGACATTACCCCAGGCAGTGTTGGGTGACTAAGTTACACAAAGGGGACATCATGTACATGTTGCAGTGCAGGCAGTCAGTGAAGAACAAGAGCACAGCAGGGATGATTAGGGTGTGCCTGGGCACACCCGGCACACCCCGTGGGCACGCCTATGCCCCTTACAATGTTGAAAGAGATATGGGCTGGTATGGTACAGGAAGCACTCATTCTCTGCCCTCTGATTCTGTGAACACACCGCTCCTTTACCGCTGTAAAGAAGCGGCTAGCAGGACTTTTGGAGCGGTCCTGCTAGCGCACCGCTTCAGTGTGAAAGCCTTCGGGCTTTCACATTGAAGGCACAGGGCAGGATTTTTTCATGTGGTATAACAGCGCTATTATTAGCGCTAAACCGCATGAAAAACGCCCCAGTGTGAAAGGGGCCTAAGGCTGCATGCCTGGATAAGGGTTTGGTTGAACAATAAGGGAAACCCCACACTGTTTATAACCCTTTTTTATTTTCAAGGACTACATTGTACTGTCCATTAACAAAAGCTTCAAGGCTTCCCTCAAGCAGCTTAGGAACAGGGCCTAAAATTGGATACTGCTCAAGATGTTTGAAAACCTGCTACTGAGAAAAGAATGTAGCCTTCCTCACAAGATTACTACATAATGGCCCAAAATAGTTTTTTGCCCGGAGTTAAAGGTTAAATTCTTAAAATCACCTTACCATTTATCCACAATCTATTTTTCTGAAAAAACTCCTGCTAAAAACAGAATAAACTATAAAAGCCAAAATGTAACAGGCTAACAAATTATGCAGACAGGACTTTACTAAGTTGGTTTAAATGAGAGGTATGGGATACAGTAAAAAAACAAACGTACATACTCACCTGGATGTGTGTGTGTGTTGTCACTGTGATCATCGGGGGACAGCGCCGCTCCCCGGGAATACGGAGCACATCACAGAGAGACTGACGTCATATACAGACGGTATAATGCTATGTGCCCTTCTCTTTTCTTTTACACCTTCATTTGATTGGTGTCCTGGTTTATCATCATTGGGCTACCACCTTCCAAGCTTCTTATCTACCTCCACACCATACTTGCTGTGAGTGTCATTCCAGTGGAATTACTTGCACAGGATCAGTTCATCAGGGGATACATACTCAAAGCTTGATGTGACCCTTCAGACGTATGTCTGTTTGGGTCCATACATTCTGGTAAGCCTCCTAGATATCGGTGGTGGTCATCTTCACTTTTTTTCAAGATTTTGAGATTATCACTTATTTGTCAAGAATTTGTTTTATTTCACTCATCAGAGACTATCACATCATCAGAATTTCATATGGACTTTTGTCATTTGACTTTTTTTGTTTTAGCACCGTATATCACTGGGTGTTCTTATTTACATTTGCACTAGCGCAACATTTTTTGTTTTTCTGTTTTGCACCTTTGTCTATTGGTTGTGTAGCTGCTCATGTTCTTTAGCAGCGCGGAATTTTTTGTATATTGTCACCTATGTAGGTGCAGCATCGATCCAATGCTGCTTCTGACCCCTGCCAGTTCCACACCAAGAACTGAGTGATCAAACTCCGCTGATCACTCATTTCTTGGGTCTGCTCTGAACAGTCACCGCTCTTTGCTCTGCCCACCCAGTGCTCACTGGAGCCCTGGGCTGTGCTGGGAGCAGAAACGACTAGCTCAGGCTCTCAGCAGTCAGCTGAGAGGCTGAGCCGGATGCTGGTCAAGCATGTGGGTGGATCCTGACATTTATTGTTGGGATCCCTGCAAAGCCTGGACCAGTTCTGTGACAACATCTGGGTCACAAGGATGCAGAACTAAGTGAATTCACAGGAGACCCACAGGAGAAGTATGACCAAAAAAGCTTTGGCCATACTTCTCCTTTAAGTACCGTATTTATCGGCGTATAACACGCACCCTAACTTTAAAAGGGAAGTTTCAGGAAAAAAAAACTTCCACAGCCCCCTGCGTATAACACGCAGGCACAGTTTATCCTCTATTTTCAGGGTAAAAAAGTAAGTGTTATATGCCAATAAATACAGTAATTATATTTTTATTTTGTAGGGGTCAGTTAGAAAGAAATAGAATAAATACCTTCAAAGATAGGTTCAGTTTGCTACAAAAAGTGAGCTACTGTTATGATGCCATGGAGTCTCTGGTCTGTGCTATACACTACATATTCCAAACTGCACTGCACTTTGTATGCTGTACTATATGTTACAGTCTACAGACCATTGAATGTAATATATCTATCTATCTATCTATCTATCTATCTATCTATCGAGAGAGAGAGAGAGAGAGAGAGAGAGAGAGAGAGAGAGAGAGAGAGAGAGAGAGAGAGATACACACACTATATATGTATTTTTTCTGAATTTTGAAATTCTGTATTTCAGCCATCAGCATAGTTAAAAGTGCCATACCCCACAGAAAGCATTAGAACAATTTTTTACTATTTTGACAGACCCAAAGCAAAAAAAATGTTACTTAATTGCCTAGTAATATCATACACAAAAGCTTATTTTCCTCAGTATATACAGGAAATTCAAGAACCACCAATGATTTCATGTTTGGATCAATACAAATAATTTATGTGAGCCAAATCCAGCTGTTTCTGTTGCAGCTTTGTTACACATATGTTTCCCAGTATAACTTTTGGGTGTTGTCCCTCAAACATGTCCTTTTTCTGTTCTTCTTTGTTAACATTCTACAGTATAATCTCACATGGTCACCATACCTTTCACTGATTCTTTCTTCTCCACTGTCTGCTGTGCACTGCTGGCCGACATGATGATGCTGGGTAATGTCCCTGGCAGCAAAAGAAGAAGAGATTTTTTTTTGTTATTGGTACAATCAGAAAGAGCAATTGTTTTAAAATGCTCTTGGGAAAAAATAGGATGCATTGGCAGCCCATTCAAAATGAGTGGGCTGCCTTAACACAACTGACATTATTGTGTGATATTGTTAAAATGCTTGTGCTAAAGTACCACAAAAGTGTGTACCTGACTGTACATAAATGTGCTATTTACAACAACAGAAGGACAGCCTTACTTTTCCAGTGAGTCAAGAAAACTTTTGACCTGATTCATCAAATTTCCAGTAACACTTAAAGCAAATTTAGGGAACACAACTCTCTCAGTTGTTATTATTGTACGTCAGCTTAGCATCTCTTAAGTGCGATTTAGCGCTTAAATGCCACAGCTGCTTGATGAATCAAGGTCACTGAGCAATTCAGACACACCAGAAATATTGGTCTGAGACAAACTAACATTTTTAGAGCCAATCCCGCCAAAAACTAGATTGAAGGCTACATTAGTTTTAGTTGCATTAAAATTGTGCTGTTTAATTTTCACCAACTTTGGTTTTAAAGAAGAATTCCAAGTATGAAAATATTTACATTGTTACGTTGGTCCAGCTTGAACCAATCCAACTATGCATATATTATACCAATGCTGTTGGAAGCTGGAAATCACTGAAGTACCATGACTCCAATTATTGCCACTTACTTCTGGGTCCCGCGCAGAGTTGTTGCCTTGCAGCATTGTGAACACAGGAGGTTGGCTAAACGGCATAGGCGCCATTCAGAGAATACTTTTCAGTGACATAACCACCCCACTCTCCATCTCGTCTAATCAGAGAACTCTTTGCATTCATTTAGAAAATGCAAATAATTTTCTGAATGGTGCCCATGCCAAGTAAGCAACCCCCTGTGTTCACAACACAATGCAGCAGAGCAGTGCAGGACTCAAGTCAAGAGACTGTTTTCTTTATTCCAGGGAGAATAAGTTTAACATCTGTATTCTTTTCTCATAACTGAGGTCCTCCAGCCCCCCTCATTAGCTTTGTCGCCCTTACCTGGGCTCTCTCCAGTTCAAACACATCCTTTCGGAGGATTGGTGATCAAAACTGAACAGAATACTCAAGATGTGGCCGAACCAGAATTTTGTAAAGCAGTAGAATTATAGTTTTAAACCTTGAGTAAATACCCCTTTTGATGCATGCTAATAGTCTGCTAGCCTTGCTTGCTGTAGCTTGATATTGCATGGTATTGCAGAGTGTATAATCTACTAGAAAACCCAGATCCATTCAATTTAAGCTCCCTAGTGCATTATTTTTCATTTTTCAATTTTAAACTCTAATCTGCCATGTAGCTGCTCACCCCTCTATTTTAAATAGGTCTTCTTTTAACCACTTAACCACTTCCCTACCCAGCCATAGACAAATGACGTCCACAGATGGGATCTCCCATCCTGGGTGGACGTCATATGACGTCCTCGGCTTTGTAGGGGGATATCTGAATGATGCCTGCAGCTAGAGGCATCATTCAGATATCCTTTTTAAGTGCCGGCGATTCTGTGCACCATAAGAATGATCATAGCGGCGGTTCCACTGCTTGATCGTTCTTATAGGCGGCGGGAGGGGACACCCCCCCCCCTCCCGCCGCCATCCGGTGCTTCTCCGGGCTCCCCCGTGCGATCAGGGACCCGGAGCGAATCTTCCTGCATCGTTGGTGGAGTCACGTGATGAGCATAGAGATGACTGGTGACCAGATGGTCACCAGTCATCTCTATGATCGTTGGAGGCCCGGGCGCGATGTGATGACGTCACACCCGGGTCCTCAAATGTAAACAAAGCCGCCATTGCGGCTGTAAGTATGAAATCAGTGAAAAAAATTTCACTGATCTCATGCTTTCCAGCCTGGAGGAGAGATGTGGGGTCTTATTGACCCCGCATCTCTCAATAAAGAGAACCTGTCATACACATTCCTATTACAAGGGATGTTTGCATTCCTTGTAATAGGAATAAAAGTGATCAAAAAAAAAAAAAAGTAAAATCATTGTAAAAAAATAAATAAATAAGTAAAATAAATAAATAAATAATAAAAAAAAAATTAAAACGCCCCTGTCCCCGGTAGCTCGCGATCAGAAGCGATTGCACACGTAAGTCGCCCACATATGTAAACGCCGTTCAAACCACGCATGTGAGGTATCGCCGCGTGCGTTAGAGCACGTGCAACAATTCTAGCACTAGACCTCCTCTGTAATTCTAACCTGGTAACCTGTAAAAAAAATTAAAGCGTCGCCTATGGAGATTTTTAAGTACCGAAGTTTGGCGCCATTCCATGAGTGTGCGCAATTTTAAAGCGTGACATGTTAGGTATCTATTTACTCGGCGTAACATTATCTTTCATATGTTCCCAAAAAATTGGGCTAACTTTACTGTTTTGTTATTTTTTAATTCATGAAACCATTTTTTTTTTTTTTAAAAGGCGTTTGAAAAATTATTGCGCAAATATTGTGCAAGAAAAAATGTTGCAATGACCGTCATTTTATTCCCTATGGTGTCTGCTAAAAAAACATATATAATGTTTGGGGGTTCTGAGTAATTTTCTAGCAAAAGAATGATGATTTGTACATGTAGGAGAGAAGTGCCAAAATAGGCCCGATATTGAATAGGTACAAAAAGCCCTGTATTGAAGTGGGCTTTTCCCCCTTAATGACCAGGCCATTTTTTTCGATACAGCACTGCTTATGGCATTTTATATATATATATATATATATATATATATATATATATATATTTTTACTAGTAATGGTGGCGATCTGTGATTTTTAGCAGGACTGCAACATTGCGACGGACAGATCGGACAGTTTTGACTCTTTTTTGGGACCATTGACATTTACACAGCGATCAGTGCTATAAAAATGCATTGATTACTGTGTAAATGTCACTGGCAGGGAAGGGGTTAACACTAGGGGTTAAATTTGTTCCCTGGGAGGTGTTTCTAACTGTGGGGGGTGGGACTGACTGGAGGAGGAGAGAGATCGTTGTTTCTAATCAGTAGGAACAGCAGATCTTTCTCTCCTCCCCTGTTAGAACGGGGATCTGTCTCTTTACATTGATCTGTCTGTTCTGGCTCTTTCCCACGGGTGGCCGACAGACATCGCGGCCAACAGCCACGTGCATCGGGTCCCCCGCCATGCAGCAGGCATGCGCGCTTGCTATGGCTCTTAAAAGAGCTGACGTATACCTACAGCGATTTGCGGGAATGAGCCGACCTGCCGCAGTATAATGATGGCGGCTGGTCGGCAAGTGGTTAAAGTTGCTGTATCTTGTTGTGAAGTTCTCATCCTGCTTAGCTTTGTATCATTAGCAAATACTGAGATTGATCTTTTTTCTGCAACCTCTATATCAATTATGAATAAGTTAAATAGAAGTGGTCCCAGGACAGATACCTAGGGCACCCTGCTCACAGTTCTAGAGAGTCAGAAAATATGCCAATAATCACTACTCTCTGCATGCACTCATGCAACACATTTTTTTATCCAAGTACATACTGTATGATTTCATCAATGTTAAAAGATCTTGATTTGTAAATGAATAGTTTATGGAGTACTGTATCAAATGCCATAGGAAAATCCAGACACACTATGTTCACAACCCTATCCAAATTACAGTTCACCTCCTCACAGAATGTGTAAAGATTGGTCTGGCAAGAATGGCCTTTCATAAATCCATGTGGGTTACTACTAATAAAACTATTCTCATCAGTAAATTCTTGGATATGGCCCCTTATCATTCCTTCCATTACTTTACATACTATCGATGTTGGGCTGACTGGTCTGTAGTTTCCAGGTTTATATCATGGCCCTTTTTTGCGTATTGATACATTTGCTTTTTAGTTGGTACTACTCCAGTCAGTAAGCTGGCCTTAAAAATTAGGAATAATGATTTGGCTATAAATTAGACAGAAAAACTGCAGTCTGAATTTGATGGGTCGCTTCGAACTTTGCCTGCAAATAAATTAAAAACAATTCTCTCCACCTAACAATTCATATCTATCTGAGAACTTGATAAACCAGTTACATATTAAACACAGTATTGGCTGGATTCCATTACATAAGGAAAGTTTCGCAAAGTAGTAATTATAATATTCTCCCCACTGATATGTACATGGTTGAAATTGCTTACTTCAACACCCTAGGCTGTGTTTAGAAACCGGCCCAACCAAACTGCATGTGACATCATCTTCCTGAATCATGGGATTTTTTCTTTAAAGCCACACTCCTTGTCAAGCACTAATATTTAGATTTTAACCTTACACATCAGACACAGTCTAACATCTGAACTGTAATTATTTTCACTGTGGGCATTTGTCTTACACATCTAGATCAATCAAGGTTTGCCACTATCCATTTTCTACATAGTCATGAACATGAGCTTGGAACAATGTAGGCTGTTTTCCCTGAGAGTACTTTTTTTCATTACTTTCAATTGGTATTAAACTCAAAAACAAAAATCCTAAAATGTGGTGGCTGCATTAATTTTTTCTCCTAATTTTCACCTGGTGACCCAGGCAGTAGGTCTGTTATTTTTCAACTTTAACAGACCAAGTTGACCAGCAAAAGTAGCAGTTTGAGGATTCAGAAAAACCATTTAACATTGACATGGGTGCTTACAGTGGTCAGCTTTTATTCATTAACCACTTGCCGACCGGCTCACGCCGATATACGTCGTCAGAATGGCACAGCTGGGCAGATCAACGTATATATACGTTGCCCTTTAAGACACGGCATTGTAGGCGCAAGTGCGCCACCGGCGAGCTCCGTGAGTAGGGATGAGCCGAACACCCCCCCGTTCGGTTCGCACCAGAACCTGCGAACAGACCTAAAGTTTGTGTGAACTTTAGAACCCTATTAAATACAATGGACTCGAACGTTCGAAATCAAAAGTGCTAATTATCAAGGCTAATATGCATGTTATTGTCCAAAAAAGGGTTTGGGGACCCGGGTCCTGCCCCAGGGGACATGTATCAATGCAAAAAAAAGTTTTAAAAATGGCAGTTTTTTCGGGAGCAGTGATTTTATTAATGCTTAAAGTGACACAATAAAAGTGAAATATTCCTTTAAATTTCGTACCTGTGGGGGGGGGGGGGGGGGCGGGGGTGTATAGTATGCCTGTAAAGCAGCGCTTGTTTCCCGTGCTTAGAACTACTTCTCATGCACAAAGTGTAATTTCTGAAGGAAAAAAAGTAATTTAAAAGCACTCGCGGCTATAATGAATTGTCGGCTCCCGGCAATCAGTGGCGTCACTAGGGTTGGTGTCACCTGGTGCGGTAAAACATGGTGTCACCCCGCCCCCCCCATCATCTAAAGAACTATGTGCAGAGTGCCCCTCACCCCCATATACCCCCTCCTAACACAATTCCTCTTTCTCCTTCCCTCATCCCCCCTCTCAGCACAAACCCGCTCCCCAATATTCCCCCTCTTAACAAAAATCTTTACCCCCATATGCCCCCTTCTAGTACAAATACCCCCTCTCAGCACATTGCTTCCCCTCCATTTCCCCCTACCAGCACAAGTCATCACCCTCATATACCCTCTTTTAGCACAAATCCCCCTTCTCAGCACAAAATGCTCCCCATATCCCTCTTCCCAGTATAATTCCCCCCAAACCCCTCCTTATAAAAATTATTTTACCCCCCAAATCCCCCCTCTCAGAACAAATTATCCCCCCATCTCCCCCCTCCCTAAAGAGATCCACCCCTCAGCACAAATCATCCCCCCTCCCTGCACAGACCACCCCCTCTCAGCACAAATCATCCCCCCATCTCCCCCTCCCTGCACAGATCCCCCTCTCAGCACAAATCATCCCCCCACCCCCCATCCCTGCACAGACCCCCCTCTCAGCACAAATTATCCCCCTATCTCCCCTCCCTGCACAGATCCTCCCCTCTCAGCACAAATTATCCCCCCATTTCCCCCTCCCTGCACAGATCCCCCCTCTCAGCACAAATAATCCCCCCATCTCCCCCCTCCCTGCACAGATCCCCCCTCTCAGCACAAAGCATCCCCCCATCTCCCCCCTCCCTGCACAGATCCCACCTCTCAGCACAAATCATCCCCCCGTCTCCCCCCTCCCTGCACATATCTCCCCCGTCAGCACAAATCCCCCATCTCCCCCCTCCCTGCACAGACCCCCCCTCAGCAAAAATCATCCCCTGTCTCCCCCCTCCCTGCACATATCTCCCCCCTCAGCACAAATCAATCCCCCATCTCCCCTCCCTGCACAGATCCCCCTCTCAGCACAAATTATCCCCCCATCTCCCCCTCCCTGCATAGATCCCCCCTCTCAGCACAAATCCCTCCTTTTAGCATAAATCCCTCCCAAACCACTCCTTCTTACACAAATGATCTTATGAACCCCCCTCTGATCACAAATCCCCACCCCCATATACCCCTTTCAGTAATAAACCCTTCTTCCTGCTCAACTTCTCTTATTCCCCCACCCAAGCCACCCTTAGCACAAATCCTCGTATTTAATCCCTCCCTGACAATTTCCCCCCTACAAGCACAACCCCCACCCCAATACAAAGGCACTCGCCTCCAGATTTTCCGATAAAAAAAAAACAAAAAAAAACTCTTAATCCCTCTCAGCATAAATCCTTCCTCTTATTGTACAAATACTCAGATCCCTGCCCACAGCACAGACTTACCGGTTATCAGTTACCGGGACCTCAGTGATTGATTGCTGACACTTTAGCAGCTTCTATCTGTCCCAGCCGGCTGCATGTTAGCAGTGTCAGAGCGCCGGGAGATCTCCTCATCAGGCTCCTCCTCCTGTCCCGTCAGAAGACACGCCAAAGCAGAGGAGGAACCTGCAGGAAACTTCCCTCGGCGCTCTGACACTGCTAACATGCAGCCGGCTGGGACAGATAGAAGCTGCTAAAGCAGGGGTACTGAATTAAAATTCAAGGAGGTCCGGTCGGCAAAATTTTCTTTGGGCCGAGGTCCGAATCTCAAGTCTGTGCTATGACTCAGTAAGTCACAGGTGTCCCCATTACAGCGCCCCTTTAAATCAGGTGTCCCCATCACAGCGCCCCTTTAAAATCAGGGGTACTCATCACAGCGCTCATTTACATCAGGCATTCCCGTCAGAGTGCCTCCTTACATCAGATGTCCCCATCAAAGTCCCCCTTAACATAAAATAAGGGTCACGCTGATGGGCACATTTTATATTAAGGGACAATCTGATGGGTACAACAAAACGTGCCCCTTAACGTAAAATCTGCCCATCAGAGTGCCCCTTAATACAAAATGTGCCCATCAGTGTTGCTGTTAAAATAAAATATGCCCATCAGAATGCCCCTTAACATAAAATGTGCCCATCAGCGTGCCCCTTAACATAAAATAAGCCAATAAGGGTCACGCTGATGGGCACCTTTTGTTTTAAGGGGCATTCTGATGGGTATATGTTTAATGTGTACGATGATAGGCACATTTTATGTTAAGGGGCACTCTGATGGGCACATTTTATGTTAAGGGGCACTCTGATGGGCACAACAAAATGTGTCCATCAGTGTGCCCCTTAACAAAATATGCCCATCAGTGTGCACATTAAAAATATACCCATCAGCGTGCCCCTGAAATAAAATTTGTCCATCAGAGTGCCCCTTCAAATAAAAAAAATATGCCCAGCAGTGTGCACAAAAGTATATGACACATACCTTGAATGAGGGCACAACTGAAGGGGCAGAAGCTGCGAGATAAGGTGAGCCAGGACCCGAGAACCGCGAGTAGCAGGGGGGCGGGTCGCGCACGTGACTTCGCGCCCCTACTCGCAAGGAGAGCCGGGACCAGGTGTCATCTCGTCAGAACACCGGGAACCGCGAGCAGAAGAGGGCGGGGTGCGCACGTGATGTCACGCCCCTACTCGCAAGGAGAGCCGGGAACCGCGAGCAGCAGGGGGCGGGGCACGTACGTGACGTCACGCCCCTACTCGAGGCTGTGCGAGCTGGTCAACTCCGAGACCTGCGGTGAGGAGCAGGGGGCGGGGCGCACGCACGCAGCGTCAATGGTTGCTGGGGAAACCCGCGGTCCCAGCAAACCAACGCTTTGCTCGATGCTTTCACACTGCGCCCGAGACTGGAGCCCCTCCCGCCCCCGCCTAGTCCCGGCCCCTGGTGTCACCCCTCTGGCGGGTGTCACCTCGTGCGGCCCGCACCCCCATACCAACGCCTCTGCCGGCAATACAGAGAAAAGTACTTGATAAAAAATAAATAAAAAATGCATGGGGGTCTCACTTAACCCCTTCAGCCCCCCCTACTGGTTAACCCCTTCACTGCCAGTGTCATTTTTACAGTAATCAGTGCCAGGGTTGCCAACTTTCAGTAAATTTACGAACAGTTTGTAAAATCCATAATTGTTACATCTGGTAATGAATGTCAGTTACGGAGATGCAGCCTACATGTCCGTCATAGACAATCAAGGACAGATGCAAAAAGTACAGATTTTACAAACTGTTTGTAAATTTACTGAACGTTGGCAACCCTGATCAGTGCATTTTTATAGCACTGATCGCTGTAAAAATTACAATGGTCCCAAAATGGCATCAAAAGTGTCCGATGTGTCTGCCATAATGTCGTAGTCACGATAAAAATCGCTGATCGCCGCCATTACTAGTAAAAAAAAAATATTATTAAAATTGCCATAAAACTATCCCCTATTTTGTAGACGCTAGAACTTTTGCGCAAACCAATCAATAAACGCTTATTGCGATTTTTATTACCAAAATTATGTAAAAGAATACGTATCGGCCTAAATAGTGGAAAAAATTTTTTTTATATATTTTTGGGGGATATTTATTATAGCAAAAAGTAAAAAATATTGCTTTTATTCAAAATTGTCGCTCTTTTTCTTTATAGCGCAAAAAATAAAAACCGCAGAGGTGATCAAATACCACCAAAAGAAAGCTCTATTTGTGGGGGGAAAAAAAGGACATCAATTTTGTTTGGGAGCTATGTCGCACGACCGCGCAATTGTCTGTTAAAGTGATGCAGTGCCGAATCGCAAAAAGTGCTCTGGTCTTTGGCCAGCCAAATGGTCTGGGGCTGAAGTGGTTAAGGAAAAAGCGTTATCCCAAAAGGAAAGAAACTGTTTGCTGTAACTACTTAAAGTGGAACTTCAGTCATTTCTTCATCTATCTATCTATTTAACCCTCTGCCCTTCCTGTTGTTTTAACTTTGGATAGAAAAAACATTTTTTTTCTGCCAGTAAATACATTATACAGCCCACTTCCTGTTTCTTGTCTGGTAAAAAGCCTAGGCTTATGACATCATGCACAGCTCTCTCTCTCACTCTTGTGAGAGTTTTCCAGGAAGGGAGGGGAGATGGGTCATAAGAGGACCAATGAGAGCTGAAAAGCTGAAGGTGTGTGTCTGTGTAAATCCAGGAAGCAGCAGCTTCAGCTGCCCACAGTTAAAATGGTGGCAGAATCACAGTATATATAAAATAATATGCAAAGTGGTTGGAGGGAAGCTTCAGAATGGCAAAGATGTTTTTATTACAAATTATGTGAGCAGACAGCAGTTCCTCATTTGTTACTCAAGTCCATCTAAATCTGTTATCCTCTTTCCAGCTTCACAATGCTATTGTCCAAAGTTGTCTCTGTTGCTCCCCCATTCAGGGTGTAGCCACCTGATGACAGAAAGTGTGTTACTGGCCAGATCACCAGAAAAAAGAAAAGAAAAAAAAAAGCATAAAGCCAGAAAACGAATGCACTAAACCAGGGGTCTCCAAACTTTTAAAAACAAAGGGCCAGTTTATTGTCCTTCAGACTTTAGGAGGGCCGGATTGTGCCCAGCGGGGGGGCAGAAAATGTCCTGGGCCCGGCGTCAGTGAGAATAAATATGGCCTTAGGGTTGGTGGTCAATAAGAGGAGGAGTAGTGCCCCTAATTGGTAGCAGGAATAGTATTCCATCATTGGTATTGGTGGAAGAAATAGTGCTCCGTTGTTGGTATCAGTGGGACAAAAAGTGCCCCAAGGGCCGGATAAAGGCTAGCAAAGGGCCACATCTGGCCCTCGGGCCGCAGTTTGGAGACCCCTGCACTAAACCAAACATACTGTAATTTAGTTTGTTTTTGTGTTTAATACCACTTTAAGGTAGTGTTTGTACAATAAAAAAAATCTTGTGACAAGAGAGTTCATTACAGCTCTAAAGCACAATAACGTGCCTGCTAAGACTGGCAGTAAAACCTAGGTTAAAGGTAAACTAAACAGACTTTAGGAATTTATTGATTGCCTGAGTTTGCTCTTTAAAGCGGAGCTCCACCCTAAGGCCTCATGCCCACGGACGTTTTTACAGTTGCGTTTTTTACAGCTTAAAAACGCCTGTCCATGTTATTGTAATTTTTTCTTTTTTTTTTTTTTTTTGGAGAAAAAAAAAAAAAACGTCGGAGCTAAAAAATGCGTCCGCGCGTTAGTGCGCGTTTGTGCACATTTTTGTGCGTTTTTTGACGCTTCGCATTTTTTTCTGCCTAACTCCGACGCTGAGGAACGCACTGGTCCTGGGTTTTTTTTACAGCTTAAAAACGTCTATGCTATTTGCAGCTCAAAAACATCTAGGTGGGCATGAAGCTATAGACTAACATGGACAGGCGTTTTTAAGCTGTAAAAAACGATCAAAAACGGGGCTGTAAAAACGTCCGTGGGCATAAGGCCTAAAGTGGAACTTCCGCTCATCGGAACCCTCCCCCCCTCCGGTGTCATATTTGGCACCTTTCAGGGTGGAGAGTGGTGCAGATACCTGTCTAAGACAGGTATCTGCACCCACTTCCGGGAGTCCGCTCTGCGGGTATTCTGCGGGTAGTACATCACTTCCCGCAGAATACCCGTTGTGTTCTGGGAGACACTCGGCTCCCAGAACACAACAGGGACCAGTGAGAATGGCGCAGCGCGACTCGCGCATGCGTCGTAGGGAACCGGGCAGTGAAGCCGCAAGGCTTCACTTCCTGGTTCCCTCACCGAGGATGGCGGTGGGGGCAGCAGAGTGACAAGCGATTGCTGATCTTCTGCTGCCGACGTCGCTGGACTCCAGGACAGGTAAGTGTCCATTTTATTAAAAGTCAGCAGCTGCAGTATTTGTAGCTGCTGGCTTTTAATATTTTTTTTTTTTCAGAGGAGCTCCGCTTTAACTAGAACCAATCTAAATATTGAAGATATCTCTGCTGACATTTTAAATGTGAAAGCTCAGTTCTTTGATCCAGATCCAAGCTTAATTATCTTTTGACTCATGATATATTATCTATTGAGGCATACAGCTACTGAAGACTAAATGGTGTAAACTCCCATCTTGCATACATGTTCCAGTCAACAAATCTCTAGGTTAACAACTTTCCAGTCTGAAGCCTTGTACACACGACAGGTTTTCTCGGCAAGAAAACAGCTGGGAGAGCTTTTTGCCAAGAAAACCGGTCATAAGTATGGTTTCTCGTCGGGAAAACTGCCTGGAATTTCAATGAGAAAAATAGAGAACCTGCTCTCTATTTTTCTCATCTGGATTTTCGGCAGAGTTTACCTGCCGAGAAAACCGGTCGTCTGTATGGTAAACCCGCGCATGCTCGAAAAGACTTTGACGCATGCGCTGTAGCATATAAGGGCAGTGTAGGGTGTAGCAAGATGGCGGCGATGGCATCGAATGTGACGAGCGCAGGCTTGTCGTAGTCGATGACGTCACCGTGTTCTTGCCATTCAAAAGAACGGCGGTTCTTTTGAATGGCCGTGTGTACACTCAGCATGCAAGGCAAGCTTGCCGGGAATCCCATCGGGAAAACCGTTGGTTTTTTTTCCCGACGGGATGTGTACGAGGCTTGAGGGAAACCCCAGATAAAAATTACTATATCTAAAACTCATAATACATTAGTCTGATAATCAATGAGAAGAATGCTCCTTACACTTGGGAAGAATTGATCCCCTACAAAAAGCAAAAAAAATCAATGGTGTCAGTGAGAACTTATCTAAGAGGCAGAAATTGCTCATTGCTCAAAGAACCCCTAGCAACCTCTAGATGAACCTTAGGCCCCTTTTACACTGGGGCAGTGGCGGTAAAGCGCCGCTATTTTTAGCGGCGCTTTACCGCTAATTTCACTGCGGTTTTCGGCCGCTAGCAGGGCGGTTTTACCCCCTGCTAGCGGCCGAAAAAGGGTTAAAATCCACCGCAAAGCCCCTCTGCAGAGGCGCATTGCCGGCGGTATAGCCACGGTTTCCCATTGCTTTCAATGGGAAGAAGCAGTGGAGGAGCGGTATACACACCACTCCTTCACCGCTCCTAAGATGCGGCTAGCAGGACTTTTTTTCCCGTCCTGCTAGCGCACCGCTCCAGTGTGAAAGCCCTCTGGGCTTTCACACTGGAGAAACAGCAGCCGCTGCTTAGGGTCGGTTTGCAGGCACTATTTTTAGCGCAATAGTGCCTGCAAACCTCCCCAGTGTAAAAGGGGTCTTAGGGTTCTTCCTTTTGTAATTAAGAGAAGATAAAGAAATATGGGACAATGAGAAATGTATGGTACAACTGGGAAGGTGGGGGAGAGAAAGAAGGCAGAGAGTGAGTGGATCAAGTACTAGTTAGAAACTAGGCAGAAAATAGATGAGCATGGATGGGAAAGACAGAGAGAGAAGCAGTGGGATCTAATCAGTCACATAATCATGGAATATTTGGAGAAAAGATACGGCTGCAGGGCTTGGTTGAGGGCATAGGAGAAGACGATTGCCACTTGAGAGGGAGGGAGTTGTTGTGGGACAGTAGAGAGAGAGAGGATGCAGAGCAACTGATTATTACTTATTAGTGGAAGGAAAAGAGGAGCAGCAACTGATCACATTCCACTAGGAGGAGATACTGGTCATGTACCAGAGGAGGACAAGAGATTACTGACTGTGAAGTAAAGTCATGTATAAGCTGTCAGTTCTCCCTTGACCCCTTTAAAAAAAAATCTTTCTCACCTACCTAAAGATGACCTTTCAGAGAGCTAAACCACCTAAAATGTGCTGGCTCTCAACTAGGTACCCATGGAAAAAGAAATACCAGCAAAAGTAGATTGCTAAAAATGTACCAAGATGTGTCTGCTGTATTCCTACCAACCATTCAACCGATATTACACCAGAAAATGGAAGAACCACATGGCCCATCACTGGAAGTCTAAATTGCTCTTCACAAGCCATCTCCACCATGTGGGCAGAATATTACAACCATGTCACCTAAGACTGAATACACACAAATCTAATATCAGAATGGGTCACATTCTATCAAGCACACCACAAGCTACTATAAAAGAACAAATGCACCAATGTTAATACCGTATTTTCCGGCGTATAAGACGACCTTTTGTACTTAAAAATATCCCCCAAAAGTCGGGTCGTCTTATACGCCGGTACCTGTATGCAGAGTCAGTCAGACTGCGGCCGTCCATTGTTAAAAAGCCGCGCCTCCTTCTCGTCCTGTTCCGTGATAGGCGGAACACTCCGCCTATCACGGAGATCCTCTCATCCTCGGCCTCAGACGAGAGGACCTCTGTGATATGCGGAACACCGAACACAGGCTCTGCTGGGGAACTGAGTGTTCCGCCTATCACTGAACAGGACGAGGAGGAGGCGCGGCTTTTGAACAATGGACGTCCGAAGTCTGAGTCTGCATACAGGGATAAGGTATGGAGATCTGGAGATCGGCACAGTGAGGTAGGCAATGAGCACAGTGAGGTAGGCAATGAGCACAGTGAGATATGCCATGGGCACAGTGAGGTATGCAATGGGCACAGTGAGATATGCAATGGGCACAGTGAGGTGTGTCGGAAGGGGGTCATCTTATACGGCGAGTATATCCCAAAACCAACCTTTTAGCTGGAAAATTAGGGGGTCGTCTTATACGCCCAGTCGCCTTATACGCCGGCAAATACGGTAGTTTACAGTTTTTTCAAAGAAGCTCTTTTTAGTTTCTTTAATTAAGCAATTTGACAACAGAACGACTACAACCTTTAAAAGCATTTAAAATGCACACATTATCAAAGTATAACTAAAAAGAAAGGAAAAGAAAAGAAAAGGGAAAATAAATAAGAAAAATACAGTGCCTTGAAAAAGTATTCAAACCCTTTGAAATTTCCCACATTTTCTCATGTTACAACCAAAAGCGTAAATGTATTTTATTGGGATTTTTTGTGATAGACCAACACAAAGTGGCACATAATTGTGAAGTGGAGGGAAATGATAAATTGTTTTCAAATTTCTTTACAATAAAAATATGTGCAAAGTGTGGCGTGCATTTGTATTCAGCCCCCAATACTTTGAAGAACCACCTTTGGCTGCAATAACAGCTGCAAGTCTTTTTGGGGATGTCTCTACCAGATTTTCACATCTAGAGAGTGACATTTTTGCACAAAATAGCTCAAGCTCTGTCAGATTGGATGGAGAGCGTCTGTGAAAAAGCAATTTTGAAGTCTTGCCACAGATTATCAATTGGATTTAGGTTTGGACTTTGACTGGGTCATTCTAAAGCCCCATACACACGGTCGGACTTCCATCAGACTTTTCCCTGGATTTTTGTCAGAACGGAGTTGGCCGGGCACACCCATAGCATACACACCACAGGACTTTTCTGCAAACTTTCCCAAAACTTTTTGCAACATCACGTGGTTTTTCTGCTCTTTTCTGCTCTTTACCGCCACCCTTTGGTCAACTTCTGCTATTGTTGGTTGATTTTAACATTAGTTGTTTTGTCCATCGGACAAAAGTCCGATGGTTTTCTGTACACACGGTCGGACTTTGCTCCATCGGACTTTTGTTGGCCAAAAGTTTGTCCGTTTGCAGACCCAACTTTTGTCCGATGAAAACACAAAAAAAAATTAAAAAAAGTTTGTCCGATGGAGCGTACACACGGTCGGATTGTTGGTCCAACTTGCTCAAAATGAAGTTTGTTGGCCAAAAGTCTGACCGTGTGTACGGGGCTTTACACATGAATATGCTTTGATCTAAACCATTCCGTTGTAGCTCTGGCTGTATGTTTAGGGTCATTGTCCTGCTGGATGGTGAATCTCCGCCCCAGTCTCAAGTCTTTTGCAGACTCTGATGCCGCGCACACACGACCATTTTTAATGTCATTGAAAAAAATGCATTTTTCTCAACGTGATTTTTCGTGTTTCCTCTCAAGCCTGCCTTGCCTACACACTATCGTGGGAAAAAATGTTCGAGTAAAGCACGGTGACGTACAACACGTACGAGGGCACTATGAAGGGGAAGTTCCATTCGGATGGCGCCACCCTTCATGTTAGTAACGTTTGTAGAGCGACGATTCGCGCTTTTCAGCCTCGTGCTTTTCAGTCCGTTACAGCGTGACGAATGTGCTATCTCCATTACGAACGCTAGTTTTACCAGAACGAGCGCTCCCGTCTCATCCTTGATTCTGAGCATGCGCATTTTTTTTCACGTCGTTAAAGCCGATGTAAAAAACGACTAGAAAAATTAGAGCATGTTCCAATTTTTCTCGTCGTGATTCTCTGCGTTTTTCTCGTCGGGAAAACTGCTGGACAGCCCACACACGATCATTTTTAATGACCATTTTTAAAAATGTAATTTTTCTCGTCATTAAAAAGGTTGTATGTACGCGGCATGACAGGCTTTCTTCTAAGATTGCCCTGTATTTTGCCCATCCATCTTGAACTGTGGATCTCTGCAGCTCCTTCAGAGTTACTATGGGCCTCTTGGCTGCTTCTCTGATTAATGCTCTCCTTGCCCGGCCTGTCAGTTTAGGTGGACAGCCATGTCTTGGTAGCTTTGCAGTTGTGCCATACTCTTTCCAAATTTTTGGATGATGGATTGAACAGTGCTCTGTGAGATGTTCAAAGCTTGGAATATTTTTTTTTTATAATCTAACCCTGCTTTAAACTTCTCCACAACTGTATCCCTGGTCTGTCTGGTGTGTTCCTTGGCCTTCATGATGCTGTTTGTTGACTAAGGTCCTCTAAAAAGCCTCTGAGGGTTTCACAGAACAGCTGTATTTATGCTGAGATTAAATTACACACAGATAGATTCTATTTACTAATTTAGGTGACCTCTGAAGACAAGTGGTTCCACTAGATTTTAGTTAGGGGTATCAGAGTAAAGGGGGCTGAATACAAATGCACACCACAGTTTCTACATATTTATTTGAAAAAAAAAAATTAAAATCATTTAGCATTTTCTCTCTACTTCACAATTATGTGCCACTTTGTGTTGGTCTATCACATAAACCAATAAAATGTATTTATGTCTTTGGTTGTCTTTGGTCATGAGAAAATAACATGAGAAAATGTGGAAAATGTAAAGGGGTATGAATACTTTTTCAAGGCACTGTATTTGTCCTTGCTTTTCCGTGGTCCATCTCCTACACAAGCAATAACAGTATCTATATGCCAATGTTTTATCTTAACTTTATTGGGTATACCACTTTAATTATTCAAATAAATTGGATTAAAGTGTCTTCTCATAACTGCAATAAGTCTGAAGCCCCATACACACTATCAGTTTTCTTGCAGGTTTTTCTCTTCAGGTTTACCAAAACCATGTAGTGCAAGGGCCTGCCTGATTGCATACGAATTGAAACTCTTAAGGTTTGACCTCATATTAGATGGTTTTGGTAAACCTGAAGAGAAAAACCTGCAAGAAAACTGATAGTGTGTATGGGGCTTAATAAGCAAAATGGGAGCACTTGTACTTTCAATGCATGAAAAACGATGATTATGATTTAACTATTAATGAAGAATTTGGGCTTGATTCTTCACATTAGGCTCGTAATATTCCTGGCTCTGTCCTACACAGCAAGACATTTCCCGATCTGCACAGATCGGGAAATGTCTCACTACCTGTGATTAGCGCTGCAGAGTGTGAGCTTCCTGGCGGGCGTAGGCACGTGAAGCTGCGAACACGCCTGAGCTCATCCTTATTTGTGAGCAGGGATCTAAATAAGAGTGTCTTGTCAATGCAGAGTGTGATGGTCTTAAGGTATAGGTCCTATAGGTAGAATTAAATATGTGTTTTTTTGCCAAGCCTTCATGGAGTGCACCTTGCTGGACTGTAGTTTGAACTTCAAGCCACTCACCCCGAATCATTTTGGATCAGGCGCCGGAAAAACTAATCATCCACACCTCATTTCCTTTGGGAAATGTATTCACAATTTTGGGTTAAATCTGTGATCTTTATATTGTTGCGGTCAATAACCCCTTTTAATGTATTGATGATGTACCATGTGCAAGCTTGTACCTAAAGGTTCCTTTGTTGTACCAATGTTCTTTTCCCTTGTAAAACTCAATAAAAAGGTATCAATAAAAAAAAAAAACAATAAGTGGGGACTGTCAATGAGAGCCCCCACTCATCGGTTTTATTGAAGTTTTTGCCCTAAAATACAGCGCCGCATGCTATAATTATAAGCTTGCTAGGCTGCCTATTTTAGAGTGTCCTTCCTTTTGTGACCATGTCCCACCCACCTCTGTGATGATGATGATGATGAATGATGATGTTACTGAGGTTCCAGCTTATATTTCAGTGCTGAGGATTAAGAGGCCTGCCACTAGGGATGAGCTTCGTGTTCGAGTCGAACATACGTTCGACTCGAACATCGGCTGTTCGATCGTTCGACGAAGATCGAACGATTTGGGCCGTTCGCGCCAAATTCGAGTGACGCGAACGGCCCACAATGCACTACGCCATCGCAGTGTCATCCAGGCGCTGTGATTGGCCAAGCATGCACTGTGACCCCGCATGCTTGGCCAATCACAGCGCCGGCAGCGAGGAGAGCAATGATTGGCCACAGGCAGGATGCCTGTGGCCAATTATTGCTGAGGGTGTTTAGTACACGCCCCACACTATAAAAGGCCGCCAGCACGGCGGCCTAGTGTAGTGTGTTCCGGAGCAGGGAAAGACAAGCATAGGCAGGGACAGTGACATTTATTTCTTTCTTGCTTAACCTGGATTCCTTTAGTTTAGGGAAAGAGAAGGATAGGTAGGGAGAGTGTCAGTGTGTTTTACTGTGCGAGTCCTTGTTTCTAGGGACAAAGAAGGAAAGTGAGGGGATTTCTCCTTGTGCTATAGTGTGCTTTAAAAAAACATTTTTTCTAGGGACAGAAAACTGTAGGTAGGGAGAGTGTCAGTTTCTTTCACTGTGCCAGTCCTTGTTTCTAGGGACAAAGAAGGAAAGTGAGGGGATTTCTCCTTGTGCTATAGTGTGCTTTAAAAAAACATTTTTTCTAGGGACAGAAAACTGTAGGTAGGGAGAGTGTCAGTTTCTTTCACTGTGCCAGTCCTTGTTTCTAGGGACAAAGAAGGAAAGTGAGGGGATTTCTCCTTGTGCTATAGTGTGCTTTAAAAAAACATTTTTTCTAGGGACAGAAAACTGTAGGTAGGGAGAGTGTCAGTTTCTTTCACTGTGCCAGTCCTTGTTTCTAGGGACAAAGAAGGAAAGTGAGGGGATTTCTCCTTGTGCTATAGTGTGCTTTAAAAAAACATTTTTTCTAGGGACAGAAAACTGTAGGTAGGGAGAGTGTCAGTTTCTTTCACTGTGCCAGTCCTTGTTTCTAGGGACAAAGAAGGAAAGTGAGGGGATTTCTCCTTGTGCTATAGTGTGCTTTAAAAAAACATTTTTTCTAGGGACAGAAAACTGTAGGTAGGGAGAGTGTCAGTTTCTTTCACTGTGCCAGTCCTTGTTTCTAGGGACAAAGAAGGAAAGTGAGGGGATTTCTCCTTGTGCTATAGTGTGCTTTAAAAAAACATTTTTTCTAGGGACAGAAAACTGTAGGTAGGGAGAGTGTCAGTTTCTTTCACTGTGCCAGTCCTTGTTTCTAGGGACAAAGAAGGAAAGTGAGGGGATTTCTCCTTGTGCTATAGTGTGCTTTAAAAAAACATTTTTTCTAGGGACAGAAAACTGTAGGTAGGGAGAGTGTCAGTTTATTTCACTGTGCCAGTCCTTGTTTCTAGGGACAAAGAAGGAAAGTGAGGGGATTTCTCCTTGTGCTATAGTGTGCTTTAAAAAAACATTTTTTCTAGGGACAGAAAACTGTAGGTAGGGAGAGTGTCAGTTTCTTTCACTGTGCCAGTCCTTGTTTCTAGGAACAAAGAAGGAAAGTGAGGGGAATTCTCCTTGTGCTATAGTGTGCCAAAGCATTCCTCATCAACCATCTTTGAAATCCTTGTTTTTTGGACAGTCAGGGAAATTGTCGTTGTGCTATTCTGTGCAAAAGCAATAATCCTCAACCATATTTAGAAATCCTTAAGTAAAGGGACAGAGAAGGACACCTGAAGGTAGCCCTTATTGCTTTTTTCCCATCTCCCTGCAGGCCATCTATTAGAATGTCTGGAAGGCAAACAAGGAGAGGCAGACAGTCAGGAGGCAATAAAAGAGGGCAAGCAGGCTCTGTGTCTGGGGGCAACAGTGCTGGTCGTGGACGTGGTGCATTGTCATCAGCACATGGCCATGGGACACGCTTGTCCTTCTTTTCGGCAGCTGGACATGTTGAGCCACATCATGCCGAAGACTTGGTAGAGTGGATGACCAAGCCCTCCTCCTCCTCCTCATCCTCTCTCACCCAGGCTCAGGGTACTGGCAAAGCAGCTGCCAAAGCGTCCTCTTCCCTGGTATCAATGTCAGACTCATCATCAGTCACTCCTTCCCTAGACCCACCATGTCCTCCTCCTGAGGAGTCCCCCGAACTGTTTGAGCACAGTGTTGGGTACATGCTCCAGGAGGATGCCCAGCGTTTCGAAGGGTCTGATGATGAAACCCAGCTACAGGAAGGCAGTAGCGTGAGAGCAGACAGAGGGGATGCTCAAGAAGGACACCAATCTGGCAGTCATGTTCCAGCAGCTGCAGCATACTGCCAGATTGGCTCCAGTGATGAGGAGGGAGGGGATGATGAGGTCACTGACTCCACGTGGGTGCCTAATAGGAGAGAGGAGGAGGAGGAGGATGAGGAGGAGGCACATCTCCAACGAGGCAGGATGCCCTTTGGTGGCCAGCGTAAGGGCAGTACACCGACGGAATCACACCGCAGAGCTCCGCCTGTGCAGGGCGCTGCCTCTGCCCGTCATTCAAAAAGTTCCTTGGTGTGGGCCTTTTTTGAGGCTAGTGCATCAGATCGCACAGCTGCTGTTTGCAACATATGTCTCAAGCGTATATCGCGTGGCCAAAACATCAGCCGCTTGGGTACCACATGCCTGACCAGACATATGTTGACCTGCCATGCAGCTCGTTGGCAAGCCTACCTCAAAGACCCACACCAAAGAACAAAGCGGACCTCTCCTTGCACCGCATCAGCTGGGATCTCCAACCCCACTATAACTTCAGTCCTCTCTGAAACATGCACTGAGAGGAATGAAGGTGTAGAATTAGGTGTGTCACAGCCAAGTACTTGCGGCCACTCTGCTAGCAGTACACCGACGTCCGATTCTAGCAGGCAAATTTCCCTGCCCCAGCTGCTGGACCGTCGAAAGAAGTTCACTCCCAGCCATCCACATGCCCAGCGGTTGAATGCTAGCTTGGCTAAATTGCTAGCGCTTCAACTGCTGCCTTTTCAGTTGGTAGACTCGGCCCCCTTCCGTGAGTTTGTGCAATGTGCGGTTCCTCAGTGGCAGGTTCCCAAACGCCACTTTTTCTCACGGAAGGCTATTCCGGCTCTCTACCGGCATGTGGAAGGCATTGTCTTGGCCTCGCTGGACAGGGCGGTCAGCGGTAAGGTGCATATTACCGCTGACTCATGGTCCAGCAGGCATGGACAGGGACGTTACCTTTCTTTCACGGCCCATTGGGTCACTCTTTTGGCAGCTGGGAAGGATGCAGGACAAGGTGCAGTAGTGTTGGAGGTTGTTCCACCGCCACGCCTCCAAAATGCTACTACTGGTTGTGACACACCTCTCTCCTCCACCCCCTCCTCTTCTTCTTCCTCCATGGCCTCTTCCTGTGGTTTGTCCTATGAACCAGCGGTGCTCCGTAGCCGTTCACGGGGCTACGCAAGTACGCAGGCAAAAAGATGCCATGCCGTGCTTGCGCTGGTGTGTTTGGGGGACAGAAGCCACACTGGGGCAGAGGTCCTGTCTGCTCTGCAGGGCCAGGCCGAGAGGTGGTTGACGCCACGCCAGCTTAAGCCAGGAATGGTGGTTTGCGACAATGGCACCAACCTCCTCTCCGCCCTCCGACAGGGACAACTGACCCATGTGCCCTGTGTGGCTCACGTCCTTAACCTGGTGGTGCAGCGGTTCTTGGGCAGGTACCCGGGCTTACAGGATGTCCTGAGGCAGGCCAGGAAAGTCTGTGTGCATTTCCGCAGATCTTATAATGCCAGTGCTCGCCTGGCTGAGCTGCAAAAGGAGTTGAACCTGCCCAAGAACCGCCTTATATGTGACATGCCCACCAGGTGGAACTCAACGTTGGCCATGCTGCAGCGGCTGCACACGCAGCAGAGGGCCATCAATGAGTACCTGTGCGACTACGGCACCAGGACAGGGTCAGGGGAGCTTGGTTTTTTTTCTCCACGCCAGTGGGGCATGATCAGGGATGCATGCACTGTCCTGGCACCATTTGAGGAGGCCACGAGGATGGTGAGCAGTGACAGTGCATGCATCAGTGACACTGTACCTCTTGTCCACCTGTTGGAGCACACGCTGCGTGGAATAATGGACAGGGCACTTGAGGCAGAACAGAGGCAGGAAGAGGAGGACTTCCTTGCCTCTCAAGGCCCCCTTTACCCAGACAGTGTTCCTTCTGTCCCACCCATCGCACAGGAAGAGGAAGAGGAGGAGGAGGAGGAGGAGGATTGTGTCAGCATGGAGGTGGAGGCTGGCACTCAGCATCATCAGCAGCAGTCTTTTAGGGATGATTTACAGTCCCAAGAAACCAGTGGACTTGTACGTGGCTGGGAGGAGGTGGCTGCGGATCATGTCGTCCTTAGTGACCCAGAGGACTCCGGAGCGAATGCCTCAGCAAACCTACGCTGCATGGCCTCCCTGATCCTGCAAAGTCTGCGGAAGGATCCTCGTATTCTTCGGATCAAGGAGAGGGACCATTACTGGCTGGCCACTCTCCTTGATCCACGGTACAAGGGTAAGGTTGCGGACCTTATGTTACCTTCGCAGAGGGAGCAGAGGATGAGACAACTCCGGGAGGCCTTGCAGAAAGGTCTGTGCAACGCGTTCCCAGAGACTGGGAGGTTACAAACTCCTGGTCCTGGACAACGAGTTGCTGAGGCTTCGGCCAGTCAAAGAAGGAGCGGTGGGGAAGGTGGCCGTCTGACCGATGCGTTCAGACAATTCTTTAGTCCGCAGCCCCAAAGTATGATCGGTTCCAGCAACCATCGCCAGCGTCTGATAAACATGGTGCAGGAATATCTAGGGGCAAGGTCAGACTTGGACACCTTCCCCACCGAAAATCCTCTGGCTTACTGGGTCTTGAGGATGGATCACTGGCCAGAGCTTGCACAGTATGCAATTGAGCTACTGGCCTGTCCTGCATCCAGCGTTCTTTCGGAACGCACATTCAGTGCTGCTGGAGGATTTGTCACGGATCACAGGGTGCGCCTGTCCACCGACTCGGTTGATCGACTGACTTTCATCAAGATGAACCAGTCTTGGATCCCCACCAGCTACCACACACCTGATGCTGATATAACAGACTAATTGATTTTAACATGTCACATCCCTTCAAGACTGATGCTGATGCTGAGTGCCTGTGCTGTTATGTTGACTGGCTATCCTCCTCCTCCGAGTCCTCAATGATACGATTGATGATGATAGCTTGGAAGATCATTTTTGTTTATGGGTGCCGCCACCAGTGGCTAAGGCCCAATTTTTCAGCCCCTGTTTTACAGGGGCGTGTAATTACAATTTTTTTAGCAATAATTTGCCATAGGGCTCATTGCTGTGCTCCAAGTACAGTATCTGTGAGGGGTTGGAGTGTTGTGGCACCAGTGCCTAAGGCCCAATTTTTCAGCCCCTGTTTAACAGGGGCGTGTCATTACAATTTTTGAAGCAATACTTTGCAACAGGGCTCATTGCTGTGCTCCAAGTAACGTATCTGTGAGGGGTTGTAGTGTTGTGCCACCAGTTCCTAAGGCCCAATTTTTCAGCCCCTGTTCAACAGGGGCATGCAATTACAATTCTTGATCTAATAATTCACAGCAGGGCCCATTGCTGCACCCACCAAGAGTAACTCTGAGGGCTTACAGTGTTGTGGCAACACCACCACCACCACCACCACCACGAAAGACCCAATTTTTCAGCCCCTGTTCAACAGGGGCATGCAATTACAATTCTTGATCTAATAATTCACAGCAGGGCCCATTCCTGCACCCACCAAGAGTAACTCTGAGGGCTTACAGTGTTGTGGCAACACCACCACCACCACCACCACCACGAAAGACCCAATTTTTCAGCCCCTGTTCAACAGGGGCATGCAATTACAATTCTTGATCTAATAATTCACAGCAGGGCCCATTCCTGCACCCACCAAGAGTAACTCTGAGGGCTTACAGTGTTGTGGCAACACCACCACCACCACCACCACCACGAAAGGCCCAATTTTTCAGCCCCTGTTCAAAAGGGGCATGTAATTACAATTCTTGATCTAATAATTCACAGCAGGGCCCATTCCTGCACCCACCAAGAGTAACTCTGAGGGCTTACAGTGTTGTGGCAACACCACCACCACCACCACCACCACGAAAGACCCAATTTTTCAGCCCCTGTTCAACAGGGGCATGCAATTACAATTCTTGATCTAATAATTCACAGCAGGGCCCATTCCTGCACCCACCAAGAGTAACTCTGAGGGCTTACAGTGTTGTGGCAACACCACCACCACCACCACCACCACGAAAGACCCAATTTTTCAGCCCCTGTTCAACAGGGGCATGCAATTACAATTCTTGATCTAATAATTCACAGCAGGGCCCATTGCTGCACCCACCAAGAGTAACTGTCAGGGCTTACAGTGTTGTGGCACCAGCACCACCATCAAAGGCCCAATTTTTACTACCACTGTTCAACAATTATATGTAATTAAAATTCCTGATATAATAGTTGACAGCAGGGCGTTCCAGCACCAACCAAGAGTAACTGTGAGTGCTTACAGTGTTGTGCCAACACCAACAACTAAGGGGCCTATTTCTGCAGAGTATATACGGCAGGTCCCTACTTTCAAACATCCAACTTACAAACGACTACTACTTGCAAATGCAAGAAGACAACAGGAAGTGAGAGGAAATCTACCACTAGGAAGGAAAATTCTCTCCTGTTAGAATAAATATGGGAGAAAGGTGTCTCCTCTGTACTGATGCTTTATCAGCAATCCTTGTTTCAAGAAAAACACCACATTTCAAAAACAGTTGTCATTGGGACGGAAAGTGAGGTGAAATGTTCTGAACAGGGGCACAGACAGCAAAACAAATGTTACAGGGGTGATAACCCTTACCTATGTTTTCCAAAAAGTTTAAAAATAGATTTTTGGGCTGGAGCTACACTTCAACAATGTACCTGTTCAAAATTACAAACAGATTCTACATAAGAACAAACCTACAGTCCCTGTCTTGTATGCACCGCCTGTATACGGCTGTTCAGAGTATATAGGGCCTTTTTTATTTTATGTGCGGGGTTCCCCTTAATATCCATACAAGACCCAAAGGGGCTGGTAATGGGCTGGGGTAGGGGGGGGGGGTCATGGGGTAGCTATGCCATTTTTCTTAAAGATTTTCATCCATATTACCGGGACCAGACATTACATTAAAGCCGCAAGCAGTTTTAAATGGCTTTTTTTTCCTTTAGAAGTGTCATTTTGTGCAGGGACAGTTCTAAACACGGGAAACACGTGGCACTTCACAGGCATACTTTAGACACCCCCCAGGTACGATATTTAAAGGAATATTTGACTTTTTTTTTTTCACTTTATGCATCATTAAAATGACTGCTCCCGAAAAACGACCGTTATTAAAACTTCTTTTTGCATTGATACATGTCCCCTGGTGCAGAACCCGGGTTCCCAAACCCTTTTTAGGACAATAACATGCATAATAGTTGTTATAATTACCACTTTAGAATTCGAACGTTCGCATCCATTGTATTTAATAGGGTTCTAATGTTCGTACGAACTTTCGGTCCGTTCGCGGGTTCTGGTGCGAACCGAACCCGGGGGTGTTCAGCTCATCACTACCTGCCACCTACCTTCTTTTTACATTGCTAACTGCAGCCTGCAACTCCAGATATGAAAACTCGAGAAAGACAGGGTTTGTAGCACAAAGTGCCAATTTAGTACTTAAACTTAGTAACAGCTTTTACTTTCTAAGTTTGAGCAATAAACGCTCTGTACTGCAGGGGGGTTGATCTGTGCCATGCTAAAAAACCTGGAAAAGTGGTCACAGTAAAGGCATGTCTGTATTTATACCTACATGCTCTGAGATCTAATAGTGAATTTTATTAATCTATGTTTCTATATTTGTAGTGTGTAGCGGCAGGGGGTTTGATCTGAAGTCTGATGCAGTGCTGAAGTCCTGAATTTTTGCTGGTGCTGTTTATATGCCATGCCATGGGTTTTCCTTTTATGTTTTTTCTGGTGAGTCCCAGATATCCCAGAAAAGAGATTAACCTTCGATAATGGAAAAGCTTCTTCACAGGAACAGTTGTGAAAATGTGGAATAGACTCCCTCAAGAACTATTTCTGGCCAGCTCGGTGGATTGTTTTATAAAAGAGTTTGATGCATTCTTAAATATTAAAACATAACTGGATATTAGCATTTATAGGCAATAGCACCTGAAAGTGTTAATACAGGGAATATTCGATTGCCTCCTGGGGAATCAGGAAGGAATTTTTCACTCCCACCGGAGCAAATTGGATCGCGCTTTATAGGGTTTTTCTTTGTTTCCTCCTCTGGATTAACTGTGGGTCTAGGAATGTGTATATGGGGGGTTTCTATTTATTTATTTATGTTTTGCTATTGGTTGACCTGCATGGACCCTTGTATTTTTTCATCCTGACTAACCATGAAACATACTGAGCCTAGGTGAATTACTAGCTTAACCACTTAAGGACCCCTCACTGTATATATACGTCGGCAGAATGGCTTAGTGTGGATGGCGGCGCGGGACCTGCACCGATCGAGGGATCGGCATCGGGGGGCCATCAGCGCGGGAGAGTAGGACAGGTAAGTGTCCTGATTAAAAGTCAGCAGCTACACTGTTAGTAGCTGCTGACTCTTAAAAAAAATAAAAATTGCCGATGGAGCTCCGCTTTAAGTACTGAAGTTCAGCCGTGGCCAACAGTTTTGAGAATGACACAAATAATAATTTTCTCAAAGTCTGCTGCTTCAGTGTTTAGATCTTTTTGTCAGATGTTACTATGGTATACTAAAGTATAATTACAAGCATTTCATAAGTGTCAGGGGCTTCTATTGACAATTACATGAAGTTTATGCAAAGAGTCAATATTTGCAATGTTGACCCTTCTTTCTCAAGACCTCTGCAATTCGCCCTGGCATGCTGCCAATCAACTTCTGGGCCTCATGCTGACTGATGGCAGCCCATTTTTGCATAATCAATGCTTGGTGTTTGTCAGAATTTGTGGGGGGTTTTTTGTTCACCCACCTCTGGAGGATTGACCATAAGTTCTCAATGGGATTAAAGTCTGGGTAGTTTCCTTGCCATGGACACACAATTTCAATGTTTCGTTCCCCAAGCCACTTAGTTATCACTTTTGCCTTATAGCAAGGTGCTTTATCATGCAGGAAAAGGCATTGCTCATCACTAAACTGTTCTTGGATGGTTGGGAGAAGTTGCTCTCAGAGGATTTTTTTTTGTACCTTTCTTTATTCATGGCTGTGTTGTTTATGCATTGTGAGTGAGCCCACTTCCTTGGCTGATGCCTCGTTCACACAGGAAAACTGCCATGAGAGCATTTGGCCGGGAATCCCAGCCGTGTGTATGCTCCATCGCAGTTTTCCCGACAGGAAAACTGCGGGAAAAAAAGAGAACATTTTTTCCCGCCGGGATTTTCCTGGCAGTCTTTTTCCCGGCAGTTTTCCTATGGGAAAAACTGCGATGGAGCATAGACATGGCCGGGATTCCCGGCCAAAGCTCTCACCACAGTTTTCCCGATGGGAAAACCTCTTGTGTGTACAGGGGGAAAGTTACAGAGCAGGTTCTCGGTTTTCCCCTCGGGATTTCCGGCGGTCGTGTGTACGAGGCATCAGAAGCAACCCCACACATGAATGGTCTCAGGATGCTTTACTGTGCATGGCACAGAACTGATGGTAGCGTTCACCTTTTCTTCTCCGGACAAGGTTATTTCCGGATGCCCCAAACAATCGAATCAGAGAAAATGACCTGTACCTTTTGCAGAATATCAGTCTGTCCCTGATGTTTTTCTTGGAGACAAGTGGCTTCTTTGCTGCCCTTCTTGATACCAGGCCATCCTCCAAAAATCTTCACCTCACTGTGCGTGCAGATACACTCACACCTGCCTGCTACCATTCCTGAACAGGCTCTGCACTGGTGGTGCTCCAATCCCACAGCTGAATCAACTGTAGGAGACAGTCCTGGAGCATACTGGACTTTCTTGGGTGCTCTGAAGCCTTCACAAATGCAGTGGAAATTTTATTTTTATGAGATTAATTTCATTTTCATGGCAAAGAGGGGCTTTGCAATTAATTGCTATTCATATGATGACTCTTCATAACATTCTGGAGTATATGCAAATTGCCATCATAAAAACTGAGGCAGCAGACTTTGTGAAAATTTATATTTGTGTCATTCTCAAAACTTTTAGCAACAGCTGTATGTTACAGGCACACCCGGTATTAATGAAGAGGTAAAGTTTTGGCCTTTCATATAAATAGAAAGGACTGCACAGATTAGTACAGTGGTAATACCTTGAGACTTTAACTACTATGAAATTGACAGGTGCACTACCCTGCTCAACCTAATAGCAGCGCTCATTATACAAATTAATGATAATATAGTTATAAATTTATAAACAACAATCACATATAATAGAGACAAATTAATTTTATGTAAACATATTGCAAAATTTATCCCCATGAGCTATACAAAAGAATTAAAAAAAGTTTAAAAAAAAAAACATGGCTTACTTCTAATATTAAAAAAGCCATAAGGAAAAAAGAAAAGGGCATTTAAAAATATCTAACTTAAAGTTTAACTAATCGCAACACTTTTTTTAAAAAGTTTTGGCTAGAGTGGAGACAGATTAGAACACCTGTCAGGTTTTATTGCTGTCTGTGTCTGTGCCCTGGGAGATGCACCCTCTCTATTTGTCCTGTTTAGTATTATCATCAAAAGTGAAGTAAAGGATAGTCCCAAATTTCGTGCTGACATCAGAACAATAATAGAGGGGAAATCTTCCAATGGGGACACACTAGGAATCCCTCAATTAAAAAAATAAATAAATATTGTGGGGTTCCCCTTAACCACTTTCTGTACGCCTACAGTAGTTTTACTACTGCCCAGGCAACGTACCAGGTTTTTTCAATTTTTTTTGTCTTTTTTCATTTATATAGCAAAAAATAAAAACCCTATTAGTGACCATTGACCAAATGGCACCAAAAGAAAGCTATGTGTGTGTGAAAAAATATATTAATTTCATTTGCGTACAGTGTTGTATGCCCGTGCAATTGCGAGTTAAAATAGTACAGTGGTGAACAGCAAAAAATTATCTGGTCATGAAGGGGGTAAAACCTTCCAGAGGTCAAGTGGCGAATATTCCGACCAGACCCTTCCTTATATAGACATGCAGCCTGGGTTGCCAGGAAATTGAAGGCAATGAGTGTGCAGCCTCCATTCTTGTACCAGACCAAACCACATCTCCTTTAACACTGGGAGGAGTACCGTATATACTCGAGTATAAGCCAAGTTTTTCAGCAATTTTTTTTGTGCTGAAAATGTCCCCCTCGGCTTATACTCGAGTCACCTTTTTGTGCCTAATCACTTGGATTTTGAGGACCCGGTACCGGCTTGCCATAGGTCCCCTGGACCCCAAACTTGGCACACATATAGCCCCACTCGTCCTCTACAAGTGTGCAAAGGTTGTTGTCCAGAGGACCTACGGCCGGGGAGCACCGATTTTTCAAAGCCGGGCACCCCTTCCATAGACTCCCATGTTAAACGGTAATTTCTCCAGTAACTTTAGGGACCCGGTACCGGCCTGCCATAGGTCCCCTGGACCCCAAACTTGGCACACATGTAGCCCCAGTTTTTCTCTAAGTGTGCAAAGTTTGCTGTCTGGGGGACCTACGGCCGTGGAGCAACGATTTTTCAAAGTCGGGCACCCCTTCCATATACTCCCTTGTTAAACGTAAGTCTAGTCATGGACACAGTGAGGCATGGACACAGTGAGGCACAGTGAGGCATGGGCACAGTGAGGCATGGGCACAGTTAGGCATGGACACAGTGAGGCATGGGCACAGTGAGGCATAGTGAGGCACAGTGAGGCATGCAGATGGACACCCTAGGCTTATACTCGAGTCAATACGTTTTCACTGTTTTTTGTGGTAAAATTAGGTGCCTCTGCTTATATTCGGGTCGGCTTATACTCAAGTATGTACGGTAGTTTAAAAGGTGGGTGCCCCCTTTCAAAGCACCCTTGTCCCAATGTTGAGGGACAAGGGTCTTTTCCCCATCTCTGGTGCCCTAAGGAAGAGGAGGGGGTAATATAGGGTGCCTTCACGTTGAATCTGGAAGGCCCCTTTATAATAAGGGGGAACCCAGATACCACCCCCCCTCCTAGGGGAATGACATTAGTATCTGTTATCAAATGACAGCCAGAAGTCCCAGGTGAGGTCATTGACCAAATTTGTTCCATGATATCACCTGTTATCCTGGCTGACCATTTACATAGTCACAGCCAGGGATCTGTCATTTAGCAATAGCATAGCTCCCAACTGTCCCTGATTTTGAGGGACTGTCCCTGATTTGGAACAATCCCTCATCGGATGCTGTGATTAACATGGATTATGTTGTACATTGCGGGATGCCATGACTGATGAGGATTTACAGTATTTCTGGGGACATTAATTAAGATCAAACACAAAAAGATACTTGCAGATAAATTGTGTTAAAGGTTTTTTTTTACTTTTAACCCTATGTGGGAATGGGTAACGTACCCCTGTACTAATTTCCCTAGGAGGCAGCAGATATATGGAGGCCCAAGAATTATAAAGGGGCTTCCAGATTTCACAATAAGACCTCATATATCACCATACCTCTTTGGTCCTGGGGAAAAGACCCTTGCTCTCCAACATTAGGATGGTTGCTTTGCACGAGGGAGGCTTTATCCTCCCTCCCCTACAAGGTATCCCCCAGTGATGAAAGTCAGGAAACAGACAACAGCTTCAAAGGCGGATAGCACAAAAACAGATACATAGATGCCATTCAAACTAGCAGGATTGCATGGGGGTATCCATGTCGGTGCTGCAGATAAATACCTTAAAAACAAACTTTAACTTCAGATGGACCCCCACGGCCCTTAAATATCTGGGTACTTATATTCCTCCCAAATTAAATCAAGTGTACGAGAGGAACTTCCCACCTTTACTTAGTAGAGTAAAGAGCTTATTTTATAAGTGGCAACATGGTCTTTTTTCTTGGTTTGGGAGATGCAATATAATCAAAATGTAAATTTTGCCCAAATTCACCTATCTTTTTCAAACATTACCGATTCATATTCCCTTAGAATTTTTCAAACAGATTAATGCGCTGATAACCAAATTTATCTGGAACTATAAGAGGCCTAGACTACAACGAAGATTAATGACCATGCCCAAGCAACACGGCGGTTTAGCAGTACCGGATATGCAGAAATATTATCAGGCGGCTTATATGGGGAGAGTAATAGATTGGTGCAGGCATACAGAGTTTAAACTATGGCCTAAGATTGAGCAATCACAATGTAGGGTCCCATTGCAACGGGCGGTTTGGTGTTTTAGAGATCTTGAGGTTGCTCTCAAAAAACACCCAACCTTGGGGCCTACCTTGCGGATATGCTCCCGGGTATGCACAACTACTCTATTATCAACCGCATATTCCCCTCTTTATCCTATAGTGGGGAACCCTTGCTTTCTACTGGGACTACAAGATGGACCTTTTAGGAAACTGTTAGCCACAATGCTATCAGGCTTTGCATTTTGCACAATCTGCAACGTGGCCTTCACTCGCTGCCCTGACCTCAGTAAATGACCGTTTTGGTCTGGAATTCTGGAGTGGAGTTCAGTTACGACATTTTTTTAAAACATTACCACCCCCGGACAGATTTCAATGACCAATGACTACCTTAGTAAAATTATGTGAGGAGACGGGTCCATGTTCTCATACACTTTCACAAATATATGCGTTATTGGTGGCTCCCCCAGACGAGTATGTCCCCCCCTTTCTAAAGAAATGGGAAACAGTATTAGAAAGGTCCTTCTCCCCTTTACAACAAAGGCAGATTATATACAATGCTCTAAAATCATCAATATGTACCCGTGTACAAGAAACTAATTTTAAACTTTTGACGAGATGGTATCGTACACCCTCGCTACTTCATAAATATTCGCCCTTGATCTCGGATAAATGTTGGAGATGCCAAATAGAGAGGGGGACTTCACTTCATATTTTTTGGGCATGCTCGAAGTTGGAACACTTCTGGAAGGAGGTATATCGAATCTCGCAGAAATTTACAGATTATACCCTCCCTGAAGACCCAGACCTTTTTTTGTTAAATGTTTCTAGTGTACCGGGGAAAGTATATAATAAATCAATTTTACGGCATCTCTTTAATGCTGCTAGATCGTGTATTGCACGGCAATGGAGAGATGTGAGACCTCCTACAATATCTTCATGGCTTACAAGAATTGAAGAGGTAAATAAGATGGAACCCTTTAACCCCTTAACGACCGCTCACGGCATATATACGTCGGCAGAATGGCTCATACAGGCACAATCACGTACCTGTACGTCCCCATTAACTGCCTGCCGTGTGGTCGCGCTCGCGCCGGCGGCGGCACGCTCGCGACCCTGCAGTCATCCCTGTGATCGTCTCATGGAGGGATGGAGCGGGGAGATGTTAGTGTAAACACAACATCTCCCCGCTCGCTTACTGACACTGTCACCGATCTCCCCTCTGTCTAATCACAGCGGAGATCGGTGACGTGTCACTCGTAGCCATGCCCCCCAACAGTGAGAATCACTCCCTTAAGCATACTTAACCCCAACAGCGCCCCTCGTGGTTAACCCCTTAACTGCCAGTGTAAATTTTTACAGTAACCAGTGCATTTTTATTGCACTGATCGCTGTAAAAATAACATTGGTCCCAAAAATGTGTCAAAAGTGTCCGATGTGTCCACCATAATGTCGCAGTCACGAAAAAATCGCTGATGGCCGCCATTACTAGTAAAAAAAAAAATAATGTTTTATAAAAATGCCATAAAACTACCCCCTATTTTGTAAGCGCTATAACTTTTGCGCAAACCAATCAATAAACGCAGATTGCGTTTTTTTTTTTACCAAAAATATGTAGAAGAATATATATTGGCCTAAACTGAGGAAAAAAAATGTTTTTATATATTTTTTTGGGGATATTTATTATAGCAAAAAGTAAAAAATATTGCATTTTTTTCAAAATTGTCGCTCTATTTTTGTTTAAAGCGCAAAAAATAAAAACCGCAGAGGTGATCAAATACCACCAAAAGAAAGCTCTATTTGTGGGGAAATTTTTTTTGTCAATTTTGTTTGGGAGCCACTTTGCACGACCGTGCAATTGTCAGTTAAAGCGATGCAGTGCCGAATCGCAAAAAGGGGCCTGGTCTTTATGCTGCATATTGGTCCGAGGCTTAAGTGGTTAAAGCAGATCTTGGCCCTCCAAAGCTTTATCCCCCTGCTCCACCCCTCCTCCAGTCCTCTGCATGAATAGCAAGCTTATTTTTTTCCCTTTATTTACTTTTTTATTAAGAATTATCTTGATCCTGACGCTCTTGCACGTCATTCGCTTGGCCAAATGACGTGCTCTATGCTCCCTTTACCTCCTGGGATATGCGAGTTACATAAGCCTTTCATTCAGGAAAAGAGGAGAATCTATCATCGCATCATCGGGAGGCACGCCAGCTGAACCTGGAACAGCTGGCAGCCTATCGATGACATCACAGCAAAACATGGCAGCACAGGACTGAGTGTTGCTAGAAGAGAAGAGGATCTCACATTGGATTCGCTGGGAAGGTGAGTATCTGAAATGTGCTATACGCACCACCAGGTAAGAAAGGGTTCAAAAAACATATGTGAAGGTAGGGTGAAAATCTACTTTGGGGATGAATTGTTGATGCAGATTAAAAAGCATATTAACAGCTTGGTAAGAATTTGTAAAGACCCAAATTTCCAAAACAAAAGTTGATTCTTATTCCAATTTCCATCTTGAACTGACACTTTGCCTGAATGCTGCAATTACAGACTTGGTGAAAACATGTTAATTTATCTTTTTTAGTAAACTGTTGCAAATCTATTATTTTTTATAGGAAAGGGGGAACATGCCAACATCTGGATAAATCTGTTTTCTAGTTCTTATTAAATCCCTGCAATAAAAGGACATACTGTATTTATTGGCGTATAACACTCACTTTTTTACCCTGAAAATAGAGGGTAAACTGTGCCTGCGTGTTATACGCAGGGGCTGTGGAAAGTTTTTTTCCTGAAACTTCCCTCTTAAAGTTAAGGTGCGTGTTATACGCCTGTGCGTGTTATACGCCGATAAATACGGTAATGTGTTCATTAGGAATAGCCAATGAATGTCTTGCCTCAAAGCAATCTTATACATCCTGCAGCAGCAATCATGCTGACAGAATTATTTAAGTTACCTGTTACTTTCTTTTATTAGGCTAGCTAACAGGGTCCTGGAAGGACAAACTAAGAGCAAGTACCATACAATGCCTGTCATTATTGGGCAGTAATAGATCAGCTAAAGACTTAAAGTGATTCTAAGGCCTAAACATTTTTTACCTTAATGCATTCCCTTCATTAAGGTAAAAATATTCCAGTACCTGTATCCAGGGCTGGTACGGGGGGGGGGCAGAAGGGGCGGATGCTCTGGGCATTACAATTTGCTGGAGGAATGGGGGCGCAGGTGAAATGCCGGCAGTGTGCTTCACAACTGTGTGTCACTATACACACTAGCCGGCGCCACTGTACCCGTAAAACTGTAAGATGTGCTGAGTGCGCTCCTGCACCCGGCACAAGCCCTTCATCTTCCTTCTCTGTCAGTGGCGGCATATCATCCATGTGTGCATGGCCCCCAAAGAGGGGGATGGGGGCCCACTGTGACCCACCCTGCACACATGGAATGATTGGTGCGGGGGATGATCGGTGTGGCGGGGGGACAGTTGCAAGCACCAATCTCCCTGCATGGCTTTTTAGACAGCCGCTTCACCCCCTCTCCCTCCCATGGCTGTCAGTTAAAATGCCATACAGGGAGATCGGTGCTTGCAACTTTCCCCCGCCGCATCGATCATCCCCCCAATGTCTGCCGTGTCCTCCTTCTCCTCCACCCCGTCTTCTCTGGAACCCTGTGTCCTCTTCCTCCGGCCCGCTGTGTGCTCCTTCTCCACCCCCCCTTTTTCCCCTGCAGCAGGCTCCCTCCTCACCTCTTCTGCCAGCTGGGGGGGTATGTGTCAGGATGGAGAGCGGAGGACAGAGCCGGTAAATATGTCATTTACTGGCTCGTTCCTTTTCTGAATTGGACACAGTGAGCGATTGCTCCTGTGTCCTTTGATAACTGAGCAGAGAAAACTGTGTGTTACTTTTCTTCAGTTTATGAATGAACAGGAGCCTCTGTCTCCTGTCCATTCATTTTCAATGCTGAAGCTGCTGAGAAAGGGACTGCGAAATCTGTGTCCTCAGTCCCTTTCTCTGCTTCAAAGGGGAGATGTTTGGACCCCTGATATCTCACAAAAGCCCACCAACAGGGCTTGTAAAACATAAATAAATAAATGCAATAAATATTGCAAAATGTAATTGTAAAAAAGTGATAAAAATAAAATTGGGTAAAAAAATAATATCAAATAAAAAATGATTGACACCCCCCCCCCCCAGCGTAGGGTCCGCCTACCCTCCTCTGCGTGACATCATCTTCTCCCCTCTGTGACATCTGTGACGTTAGGAGGAGAAAGAGATGAGAGAGAAGGAAATTTGGATGACGGGAACCTCCAGGCAGTGGCAAAGATAGCAGGCCAGGTACTACTTTTAAGTCATCTGCATATGATGGCACAAGTGGTGGCAAATGATGGCACAAGTGGCGGCATATGATGGGCACAGTGGCTGCATATGACGGGCACAGAGGCTGCATATGACGGGCACAGTGGCTGCATTTGACGGGGCACAAGTGGCTGCATTTGACGGGGCACAAGTGGCTGCATTTGATGGGCACAAGTGGCTGCATATGATGGCACAGTGAGGCTGCATTTGATGTTTTTCTTTTTCAGTATTTTTCAGTTTGTTTGCGCCCCCCCTAAGATTTTGAGCACCAGCCGCCACTGATAAAGTGATTTTTGCAACAAGCTCATTAAACAGTCCACATTCAGTAAAAGTTCATGTACTGCCCCAGGGCCTGGGGCCCCATAAGAGGCTCTGCAAGACTGCAACACATACTGTCTAGCACAAGCAGCGGCTGTAATAAGACCTCCCCGCCGGCCCCTCCTTCCCTCCCATCCACCCCAGGTGCTTGTACTATACATTACATCACCCGGGATGGTCGAGAAGAGAGGAGGGGCTGGCGGGGAGCAGCACGCCGTGAGAGACCTTATTATTACAGGCATCGGGTGAGGCTGTGTACTTTTTATTTTTTACAGGAGTCTAGAGACACCAGGGCCGCCACCAACGGGGGAGGGGCAGCTAGTACAGATGTGGGGGGCCTGGGCCCCAACAGGACCGCAGGAGGCCCCATGACACTCTCCTTGCTGTCTCAAGCAATATGGATGTACGTTTTACAAGTGGTTTTCATAGGTTTACCTTATGGTTTTTCCACCGGGAAAGAGGGTCCCTATGGGACCATGTAGAGTAAGAACAAGCATAGGCTTTACCTTTGTTATGAGTTTCCAAACCCCACCCTGCCATGTGCAGCTGGATCCTGACCACGTGGATGTGTCTTCCCCAGGTGCTGGGATATAAGTACCTAGTCACCCCCATGCCAGAGTCTCAATGCCAGCTTGGCAAAATTGCTGGCTGTCCAGCTGGTAAAGCTTGCCACCCACTACTGCTACTTTGTGGCCTGAGCTGTACCATAGTGGCAGGTACAGTTTTTTTTGCCCAGAAGGCCATACCTGTCTTCCACCATCATGTTGGATTTGATGTCTCTATGTTGCGGGTCACATGACCACAGACATATGATCTAGCAAGGACGTTACATCTTCTTCAAATGGTAACTTAACTGACAGCCAGGATGAGGATTTGGCACACCACCCCTGGAGTTGATGGTGCCACCTTATATACTGCAATTTGGGGATGGTGAAAACTCAGCTACCTCCACCCTCTACTCATCAATAGCCTCATCTGGTAAGTCATCTTTAGAACTATCAGCCCCTTCTTCCAAGCGACCAAGAGGCTATGCAATGAATCAGGCAAAATGCTGCTGAGCTGTTTTGCAGCTGAAATGCTTAAATAGGTGTCGCACTGGGGAGGAGATTCTGTCAGTTCTACAGGGGCAGGTCCATAGTTGGCTGACCTCACTACATCTTTTCTGTTCATCAAATCTCTACAATTGTTCTTGCTTTTTTCTCTGATAACAGACAATGTCATTTTTAAAGTTAAAAACTGAAAATGTTAAATTCAGGATAAATTGGACAAATCTGTAATGGCAGCATAGCAAAAAAGGCTTACAATGAGTCTATAAGATATTGTGTGCTCTTTTAAATGTCATAATGCATAGTTACATAGTTGGTAAGGTAAAATAAAAGACACCAGTCCATCCAGTTCAACCTGTGGTGTGTAAGTGTGCTTGTGTTCATGTCAATAGTACATTGTATATCCCTGTACGTTGTGATCATTAAGGTGCCCATCTAATAGTTTTTAAAACTATTGACGCTCCAATTCCAGTGAATGACCGTGTGTATTTTTAAATTCCCTTTCCCTGAAAACTTTTTTCATGTAATGTAATGCCTTGTACACATGATCGGATTTTCAGTCGGGATAAACTCAGACGGATTTTTCAGATGGAATTCCATTCAAGCTGTCTTGCATACACACTGTCACACCAAAATCCGACCGTCAAGAACGCGGTGACGTACAACACTACGACGAGCCGATAAAAATGAAGTTCAATGCTTCCAAGCATGCGTCGACTTGATTCTGAGCATGCGTGTTTTTTTCTCCGTCGGAGTTCCACACAGACGAACGGAATTTCCCATAGAAAAGTCAGATGGGGCACACACGGTCGGAATATCCGATGAAAAAATTCCGTGTGACTTTTTCCATCGGAAATTCCGATTGTGTGTACAATGCATTAGACAGTACTTGTACATTGCTATCATATCCCCTCTCAAGCGTCTCCTCTCCAGACAGAATAAGTTCAATGCTTGTAGTCTTTCCCTATAGCTGAGATCCTCTAGTCACTTTATTAGCTTTGTTGCCCTTCTCGGGACTCTCTCTAGTTCCAGCAAATCCTTCTTGAGGACTGGTGCCCAGAACTGCACGGCAAACTCATGATGCGGCCGGACTAGAGTCTTGTAGAGTGGGAGAATTATAGTTTTATCTCTGGAGTAAATCCCCTTTTTAATGCATGCCAATATTCTGTTGGATTTGCTTGCGACAGCCTGGCATTGCATGTCATTTCTGAGCCTGTCATCTGCTAGGACCTAGGATTAGTGAGCATCTAGTTCCATGTGGGTTGACACTGTTTGGGATTGTGCAGTAACTTGCACGTTTCTATACAGTGTCTTCCCCTCGCCTTTTGCGGTTGTGACGTTTTTATTTAAAAGAGGGAGGTCTTACAGACAGCAGTTATTTGGCTTTACCATTGGTGCCTGTAAATATACCTGAATCCGGGGTTAATTTGAAGCACAGTTGCCATCATGTGCCGAATGGCTCTGGGATTTGGGGTGTTGCGGTGGATGGCTCATTTACGACCCTTTTGATGAGACCATCCATTGTTACATCATGTATGTGACAGCCCTCCTTATTTTGTTAGAGGAGATTTTAATAATTTTAATAATTTTAATAAATGTAATTATTTTCCTGTATTTTTGATACAGTTAAATTAGTTTTTAGCAATCATTATGACCTGCTAAATAGATGCTTCTTAAGCCCCATTAATTATTATACCAAATTATAGTGGTTCTCTTTTCAGGTATGATTTTAAATTTGAAATGGATTTGTGTTCCATTTTATTTTTATTATTATTAGTTTGCTGCACACCATACTCTCAACAGTGAGGCTTTAAACCATTTAAACTATTGTTTTGCATTTTTTTACACACTAACAAGCGCAAGCTGTTATGTCTGTGTGTCACCGGGCATCGGCATGTTAGCACTTTGCGGTCATGGGGACACAGGACGTGTGCAGGTGCAGGATTGAAGTTCTGGTGAGAGGCAGGTGGGAAAGCATAAAGGGAAGTTGTGAGGGAATGAGCAGCCAATCCCATGAATAAGTCCTAGTGACGAAACGTCGGGTGCATGGCTGCATTATCATTGACATTATCGTGACACGCTGAGGCTAAGAACGCTACACGGCTGCTGTGACCCGGAGCTCAGGAGGGGGTGAGAGACCTGTACCGAGCGTACACCTTGGGTCCGCCGTGACCGCAAATCACTGCAGTGCCATCTTACACTTTTTTCTGCTTGCTATGATTGATTTAAGGCTGGTTTTATTTTCATATCATGTGAGTGTAATATTTGAAGTGTGGTTGTGTATTTGAATAAATTTGGTCGTTACTATTTTACACTATTGGAGCACCTTTTTATTTTTACATGTATGGAACATCCTGTGTTGACACACAAGCTTTCAGCTGATGGTCGTTCACCTTCTAGTGGTTAACTAGCAAGCCTTTGAGCCGAACACGAGAGTGGGAGGCATTTACAGCTGGTGAGTGCATTTTCAAAGGGGAGTGGGGTGGAAGATATTCTCTATTAAGAAGACTACACATCTCTTTTTGGAATATTTCTTTCTTCTTTGGAACATTATTTCACTTTATGGACTATTGTGTTTCAATTTTATCACATGTCACGTGGAGTACAATTTGATTATCACAGTTTCACTAGTGAATGTTATTATATTAGTTTAGTGATTTTCGTTTATTAGCGCTACATTTTCTCCTAATTTTCACCTGCGTGTTTTTAGGTTTAAATTCTGTTTTCATATTTATCATTTTAAGTGGCAGCTTTAGTTTAATATATTTTTTCACATTTTTTTGTATTGGCGCAGTGGTGGTGCAAGATATTAGGAGCGGTTGTATTTTGATACCTATTTTTATTATCTGCTAGGACCCCCAGGTCCTTTTCCAACCTAGATTCCCCCAGAGGTTCTCATCCTAACGAGTAACTTGCGTTCGTATTTTTAGCACCCAAATGCATTACGTTACATTCTTCAACATTAAATCTCCTTTGGCGATGTAGTTGCCAACCCCATTATTTTATTTAGGTCTTCTTGTAAGGTTTCCACATCCTGCGCAAAAGTTATTGCCCTGCTTAACTTTGTATCATCCGCAAATATTGAGATTGAGTTGTTTGTTTCATCCTCTATATCGTTTATAAATAAATTAAACAGAATTGGTGCCAGGACAGATCCTTGAGGGACCCCACTTGCCACAATGGACCATTCAGAGTATTCACTATTTATCACCACCTTTTTGGACCTGCCCTTGTAGCCAGTTTTCAATCCAGGTACATACCCTATGGTCCATGTCAACAGACATCAGTTTGTAAAGTAAACGTTTGTGGGGAACTGTATCGAATGCCTTTGCAAAATCCAGATATACCACATCCACAGGGCTTCCTTCATCTATATAGCAGATCACTTCTTCATAGAAGGTAAGAGATTGGTTTGGCAAGAATGATTCTTTGTGAATCCGTGCTGATTACCACTAATGATACAATTTTCATTACTAAAATCTTGGATATAGTCCCTTATCATCCCCTCCAATAGCTTGCAGACTATTGATGCTAGGCTAACTAGTCTGTAGTTCCCAGGGATATATCTCAGCCCTTTTTTATTGGTACCACGTTGGCTTTTCTCCAATCAGCTGGTACCATTCCAGTCAGTAAACTGTCCATAAAAATTAGGAACAATGGTCTAGGTATCACCTGACTGAGTTCCTTAAGGACCCTTGGGTGTAAGCCACCTGGTCCTGGTGACTAATTTAAGTTTTTTCATGTCTATTTCTAATACTGGCTTCTGTTAGCCATGAGGGTACATTCTGTGACGTTTTATTAACATTACAATCTTGGTTACTATATCCCCCAGTTTCCTTTGTGGAAAATTGAGAAGAAGAATGCATTTAGAACCTTTGCCTTCTCTTTGTCTTTTGTAACCAATGTCCCTTCATCATCCTTTATGGGGCCAATATGTTCTGGCCTCATTTTCTTACTGTTTGTATATTTAAATAATTTTTTTTTCTTTACTCTGCTATGTGCCTTTCGTGGTCTATTTTAGCTGCCCTGATTGCGTTCTTACATTTCTTATTGCATTCTTTGTATTGTTGGAATACTGACAATGAGACCTCAGCCTTGTATTTTTTTGAAGGCCTTTTCTTTTGCTTTTATATGCATTTTTACATTAGAGTTTAGCCACCCTGAATTGATTTTAGCTCTTTTAAACATATTTCCCATTGGAATGCACTGGCCAATACCTTTATTTAGTATGCTCTTAACCTCCCTGGCGGTATGATTATTTCAGATTTTTGGTGCTGAAAGCGGTACAATTATTTTGCATGGAAATTTGGCGTTTTATATTGTAGGCCTGTAATTCTTAGGAATAACACACTTAAATCTGTCCAAACAAGAGTCTAGTAGACATCCCGGGTATGATAAATTTTAAAACACAAAATCATAAATTATAATATAATAAATAACTATAAATAATTATAACAAATAATAATGTAATTATAATAACAATTATTCAATCAAATCGAAAACACTGATATTTGCTCAGTTGCAGAATTGTCGCTGTCATTACTTTCAGTGTTTGATGATGAATTTCCCCACAAATCACTATTGCTCAATTCTGCAAGTGATTTTAATTTATTATCGCTGTTTTCTAGCTGGTCTAAAACCACTTTTGACGTAAACGGACACTTTTTGGTTGCTATGGTCAATCTCCAGTTTCGAGACAGAACAGTTTTTATAATATAAAACTGCATGCAGGACACTGGGCAAACCACTAGGGACAAAGGGGATGTGTAATTATTTGATACAGTACTGTAATCTGTAAGATTACAGTATACTGTATGCAGCCCTCAAAAATTCCACTCGCCTGCTCGCATTTTGCGAGTGGATTTTGAGGGCTGGGCAAGTGTGGGCTGCCTGGGAGCGGGGGTTGGCGATCGTGGGGCAAGGGAGAGGAGAGCTGCTGCTGCCGCCGCCACCACATTGATCAGCGCGCTGGGAACATAACAGCTTTCATTTCAATAGCTGTGTGTTCCCCGCTGCGCGTCTTCATATATAGCCCCTCCCCCTTGTCCGGGAACTTTGATAGACAGATCACCCGCCCCAGGATTGGGCATGTGATCTGTCTATCAAAGTGCCTGGACAAGGGGGAGGGGCTATATATGACGGCGCACGCGGAGGGGAACACGGCTATTGAAATGAAACCTGTTATGTTCCCCGCGCACTGATCAACAAGACAGCGGTGGCAGGGGGGGCTCTCTCTTTCGCTGCATTTGGGGACACAAGGCTGCATTTGGGGACACAAGGCTGCACTGGCAGACACAGGCTGTATTGGTGGACAAGGACAGACTGCATTGGCGGACACGCGCAGGCTGCAGTTATGGACATGGATAAAGTTGTTGTTAATATTTATTTTTATAACTTAATTCTGCATAAACAATTTAAGTGTCATTTCATGAGATAATTTGAGGGCATGTTTAGGGGCGGGGCATGGTAGGGGTTGGGCCCGGCAACTGGCGGCGAGTAACCCTTGAGTTCTGGCTAGTAGCTCAGGATTTAAAATTTTGAGCCCTGCTGTATGTATATTGTGTTTTTCACTTTTTTAATTTGGTGCCGAACTCCGTCCCCGTGCATCGCAATGCTCGGCAACGGAGCTCGGCACTCAGTACTGTGAATCGAGCGAGGAGAGAGCTTGCAGACACAGTGGGGAGACATAGCAGGACCCAGGAGACAAGGTAGGTAACTTTCCCTGTATCCTGCGATGCAATCCCAAGTCTGGCTCGGGGTTACCGCTTTTGGTATGAAAAATTCACCCCGAGCCACACTCGGGAATACCGCTAGGCAAGTTAAAGCATTAAAATTTTTCCTCCGTGTTTTTTATTCCTAGGATTTTATCCATAGGCGTGCCCACGGGGTGTGCCGGGTGTGGCCAGGCACGCCCTAATCCATACCTCCCAATCAGGGCTGAGTCCCGGGATGGCCGCGGCGTGTGCGGGTTGCCATGGTTCCCGCATGCCGCGAACTACACTTGTATGGCAGCCGCATCGCTCCCCTCTGCCTCTGACACACACAGTGCATGGAACCGCCCCTAATCAAAATTCATTTGTTCCTGTCAGAAGGGAGGCATTTACGATGAGCTTCAGCTACCCATTGGCTGAGTAGGCAGCAGGGGGCGGTGCAGCTGCTTCCTCGGCCAATGGGTACACAAAGAGCCTTCTCCTTCCCTTCAAATTCATCCCGCGGGCTTCCTGTGTTAGTGGGTGCGGGATGAAGCAGCTCCCATGCGGGGAGAAGCCTGAACAAGAGCTGCATGCAATGAGTGAAAGTCCTGCCGTGATCCGAGGTGAGTGAGCTGCTACTGACTGCACTGCAATGTCGCTCTCCTCCTTCACTGAGCTCTCTCCACTCCCATCATCACCCTCTCCTTCCCAGTCACTCAGCCCTTCCTCCTGATTAGTTCTCCTGATACATGGGACCTTTCACCCCCAGCTGCACTTCCCCTCCGTGTACTACATGTCATCTTCTCGGTAAGACCATGCAGTAAATAACACACTCTCACACCGATCCTCATCATCCCTCCCATTTCCCGTTCACTTTCTTCTGTTTCTGCTCTCCACTCACATAAATCTGCACTTCCACCCAGGCATTCTTTTTATGTCTTCCAACTGTTCTGCAGCCTGGTACATTCCTTGCAGTCCTTTAAGGAGTAGTACAAGTATCCAGTGCAAACACTGTCTGCAGCCATGAATAATACAGCCTCAGCATCTGTGATCATTATTATTATCATGCTGATGATCACACTATACAGCCTGTGTCTTACTGTAGTGTATAAAGGCTGTATAGTGTAATCAATCATCAGCCTTATAATAATGATCACAGGTGCTGTGGCTGTATTATTCATGGTTGCAGACAGTGTTTGTACTGTATAATACTAAGGGCTTTATTTTAGCTGAAATATGGGACTCCTGAACTCTGCACACTACATGAACCCTGCACTCTGTACGTGGCACCCTCTCAACCCTGCACTCAGTACGTGGCACCCTCTCAACCCTGCACTCTGTACGTGGCACCCTCTCAACCCTGCACTCTGTACGTGGCACCCTCTCAACCCTGCACTCTGTACGTAGGGGGGTGTATAATGTAAAGGGGTCCAGTGGTGCAGGGTGCTGTGTAATGTAAAGGGGACCAGTGATACAGTAGTGACAAAGAGATATTGAAGGATGCAGGGGGCACAGTGGGGCGTTTTTACATTTTAACGTGAGGGGGGGTGCCAGATATAGGATCTGCCCCGGGTGCCAAATGCTCTAGGTACGCCACTGGAAACCCCCCTCTCCTCTGTCAGTGCTTCTAACTAATGCCACCTGTCAGTGCCAATCAGTGCTGAGTGCCAATCTGTGCTTCCAATCAGTGCCACCTGGCAGTGCCAATCAGTGCCAATCAGTACTTCCAATCAGTTTTACCTGTCAGTGCCAATCAGTGCTTCCAATCAGTGCCACCTGTCATTGCCAGTCAGTTCCACGCCAGTGCAAATGAGTGCCAATCAGTGATGCTTATCAGTGCTGCCAATCAGTGCTGTTAGTGCAGGGATGGGGTGATGAATTCAGAAGACAGGCACATTGTCCAAGGGGGTGCCGGCCTGGTGGGTCACAGCTGAAATCTGTTGTTTATTAATGCCACATGCCGATTTTAGTATAGTAGGTAATCACCACACTACTATTTACAATAAAAAAAGTGTAATTGAAAGGCCTGCCGCTAAGCACTGTTATGTGTTCCCTCACCACAAAGAAAAATAAAAAAAAGTGCAGAGCTAACTTACTAATCAATAACTTAACAATAATGGTAGAAACCTCTAATGTATGGAAATCTCAATAAACTTCAATATTACCATAATACCGGTCTCTGTGATACGCAACTTCACATAATGAACATCAAGCTGAAAATAAGACATACCGTATAAAAATAAACTTAGCAGGGATGGTGGAAACCCCTCCTATAAATATTTACCATACAGATTAATCTCAAGGGAAACAACCTTTTGGTTGGGAGGTTCCCACCATTATAGTACTTTGGAATTTTTATTTTTTAGATTGTTACACCTAATTTTAGATGTTTTAGTTACTATTATAATGTGAAATTTTGCACTTGAAGGTAATTTTTCACCACCCTTGCTAAATCCATGTCTTTATGGACTTTGCTTTGTGCACTGGTGCGCAGTCATGTTGGAACTGGAAGGAGTCATCCCCAAACTGTTCCAACAAAGTTGGGAGCATGAAATTGTCCAAAATGTTTTGGTATGCTAATACCTTAACGGTTCCCTTCACTGGAACTATGGGGCCAAGCCCAACCCCTGAAAAACAAACCCCACACCATAATCCCCCCCCCCCCCTCCACCAAATGACTTGGACCAGTGCACAAAGCAAGGTCCATAAAGACATGGACGAGTGAGTTTGGGGTAGAGGAACTTGACTGGCCTGCACAGAGTCCTGACCTCAACCCAATAGACCACCTTTGGGATGAATTAGAATAGACCACCTTTGGGATGAATTAGAGCAGAGACTGCGAGCCAGGCCTTCTCATCCAACATCAGTGCCTGACCTCACAAAAGCGCTTCTGGAAGAATGGTCAAACAAGGTCCTAAACCTTGTGGACAGCCTTCCCAGAAGAGTTGAAGCTGTTATAGCTGCAAAGGGCGGGGCCAACTCAATATTGAACCCTACGGACTAAGACTGGGATGCCATTAAAGGGGTTGTAAAGGTACAAGTTTTTTCACCCTATTGCATTCTATGCATTAAGGTGAAAAAACATCTGAGGATTAGCGGCCCCCCAGCCCCCCCCCTCCCCGTTTACTTACCTGACCCCTCTAAAGTCCCGCGCCATGAACGCGCTGGCTTCTTAGCTGGGCTTCTCAGCTCATTCATTGGTTGATTGAAAGCAGCACAGCCATTGGCTCGCGCTGCTGTCAATCACATCCAATGACGCAGCGCGCAGGGGGGGGGGGTGAGTGATACAGTGAGCGGCTATAGCCACCGGCTGTTTCACGGGAGCGTGCCCGCAAAAACTATCCACCATGCGAGAGAGCTTGCATGAATGTGGATAGTTCTTACGGGGAGGAGCCGAGACAGCTGCCGACGGACCCCAGAAGACCAGGTTCGGGGCCACTCTGTGCAAAACGATCTGCACAGAGGAGGAAAATATAACATGTTTGATATTTAGAAAAAAAAATAATTGCCTTCAGTGTTCCTTTAAAGTTCGTGTGCGTGTAAATGCAGGCATCCCAATACTTTTGTCTGTTTGAGCTTTGGGGTGCACACCCTAATGCAATAGGCTGCGCACGCTTATGATTTTATCCCATTTAATATCTTCTATCAAACAGTACAATTAAGGGAAGTTGGCTCTTTTGAAATTCAGTGTCCTTGTATTACCCTTGTGCTTCCTATTTCTGTGATTTATACTGTATCTATTTGACCTGTGGTCGCTGTTTCCTAAGTTGCCCCGTATTTCTACATCTGCGACCAGGTCTCTAATTTTTTGTTTTCAGAAATTCTGTCTCATCTTTTCCTCTTAGACTGTGGATTACTAAAGCTGCTTACATAGAATGCATCAGGTAGGTACAGTATTTCTGGCTTGTGTTTGAAATCATACACTTCTAAATGTTAATTTCAATTTAAAAGATGCCTGTTCTCTCCCTATTATATTGCAGACTACAAAAGCTGCTGACATAGCTTGCATCACATTGGTTAACTAACTCTGGCTTTTATTTTAGAAAATATAAATGTAGCGGCCTCATCCCCTTCACATGTTTATCGATTGTCCGAAAGCTCTTGTCTAGGGGTACCTGGTTTTCGAGAGTGAGGTGCACTACGGCCCATGTCCTCCCCATGGCTGTGGGTGAGGTGAAGGCCAGTATCAACATCTTCCTCGGGCCAAATGTGCATTGGGTTGCAGGAACTTAGCCCTGCTATGCTGGAATCTCCTTTTGCTCCCATCAACAGAGTCCATACACCGATCACAGTCCAACTGTTAGTTTTATTTCGTAGCTCCACAACAAACAATATATGGCAGGATACGGTGGGATGAGCAGGCCGAGGCACTATCCGGATTGTAGTCCCTACACCCCCTGTGCTATGACCAGGGGTTGCAGGAGTCTTGATTAGAACAACTTCGCTGCGCTGCGGGCCCTATCAGGGGAAGATGACCCTCCAAGGGAGTTACCGGAGGCCCGTCCATCACCGGGTTGACGCTGCTCCGGAGTCTTCAGACGGGTGACCTCCCCAGCCTCCTCACCTCAGATGCGGGTCCCCTCGCAAGGGGCACCCTGGAATCACTTCACCCTCGCGGGAACCGGTCGAAGTCACCAGGTCCCAGGCCTTCTACAAAGTACCTCACCCCAGGCTGAAGGTGCCTGGGATGGACTCCAACTCCAGATTCATTCCGGCCAGGCCTAGGGTGCCCAGGCCGGAACCTTGAACCGCCCGCACCCAGGCCGAGGGCGCCTGGGTACGTGAAGAGATGATCTCCCAACAGACCTCGTGGCGAGGGCGTCTCCCCCTTTTATCTCCTCCCATCAACACCACGGCGGGTTCCCCGCCCCAGCTGTACCATCTCCAGGAAGGGACAAAAAGGGTAGCACTGTGGTAGTGATTCTACCTCGAGCCTGTAGGTACCCTGCCACCCACAGGCCAAGGAGAATATTGCACCACCCAATCCTCCACGAATAACAAAAAGGGGTCTAATCCCTGACATAATTACACACCTGGGTCTCTCTACCCCCAGGTGTATCCCACTAACTTTGAAGACCCCGCTACATAAACGATAATTTTTATTTTTGGATAACACTTGATTAGCGTCTTCTGAAAATGCAGTTTAGTCAAAAGACTTACATATTGTGCATTGAAACTGTGCTTAACCACTTAAGGTCCCGCTCATGTACATAAACCGTCGGCATTTTAAAGATGGATATGGAGATGGAGCTGCTGCCACAACCGAGATATCCATCTTTTCAGTGAGCGGTCCTGTAAACGATAATGGTGGTCTCTGCAGTGGATTCACCATTATAGGCGGCGGGAGAACCCCCCCTCCCCTGCGTCCTCCGCCGCTTACCGGAGCCGCCGGTAGTGGGGGAGGCGATTGGGTCCTTCTCCCTCTGTGGTATGGATACGAGTGAGGGGAAGATGGCCCCCACGCGTCTCCATACCATAGCAGGGCGGAAGTGACATCAAAACGTCACTTCCGCCCATACGTCTTAAAGGCACATTTGTTTGTTGTCATTTTTTCAAATGACAATTTCTTTTTTTTTTATTGCATTTTAGTCTAAATATGATATCTGAGGTCTTTTTAACCCCAGATCTCATATCATGCTTTTTTCTATTACAAGGGATGTTTACATTTCTTGTAATAGGAATAAAAGTGACCCATTTTTTTTTTTTAAACAGTGTAAAAATAAATGAAATCAAGTAAAATAAATAAGAAAACAAAAAAACATTTTTTAAAGCGCCCCGTCCCGACGAGCTCGCGCGCAGAAGCGAACGCATACATGAGTAGCGCCCGCATATGAAAACGGTGTTCAAATCACACAAGTGAGGTATCGCAGCAATAGTTAGAGCGAGAGCAATAATTCTAGCCTTATGCCGCATACACCCGATCGATTTTCTCGACGGTGAAAACACCGTCGAGAAAATCGACTGGAAAAATGAGGGAACGGCTTTTTTTTTCTTGGTCGAGAAAAACGACCGTGTGTGGGCTCCGTGGCAGTGTTTGCCTATGGGAAAACTGCCGCGGAAAAAAATGACGGGAATCACGACGAGAAAAATTAGAGCATGTTCTAATTTTTCTCATCGTGATTAATGCAATTTTTCCCGTCGGGAAAAATGACAAAAAGCCCACACACGGTCGTTTTTCTTGTTAAAAAAAAAATTCATTTTTCCCCGACGGGAAAAATGATCGTGTGTACGCGGCATTAGACCTCCTCTGTAACTCAAAAGATGCAACCTATAGAATTTTTTAAACGTCGCCTATGGAGATTTTTAAGGGTAAAAGTTTGACGCCATTCCACGAGGGGGCGCAATTTTGAAGCGTGACATGTTGGGTATCAATTTACTCAGCGTAACATTATCTTTCACATTATAAAAAAAATTGGGCTAACTTTACTGTTGTCTTATTTTTTAATTAAAAAAAGTGATTTTTTCCCAAAAAAAGTGTGCTTGTAAGACAGCTGCGCAAATACGGTGTGACTAAAAGTATTGCAATGACCGCCATTTTATTCTCTAGGGTGTTAGAAAAAATATATATAATGTTTGGGGGTTCTAAGTAATTTTCTAGCAAAAAAAACTGTTTTAAAACTTGTAAACACTGAGTCTGAAAAACAGGCTTGGTCCTTAAGTGGTTAATTGTTGGGCTTCATTTTGGAAAACATACACTCTAATTTTTATTTCTGGATAACACCTACCTGGAATTACAGCCTAGTCAAAAGGCTTACATACTGTGCATCAGATCTGTACCATAATTCTGGCTTTTGACTTTGAATAATACACTCTGATTTTTATCTCATTACAAAAACATGCCTAGTTTCTACCTCTTAAATTGCAGCCTACAAAGATTGAGTATGAACAGTATTTATGTCTGAAAATAACACACTTTTTTGTACAGTATTTGTGTCTGAAATAATACACTTTTATTCAATTATAAAACCTGCTTAGTCTTTCCCTCTTCTATTGGCATCTACTCAAAATGCCTTCATGATTGTAGCATGTCAGTGCAAGATTCAGTCATGCAGTCTGTAGGTGCAAAATTTTAGGCTCTTGAATCTAACATAATCTGTATTTTTTGACAGAAAAAACTGCATCTCTCCCTCAACATATTTGCTATTACTTATAGTCATAGGTCAAGGAAACCTGTGTACACGATGTACAATGATTATGCACACATTTTCTGGCTGCAGTCTTTAAAATAACTCTGACTGTGCTATTTGTCTCGCTATTGCCTCTGCATTATGGTGCTGTAATTTCTATTGTAAGAAAACAACTGCCCCATACCTGGAATTGGTACATTGTGTGTTAAGGTATTTCTGTGCATACCTGCAGTGCTGTGTGTATGTAAAAGCAGACACTTTTACATATTGTAAAGATATTCAAGTGAGTTGAGGCTTGTTAAGAACTGATTCAAAGGGAATGGGCTAACTTCAGGCAGTGCGTGTCAACACAAGAAAAAAAAAAACACACAACTGTATAATGTAGGTGTGAATAGGGCATTTGTCTAAGAAAAAGAATAACATTTTAATAAAGCAATCTTCCCAAAAGACTGACATCAGCAGAAAGATCTGTATGTGAAACTAACATTTATCAGTCATGTAATGTTTGGATTTGGCTTGTTTAGTATTTTTGAGCTTCAAGCGTGCATGGTGGCTAAAGGGGGATAAAATTACTTTTGTATAACTACGTAAATGGTTCATACAATTTCAAATGACATGGGGCACTCTATGCACCTGGAGTAAAAGAGGTTTAACATCTGCATATGAGAAAAACTGTTTTACAATAAGAGCTATAAAAATGTGAATAGAGCTAGCTCTAGAAATAGTGTATGGAAAAACACTGTAGATTGTTGATTCAGGAATTATCCAATTGCCACTGAGGATAATGAAAAATATTTCCCTATTTCAGCAAATTGAACCAGGCTTTTTGCCTTCTTCTGGATCAGTGATGGGTATAGGGTTCTGTGGAGACAAGTTTTCAATTTATAAATTTTTATTTTTTAATTCATTCATTTGTATCTTATGGTTGAACTCGATGGACGTGTCTTTTTGAAACCAGACTAACTATGGGCTGGAGAGTGAAAACTTAAGCCTCGTACACACGAACGAGTTTCTCTGCAAAAACCAGCAAGAAACTTGCTGGCAGAGATTTTTTGCCGAGAAATTTGTTCGTGTGTATGGTTTCTCGTCAAGAAAAGCGAAAAGAATCTCGACGAGAAAATAGAGAACCTGCTCTCTATTTTCTCGTCGAGATTCTCGTCAGCCTGTTTCTCGACGAGAAAATTGTGTGTGTGTGTACACTTACCTTTTCGCCGGGAAGCCCGCGCATGCTCGAAATGACTTTGACGCATGCGCGGTAGCTTCCTAGGCATAGGTAGGGTGAACCAAGATGGCGGCGACGGCATCGAATGTGACGAGCGCATGCTCGTCGTATTCGATGACGTCACCGCGTTCGCTCCATTCAAAGAACCGCGGGTTCTTTGAAAGGAGCGTGTGTACACTCGGCCGGGACAAGTTTCTTGTCCAAGAATCTCGTCGAAAAAAACACATGTTTTTTTCGACGAGAATCTCGGCCGTGTGTACGAGGCCTCAGGCTCACTTCTGCATAGAAACCAATCGGCTTTCAGGTTTTATTGCCAAAGCTTAAAGGGTATGTAAACGTAATTTATTTTTATTTTTTTAAATAACAAACATGTTATACTTACCTCTACTGTGCAGCTCGTTTTGCACAGTGTGGCCCCGAACCTGGTCTTCTGGGGTCCCTCAGCGGCTGTCTCGGCTCCCCCCCGCAAGAACTCATCACCTTCATGCGAGCGAGCTCGCATGGTTATGAGTTCTTGTGGGCGCTCTCCCGTGATACAGACGGCGGCCATAGCCGCTCACTGTATCACTCGGCCCGCCGCGTCATTGGATGTGATTGACAGCAGCGCGAGCCAATGGCTGCTCTGCATTCAATCAACCAATGAATGAGCCAAGAAGCAAGCGCGTTCACGGCGCAGGACTTTCGAGGGGTCAGGTAAGTAAACGGGGGGGGGGGGGCTGGGGGGCCGCTAATCCACAGATCTTTTTTCATCTTAATGCATAGAATGCATTAAGGTGAAAAAACGTTTACCTTTACAACCCCTTTAATTGAACAAGCTGAGGTTAGAAGCTATCATGCACAGCTGCAGTAAATATACCCCTATGTGTCTATGTTCTTGATAATTGTATTAAGAGATAAGATATACATGTGCATTTCTCTTTCCAGGATGTATCACTATGAAATTTTCTGGCACTATCTGTCATAATCACATGTCTATTTTGTGACTGTACCACTTTTTCAACATTAAGTTCTAATAGTTATAAAAGTGCATACTGTCTCGAAATCAGCTACCAGTCAGTGTTAGGTATATAGGCTGACTGAGGCCAAGACAGATGCCTGATTCATTGTGATGGGAAAATACAGATTTGTTTCCCCTTATAATAATAGCTGAACATACCATAAACCTTCCTTCTCAACTCAGATGCCATTTAGTATTACACAATGAAAAGTAAAGTCCCACTTCCCAGTGGTATTAAGGAACGATCCTTTAATCCACCAAGAGGGTTCAACAGCGACCAGCGCAGGTAGTCGCTAGCTATGAGGAGAGCTGCAAATAGCTGAGGCAACTGGCGACCTGTCATTATAGTGAACTGGACCGGCAGCCACACCTAGCAGCTCACAGCTGCTGCAGGAATAACAAGATTCCTGCCACTGCAATTCTCACTGTTCTAAATCAGAGGTGTGAACGTAGCCTAAGAGGAATCTCTCCTGCAGGCTATTGTATTCTGATAGCTGCTGCTCCAGCGGCTGTCAGAATACCCAAGCAGTAACTGCATCCGATTGGCTGCAGCCACTGTTCCGCCAATAATTTTCAGCCTGGGATCCTTCAACTTTTTTAGAATATTTTCGAGCCAACAGTACCACCCATGACTTGAATTTCATCAGATTTCTGCTGGATTTAATCTATGTAAGGCCAGCATTAGCATACATGCACTTAACATGCACTTAATGTAAAATATATATATAAATATTATTAGGTTCAGTTTAAGCCCTGGCACAGACCTTTGTTATATGACTGCTCTGAGAAAATCCCTCACAGTTGAAGCCACCTGGAGAGCAAATTGCTTTCAGTAGTTGTCTATAGACAGCTTTCTTTTTCTAGTTCTCGTTTTTGTTCTTCTGATCTTTCTTTTTCAGTCTCTTACTTTCCCTTTCCTTTCCTTTTCTTTTCTTTTCTGTATTGACTTTGGTTACAGCATGCATATATCTACTGTTGGCTACATTAAGGAACATTAGTTACACAAACAAAACACATCTACTTATTAGCCAATACACACATAACATTTGGCTATGCCCCTAATGAGTAACAGAATGGTTTCCGAATAATCACGCAGTGCGAGCAGCATCATTCTGATTTAGAAATCTTTGGGTTTTAAAAAAAACAAACATCCATATTCCCCTCTATGCTGCAGCAGCATCTGTGTGATGCTGCAGCTGGGCCATGTTGGCTCTAAGACTGAGAAGTGAGCGATCATATAACCTCTGATCGCACAGTTCTTAGTCTACTCTTGGCTCTACCAACACTCAATGGAACAACGGGCTGGGAAGTGGGCAGGCACAGCTGATGATGCAATGAGACAAAGCTAGCTGTCAATCAAGCAGCTGTGTGGATCCAGACAATATTGGAGCGGCTCTGCCACATCAGCTCATAGGGGCAATAGCTAACTCTGGGTCATTGGAGAGCAAAGGTAAGTAGACTCCTGTGACCCACAAGATAAGAATGGCCTAAAAAGCTGAATGCAGGGCCGCTGTTAGGAATCATGGGGCCCTGTACAGCCTACCTGACGGGCCCTCCCCCTACACACACACACACCTGATGGTATTTTATACAATATTTTCGCAAAAAAAATACATGAAAATCATTATTAAATGGACACAAATGCCACCCTAATTCCCCCTCCTAGTACAAATCTCCCCTGCCTGCACAATTCCCCCAATACCTCCTATTAGCCCCGAATTCCCCCACCTGCTCCTGGTACACAATCACCCCCATCTCCCCTCCCAGCTCAAATCTTCTTTCTTCAATCCCTCTCCTAGGGCACATTCCCACAAATCCCTCCTCCTAGCACAACCCCCTCTAAATTACTCATCCCAGCACAAATTATTCCTCCCTACTGAAATCCCCCCCAGCACAAGCATCCCCTCTCCTGGTTCAACCCTCCCAGCTGTGAGTGCGAGCGGGGCAGGGAAGGGAGCTCAGCAGGGGCAGGCCAGGTTCATTATCCCTCCATGTCTCTCCCCTAGCAGCTAAAAGCTGACGGGAGGGAGAGCGGGAGAAACCTTGGTGAGAGACACAGAGGACATTGTTCTCCACTGATCCTCCTGCTGTCCGGGACCCTCTGTGTGCCGGGGCCCCCTACAGAAGGGCTGGTGGTCCCCCCTATCAGCAGCCCTGGCTTCACGACTATATACGTCGGCAGAATGGCACGGCTGGGCAGATCGACGTAAATATACGTCACCTTTAAGGCCCGGGTTGCGGGCTCGCCTCCAGCCCGCTGCGATCTCCGTGAGTCTGACCACGGGTCCCGCGGACTCAATGTCTGCCGGGAGTCCCGCGATCGTCTCACGGAGAGGTAGAACGGGGAAATGCTAATGTAAACAAACATTTCCCCGTTCTGCCTAGTGACAAGGACACTGATCACAGCTCCCTGTAATCCGGAGCGGTGATCAGTGTCGTGTCACACTTAGCCACAGCCCCCTTCAGTTAGAACACATCCCTAGGCCACACTTAACCGCTTCAGCGCCCCCTCCTGGTTAACCCCTTCACTGCCAGTCACATTTACACAGTAACCAATGCATTTTTATAGCACTGATCGCTGTGTAAATGTGAATGGTCGCAAAATAGCACCAAAAGTGTGCGATGTGTCCGCCATAATGTCGCAGTCACGATAAAAATCGATGATCGCTGCCATTACTAGTAAAAAAAAATTAAATATTAATAAAAATGCCATAAAACTATCCCCTATTTTGTAGACGCTATAACTTTTGCGCAAACCAATCAATAAACGCTTATTGCGATTTTTTTTTTACCAAAAATATGTAGAAGAATACGTATCGGCCTAAACTGAGGAAAAAAAGTTTTTTTTATATATTTTTTTTGGGGATATTTTTCAAAATTGTCGCTCTATTTTTGTTTATAGCGGAAAAAATAAAAAGAGGTGATCAAATACCACCAAAAGAAAGCTCTATTTGTGAGAAAAAAAATATGTAAATTTGGTTTAGAAGCTACGTCGCCGGACCGTGCAATTGTCAGTAAAAGCGACACAGTGCCAAATCACAAAAAGTGCTCTGGTCTTTGGCCAGCCAAATGGTCCGGGATGAAATGGTTAAAGTGGATCTGTCAGGTATACACTTTTTTTCTTACCCTAGCCCAGCTACCTTATCCCCCACTTGCTAGGGGGGCACACAAGCCGAGTCACAGCTCCCTGTGTCCATTCAAGCACGGAGTCCAGGGCCGACCTCACCACCTCTCTCTCAGGATTGGCTAACTGACTTTTATTGACAGTAGTGGGAGCCAATGGTGCACTGCTGTGTCTCAGCCAATCAGGAGTAGAGTCTCGGGTGGCCAAGGCACTCGTGGACATTGCTGGAGAGAGATAGGGCTCAGGTAAGCATTTGGGGGGCTGCTGCACACAGAAGGCGTTTTATCTTAATGCATAGCTGCATTAAAATAAAAAAACTTCTGACTTTACAACCACTTTAACCACTTGCTGCCCGCCCACCGTCAAATGATGGCTGGGCGGTGCGGCTCTCGTTCTGGGTGGACGTCATATGACGGCTTCCCAGAACAACTGCTCTCGTGCGCCGTATTGCTAGGACACAGCGCGACCCTGATCTCTGTAAAGAGCCGCGGCCATGACTCTTTACCCATGTGATCAGCTGTGTCCAATCACAGCCGGTCACATGTAAACATGGAGATCTCGGTAATCGGTGCTCCTCGCTTCACTCTGACAGAGTGTGAGGAGAGCTGATCAGCGGCTTCTCCTTGCAGAGGACATCTAGGTATGTAATCAGGGCACTGATCATCAGTGCCCTGATTACAATTAAGTGCCCACCAGTGCCAGCAATGAGTGCCCACCACTGCCAGCAATCAGTGCCCACAAGTGCCAGCAATCAGTGCCCATTAGTGATGCCAGTCAGTGCTGGCTATCAGTGCTGCCCATCACTGCTGCCCATCATTGCCCATCAGTGCCATCTATCCATGCCGCCTATCTGTGAGCATCAGTGCCGCCTATCTGTGCACATGAGTGTCGCCTATCTGTGCCCACCAGTGCCCACTAGGGCCACCCATCAGTGCCGCCTATCAATGCTCATCAGTGTCACATATCAGTGCCCTTAAGTGCGGCATATTCGTGCCTCCACATCAGGGCCACCTAATCAGTGCCCATAAGTGCCATCTCATCAGTGCCACCTCATCAGTTCGGCCTCATCAGCGAAGGAGAAAAATTACTTATTTACAAACTTTACTGATAGAAACTAAGAACCTTTTTTTTTTTTTTTTTAATTTGGGGTCTTTTTTTTTTCTTTTAGGAAAAAAAACAAAACAGAAGTGATTAAATACCACCAAAAGAAAGCGCTATGTGTGCAATAGATAAAATGTTTAATGCAAAAAAAAAGAAATAGCAATTAAAATTATTTAGACATTTAATGATTATAATAGTTTACTTACCGTATATACTCGAGTATAAGCCGAGTTTTTCAGCACATTTTTTGTGCTGAAAATGCCCCCCTCGGCTTATACTCAAGTCACCTTTTTGCGCCTGATCTCCCAGACTTTGGGGACCCAGTGCCGGCTGGCTGCAGGTCCCCTGAACCCCAAGCTTTCTCTACAAGTGTACAAAGTTTGTTGTCCGGAGGACCTACGGCCGGGGAGCACCGATTTTTCAAACTGGGCACCCCTTCCACAGACTCCCATGTTAAATGGTCATTTCTCTGGTGAATTTGGGGACCCGGTACCGGCCGGCAGTAGGTCCCCTGGACCCAAAACTTGGCACACATGTAGCCCCACCTCTATAAGTGTGCAAAGTTTTTTGTCTGAGGAACTTACGGCCGGGGAGCACCGATTTTTCAAAACCGGGCAACCCTTCCATAGACTCCCATGTTAAACCTCAGTCTAGTCATGGGCACAGTGAGGCATGGGCACAGTGAGGCATGGGCACAGTGAGGCATGCAAATGGACACACTGAGGCAAAGTGAGGCATGCAGATGGACACCCTAGGCTTATACTCGAGTCAATAAGTTTTCCCATTTTTTTGTGGTAAAATTAGGTGCCTCGGCTTATATTCAGGTCGGCTTATACTCGAATATATACGGTAACTATATTCCTCTTTACACACTAGCAATAGAAAATTCCCAAATTTTGAGTGGTCTCTAGAACAAGGATCAGAAATATTTCATTGGGGACACCAGTTCTGGTGACCCTGATGACTACCAAACATTTCCTCCAATTTGGAGGTTTTGCTATCATGTTCTGTTGTGGCTATACGACAGGAAGTGAAGCAGTGTTAATTTTGTCGACGAAAATATTTTCGTCATAGTTTTCGTCAGTTGCATGTTTTCAGTGATGAAAACTAAACGAAAGTAAAAAATGAATTAAGTCAATTGACAAAAACTATGACGAATATCAATTTCAGCCTTCATTTAGTCTACTAAAGCCCTGTACACACGATCGGTTTTACCGATGAAAACAGTCCGATGGACTTTTCTCATCGGACAAACCGATCATGTGTGGGCTTCATCGGGTCTTTTTTCCATCGGTGAGAAAAAATAGAACATGTTTTAAATTTATCCGATGGGAAAAAAAACGATAGCAAATTCCGATCATCGTCTGTGTGGAACTCCATCGGAGAAAAAACCCATGCATGCTCAGAATCAAGTCGACGCATGCTCAGAAGCATGGAACTTCATTTTTCTCGGCTCGTCTGAGTGTTTTACGTCACGGCGTTTGGGACGGTCGGATTTTTGACTGATGGTGTGTAGGCAAGACTGATGGAAGTCAGCTTCATCGGATTTCCGATGGAAAAATCCATCGGATTAGAATCCGTAGGAAATCCGATCGTGTGTACAGGGCTTTAAATCTCCATTAAATTTTAGTCAACTAAAATCTGTTGGGTTCTAATCTTCCCTTACTATATCCAAAATGAAAAAAAAAAATGCGTTCAGTTTTACTTTAGGACCCTATCATTCTGAATTTTTATTTTGCTGTCTGTGCTTGTCAGGGAGATTTCTCTTCACTTCCTGTCCCAGAGATACAACTGGACATAAGAGAAAATCTCTGCAACATGAGAGGAATTTCCTTTAAGTCTAGGTTCACGTCTATGCGGCTGCACTTGACGCGTTTTTCAGGCACGTTTTGCAGTGGATTTTGCATTTTTAAACCAGCGTTTTTTATGTGTTTGTGCATGCAGTTTTCATGCATTTTGCGTTTTAAGTTTTTTTTTCTCTCTCTTTAAATGCACTGTAAACACACTGTAAATAGCTGGTTGCTAAGGAGGGGGCCGGGAAGCCGGCCACCACATCCTTAAAGTGGTTGTAAACCCTTCCGGGGAAGTTACACCTACAGGTAATCCTAGATTAAGGCTTAACTGTAGGTATTTGCAATATCTCCTAAACCTACACGGTTTAGGAGATATTTGCCAAAAGGAATACACCGTTGTCTACGGCGCAGGCGCACTGAGAATCCCATTCATAAAACCGGCTTTTATGGCTCCCATGCGCGGAGTGACGTTTTTGCCGCTCCGGCCAATCACAGCGCCGGAGCGGCGATACCCGGAAGTAACCTTCCGGAGCGATGTCTGTGGCTGGAGGGGGAGACGAGGACGGCTTCAGGGGCTTCGATCTAAGGTAAGTAATGCATAATGAGCTAGTATGCTAGTCATACTAGCTCATTATGGCTTTGTCTTGCAGGTTTTTTTTTTTTTTTTTAAATCGGGGTTTACAACCACTTTAACAACCGATGAGTCATCAGCTGTCAGCGGTGTTCCCCGCTGACAGCTGAATGTAAAAAAAAAAATGTAAAAAAAAAATTACCAAAATCCACACAAGACCCTTATCTTAGTATGCCGCACGGCAGGTCAGGAAAGGGAGGGGATGAGTGAGCGCCCCCCCCTCCTGAACCATACCAGGCTGCATGCCCTCAACATGGGGGGGGGGGGTGGGTGCTTTAGGGAAGGGGGGGCTCTGCACCTTTGCCCCCATGTTTATGAGGACAAGGGCCTCTTCCGGACAACCCTGGCTGGTGGTTGTCGGGGTCTGCGGGCGTATCGGAACCTGGAAGCCCCCCTTTAAGAAGGGGGCCCCCAGATCCCGCCCCCCCATGTGAATGGGTATCGGGTACATCATACCCCTACCCATTCACCTGAAAAAGCTGTAAGATGTAAAAAAAAAAAAAAAAAACAGTTTTTGACAGGTCCTTTCTTTAATAAAATAGCTCAGAGCTGCCTTCGCCCGCCACCGTTTCTCCTAGTGCCATCATCTCCCTATTGCTGTCTTCTCCCCGAATCGTCACCCTCCGGTGTCGTCTCCTTCCTCGCCGCTGCCGTTTCTTAATTAGCGGGTAACCCGCGGCAATGAAGACGACGGTGGTGACGAGGAAGAAGATGACACCGGGAGATGATGGCTCAGGGAGAGAACAGCACCGGGGAGAAGATGACGGCACCGGGAGAGACGGCGGCGGGAGAAGACAGCTCAAAGCTATTTTATTAATAAGGACTTTTTACATTTCACTGCTTTTTCAGGTGAATGGGTAGGGGTACGATATACCCGATACCTATTTACATAGGGGGCGGGATCTAGGGGCCCCCTTTTTAAAGGGGGTGCTTCCAGATTCCGATAAGCCCCCCGCCCGCAGACCCCGACAACCACTGGCCAGGGTTGTCGGGAAGATGCCCTTGTCCTCATCAACATCAAGCACCCCCCCCATGTTGAGGGCATACAGCCTGGTATGGTTCAGGAGAGGGGGCACTCGCTCGTCCCCTCCCCTTCCTGACCTGTCGGGCTGCATGCTTGGATACGGGTCTGGTATGGATTTTGGGGGAACCCCACGCCTGAAGGGCCGGTAAAGACCTGGGGGGGGACCCCACGCAGTTTTTTTCGTGATTTTTTTTTTTTTTTTTGTCCACAATTTTTTTTCTTTTACATTCAGCTGTCAGTGGGGAACCCCACTGACAGCTTATGATTTATCGGTTGTTAAGGACCCAGCGGCCGGCTTCCCAGCCCCCTCCTTAGCAACTGGCTATATACAGTGGTAAAGTAAAAATCACAAAACACATCAAAAATCGCATCACAAACACAACACTTGCATTTCTGGTGCGGTTCTATTAAAGTCTATTGCCCGCAAATCGTGGGAAAAAAAGTCCCCGATCATTTCCAAAAACGCACCGGCCGCAAAACGCATAGATGTGAACTTGTACTATAGGAAATCATGTTAAATGGACTGTAGTGCGTTTCTGCAAACTGCAAAATGCACAAAAAAACGCATAGGTGTGAACCTAGGGTTAGTTGACACTGGAACAGGTGTCCCCAATGGAGGATTTCTCCTCATCTCCTGTTCCTCTGATTCTAAAATTGTTATTTTCACCATCTCTTTCTGTACCGGAGGCCATAGTCACAAGGCAAATAGAGAGAGTGAACCTCTCCAGTCAGAGCACAAACAGTAATAAAATCTGACAGGTGTTTTACTCTTCCATATTCTATTTAAATTTTAAATCTCAAAAAAGTTTGGCTTTGCATAAATAATAAAGGATAACAATACTTTTAACTATATTAACCTTAAGAGTAGCCCTTCCACCCACTTAATGCCCACCACTACAGACCTCAAATTAGCAAGTGGCTTGTGCGTGGAGCCATGGCCTTACACTGGGCCTTGCTGAAATTTGCAAGGAAGTGTTTTTCTCCATAGGCCCTAATTGAAAACTGATGAATTGCAAGTCTGAAGGAAGTTGGTTTATTCAATATAAGTAGGGTTGCCACATTTTATTCAAGTCAAACCCGAACTCTTTAGCGGCGCACAGATTTTTTTTTTTATAGTATAAACTATACATATATTTTGCTATTAAATAACATTTCTAATCATATGAAGTTAATAACAAGAGTTCCCCTTTTACATCTGAATCCACAGAGTTCCCCTTTTACATCTGAATTTGCAGAGTTCCCTTTCACTGTAGGGGGGGACTCTGCAGACTCTAATGTAAGGGAGAACTCTGGGGACTCTAACATAAGGGATGCTCTTGGAACCCTGATTTAAGGGGAAACACTGAGAACTCTGATGTACATAGAGGACTCTGATGTAAGGGGGAACACTGAGAACTCTGATGTACGAAGAAGACTCTGATGTAAGAGGAAACACTGTGGCCTCTGGTGTAAAGGGGAACTCTGATGTAAGGGGTGCTCTAAGAACCCTGATTTACCTTAGTGTACTCACTCAGAGGCAGGAGAGAGAAGGGGGGAGACTTCAGTCACAGATAGGGATGGATGGTGAGCTCACTCACCCCTTGGCAGTCAGCACCTTCTCATCCAGATGTATCTGAGGCTACTGGACTTCAAATTTCCAGCCACCACTTTCCTTTTCTGAGGCACAGCGTCGGGGATTGGAATATAGGCAGACACGGGGGGGGGGGGGGAGAGGTGCAGATTGAGCCCTCTGTCCTCTCTCATCTGTGTGTGTGTGTGTGTGTATTGGGGGGGGGGGATTGTTAGTGCTGGCTTTGGGCAGTGTGAAAGAGAGTGTAACAGACACTCTCAGGCTTAGACGACTGCAGCCAGCAACCCTGCTGGAAGGCCATAGTCCAGTTTGAATAATGTGTCCGGGTTTCAAGCTATCTGACCCGAACTGTCCGGGTGAATCCTGGACAGGTGGCAACCCTAATTATAAGTGCAGCGGGGTGGTCAATTTAAGGGAAGTCTCTGAGTGGTAATTAGGCTCAGACACCTTGATTGTTAGGGCTCTTTCACACGGGGCGGATCCGTGAAGATCCGCCCCGTGAAGCTCCGCTTGCTCAGCGAGGATCGCTCCGTTGATCCCCGCTGAGCCGACGGATGACTGGGCGGTCCCCGCACACTGTGCAGGGATCGCCCTGTCAGAGCGCCGCTCTCCCCTATGGGGAATCGGATGACGACGGACCGTAGAGTCCGTTGTCATCCGATCCGCTCCGCAGACGGAAGGAAAAATAGGATTTTCCTCCGTCACACTTTTTCGGAGCGGAGCGGAGCGGATGTCAGCGGACATGTCTCCGCTGACATCCGTGCTTCCATAGGGGTGCATGGAGGATCCGTTTCAGGTCCGCCTAAAAAACTGACAGGCGGACCTGGACGGACCTCCGTGTGAAAGAGCCCTTAGTGGCTATGGACCATTTTTTGTCCTCA